>OX101784.1:61668345-61895845 GCA_944452715.1 Ophion slaviceki
GGGAAAATCACTGGAATATTTTTACATATTCTCATCAGAGATTTACGGCCATAATTTATGTTAAAAAACGTTTTTAATAACAAAAAAATTCCAAATTAAAAATGATAAAATTGGTTGCACTCAAACGATGCAACTTTCAACGTCATACATTGGAACCCTCTCTTTCTCTCGATGTATACAAAATTATAGTTGATTGTAAATTTGAAAAAAAAACACGAATATCATCGGGAGAAAAATCACTCTCGATCTTTGAGTTTTGGATTTTTAATAGTGTTTTTTCATAATTCATCATGAGGCTAAAAAATTAGCGAATGTTCAGTAATAATAGAATAATAATGAAAATGGTTAAAGAGAAAAATAATTGGAGAATGATCGAATTATTGAATAATAATTGAGATATTAAATAATAACTAAATCATTCAATAATAATTACATTATTTCGAAGAAGAAAAAACAAAAATTATCGAACCATAATAAAAATGTATCATACTAGAAAAAATATGAATTGCAAAGAGAATAATTGAGTAATAATAGAAATATCAAATCGGAATAAAATTAATTAAAAATGATACAATTATTAATTATAAATTGTACGTTTAAATACGAAAAAATTTACTTTTCATACGAAGAAATCTCGTTTTGCTTTTTTCTCTCTATCTCTTCACTCCCGATCTCATCTACGTAGCACGAAAAGTATATTGCCCTTCTGCGATTTATTCACGAGGCAATGGCGCATCGGTTCAGAAGCAATTTTCATGGGTGTAATTGATAAATTGTTCCGCCTATCCTCCCCTGAATGGTGTATCGAGTGTCCGCCTCGAACATACGTATATCGTCTCGAATGTCGTTCTGTGTCCGGTACCGAACGACCAAGCGAGAGAGAAAAATTAAGAGGACCAATACCACACTCTCAGACGAATTGACGATGTATTGAGGTGACGTATTAGTTGCGTTCTGGCTCAACAAGATTGCATTTTCGAAAAATAATTTTTATTTTTGTAATTTAGAAAATGATTTGTATAATATTGAAAATTATGTTAACAATATTCCATATCGTATTTGAACCCAAATTATTTCTATAATATTTAATATAATTATATATCAATATTTAATATTATAAAAATTATTTGCGGTCTAATAGCATATGCAATGTTGAAATAACTTTGAATATTAATAAAATAATTTTCTAAATAACGAAAACAAATAATGAATATTATTTTATATTATTATTGCCAAATAAATTGAAGATTGTTAAAATTTATGAAATAATATTCAATATTTATTTTGTTCATTGAAATTATAAAAAGACCCAAAAATCGTAATTTAGAAAATGATTTTCGTAATACTCACAATTATTTTAACAATATTGCATATCGTATTTGAATCCGAATTATTTTTATAATATTGAATATTATTTCGAATCAATATTCAATATCATAAAAATAATTTGCGTTCTAATATCATATGCAATATTGAAATCACTTTGAATATTAATCAAATCATTTCATAAATAACGAAAAGACGTATTGAATATTATTTCATAAATATTAAGGTTTCAATTAATTTTGCAATTATTTTTAAAACGTCTGCAAATATTTAATTCGCCCATAATTTCGGAAGACCCAAAATATCGAATATAAAAATTATATTTCACGGCATCTTTCATTTTTTTGTTTTTCTATTTATCATAAATAAAAAATAAAGTACCCTCCATATAAATCTTATATAACGATTGAAACATCAAAAAGATGGGTTTGTTTTTTTTCTTATTATTTATTTTCCAACGAAGTATTTATTTGAATCGCGCATTGTTCTGCGAAACCGAATGGAAATTGCATTAGCTCTTGGTTAAACGATCATTACGCTCTCATCCCTCCATTGTCCATCCTATAATCGACCCATCTCGGATCCAATCAAGCGGGTCTATGAATAGATAAAACATTATTCTCCGCCTCGATAATTCATTCGACGAATGGATAAACCTTGAGCCCAAAGAAAAGTGCAAGCTGGAACTTGGGAATGCGGTGGAAAATTCACGATTTTATCTTCCCTCGTCCTCGAATTCCTCCACTTTCGTTATGCACACCCTTTTCTTGCCCTTTTCACGCTAAATAGAACCAGCTTCACAAAAACCCAAATAACACAATTTCACATTCGGAGAATTTAGAGTGAAAAAAAAGAAAAGAAAAAAAATAATTCAAAACTGACTTTACTGTAATTTCCAATGATTTTCAACTCTATAATTTCAAGCTCATCGCCAACCATGCAAAGGTTCATAGTTGGAGAACATTTTCAATAGTAAAGCCAATGGCGTTGAAGTTTACATCGTTACAATGCAACGAAAGCCTTTTTACATTTTATTTTCATTATTGAAGCAAATCTTTCTTGTGGATTTGTATTGCAGATTGCTAAATAAATATCTGAAAAAAATTATTGAGGTATTTTCGTTGGCAAAATCTGCCAAAAAAAAATTAAAGAATTCAGAGAGGGATTTTCATTGCATTCCAGCGATGCAAACTTCAACATAATGTAAAGTCATCTTGACTCTTCTTCTTCAGAAGAAAGTTCTTAATTCTTCAGATTTTTTTGGCCGTGAAAATTACTCAAACGTTTTTACGTATTCTCATTTAGAGATTTACGATCTTAATTTGCAAAAAGGAAGGTTTGGATAAGCATAATAATAGAGAAATGAGAAACGAGAAAAAATGAATCGTCGCGTTCCAACTATGCAAACTTCAACGTTGCCTTAAGGGGAGGTACCTGAACGGCGAAGAAAAACCGGTAAACTTCGGCAATTTTTATCTCAAAAACTAATGTTTCGATTGGATCCGGGTTTATTTTATTGGAAAATATGTACATTGAGGTATGTTTAGGAATGTTTTAAAATAAATTCGTTGACTGGAAGCGATTCAAACGCGATTATCTCGAAACATAATTTTCAAAGTCGGCGCCAGATGTAACTCGAAAACGGCTTGTCCGATTTTGTCCAAATTTGGATACAATATTCTTCGATAGTTTTTCTCGTTCGCCATGTATGATTTTTTTGAAATTTTCATTTTTGACGGAATTGCGACCGTTTTGATTTAACATTCGTTTTTCGTTCGCAATTTTCGACGATTTTGGATTGCATGCACATTGCACAAAAAAGCAATGGTTCAATCAAATGAAAAACCCCTACGTGGCGAACGAGAAAAACTATCGAAGAATATTGTATCGAAATTTGGACAAAATCGGACAAGCCGTCACGATACATCTGGCACCGACTTTGAAAACTACGTTTCGAGATAATCGCGTTTGAATCGCTTCCAGTCAACGAATTTATTTTTTAAAAATCCTAAACATACCTCAATGTTCATATTTTCCAATAAAAAAAACCTCAATCCAATCGAAAGATTAGTTTTTGAGATCAAAATTCCCGAAGTTTACCTGTTTTACTCGCGTTTACTCAGGTATCTCCCCTCAACTAGTTTTCATCATGAAAAGAGTCGCTGGTATTTAAAAAAAAAATACTACAGGTAGCGGAAACTGAAGTTAATGAATGGAAGAAATTAGCAAATAGTACAATTTATACGTATGTCTACATTTTATATATATTGATAATAAGAGATTCCGTTAACACTATTATTAATAATATTCATTTTATCATTATCATCATCATTATTGTTATTATTATATGGTACTGAAATTTCCATCGTTTGAATGCAAGGAATTTTTTTTTCTAATCAGCTCGAATTTTTGAAGCAATGCCAATGATAATAATAACAACAGCTACCTTAAGGCGCTCCTCTAGTTTCTCGGGACGAAAAAATTGATTTTTTTTTCATAAATCACATCTACAACATGTGTAGAAAATGTGTGCCAAAGGATTTTTCGATATTCGAAGTGGTTCACAAGTTACGGTCCTGGAACGGAGCAGGTATACGGAGCAGGTATACTTTCAAACGCCTTTTTCTCGAAACACCATTTTTCGAAACGGTGACCACGATATTTCAGAAACTACTGCACCGATCTTGTTCAAATTTATACAGCATCTTTAATATGTTATAAGCCAGCGATTGAACTAGGATTATCATGATTGCTTCGATAGTTTTTTTTTTGTACGAGCGAAAAACTTAAGGAAAAATGATTAAAAAATAGAATGTAATTTTCAAAAGTGTATAAAAAAGTCAATTTTTGTAATTTAGAATTCACTCTAGTTCAATCGCTAGTCTTAAATATGAAGATTAAAATGCCGTTTGGTTTTTTGCTTTCAGATAAGCAGAACAGCCGCAATCTTGGTCACCGTCAAGCACCTCTTTTACTTGATGTCTTCCTGTCGGCCACAATAACGTTTATTCTATTATATATTTTGACTTCAAAAAATTTGTAAAGCTTATTTAAATGTTAATAAAGATTATGCAAAAACAATGAGATTGATTATTTCGATGTCTTGCCCGTAAAAAATTATTGAAAAAGCCGTAAAAAACAGCCGAGAAACTAGAGGACCGCGTTAACAACAAAAATAATAATGATAATAGGAATGTGTGAACAATAATAATAAAAACAATAGCAACAATCACAACAACAAATCAAAATAACATTAATGATAACAATCACAACAATAATAGCAACAATCATAACAAAAACAATGATAACAAGAATGTGTGAACACTAACAATGATAACAATCGCAACAACAACAATCACAACAATGTCACTAATAATATCACTAATCAATAACAATCACAACAACAACACTACCAACAATCACAACAACAAAAACAACGGCAACAACAATACTGCTGCTAATAATAATAATATCAACAATCGCAACATCAACAACAACAATCACAACAATGTCACTAATAATATCACTAACAATATCACTAATTAATAACAATCATTAACAATATCACTAATCAATAACAATCACAACAACAACACTACCAACAATCACAACAACAAAAACAACGGCAACAACAATACTGCTGCTAATAATAATAATATCAACAATCGCAACATCAACAACAACAATCACAACAATGTCACTAATAATATCACTAATTAATAACAAGCACTAATCAATAACAATCACAACAACAACACTAGCAACAATCACAACAACAAAAACAACGGCAACAACAATACTGCTGCTAATAATATTAATATCAACAATCGCAACAGTAAAAATAATAACAATCACAACAAAAATCACGAACAATCACAACGATAATAATTTTTAAAAAGGCAACAATAATGACGATATCAATATACAACGATAAGTACAATAAGTAATAATGAATGAAACGAATAATGGTCGAGCGCGACGAAAAAAAAAAGAAGAAAAGTAAAAGAAGAAGAACTTACAAGGATTCGGTCCACGGTGGTAGGCCACTAGGTGCTCCAATCAGATGCAAGCCGCTACAATCGACAAAGTTGCCGAAACAACCACATTCGACGGGGCACAGAGCGTTATTTTTTTGTCCGCTCGTAAACAAGTGAAAATCGGTGTGAAGAGCGACGACGAGAAGCGTGAAAAGTTTCATTCGTTCGAAAGTGCGCGATACCTGGAGAGACGAGCTCCGTGGACCCGACATTATTAAACGAGCGACTTCGGTGTCTCCCGTTTCGTCGTTCGACGAATCTGCGAGCGAGAGAGACGAGAAGAAAGAAAAAAAACCGTTCGCGCTCACTCTCTCCCTCTCTTTGTCGCTCCGCCTCTCTATTTATTCTCACGTCGACCACCGGGCAATCGCACTTTTCGCCAACGATCGCTCGAACTTCCCATAGCGATGCAATTCCACGAAAAAAAAAGCTTTGATTCTTTTTTTCTTCTCTTTACGGCGATCTCGAAAACGTGGGGAGAGAAAGGGAGAAAAGATTGCGGTCGGTTTTCGCACGGCTGAGCGTGCAACGGACGCGTCGCTCGTATATCGATTCAAAACAAACACGTTTCAATATAAAAACACCCGATCGCACTCGCACACCGTGATACGACGCCTACACGGCGACTGTGGTCATCATCCTTCGGGTCTTCGCTGTAGACTAGCCCCTTTGCCCCCTCCGCGCGCGCACACACACGCGCGCGCCCACGAAGAGTAGGCGCTTCGCACGAGAGGTGTCACCACGGTCGGCGCTCGCGCCCTCCCCAATCGCTCCAAGCTTGCGTTGTTTTCCTTTTTTTTTATTCTTCACTTTATCATTATGAAACTGCACGGTATATGCCTCGCGTTACTGTATTATCGTTACTCGATGTACGGGACGCTTCTTTTTGGGAATTGCCCAAATTATCCGTCTACTCGGAAGGAATTCCTAGCTACGCTATCGTCCCGATTTGGGGTGACAATTTTACACGCCATAGCTCTATAGTTAGGAGAGGGGGAGGAGAGAGGGAAGGGCCGGCCTGCTTCGTGTGTTCGTGTTACGCGCAGCTTCACACGAAACTTCGCGAGAACTGATTTTCAATCATTTCGACGTTCAATTCACGCTTGCAAATGACGCGCGGAAATTCTCGTTCGACACTTTGTTTTTATCGCGCAAAACATGCAGGAGAGGGGATGAGAGGATAAAAATGTTTTGCACGTAACACGCTTTTTTTTGTTTCACACGACAAATTTCTCGCGAACGATTACACAATTCGCGAAGGTTGACGAGGTTGAGAAGAAAAAAAATTACGAATCCTCGTTTGTACGCGTACCTGGAGATTGACTCGCTCGGGGGTCACGAAGTTTTTCCTCGCGCGCACAACACACGAAGTTCGCGGATCGCGCGTACTCTCTATATCGAACGTTCCCACTTATTTCTCACTTTTTATCGCGCACGGAAACGTCTTATAAGGTATAGCGGAACGCGACACGCTCCGTACGTTCTTCTCCGATCCGTCTCTCTCCCCGATATACAACTCTCCGCAAATGTACCTCCGCTCGTAATGCCTTATATACACTAGCTACATGTATAACAGAGGGACTGAGAGAGACGGAGCGATAGAGCGACGAACGACACCGATGCGGTTCGCCTTGGAATTGGAAAACTGGAAGAGACGAGAATTTCACGCTCGGAGAACGATCGATCAAACAGTTCGCGCGACCGGAGAAGTCCGGAATATAAGCGGGAGATGGCGCCATCGTCCGCGCGGTATTAATTCGCCGACGAAACGAGAGATGGCACCACCGGACCTCGCAAGTCGCTGGCGCAACGAGAGATGGAACGACGACACAGTTTTTGAGACTGCGCCTCGCGTTAACATTGTTATGGGGTTAAGGGGATATACCAGTGTGACACTTTAACAAAATCGATTTTTTTTCGCCTTTTTCGACAGTTTATACTTTTAAGAATATCATTATCATTTATATCAATATCATTTTATCTCACAAAATCAATAGTTAAATCTTTAAACGCGTTTTTCTCGAAATGAGATTTTTCAAATTTGCTGACATTGTAACTCAAAGAGCAATTATCCGATAGACTTGAAATTTGAACTGAGTACTCTTGAATATATTTACTCTACAATGACGTAGAATATTTTTGATTGGATGAAAATTGACGATTTGGCATTGAAAAAAACGACCATTTTATAGGCAAGAAAACAGACTTTTTTCATAACTACGCCATTTTGATAGATTTTGATACTTGTCGAAAATCCTACGTCATTGTACAGGAAATACCTTCCAGTTTAACGACATTTTTTTCTTTTTCGGTTTCAGCTCCTCAATCGGACGGAATCATGTCAGCAGTGGAGGAATTTTTTTTTGGCGCCTCCGAAGGCAGCGCATAAGTCTCTTGGATCTCAATATTTTACTATAAAAAAAATTATGTAATATAGGTCAAATATAGCCAAATATATTCTTAATTTTCCGAAAAATTTAATTGAGCACTTTTCTTTGAAAACACTCCTGAACATCGCCGAAATTTTCAGCGCTCACACTGGTATAGCCCCTTAAGGCTGGGTAGAAGATGTCCCACGTGCCGGGGGCCGGCATCTTTCAGAATTTTTCCTACGCAAAATATCCTCTGTTTGTAGTGACCTACTCTTCCACTCGCAGCGCTTGTTGTTCTCGACATCATGAGGCGCGCGCCGGGGCTATGTATATATACACACACGCACACATATAATTCGAAGCTTTCCATAGCTTCAAATGCGAGGATCGGCTAGTACGGTGAAAAACGCACCTTTTCAGGATTATGCGGATACCCTGAGGTGCAACCGTGCACAACACACGGCATTAGTGCACGAGTATAAGTAATTTCGGTAATTTCATCGATTCCGCACCGCGGCTCAAACTCCAAACGTCAAAATAGTCGTATTCGCCGTTGAGTGATTACCCAAGTAGCAATTTTCAAAAAGTTGTCCAAAAGTCGGCTAAGTGGGTACCAAACGTTCGCCCGGAAGTTATCTCAAAGTTAACAACCATCCAAAAAGATAACTGTTGGACACATGGTACTTATAGGTAGCTTCTAAGCGGACATTTGGTACTCATTTAGACAACTTCTAGACGACTGTTTGGAAATTGCTACCTTGGTAAGTTTGTGGCGTCACCGCCCCCAGATTCATTACCCACTCCGACCGCTACGCGGCGTCCGGAACACAGAAAACAAATCCTGCGGCCTCGTCTAGACGAGTAACGAGGAGTCTATGTCAGAAAAAACGAGTTTTCTTCGCAAAAAACACAAAAAAGGACTACGACGCCACCACGTGTATTCTGCGCGCCTCCATCTTCCACGCGAGACTGAATGGATCATTGCTAAAATAAAGAATATAGTTTTTCATCATCGTCGCGACTTGCTTATTTTCGTGTTAAAGTGCCTTTCCCTTCTCCACACGAGGACTCACTTCACAAGTACGCCGTGCGGGCCACGCGTCTGCGCAATAAGAATATTGTGTGACCTACTAGCACCACGGGGAAAGGTAGAACTAAATGAAGCGGTCAAAAAACGTAGCATTTTTATATACGGTAAGGGATAGGTGCGAACCCCCTGCCCACGTGACATACGAGTGCGAGAGATTGCTGAAATTTTTAAACAGAGATTTCCTCGAGATGAATGAAATTTGGGGCAATAGAAAATCGCCAAGCTCTGCATCAGGATTTTCTCCAGGCCCTGATGCTTCGTTCTTCCTGAAAAAACTTAACTATCTATAAGAAAATTGGGTTGAGAAATTTGTGAGGTTATGTTGACCTTGTACATGCCCTTAAGGCAACATGTTACCACCGAGCTGAAATTTTTTCTGGACCTTTATAACCTTTTTGCTGATCATTTAATGCAGTTTGAATACGATCCGAATACGATACGAATACGACAGTTTGAATAAGTACCGTTTTTGAGAAGAAAAAAATCGGCAATTCGACGTATTTCGTGGGCTTTAAGCGTAATTACATTACGCTTATGGAAAACTCCCGATCATTTTTCAGTACAGTATTAATGTCTGGTGAGTGAATGTTACCGGGGAGCTGAAAAAATAGGTACGGTTCGATTAATTATCAGACTAACCCTTGGTACCGTGAAAATGAGGATTCACAGCACCGTTATAGAATTGTTAATATTTTTGATAGCGAATTTGTGCGAAAATCAAGCATACAAAATACTAAACTGTGGAACCATGGCAACGTTGTAGACGGCCCAAATGCTACCTATCTTATCGGTATTCGGTAATTATGCCCGGGAACCTCAAACTACTCGGTCAGGATAATTAACAACGAATATTATTGGTACTTATACTCTTAATTAGTAATAATTACTTAATATTAATTTGATAACCATGTTCAGAAATTTTACAGTTCTAGACATTTCTAGGCAAAGACAAAATAACGCGGATTTTCTTCATACATAAATTCTTTTTTAGAATATCGGAAAATTATCAGTTTTTGATTTCTTTGAGATTGTAGACAGCTTTAGTACACACTTTTTCTTTCCAGCGGAATTGTTTACTCGGACCGATATTCATTTTTGACAGCTTCTTGGGCTGATATTGAGGTTACGAACGGGGCGCATGTCGACATACGCCCCGTTCGTGGGGGTTAGCTTTCGAGCGGAATATTTGAAAACATTTTTACGTTCCGGTAACGCTGATTTTTTACCAAAAAAGGAGGAAATTTTTTTTATCAAAAACAGCCGTTTTTTGGCTGAAAAAATTACAGACTTCCAGTATGTCTGACGATACCGCAAAAAAATCGCCAGAATGGCACGGAGCGAGGTTCCGGTATAAAAAAATTAATTTGTGCGATTTCATTTTCTTACCCTAGAACCTCGATCCGTGCCACTCTGGCGATTTTTTTGCGATATCGTCAGACTTACTGGAAGACTCTGAAATTTGTTCAGCCAAGAAAAATGGCCGTTTTTTAATAAAAAAATAATTTCCCCCTTTTTTGGTAAAAAAAATCAGCGTTACTGGAACGTAAAAATTATTTCAAGTCGTCCGCTCGAAAGCTTACACAAAACTACAACTTTTATGTGCAGACATTTTTTTTCAGTTACTTCTAGTTTCCGAGATATATTCATTTGGAAAAAACCGCATTTTCTAAAATGATGAATTAAAAAATCTGAAAAGAATCACATAGAATGCCTTTTAGTAGTACTTTGATATCACCAATTATGGGGCAGATCTGAGATGGTCGAAAAAAGTGGCTGAATTGACGGAGAATCCCTCATATAATACTCGTATGTATAAGAATATTGTAATTTTTGTGCAATACAGTGATCTCCAAATCTAGCATGTAATAAAAATAAATAAATCGTTATCGTTTACAGCGTTTATCTACACACTCCATTTATTGGCGATCGAGTGTCCATTTACTGATAATTTCGGGGCCGGGTTGAAATTCCGAACTTTGAATGATCAGAATGCTCAAAACTCCGAAAGAATACTACCCCGAAAAATCAAAACTCCGAAAGAATTGTACACGAAAGACCAAAACTCCGAAAATCTGAACACCGTCAAAATAATTCGGCTATGGAAGTTTTAAAAGTTTCAAAATTTCTAATAAATCAACGAATTTCAAGAATTTTTTAATCAAGAAGTGATTTTTGGTCAATTTTGAAATTTGTTTCGACAATGTCATACGTTCTACATCATTTACAGTCAACTGTGTAGACTTTCAATCCGGCCCCGTAATTTCGTCTATCCACGGACGATTTAGTAATTTCGCTACTTATTTATCAATTCCTCCAATATTATATGTTGCAATTACTGCGATTTTTTTTTTCTACTATCAGAGTAATATCTTTTAGCTATAGTAATTCAAAAATTAGTTTTCATCATATTTTCATGTTACAGTCCATCTCAATTCTAATGTCATTATTCGTCCATTCACTGGTCGGTTTACCCTACACAGACACATCACTACTCGACAAAATCTCATTTACAAAAGCATTTTTCATACAAGTCATATTTGTACAATTGGCTTGACATTCCCCGATTTTTCGCATCCAAAATCCAGTGTGATTACTGGTCAGTGAGAGCACTGCGTGTACATGATCGGTAGAAAATTAACGTGCTGTTCCTCGATTGTCACATTGCCACAGTACTCCCGTGTATTCGGGAACGCGCCCGTACGGAGAAAGAAAGGAAGAAAAAAATGCACCCATCTTTTTGTTACTAAATATTTATATTTTGTATTAAATTCCTATTTGTGTATTTATATATATATTTCGTCAACAAATCACTATTTTCACAGCTCCATACTTCCCATTCGAACCGAAAACTTAAACTAGCAATATGAATAATTAGCCAAGCTTTCGTACGCGTTGAAATGGTACTCGCTTACAATTCTACACCGTTTATGCAGTTTGTTTATATATATATATATATATATGAGGTATTCCACGTGAATCCGGTGAATTTTTTCCCGGACCCCCGCCAATTCGATTAATTTTTTTTATCCGATTCCATTGACTCTACGACACCCTGCATTTTTTTACATTTTTCAAAACGTCCCTTAGTAAAAAAAAAATTCTCCGCAAAAAACGCCCCGATTTAAAAATCTGAAAAAATTCCCAAAAATCTGTCATTATATGTAAAACAGTTCAAGCTATCACCCGCAATGGAAGTATGATTTTTTCTGTGCTTTCTGAGCGATTAACGTTAAGAAAAAATCCGAAAAATTCAAGAACCGCGCTTATTTCGGGCGGATACTTAAATATTTTGATACCCACAATGAATTTTTTTGACCATTTTTGAACAACCAAATCATAATCATGGACCTCGAACAGTTAGCAGTCAATTCTTCGGATTTTTTTAACGTTAATCGCTGAGAAAGCACGGAAAACATCATACTTCCACTGCGGGTGAAAGCTTGAAAATTTTTACATATAATCACGTATTTTTGGGATTTTTTTCAGATTTTTAAATCGGCGCGTTATCTCGGAGAAATTTTTTTTTGACTAAGGGTTGTTTCGAAAAATGTAATAAAAATCAGGAAGTCTTTTAGAGTCAATAGAATCAGAGAAAACAAAAATAAATCGAATTGGCGGGTGTCAGGGAAAAAGTCCACCGGATTCACGTGGAATACCTCATATATATATATTTGTTTTTCTCATTTTTATCTTGCCGCCTCGTAGAATGGTAACGATCCCCCTTAACCGTGCATCATTTTTTATCGTACAATTCGCGCACCATTATATATATATATATATATATATATATATATATATATATATATATATATATATATATATATATATATATATATATATATATATATATGGGGTACACCAGTTCAGCTCGCAAGGAAAGATCGCGAGATCGAACTCTCCAATTTCGATGAAATTTGGAATGTTTGTAGAATGGGTGAAAATAGGCGACACGTATTTTTTCATATCTCGTACCGTTAAAATGTTATGGACGAAAAACGAAAAACACCCCTGTTTTCGAGGGTGCGTTTGACCCCTTAAAAATCGGGTTTCGCAGATATAAAAAAACACGTGTCACCTATTTCCACCCACTCTACAAACATGCCAAATTTCGTCGAAATCAGAGAGTTCGACCTCGCGACCTTCCCTTGTTAGACAACTTTTTCCCATAAATTTCCATGGTGGAAACCTTCTCTCCTGGTGTCACCTAATTTTTTGTTCAAATTTTGTCCGCCTCCCCGTGCCCTTCTGAGGCTGCAAAAAACCGGAGTCCTCTCCGTTTCTCTCCTCTCCGTTTTTTGAAGCCTGGAAAAATTCAGATACCTTTTAAACCCCCTTTCTGCATTTTTTAACGAAAATTCAACTTGTCCTTCGATATTTACTAAATTTTATGGTCAAATTCCGATTTTGGTCATTATTCGACGGTTCAGAAGTCAGAGGAGTACTTTTTCGGTCTCCATGTACATGCCACCCGAATTGAATTTCATCTGAAACCATATTTGCGAACTTTTTTGTTACTTGCAAGATCGAAAAGTACTCTTCTGACTTCCAAACGTCGAATAATCATTTCCAAAATCAAAAAATCACAACAAAAATAGTAAATATCGGAAGCACAAGTTGAGCTTAGGTGTAAAATTCCCAAAATCAGTTTAAATAGTATCTACATTTTTCAGAATATAAAAAACGGCCCGAGTGGGCTTTCCGATTTTTTGCAGTCGCAGAAGGGTAGGGGGTGAGAGAATTTTTTTTAGGATGTGCTTTTGACACCCGGAGTGACGTTTTCCACTATGGAAATCTATAATCCACGATGGGGAGGGAAATGGTTGTCTGAGCTGAGCTGGAATACCCTATATATAAGCGGTGAACGTAAAGGTGCTGAGAACGAGCGTGTCGGGTCCAACGAATCCGGCATGTCGCCGGAAATGACCGCCACACACGATCGTTACAATATTTATAATTATTTTCTGACGATATTATTTGTTTTTTTTTTCCTTTTCATTTTCCTTGTTATATATAGATGCAGGATGATTCACAACCGTTGGGATTCCCTTGGTGACCATATAGGGTCTCGTTGCGAACGAAACGCTTTTTTTAAACACTTCGTCTGTAAACCTGGTTATTTCGTGTCTGAGCCAAAACTACTTTCGTAACGAGTTGCTTAATTTTTTTAACAAAAAATATACGAAAAAAATTTGTTTTCCTATAATTTTATTATTGATATATCAAATGTAATGTTTCGAACACTTGCATGTATTTTTTCAAAACAATTTCGAATGTATTATCTGGGTGAAAAAAATGGTAGGACTTGGCTGAGATATTCGCGTTCAAAGTTCGACACCGAGTAAACAATGGCACAGTAGTTGCTCACACGCGAATTTTGGTTCCTTCAAGTATTAAATAATAAACGAAAATTATCGAATCGCATTACTAAGGAGGGGGGGGGGATACCTTTGGCGAGAAAAAAAATGTGCTGTTATTCATGATTTTTTTTTTAAAGAAAAGATTTCTTCGCTATTTTCGAGATTTAGGGTATGTTTTATTACTACTTTTGACTGTTAAATGTTTTTTTTTCCATTAATCTTTAAAAATGGCGGAGTTGTATGGCACGATATTTTAAGCTGCATTTTCGAAACTCTCGTGACGTATAGCTAAAAAACAATCGACCGATTCTGATGAAACTTGGTATAAATCTTTTCAACCTTATTATCTAAAACATGACCGTAAATGTTTTTGAAAATAATAAAAAGTCTTTTATATTGCAAAATGTAGCCATTTTTTTCGAAAAATTCAATCTTTTTGTTTCAAAACGTACCATTTCATCGATTAGCATCATTTCGCATTTTTTCTTGTTTCATATTCTGCGTATGGGTGTTAAGGGATCATCATAGGGTAAAATTAAAAAAAAATCGATTTTTTCGCATTATCCGATAGTATAGACGGTTATAAATATGCTGTTCAATTTTTGGGGCAAAATTTGAATTGTTTCGGTTGCTACAGACTGTTGTCAGAAAAAGGGATTCGACCAGCTGCGTGAGACCTGGCGTGGACGGACGCGTTTTTCAAAACGGTGTACACTCTCAAAGGAGGAGTTTTCAAGCTATCCCTCTCAAATTTTGACACAACATTCATTATTTTGCTATAGAAGCTTTTTTTTCATTAATTAAAAAAAATTTTAACGAAAAACTGTCGAAAAATAGGCTAAATTCGATACTTTTTTTTCAAACCGCTATTTTGTCAATTTTTATTTAAAAACGACTCCATAGCAAGGCTTTCATACTGATTAATAATCTTTTTACACATTTTGTTTCAGATAACATTTACGACTACAACCGTGGACACCGCGAGGACTCTTTTTTTTCAGACATTTTCAACCATCAAAAAGAATGTAAAAAATAAATAAATAAACGTTTAAAAAATTATTTTCTGTTCTTCATGAGTGCTTTGATTTCACATTTAAAAAATCACTCTGATTTTAACCATCGAAAAAACCGCGAAAATCAGCTATTTTTCACCCCCTTAAACCGATCCCTTAATGAAAGAACAAACTTCGTTGGTTTTTTTAAGATTAATCCCGTCGACGCTACGTCTCACGCCGTCCGATAAAATCCTCCGCAACCCTTTTAGAAGATCGTGTCATACCTCCGCCATTTTTGAAAAATAATTAAAAAAAAAATACCATGTAACAGCCAAACGTAGTAAAAGAACATACTCTAAGCTTAAAAAATAATGAGGAAATCTTCACCTTAAAATAAAATCAGCGAGTCGCCGTATTTTTTGATGTCATAGGGAGAACAAGAATTTCAAGAAAAATACACTTGTCTGCTACTGTGCGATTCTTTACTACTTGGACTTTGAACGCAAACATCTCGGCCAATTTTGCTCGCAGCACGTTAAAAAAAACTCGCCAACATACCCTCTATGCTCACAAAGGGAAACATGCAAGTTTACGATCACCCTGGATATACATATAATCGACAGCTTCTAGCTAGATATTATTTTCAATGGAATCTACGATACCTACAGCGTCGTCATCTTGTTAGAATATTTGATCCTCTGAGACAAAATTCGTCATATGTTTTATGTTTTTTTTTTTCATCTTCGTTTCTTCTCTCCGAGCTCTAATATCAAAAGCCTCGCCCGCAATCCCCTTCGCCCGTCCATACGCAAACTATTCACGACACAGTTGCTATACACGCAACGCACGCGATGCTCGAAAGCTTCTCTTCGAATTCGCGATTCCAGCTGCACGTGAAAGGAAAAAATAATCCGGGAAACGATTTGCAAAACATTCACTTTCGGACGTTTTTTTTTGGAAATTGTTACCCGTGAATAAACCAGCCGAAATGCGCGGTTATTTGTTTTTCATTTTCGTGATCTGGAAAATTTCCGCCGGAAGCGGCGACGAGGCGTTTGACGAAAAGATTGCGGAAATTTTTTCGCGCGCACGACTAACAGCGAATAATATTTAGACGGAAACTCCACTGGTCGTTGGAAATACTTTTGCGCCCACGCGGACACACTTCCGGTCGTTTTCCCTTCCAAAAATTAACGCGCGGAGAAAGGCCTCATTTTTCTTTCTTTTCTTCGTAGAACTAACGCGAGAATATCACAACTAAAAAATATCTTGCATCCGATGCAAATGTGATGTATTTTAATAAGGCGAACGTGCGACGTTGCCTCGTAGTTTTTTCCGACCGGGCTCTGCTAATTTTCGACGATACTAATACACCGCCGTTGGGGGCAAAAAAAAACAATACGTTGATCGATGCGAACCGGAAACGCGTGTTACCGATCGTTATCACACTCGTGCTTATAGTTGTAAAAAAAGGTCCAATCGGCGACGATTGCCGCGTCGCATCGTCAACACGGTCTCACGATGCTCCCGAAAATTCCGACGGAAAAACCTGGGCGATAAAAAAAACCCGATGTATTAAACGCGAAAAAAAATGGACGTTCACTTTCAACGCTCAGCACCATGGACTCGGTCATTCACGTTAAACGCATTTTCATCATAATCGAACGTAAAAAACCGTAATGATTCTCGATTAACACTTTCGTGTCGAAAAATAATCGCAAAGATAAAAAAAACTCCGTACCGAGGTTGTCCATCTTTCTTTTTTTAGACTGACAAAATGTCACGTCTCCAAGCAAATGTCGATTTTAGATGAAACAAAATTCGAAGTGACCGTAGCGCCTCGTTTGCCGAGCTCGAAAGCGAATTTGAATCGCGAAGGTTCGAGAAATTGCGAAAGAAAAGAAGCAACCGAGATTCGTGAGAAACGTCCGGGCACGTCGAGACGTTCGGGTTTCCCTTGTTCCGTCTCGTTATCCACGTGATCACCGATATGAACGATTTCTCCGACTACCCGCTCGCTTGCCCGTAACTTTATATACAAGAATTCAGACGGGATTCGCCGCCGATGACCAAAAAGCGGAAGTCTCCAGCCCGCTACTTTCCGAATCGGTCGATCCCTGGCGATCGTTCCGTTCGCAGTGCCCCTGGCGGCGATCGTTCCAGCCGTCGCGGGAAAAACAAGTGTACGCCGTCCCGATGCGTCGGTGGCTCCTTTCGAGACGTTTCCATCCTCGCCGTGTCTTGACCCCTGCCCCGCAATCGCATCCTCGGACCACCGGCGCGAGTTATCTCCCTCGGCGCGTCCCATTAGGTCGTGGGATGATAGGAATTGATGAGGGCCGCGTCCACCGGCTCCATGCAGGATGGACACGTCAGCGACCTCAGCAGCCAGTCGTCTATGCACGCCGCGTGGTACGTGTGCATGCAAGGGAGATAGCGCACCGCCTCGCCCACCGTCAATTCCATCATGCATATGACGCACTCTCCCTTCTTGGCGCCGTCGTACTCGCGCGTCGGCAAGTGCTGGATCAGTCCTATGCGCATGGCGATACGCATCTTCTGCTCGTCCTCGCTAAGCGCGCCGCCCATCGCTCCGCTCCTCGGCGACATCACCACGCCGACGCGCAGATTCTCCCCGACGTTGAGACCCGTCGGCTGGAGGTATCTCGCGCCGTTGACGCGCGACGGGTAGTAGGCGCCCGGCACCTCCTGGCGGGGAACACAAAGGCTCGGGTTAGCGATAATCAAACTAGCCTCGGCTTTCTTGCGGGAAAGACAAGACATTCCTGGAATCGAAATGGTATGGGAGAAATCAGCAGGCGGAATATCGATGAGAATTCTGCAGCTACAGCCGCAATCGGAAAGCCGGCGTTGGGCTCGCTCGGAAGAGAAATAGAGTCGATGACAATAAAGTTCGCAGCGTTTGAATGCAACGAAAATCAACTTTTTTAATCACGTGCTTTTTTAGGCCCTGAGAATTGCTCGAGTTTTTTTACGTATTCTTATCAGAAATGTACGATCTCAATTTGCAAAAAGTAGCCTCCGATAATGATAAAGATAATGAAGTGGACAAAAATATCGGCGCTTTCCGACAACGCAAACTTCATCGTCACCTGAGTCAGGGTGGGAACAACAGCCCAAGACAGCGAAATTCGTGAAGGAATAAATAATTTGCAAATTCATGAACGTGAAACAGTAGCACAAATTTGGGTTTTCGATACGTTTACAGGTTATGTTCGACTGTCAATCGTTTCTCACGACCGATTGGCATTTTGGGATCCAAGGGTATTTGAAGATTTTAATGTTGGAACTCTCTACTCTTAAAAAATGAGAGGCATAATTTTGGAATTTATTCCCGTTTCGCTTTCATACTAAAACCCAAATGAATAAATCAGCGGCGAACGAGTTGACGAGAGTACACAATTTCGGAAATTTACCGTCATTCTTGCGCGGATACTTCAACCTGGACTAACCCAAACAAATTGCACCGCCAACGGTACGCAATTATCAAAATTGATTGTACTCTTAGCGCAAACAAACCCAAACAGAGAAATCATTCGATGAACGTGCCACGGAGTATCCGATTTTCAGAATTCATTGCAATCTTGGCCTTCGCCTCGTAACTCGAGTCTTGTGGCAGAAGCGAGTCACCACAGCAAATACGACTAGCATTGTCGTATAAAAAACTGATTCCTCAATGTCTTTCCTTAGAAGGAAACTGAGGATTTCTCACTGCTAGGTGGAGATAAGTTATCAAAGACGACCGGATAAGAATAAAACTTTGCAAATACAATGCAGTTATACTTAGCTTGTCTTTCGAATGGCCAATCTACTATGAAGTATTACGGACAGTAAATTAATGGAGAAATAAATGGCCAAGAATGAAAAATAAGTAAATGGAAATATAATATGTTGGAATAGACAATAAGGTAAAAATAAAATGAGCGAATAAGCGATGAATAAGATAAGAATGGAGCATAAACAAAAATGAGAAATAATAAATCACGAAATAAATTAGACAAAAATAAAACAAAATAAATGAGTAAAAATCATTTTGAAAAATATGATCATATGAATATATCATCGAATAAACAATGAAATACATAAAAATAAAATAAATACAGTAAATCAATGGAGAAATAAATGGCGAATAATTAAAAATAAATAAATGGAAATATAATATGTAGGAATAGACAATAAGGTAAAAATAAAGCAAAATAAAATAAATACAGATATAAAATAATAGAATAAGCAATGAATTAAATCAAAACGGAGCATAAACAAACTCAAACAAAAATGAGAAATAATAAAATACGAAATAAATTAGACAAAAATAAAACAAAATCAATAAATAAAAATCATTTTGAAAAATATAATTATATGAATATATCATCGAATAAACAATAAAATACATAAAAATAAAATAAATAAGAATGAAATTAACAAATCCATTTTATTACGAAATATCCTCATGTACAGAAAATTAAACATTATAATTACAAATAAATAAACATTCGAGAATCATTCAGAATGCCAGATGAGTATCTGCAAGCCCAATGACGAATAAAAATGCAGCGTGATTGTGAAAAAAATCGTCTCTCGAAACCGGAAACCCGCGTATTTGTTTTCCTTCGCTCGAATGCTACGACTCTCGAAGGCAATCGGGTGCAGTGTCTCAGCGGAAAAACAAAGCGCGTATTTGCACATCGATCAAGGCGACCAAGAAAAAACGCTTGGAAAAAGTATACGCGAATGATCAAGAGAAGTCTGTTGAAAAAAAAGAAGCAGCGCGTAATGATAATAGAGTTAATTACGTTGAAGGACAACGGTTGAATGGCCTCCTGCGACGACGTCCCCGTGACCGCGGGATCGGGACTGTTACTCAGTAACGTAGCATTGTCCTGTTGGCCACCGTTGCTCTTCAAACAATTTCCCATTGTCGCTGGCTCGGCGGACCCGACGAAAACAACGAAAAGTCCGCGTCTCCGGGCGCCGCGAGGATAAAAAAAAGAAAAATAATTTTCGTCACCTCCCACGTTCGTCTGCCGATGAGAATCTCGAGACCATCGACGCGTTGGGAAACAAAAAGATAAAGAAAAACCGCACGAGACTTTCCGCGAACGCGATTACGAAGCGACGTTACTTCCCATCGATGCACACGCCTGCGACGTTTCTGCAGACGCGAGAAAATGATTTAAAAGAAAAATTATGGAAGCGATTTTTAGCAAGGATCTTTGTTTTTGTTGTTCACGCGATCCGTCGCAAACGCATCACCTGCTGCCACATACTGACGCACGGGCCACAGCTGAGAGCCCTACGCAGCGCGTACGCGAGCCACTAAGCGACTACACACACGATAGCGACGATCCTACTCGCATCTGCACACGACAAATCACGCGTCGCACTCGAGCTTTTTTTTAAATGTTTTTTTCTCGCTTTACGAGCGTCGGATTTTCGGTCTCATGTTTTGGTGAACGTTTCGACGATCGCGTGCACGGTATCTGTGTGTGGCTGTCGCGCACACACGTGGAAACGTCTTAGGCGCACAAAGAAAATGTTGTGCGGGGAGAGGCGAAAGTTTCCGACGTCGTGCGGAGTAGAGGTGGAGGGGTGAGATGCCTAGCGCACCAGCGGGACTCTGCTCTTCGCCGATGCAGTCAACGGCCAATGGGATTTCGTTATTTTTAGATTTTCCCCCTCCAGCTCGGGGGACGCGCAGCATGCGGGAGGGAGAGACTGATGTTTGGCGAACGGTTAATCGCTGATCTTTTCACACTTGACGACCTCCCCGACGCATAAGAAATTGAGAAACGGCTGGTGTACGGGCAGAATGTTTTGTTTTTCGTATCTCGGAAATCGCTGTACCTCGGTGACGCGATTCGCAATGTAACGTATGTTAAGGTTTTCTATACGGGAAATAGCAGAATGGCGACGTTTTTAGGTTAGGAGCGCAATACCGACGGAGCTACGAGACGGATGGGAATTCGCGTTCACGTTTAGTCGCGGACGAATTGTTTTTCGGGGAATATCGTTAAGACGGAATGACACCTCATCGCGGTCGGTATGGTAGAACAATTATAGGTACCCAAAAATCTCTGAAACGGCTCTTCAGATCCCGTCGAAACTTTGCCAAACGACATCAAATAGATAGACGAACAGCTGTCTGCCCCTCAAGTTTTCTGAATTTGAGAAAAAAACCAGATTGGCTTATGATAAGCTAATCTACGTTTTTTTCTCTAATGAAGAGCCGTTCCAGAGATTTTTGGGTATCTATAATTGTTCTACCATACCGACCGCGATGAGGTGTCATTCCGTCTTAAACTAATTTGTAGCCCATGTTGAACGGGATTTGATTTTTTTTTATTGTTTCGTTTTAGGGATTTGCGATTCCGATTCGATTCTTTAAAAGATCGATTCTTTTGTAAAAAAATTCATTTTTTGAATCGATTCTTTCCTTTTCGATCTTTAGGTGAATCGATTCTTTACCCTAAGAATCGAAGATTCGATTCTTTATAATTTCACGTTTTTTTTAGTTTACCACGACCGAAGCGACTATTCGCTCACGAAGAGAGCCCGAACGCTTTTGGCGGAATCACAAAAAAGTGGCCTGTTAAGGCTGGGAATCGGACGTCTATTCCCAGCCTAAGTGATGAAAGATATTAGTTCGAAATTTAGCCACGGTAAGCGTTCATGTTGCGGGGTTATCAATATGAAGTAAGGCGTTAGTGATACAATGAAGTCAGCATAGTATTTTCACGTTGCGGCCATTCTTCTTCGTCGACTGACACCTGTAGCGAAGTCTCGACAGTCTTCCATCGAATTTTGGTAAATACATCATTTTCAAATGGTTCTACACTAATATTTCCGTTCACTCTTACAAAATTGTCGCACGTTTCATCGTATTATTTTCATCCGATAATTTTTCATTTTTACGTGACTATTTTTTTTCCTTTTCCTTTTCGTCGCAGAATTTATTGATTATCTTTGGGTTGTGGTTTTGTGTGCATTGATGTTGCTGGCGATCGAGATTGTACGACAAACGCTCCAAAAAGTGGGTATATTTTTGAGTTACGTTGTGGAACAAAGTTTTCGATACATCGTGAGTCTCGCCTAACCTTAACCTGACTTTTTTAATAATCAGTTTGGTTTTGGTCTATAAGGCTTGTTTGATTTTTAAATATTTTTCAATTACAAGAACTTCTTCATGATTTTTCTTATTTTTTTACAGTGCCTGAAGCAAAGCAATCCTTTGTTTGGAAATTTTTTGCCTAATCCACTAACGACGACGATGATTCTTGATGCAAAATTTGCAATAGAGCTGTGAAGTCTGGCGGCAAAGGTGGTTGTACAACCAATTTAAAGAATCATTTGAAACGCAATCATTCGGAGAACTCTGAAGTGAAAGTATTTCTAAAAAAAATAGAAAACTGTGTCGAACAATAAAATATATTGGCAAATATACATTTTTTCAATGAATATCTTTGAGATTCTCAACCGAAAGACGCCCTAATTTTCATTATTACATAAAATATTCCTTATATGCAACGGCATGGTTCAATTATACACCGCACGTTTCGTTTTTTTTTTAATGAAGAGCAAAGTGTATGATAAAGCTGTATTCGGTGAACATTTAATAATAAAAACTGTTGTTGGGTCGTTCTTTACTCTGCTGTAGGGATCAGTGGCTGCAATATTTTTCTTCTTCCTATTCTTATTTATCTTTAGAAACGATCAATGTGGTCATCAACATCAACGTTGATATCCATGGACGTCGCAGAATCTGACTGTGATTCACCAGATTCACCAAATCGAGCGTCTTCACCAGCACTCTCAGAAACAAGTAGCGGATTTGCCAGTGCGATTAGACAAAGACCATTGACGCTTCAGCCCAAAATCGACAACTCTTTCAAACAAATTCAATCATTTGCAGGTAATGTTTTTGAAACACTCTTTTGTATATGTCTATATATATTGTTCAAGAAATATTATGGTAAAACTGAATGTTTCGCCGAAATGGTTGGAAAAAAGTAAAATTTTATACAAATTTAACTTCATAAGTTAATAACAATTGATTAAAACGTCGATTATCTGAATATTTAAGTTGAAAAAAAAATTTAGGCCGCTCTAGCAGCTTATCTGATATCAAGATTTGAATTTTTAATGTCTTAAAAAACGTACGTGCTAACACACTTACCTGTGATACGAAAAAATCCACATTTTTATATCATGGTTTTTAGTCGTTCTTAAACTAATATTTATATCCTTTAAACAAAAAAGTATCTTGCTACGAATTATTCCTTCATACTTTCATTCATATTGTATTGAAAAATAAAATAAAATGTGGTATTCCTTTTATTTAGCCGGAGGTGGAAAAGCAGGAGAAATATCCAATCCCATCCTCTTCATGATTGCCAAAGATAATCTGCCTTTTCAGACAGTTGATAATGAAGTATTCAGGAACCTTTTGAAAACTACGGTACCTTTATACACTGCCGGCCAAAAGTATGGATACACCTAGAAAAATTTCGCGCCGCACTAAAACTTTGATATATCTGTGAAAAAAAATATATCCGGATTTCCAAGGCGGAATTTTGAAAGGGACAAATGAAGCTTCACTTCGCGTTTTGGAAAAATAAATTCCGATTTTTTTTAGACCCGGGGCGCCATTTTGAAAATGGCCGTTTTTTGGCTGTTTAAAATCGGCTGCACGTCTTCAGGACATTTTTTTGGCATTTTTTTCCCGAAGAACCTTAAAAGATAGAGCAGTAGCTATAGTTTCCTTTTTTAGAAAGTTTCGTACGATTTTTTTTCACCGAGTTATCGCATTTCACTCAGCCTATGGCGTACGCAAAGGCAATAAGTCGTATTGCTCAGTGGATGAAGGAATTGAATCAAACCAACGTGTCCAATGATAAAATTCCTGGACCAACAGTGAAAATATCAAGCCAAACTGATGATCTATGGTCATTCCACGATGTTTTATTGAAAACGAAGAATATAAATAATGACCAACAGTGCCAAGACGAAATTTCAACGGATTTTCGACATTACTTGAATCAACCAATGCTAGATCGCACGCAAGATCCAGTTCGGTATTGGTTGAGTGTCAAAACGGTGTATCCGACTTTAGCGATCATTGCCAAAAAATACATGGCAGTTGTTGGAACATCGGTGCCTTCGGAAAGATTGTTTTCGAAAGCTGGAAATAGTTTGACCGATTCTCGAAGTCGCCTTTCACCTGAACATCTGCAACAGCTATTATTTTTAAATTCATTGTCGATTAAAGACTGGCAATTGAATAAAGATTGTTAAAAGTCTAGAAAACCTCAATGCCAAAATTAAAAGAAAAGCTTATATAATGAAAAAAGTCTGATTTGTAAAATACATTCATAATATTTTTAAGATCATATTAAAAAGTGCAAATATGTAAAAGACTCAAACTATGTTTAGCGTTTAAGCAGAATGAAAGCTGCTTTATATTTGTTATTTTGAATTCATTGTTTTCTATTAAAAATAAATTTATCCAATTTAGTAATTTCCCACAGCAAAAACTTATTAAACACTTACGTTAGTTCCAATTAGCAATTAATTTTTTGTTTCGATTCTTAAGAATCGATTCTTACGAAATCGATTCTTTGGATTCGATTTTTTATGAGAGTCGATTCTTCTGGATTTGATTCAGAATCGATTAGAGAATCGATTCTTTTCAAAGAATCGAACATCCCTATTTCGTTTCCGAGGCAAGTTAGAACGTGTTCTCGCCTCGGTTGGTATAGCAGATCGCCGTAAGGGGATCGGAAACTAGACGGTAACAAAGGATTTTTCTGTTAGATTTTCGAACTGAGAGCGCCACGACCCTCTTCCCGGTTTTAAATATTCTACACTGAGCTCGAGGAAAATCGTTTTCGAAAAGTATAGTATTTTGAGAAAAACTGCAGCGTATCTCCGAACGAGTATTTTTCCTTCGACCAACGAGATCAGCGAATTTACATTAAAAAATGATGCTATAAATTCTCTTCAAAATTACAGTTTTCCGCAACCATATTAGCTGAGCCATCGTCTCTACGTACACGTTAAAAACTAAACTTCAAACAAGTGATGTATATTGTTTGTGGAAGTTTCGAAACAGAGTATTTCGAATGTTTACTACTTTTTTCAGATCGATGGTGCACGCGCGCTTCTAAGACGAGGTGCGCACGCGCCTCGAGCGTTAGGAGCGCGCACGCGCTTCCAGCGTTAAAGAACACGCGCGCGCTCTACAGCGTCTACAACGATATAAGAGGGCGCGTGCCTACAGCGCCCCAGACGAGCATTTTTCGAATTTCAAACCGTCACACGCGCGGTTACGGAAAACGTAGCTATCGAAGAAGCTATTTTCAAAAAGTTTTCCAAAAGTCGGCCAAAAGGGTGCCAAATGTCCGCCCGGAAGTTATCTTAGAGTCAACAACCATCCAAAAAGATAACTGTTGGACACATGATAACTTATAGGTAACTTTCAAGCGGACATTTGGTACTCATTTGGACAAATAATAGATAACTATTTTGAAATTGCTACCTGCCCAGGTAGCAATTTTCAAAAAGTTGTCCAAAAGTCGGCTAAAAGGGTGCCAAATGTCCGCCCGGAAGTTATCTTAAAGTCAACAACCATCCAAAAAGATAACTGTTGGACACATGATAACTTATAGGTAACTTCCTAGCGGACATTTGGTACCCATTTGGACAACTAATAGACAACTATTTTGAAATTGCTACCTGGGTGGGTACGAAAAAGAAAAGCGCCAATACGAACATTTCGATAATTTTAAGTGTCCACGAAGCATACGCTTCGGGGTCAAGTTTCCCGGGAGAAAAGGTGACGCTCTCGAACACCCACGACGCACGATATTGACATTAGATAAATGCTGTGTACATTTCTCATTACATCAAACATACCGTCGTTGAAGCGAGATTCGTGACATGCTGCAGGATTTGATTCATTGTGAGCATTTTTTACGATTCATATATATATATACACATCTATATGTAGATATACATATACATATATATACATATGTGTGTGTGTGTGTGTGTGTGTGTGTGTGTGTGTGTGTGTGTGTGTGTGTGTCTTTGTCTAAAAGGATTTGCGGTGCATCACAATATCTTGTAAAATGTCAAATTGTTAAAATTGATAAATTAACGCACGTATATATCAATGAAATTTTCAAAACTAAAAAAAAAAGGACGTCAGGAAATAAAAAATCCCCTCAAAAACATTGTCGTTAGTTTTACCATATTACACTATATGGTTCGTTTGA
This sequence comes from Ophion slaviceki, assembly GCA_944452715.1. Taxonomy (NCBI): domain Eukaryota; kingdom Metazoa; phylum Arthropoda; class Insecta; order Hymenoptera; family Ichneumonidae; genus Ophion; species Ophion slaviceki. The sequence goes on from OX101784.1 coordinate 61,694,817, forward strand.
AAATAATGATAATTTATTTTAATTCAGACAATGGTTTTATTATATTTTATCCATTAGTCAATAGTACAAAAAAATCAAATGATTTATAAAATAGCCAAGTACAATGTACGTATCACGCAAGTGTACAAAAAAATGTTGTACACGATATTTTTAAACCTTAGACGTAAACTTATGAAATAAGTTTTATTTTTGTTCGAAGAATCACATTATGGTAACAAAAAATTGAGATCCTTATTATAGAAAAATACACCGTATGAATAACACAAGTACATTGAATTGCTGTGCAAGATCGTGGCGTGCATCGCTAAACAAAAAGACTTCGGCGAAGGTTTTCGACTTCCCAACTACTCAACTCTCAGGTTTAATACAATGGCATTGCTTAGTCAGATGGTAGCGATTGGACATGTCATTCTTTAGATCATGGAAATATGCTCCTTCTGGAACGTATATTTTCATGATTGTTTTTCAAAGAATGATTCTCCAACCCCTTCACATAACCATATTAAACCCTTTGTTATCCTCAACTGGTCTTGTGAATCATAATTAAATTAATGATCCCGTAAAGTAGATATCAGAACAGTGATGTAACCTTTAGACCTCGCAAACTTTAAATCTTATTTGAGTTAAATAATTAAAGAAGTTAGATACAAATAGGAATGCTCTACTTTATCACACTATTATTACAGATAACATTAAAAATATTTTGGCTGCCAAGTGGCAACTGGTGCGATGTTAAAATGTGAAAAAATATAGGTACATATTATGTCGCAAAAGTTATTTATGCAGATGGTAGGAACGGAAAATTCTATATCTTCCCGAGATTTTTCTTCTTGATCATGCACGCCAAGCCCTTGCACAGCATTTCCAATGTACTTGTGCAATGTGGTTCCTACGTTGTATTTCTCTATACTGATGATATCAATTTTTCGATATAGTAATGTGATTTTTTAAATAATAATAAAAAAAATTGATAAGATTATTTTTTAGGTTTAAGAATTTTGTGTCCAACATTTATTGTACACTTGCATAATATGTACATTGTACTTGGCCGTTTTATAAATAATTTCATTGTTTTTGTGTACAATTGATTAATGGAAAAAATGAAATAAAACTATTGTTCGATTCAAAATAAATAATAATAATTTTCAAGGGAAACCATAATTTTTATAAGGTAAAACAAACAATGTTTTTGAGGGGATTTTATATATGTATACTTTTTTTTTAATTTGTTTTTTCCTAAGGTACACGCTGTTCGCGTTTGTTACCTATTTTTCCCCTCCTTGTGACCGTTTCTTGCCTCTGCTGTTTACTCTTTTTCACCACCCTTCTCCTTGTTCCCCACCCCCCTGCTTGCGGCCGCAGCCGACGTCCCCCTCTGTATTATATTCATCATGACATTTCTGTCATGGGTATAGGGAAACTGCGGAAAACCTATACCAATACAGCCGGTCATCGATTCGCCCCCCAGTCGTGGAACTACTCTTATTTCGCCGCGAAATGCCGAAGAAAACATTTCACGACGAAATGTACGCGACTGGGTTTCGAACCCGGGATTTCTCGGTCCGCTGGTTTAGTGGCGAGCACGCTAACCACTAGAAAATCGCACCGGTTCTTATATAAATACTAGAAAACCTTCAATATTGGGTGCGTGATACAGACTGTGCAACAAAGAAATCGGCTAGCAATTAACTATCGCCCGGACAACACCGACATATAGTCACCGGCTCATCCCCGAATGACTTCAACCACAAAAGTTATGGCAGCCGTCGTCAGGCCAATCGCAAGAATGACAAACGCGAATTTCAAATCGTCGAAATTCAATATTTTCAACCGCCTAAGTCTGTTTTCATTGTCATTGGCTTCGATGGATTTCAAGCTTGCCTTCAGACCATCATCGAACGTGTTATGAAGGACGCCAGATTCTAAGAGTGCCTTCAACTTCTGATTGAATTTCCGTTCGAGCGGCCAATCCTCACGTATCGGATAAGCCAAACCCGGCACGCCGAAGGCAATCTTGGACAAATGAAGCTTGCACCTTACGGCCTCCGAAAGGAGGCGCCAGTGACGCTCCACGCAGGCATTCATTGAATTTCGTAAGACATGCTCCGTGCAATTGTAATACTCAAGTCCAACGAATCGTCCTTGAAACTCCGGTTCGGAAAAAAAAACACCATACTCTTTATGAGCGTATATTGTGTGATCGGATTTCCGAAGATCCTCAAAGTTATCGATGTTGCGAAGAGGTACACGCTTGGCCAACAAGGAAGAGAGCGCCCCTTGATAGATACCCTGAAACGTCAGCACGAAGAAAAAAAAACAGCCGAGATAGATCCTCGATGACGTCCCGGACGGCAGTTTGGTGAGGCACGAGTTGCAGATCATGCGCAGAATGTTGAGGCTTGCGATACTCGAAGTCTGACGGAGGAAATACTTGAGGAAGATAAAGGTGAGCAGGCAAACGAACAGCAGACCTACTCGCGATTTGACGTCAACCAGCGAAATGAGTTTCTTCACTTGGGAAGCATTGCCACTATAGTGAGTCATGATCGAAATTGCGTCAAAGAAATGCGGATTGAGCCGACGTAACTTGGGTGTCTTCACATGAGCGTTGAAGCGCAGTGCAATATCACTCATACCGTAGTAAGTTTCGGCAAGTATGCCGTCAACGTTGCCCATCGCATCGAAGGCTCCCGCCGTTTCCTTGGCCCCGTGCACCAGCAGTTTTGCTGTTGCGTTCAATGAGCGGAAAATCGCTTTTAAACTTGAACAAACAGGACAATCCACGGCGTCTACGCCATTTTTGTTGGGAGACAACCGTGTGAGATTCGACTCTGTCACGGTGATGCGAATCTCGTAACCACCAAGATCCTCTGCCTTGTCGAAATTCATGTTCCGACAGGCTTCACTGTCACAGGTAGCATTGGACATCTCTCGGGATAACAGTGACCAAGGATGTTCGTTCTCGCCATTGTAGACGTTCTCCACTCTCCAAGGATCAGGAGCGTAACTGGTGTAAGGATTGAATCCGTATAGCAACGTCCCCCTTGTCCCGTGGACGCATATGAATTTTGCTTCCAATATATTCATCCTCCAGGCAGTCCACAAAAACGCGTAGGCATTTGTGCAGTCGTTTTCCCGTGCAGGCCACTGAACGAGCCAAAAGTCAGCCATGTGATTCCACCACTGCAACTTCTTCAAGCCCGCCAAATGTTCTTGGAGTTTCGAGCTTGATGACGCCATTATGAGGAAAAGCTGTAATTTGTGGCTCCTTAATGACGATACTGGCGCGCTATCGACTCGCTGGCTGGTGTCGTTGATAAAAACGACGGGAATAGATGGTTCGGAAATTAGCGATGACATTAAAACATCCAGAGAACCTCCAACAACACCTATTTCTCTTTCCGGGCACTCGTGACAAAACTTCAGCATTTTCACCTGCGGAGAAATGATTTTCAAGGGCAGTGAATTTTGGACGGACGGGAAGATGACCTTGATCTTGGCATATGTTGCAGAGGTTACACGAACTCAGCAATGGTGTATATCCTTCCATTAATAGGTACCCATACTTTTCCCCGAAAACATTTCCCCGAATGACACTTTCCTGACATGACTATGACAAAAATATTAATATTTTATTTTGATCGAAAAATATTAAGCAAATGTCTGAATTGGTTAAAAAATTATGTGAAAATGAAATGTTTCTTGCACATTTGGTTGAGAAAGTTCAACCCGTGAGGAAACCCGTAGTTCTCGGAGTAACCGCTAGAAGCCGCACGCGAGCTCGATTCTCGTAAGCGTAGCGTGGACCGAAAATCTATTTAAGGGGTTAACCCCACTTGCAATTTTGAAAAAATCGTTTTTTTTATTGCATTTTTTTGAAGTGCAATTTGAAGTGCAGTTTTTTTTTGATGCCCGGAATAGATGACTATGGAAGTTTACAAAAAAAAATATTTTCTTCGTGTAAACTGAAATTGAAACTTTAAACGCGTTTTTCTCAAAATGGCATTTCTGAAGTCGGTGACCAAGATTACTCGAACACTAATGAACCGATCTTCTTGAAATTTTGCAGGCTTATTTAATACATAAAAATGTAGTCTTTAATCGTTCGATTATTTAAAAAAAAAATGGCCGTTTTATAGGCAAAAAACGGCCGTTTTTTTTCGTTAAAATCGAACCACTAACTTTGACTGTCCGCCATTTTGTGAAAAATGAATATTTTTTAAAATCCTTCGATTAAAGACTAGTTTATACTTATATTTGACTAAATCCATCCGCATTTGTTTTTCAGATGATCCACTTCGCCGCAATGTTGATCACCACAAACCGTGTATATAAAAACATTATTTCATTGACGGCCATTTGCCACTAAACAATGTAATATTTTTCAATAAAAAAATTACCGAAAGTTCTTCAAGATGTGTTCTTTAAGATGGTATATTGATCGATTAAAAAAGTTTTGTAGTTTTCTTTTAAAAAATTCATGAAAAAGGCCTTTTTTGCGCTACAAGTGGGGGTAACGCCTTAAACGCCGGAGAAACTCTAAAGACTATCGTTTCTTGGCCTGTGGCTAAGATGTTAGTGCAGTATCTGTTCTTATCAGGTGAATATCTGTTATTCTCTCCATTGATATTCCATTGGATATCTGATATTCTCTCCACTATTGTCGTGGATGATCATCATAATGCTCACTTTTCTTTTAAGATAAAAAAATTGAAAATCTTTCAATTTTTTAAATAAAGCGAATTCGACCAAACACTTTATTGTGACAATTATATCCTATTCCAAAGAACTGCATGCGACTTTTTAAATATTTCAGCAATTCTCGTGAGTGTACAATTATTTGAACCAACAATCAAGAAATGTTTGCAAATACACATAGAATCACATTAAAAACATGACTTCTCGAATTCACAAATATATTCTTTTGATTGCAACGAACATTTATTTAATCGAATATTATATTTTTTTCTACCGGAGACTAAATGCGTTGCTACAGATGACACCTGTACTTTGTGGCAAAAATACCATTATTTCGGATCCATAGTGTTAATATTTGAATCATGATATACACTTGTCTCTATCTCATACTAGTTGCATGATATTGCACTTTTGCTATTGTACGGAGTACGAAAATGTTACGTCTCATTGCATATTCGTTTCGATGTAGTAAAGAAATAATTCATTCTATTGATTATATTTATGTACGAAAAAAAAAATGTTGTAGCGACCGCTTAATTATTTCATCCATATATCTACGGGTCGTTTATAGAATGATTTCAATAGAATATAATTTTAGTTGAAGGATAATGTAGATATTCAGAGAACAGAAGAGACTTTGAAAGAAAATAATATGTTATTTAACTCAATCACATTTTCCAATATTTTATAGTATTGTAACAATCTCATATATCGGTGGCACTCCGCGGTCAGACATTTATTTGAATCAACCAATATATTTTTTTGATTCAATGCGTTTTTTTCTCAGTGGACTTCCCCGTAAAACATTTCACCGAATGACACTTTCACGAACGACGTTTTCCCGAAAATGAGTCATAAAGTTATTTATTTATAGTCAAAGTCAAAATGGGTAAATAGGTGTGAGCGCAGGGCACCTCGGGTGTGTGTGTGGAATATTGGGGTGCGTGAAACACTGTTGTGGGTGTAGTGCACCTCGGATGTGCGTGTGGAATAGTGGGGTAAGTGGAACACTGGTGTGGGCGCAGGGCACCTTGGATGTGTGTGTTGAATAGTGGAGTGCATGGAACACTGGTGTGGGCGCAGGGCACCTTGGATGTGCGTGTGGAATAGTGGGGTGCGTGGAAGCCAAACAAACCCAACCAATCTGTTTTGGCGAAGTGTTATTTGGGGAAGTGTCATTCGGGGAAATGTCGATTCGGGGAACTGTTTTTCGGGGAAGTGTCATTCAGGGAAATGTCGATTCGGGGAAGCGTTTTCGGGGAAATGTCATTCGGGGAAGTGTTTTCAGGGAAATCTACTGGTACGCGAGAATATCTCTTCGCAGAACAGCTTTTCGTATTAAGGATGTATGGCAACTAAGTTATTTACTACTGTTCGAATTGAAACTCACTGATATTGTAAAGGAAAATATCGAGAACTTTTTGAGATTAAAAAAACAAAATTTGCCCACGTGAATGCTGAGATAAACGAATTCAAAGTTGGGTCATTTAACACGGGGAACATAGGACTGTACGTCCAAAATTCCCTTTACATTGGCAAAAAAGGTATTTCCGGAGTACTCTTTTGTAAAAAAAACTTTTGTGCGGTATCGCTGTAATATGCATGATACGTTAAAAAAAATCGACATGTGCCCATATATTTTGCGAGATATTGCGAGTTAAATGGGACCGTTTTCGTATTTCTTTAGCTCGTATGTCGTAACCACGACAACGTCAGGGAAAACGTACATCAAATCAGCAACTAAATTTGCAGTTAAAAATTGAAAATTCTTCTTTCTGTACCGCATGTTTTACTTTGAGCTGTCGTAAATCTCCTTTTTAGCTTCAATGAATACTACAATTATTTTATTTAGTCTTTAAATGCGATTTTTGCAAATTGCATAATCAGTTCTGTAACGACTCTGCAGTAGCTGCCATACATCCTTAAACGCATGTACGAAAACTATCAGCACGATTACCTCTACAACGTCCGTCAAGGTCAAGGTCGTCGAAGGTGGTGACCACTCGCCCACGCTTTGTTCACTCATTGTTGGTCTACTTCGCGCTTGAGAAGAAACCTTACCGTTGATTCGATGAGACCGTCGGCATCTTCGAACTTTGGTTGTTTGGTAACAATTCCAGCCAGGCATGTCTTCAAAGTTGCTTGAAGAAGCAATAACCTCACTAGACGTACCGCCACACTCATTGCTCTTCTCTCTATTGCAATGGGTATCAAAGTTTTCTGCTGCAGGACACGATGGGAACCACGTACCGAGTGAACCGTCCGCGCGGAGAGAACACCTTTCAGTTCTGTCTTCACGCGCCCAATCACCCCGCATTGCAAAAATACGAGGCCGCAATACTAGACACGCGCACGCTCAACGGTATCTCCCACCCTGGGGTGCAGCGCACTCGTTAGACTGGCTGCCGGGAGGCGGTGGTGGGATATGCCCCCGCGCGGTTGGCTCCGAGCTGGTCGGCACTACCACCTTCCGACCAGGGTGGGGACTGCGCTTCGCGTCCTTGACGGTCGGTTCAGTCGATGCATCGCAAAACTCCGCCAAATTACGGGTTATACTTCCTTTTCAAGCGCACTTTTTTCACACTACTTTTCGATAACGATCCAGCGTGTCCTTTCGCTCGATAATATACTTTACTATCTCGTCGGCTTGTCGAACGATTGCAATTCCAGTATCGTTCCGAGTAGAGGGTACTAGATGCTTATCGCATAGTTGCAAACATTTCTATTAGAAAAGTGAAGGGTTGACCTAGATCTTCCATTCTGTAAATGGAAACGACAATTTCGCGATGATAAAAAATTTGGAAAATGTTCTATAACGTTACGAGATGTACCTGGTTTCGCGGATAATTTTCTTCATGGCCGTGAAGCTTTGTGTACATACGTTACACGCCGATGCGCTGGAGTTTGAATTAGCTTAAGGGGTTACCCCCACTTGCGATTTTGAAAAAATCGATTTTTTTTATTGCATTTTTTTGAAGTGCAACTTGAAGTGCAGTTTTTTTTATGCCCGGAATAGATGACTCTATGTAAGTTTACAAAAAAAATATTTTCTTCGTGTAAACTGAAATTGAAACTTTAAGGGCGTTTTTGTCAAAATGGCATTTCTGAAGTCGGTGACCAAGATTACTCGAACACTAATGAACAGATCTTCTTGAAATTTTGCAGGCTTATTAATACATAAAAATGTAGTCTTTAATCGTTCGATTTTTTTTTCGAAAAAAATGGCCGTTTTATAGCCAAAAAACGGCCGTTTTTTTCGTTAAAATCGAACCATTAACTTTGACTGTCCGCCATTTTGTGAAAAATGAATATTTTTTAAAATCCTTCGATTAAAGACTAGTTTATACTTATATTTGACTAAATCCATCCGCATTTTTTTTTTCAGATGATCCACTTCGCCGCAATGTTGGTCACCGCAAACCGTGTATATAAAAACATTATTTCATTGACGGCCATTTCCCACTAAACAATGTAATATTTTTCAATAAAAAAATTACTGACAGTTCTTCAAGATGTGTTCTTTAAGATGGTATATTGATCGATTAAAAAAGTTTTGTAGTTTTCTTTTAAAAAATTCATGAAAAAGGCCTTTTTTGCGCTACAAGTAGGGGTAACGCCTTAAAGCTGTTATGGGGCCAGATCGGAATGCTACTACGGAACTGAAATTTTTCTGGAAGTTTATAATCTCTTTGCTGATCATCCTGTGCAGTTTGGATGCGATCCGCAGTACCCCTTTTTAGAGAAAAAATCGGAAACTCGACGTATCTCGTGGGATTATTACATTACGCTTATGGAAAACTCCCGGTCATTTTTCAGTACGTTATTAATATTTGCTAAGAAAATGCTACCACGGAGCTGAAAAAAATAGGTGCGGTTCGACTTATTATCGGACTACCCCTTGGTACCGTGAAAATGAGGATTCACAGTACCGGTATGAAATTATTTATGTTTTTAATAACGAATTTGTGGGAAAATCAAGCAGACAAACTATTTTCTTATCTATATTGGGTATTTATGCCCGGGAACCTTAAAGTACTTGGTCAGGATAATTAACGACGAATTTTTTTTTCCGTCAATTATTAATAATTACTCAATACTGATTTGATATCTATGTTCAGAAATGATAATTTTCTAGAAATTTCTAGGCAAAGCCAAAATCAAGCGAAACATTTTTCATAAACTGAGAAAAAAACCATTAGAATCCAAAAAATATATTGGTTGATTCAAATGAATGTCTGATCGCGGAGTGCCACCGATATATGAGATTCTTACCATACTATAAACGATTGGAAAATGTGATTGATTCAAATAACATATTGTTTTATTTGAAAATCTCTTCTGTTCTCTGAATATCTACATTATCCTTCAAATGAAATTATATTCTATTGAAATCATTCTATATACATTCCGTAGATGTATGGATTGAATAATTAAGCGGTTGCTACAACATTTTTTATTTCGTACGAAAAAATAATCAATAATTTGAATTATTTCTTTACTACATCGAAACGAATATGCCATGAGACGTAAGTTTTTCAATTTGTTTGAAATCTCCCGATTTCTTCGGGAGATTTCGGGAGAAAATTCGGGTACCCGAAAAATTTCGGGACTTCGGGACTTCGGGAGAAAATTCGGGTACCCGAAAAATTTCGGGTACCCGAATTTTTTTGGTTGGAGTTCATAAGAAATACAAATAATTTATTTAATAATTTTAGTATTTTTGTTATGTATATATTTACAATTTTTTTTCCGGCAAACTTCTTTTAAGACACTCGCATTTCAGGAAATATCGAGATATTTGAATGTCGAAAAACTGAATAAAAGCAAAATTCTTCGTCGAATTTTCATTAATTCTGTTTAGTGCTAACTGGTCATTTCGGCGATTCATTCTTCTTAATTTAATTTTTTGTCATTTTTTAATTTTTTTCCAGGCAAAACTTGCTCTTCAAACGCTTATATCTCTGAAACCAATCAAGATATTTTCAATTTAAAAATGTCAAATGGAGCTACATTCTTCTCACTTCGACTAAACGCAAGGCGTTGAATCTTGGTCTTTTTGGGTTTTTTCTCCATTTAAAACCCACGTAAAAAATTCAAAACTTTAAGGCGTTCGCTGGGACAGAAGATACTTATTGTACATTTTTTCCTTTCGCACACTTTTTAGTGATGCCGAAACGCAACTTTCCCGCGCTATTGCGATACGATCCGCCAAAAGTGACCGTTTTTCACTCCACCCTAACAGACACACACACACACTCGCACGTACGTACACACACACGCAGGATAGAAAAGTGAGACGAAAAAAGATTTTTTACAGTATTATCATTTATTCGTTTGTGGCGCCTTCTTCGAGTTTTCGTTTTCTCCCATTATTTGGTCGATACACCTAAATAAAAAATAAAAATAAACATAAATAAGAGATACGGATCACCGAGTCGTTTACGAGTACCAAAAATTTGAGAGTACCCGATTACCAAATTCGGGTACCCGAGTGAATCGGGTACCCGCACACTCCTAATTAGAATGATCATCCACGATAATAGTGGACAAAATATCAGATATCCAATGGAATATCCATGGAGAGAATATCAGATATTCAACTTATAAGAATAGATACTTTGATCTTAGCCACAGTCCAAGAAGCGATCCTCTTTATAGTTTCTCCGGCGTTTATTTTCGGTTCGCGCTACGCTTGCGAGAAACGAGCGCGCGTGCGGCTTCTAGCGGTTACTCCGGGAACTACGGGTTGCCTCACACCTATGATTTCGGTGGCGCTCAGCCATGATTTGGTTGAATTTTTTCAACCAAATGCGCAAGAAACAAATTTTATTCTCGCATAATTTTATAACCAATTCAGACATTTGCATAATATTTTTCAATCAAAATGAAATATTAATATTTTAACGAATAATGTACTTGAAAATCAATATCGGATATGGTGAAAAAAATAAAATAACATATTTACTCAATAGAAATTCTATCTGAATCAAACGAGCGAAATTCAATTTTCCTTGTGTACTCGAATCAACAATATTCATGTTATGAATTATAACGCTTTTTTTATTCGTTGCAGTAAATGCATTCGAAACTATATAATTTGCGAGTTCTCTATGGGACTAGATGTAGTGAAATGACAAATGTTAAGTGAAACCCAAAGCGATAAAGACCATTAACAAAATGTCAATCACAATATTTAAAAAAATCATAACTAAATTTAATCGCAAAACCTTTCAAACATCGACTTTTGAATACGAACCGTGCAGATTATTAGCGAGGACTGTAAGTCCTAAAAACGCGAATTGAGCCCTATAATTTCACAGGGCGAACGTAAAAAAAACACGATTTCCAATAAACAAAATTTACTTTCACTTCATCAATCAAGGCTGTAACGTATAAGAAGGAAATGCCGATGGACTTATTACACGAAGAGAAAAAAATGGATGAAAGTGCGGGGGCTGTTTGATTTTCCACAAATTTCGAGCTTCGATATAATTTTTTTGTTATAATAAAGTAAATTTCTTAATAAAAATAAAACATTTCTAATGAGACTGTTTTTAAGGTTTAACAATTTCATGTACAACATTTTATGTGCATTTGCATAATACGTACATAGTACTTGGCTATTACATAAATCGTTTTACGTTTTTTTATGTACAATTGATTAATTGAAAAATATAGTAGTAGTATTTTTCCTTGTATACCCTTTGAAGGGTGTTTCCATGACTGCCCTTCCTCTTTACCTTTACATACTTGCTTACATCGGGGTACTCCTTATTTACATTGGATTTTTCATTTTCTCACATCAATCTTAGTCTCCTAATTTCTCGAATGGTCTATTCTAATCTCATAGTTATTTTGCCGGTTGCTTTTGCGGTTGCGCCTCTATTTTACGGTCCATTCCTGTACCCCCGCTCTTTCCTTACCCTTGTTCCAGTTTACTCTACTACCTCTTGATTGAGTTTCAATTGAAAAAATATTATAAAACCACTGTTTGAATGAAATTAAATAATAATCATTTTTAAGGTGAGCCATCATTTTTCATAAGGTAAAACACATAACGATGTTTTCGAGAAGATTTTTTATTACTTGTCGCTCGTTTTTAACTTTTTACAAGTTTTTAAGATATTTAATTTCTTTTTTCAAAAGGAAAAAATTCTTTTCTCCTTCAGCTTTGGTCCAAAGAGTAGTAAATTTCAAATATGTTTGAAGAAACTATACGTGTATAGTTTCAAATTCATATGTAGCAGGAAAAAGTGTTCCAAGATATTTCAACTCGTAGAAACATAGGGAATGGCATCCGCAACAAAAGTTAGAGAGGGGTACCATAGATTGTTAAATTTTTGTTATTTTTATAACAATTAAATTTTAATTATTTTGATAACCATGAACTCCAGTGAGTGCAGTGTATATTCCTAAGATACTCATACATCGGATTCACATGGATGGTGCGTTTTGTTGATCCCCCTTAAGGCTGCTGAAGAAGATATCATTTCTTTATTGTCTTCGAACGAGTTTCGATTGATTGAAGAGAAATTCTGATTTTTGCCTTTTGGATGCCTAAAGTACTGAGAATTTTTCAGTCGTTGCGGGTGACACGAGACAATTCCGTATTATGAGCCCCTTGATACTTGCAGATATACAGTTTTAATTGCCTTCGAGCAATGCATGAAAAAATAATATATATAGCTATTCAGCACCTGAGCTTATGAATTCCTCCTTACATATGCTCGATACAAGAAAAATCCATATTTTTGGCTTTCCATTCTGTTTATTGTAAAATATTATATTATTTCATTGCCTCTGAACAATTTTTTGGCCTTTTCACTCCCAATCTAAGAATTTTCCATTGCTTATATTCAAGCGAGAAAAATCCATATTGTTGGCCTCTCGATACCTGAAGGTGAGTAATATTTGGATGTCTGCAATCGAGCAAGCAAATCCATAGATTTGGCTGGTCGATGCTTAGACATTTTTCATTTGTTGTGCTTGATGGGAAGCTAATTGATATTTTCAGCCCTTCGATAAGTACGGGTATACATTTTTCACTGTCTCTGAGCAATAAAAAGTTCATATTTCTCACTTTTCAGTGGAGGAAACGCTACGCGTCCTTGTCGGTCGCTTCGCTCAACGCGCCCCCAATTTACTGGTTACACATCCTTTTCAAGCGCACTATTTTCACACTATTTTGCGATAACGATCTAGCGTCTCCTTTCGCACGACAATATTGTTTGGCATCTGTTCGGCTTGTCGAACGATTGCAATCCCAATATCGATCGAAAAGTGACGCGCTGACCTCCTAGATAGAACAGCAACGTATAATATACGTATACACGACGTCGCCATCGACGTCTGTAAGACGTATTTAGTACGTATACTGTAGAGCTAAATGTTCGGCTAATATCCGTATAATGTATGTATATTCTACGTTTATTAATCGGTATATTTTACGTATGTAAGATGTCGAAAATACGTCAATTATATCGTTTAAACAGCGTGGGATATATGTACATTATACGGATATTGGCCGAACATTTAACTCTTTAGTATGCGTACTAAATACGACTCATAGACGTCGATGGCGACGTCGTATTAACGCATATTAGACATAATATAAACATCTTATATACGAATAATAAATTTATAAAAGATGTATATCATACGTATGGTATCATATTTTATACGTATAGTATACGTAAGAATACGCATGGTATACATAAAAATACGTATGGTATATGTATGGCATACGTATACCATAGACATGGTTGTATACATATATGGTATACCATATACGTATGGTATACGTAAAAATCGAACGAAAAAAATTACATTTCATTGGTAGAATGTCATTAGATTTTTTATTTATCTCCATGTTCTTGCGTAATTTCGATTTAAAGTTTAAATATGTACAGTGAGAGCCGGCACAAAGAGCGCCGGCGTGTTCGTCATCCGTGACAGCAGTGGTGCTCATCATTTTTTTTATTCCTTGGCGTCAAGACGCTGCCGCGTCTCTTGATAACTGCCAGAATTCAAGTATATAGCCAGATAACCAAGCGTACTTGGTACGGCGTACCGAGATTATACCCTACGGCGTACTCCACATCAGCGGTACATCTGCGCTACGTGGGTATCTGGGTATGAGTGTCATGTATTTATATGCTGTATTATGTATATATCCCACATAGAATAGGAATGTCTAATATACATATATAACATGTATATATGTATATGATGTCTATGTGTATACGTCCATGATAGACCTGTATTATACGTACATTAAATGTGGATTGTGGCTCTATTTAACTGATAATAGTGAAAGAATTTCATATATGCATGTTTTACGTACATTATACAATAAGCATTTGACATCGAATTATATACATATGATATATGTATGGGGAACATCTACTCGACGATAAAAATGACCCCAACTGCATTGCTGTCAATATGAAGTAACATATACGTACATTGGACCTGTTTTTTTTTTCAACATTATCTCCGTGGAATGTTGTACATCTCATATACGTATAATAGTCGTTACATATCCTCCGATTTTGATTCCTGGATCTGAAGCTATTTAATGAACGTATAATATACGTATTTTCAACATCAAAGTTTAATGAATGTATAATATACGTAAAATATACGTATGTGAAACTCTTTCACTATCATCAGGGAAATAGTTCCACAATATACGTTCAATATACATATAATACAGTAGTATTACAGACGTATACATATAATATACATATATACACATAATATATGTATATTAGACCTTCCTGTTCTATCTGGGCTAGTTCTTCCATTCTGTAAGTGGATACGTCAATTTCGCGACGATAAAAAACATGACAAAAATGCTGAATAGTTGAGAGACGTATTTGGCTTCGCAAATAAATAATTTTCTTCGTGTTCGTGACGCTTCGCGTACTAAAATTATAACTCCGTCGAAGCTTTTTTCTGCATGTTCGAAATGCATAAGCATTGGAACAAGTAAGGTCTGCAATATAGGCAAATGGTAGTGGGCAACAAGCTGGCGAGTTTTGTATGTGACTGGATATAGTGGAGGGATAAGACTCAAAGGGATGAACCCCATTGAAAAAAATGCAAAACACAATATTTCAAGAAATCATAACTAAATTTAATTGAACATTTTTTGAAACCTCGACTTTCGAAAACGAACCGTGCCATTCTTTATCGAAGACTGAAAGTCCTAAAAATTCGCGAATTAAGCCCATAATTCCATAGGGCGAACGAAAGAAGAAAAAACACAAATTACAATAAACTAAATTTGCTTCCTCCAGTTATACATTTTTGGCTGCCCTCGAGCAATGTATGCGAAAATCATATTTCTGGCTGTTCAGTATCTGAGCTTCTGAATTTCTCTCTACGTGTGCTCAGTGTAAGAAATTTCGATATGTTGGGCTTTCCATTCTGTTCAGTGTAAAATATGATACTATTTCATTGCCTCCGAAGAAATTTTTAGTGTGCGGTAACCAAAGATGCAAATGTTTTGTTTAAATGATTTAGCAGAACATTTTTTTTAGCCTTTTCACTCCTGATTTAAAAATCTTCCATTGTTATGTTCGAGTGAGAAAAGTTATTCGAAATCTGAAGGTTAGAATATTTGGTTGTCTGCGATCGAGCAACCAAATCCATAGATTTGGCCATGGAGACTAGAGTAAAGGAGTCCGAACGCATATGGCGGAATGGGTGAAAAAGTGACATGTAAAAGCGATGATATTTCCTAATTTGAAATTCAGCCACGCTAGCGCTCTTGTTCCAAAGATACCGCTGTGAAGTTTCGCGTTGGTCATACAACGAAGTGAGCTCTGAGTTTTATTTCCGTTTTATACGTCTTTATTCGCGGTGTATTTCTTTCGCGTGTGTATAAAGTGCGTATAAAGTGAAAAAAGTGCTCCTGCAAAATATTGCGACTCGTTACCTCGTAACAGATAACGTACTGGTAAGGAGAAGGCATTTTTTTTTTACATATTTAATGACATTCGGGGTAATATTTTGTTATTATAATTTGCCGGTTAAATAAATTGAGGTTATGGCGCCATATGTAACGTTTTTTTTCCATGCTCGAAGCCGGCGTAATTTCTATTGCAGTGAGGGATTAATGTGCATATTTCGAGTTGAAATCAGTGGCGGACTAAGCCCGTCGGAGGCCCGGGGCGGCATATAAATGAGGCCCCCGGTCTGCTAAATAATGGATGTATTATTGATGATACGTAATTTTAATATACGCCCTACTTATGATATGGGTAAAAAAGTTAAAACACGGGTCAGCATTTAACACGGCACCTAGCAGGTAGAGTGTAAAGAAATAATGAAGACTATCATAAGAAAGTAACTTTTACTGTACTTATATGTTTAAAAACAAAGCTTTTGCTTTGTAACTATTTTACATGTTTTCGTGCTTTCATTTAACTGAACTTCTCAATAACGTCGTTGACATCTATTTCCCTTGAAACTTTCCTTTCAATTGATAGAATGAACAGATTGACGAGGCGTTCTTGGTTCATCATGGATCGACGAATTTTTTAAAATAAATTTCAGTTTAGAAAACCTTCTCTTGTATGATGCGACCGAGACACAAATAATCAAGAAGTATTGAATTATAAGGGCAAAACAGGGCAAAGATTTACGGAAGTCTCATCTAATAATAATAAAGGTTTGATACAGGTTTGGAAACGACCACGATATGTTAGGCGCGCTAAGTCGATCTACTTTTCTTTACATTTTTCGCCACTACGGCATTGCTGTTGACGGGTCCATGTGTGACACGAACAGAATATCTTCGGTCTGTCTCTCCCACTCTCCAGATCGACGCGCATGCGCCGTCGACCTTACCCCCGAATATTTGATGAGGATACGCATAAAAAACCAAATGAACAAATAATACGCTTACTGAAGACTAAACTGTTTGATGGACCCATTCTCTGAAAAGTCGCAGCTACGAAAACTCGTCTGCTAGTCACATATTTCTAGGTTTAATTCTGAATATTTTCTCTAAACATTCGGTGACACGGACCGCGATTATAGCTCACATGACAACACGGAAATTGTATGTAGGGTGAGATCACAGAAGACCGTGGGTGGGGGATATCCTCCGATAGGAGCGACCCATGTAGCGGCTGTGGAAAAGTGGATCTTGTAACGGTGCCTCACGGCATCATTGAAATGTGGCTTCATTTCCAGACCTGTATCTAAGACCGTGGGGTCAGGAAAATCCTGCAGCGGCTAACAGTGTTGACAACTTAGTGGATTTTTCACGTAAACTGGTGGTTTGGACATCCCTTTTAGTGGATAAATTTTGTTTTTAGTGGCTGGTGGTTTTTGTTAGTGGTGAGCAAGATATTCAACCACGCACGTGTAAACAAATTTATGATACATTATATTTTGCTATGACAAGGCTCTTTGACGCAAAGTGTGTCAACTCTTATGGTGTAGGCAACACTACTATCTTGTAAATACCTACCAGCGCCATGGGGATTCCCTGAATAATGTTTTGGCTGTATATAGATTTCAATGAATATAGACCACAGGGTATAGTAATTGAATCGAGTTCAATTTGCTTGAAAAAGTATGTTTTGAAATACTTCATAATTTTGTTATGTAAGTGCATCAGATGTAGTTGCTTGCTTACTAGACCGTAAGCGGTAACACCAAGCGGTATTAGAGGTTTTCTGGTGGTTCGCAGAACCGCTTATGGTGGGTATAACAAAACAAGTTGGCAACAGCGGCGGCTACTATATTTATTTTGGCTTCTAACAAGTTACAAGTAATTTTACAACAGTAAGGTTCAGATTGGTTGATTTCCGGTGTTCTCATTCTTTAGTACGTATGGATGTAATTTCTTTAGTACGTATGTATGCCATTTTTATTGTGAAATTTCTCAATTGTTCGCAGTGGCGGACTAATTATATACAGCCAAATCTATATACAGCCAAAACATTATTCAGGGAATCCCCATGGCGCTGGTAGGTATTTACAAGATAGTAGTGTTGCCTACACCATAAGAGTTGACACACTTTGTGTCAAAGGGCCTTGTCATAGCAAAATATAATGTATCATACATTTTTTTACACGTTAGTGGTTGAATATCTTGCTCACCACTAACAAAAACCACCAGCCACTAAAAACAAAATTTATCCACTAAAAGGGATGTCCAAACCACCAGTTTACGGGAAAAATCCACTAAGTTGTCAACACTGTTAGCCGCTGCGGGATTTTCCTGACCCACGGTCTTAGATACAGGTCTGGAAATGAAGCCACATTTCAATGATGCCGTGAGGCACCGTTACAAGATCCACTTTTCCACAGCCGCCACATGCGTCGCTCCTATCGGAGGATATCCCCCACCCACGGTCTTCTGTGATCTCACCCTACATATAATTTCCGTGTTGACATGTGAACTATAATCGCGGTCCGTGTCACCGAATGTTTAGAAAAAATATTCAGAATTAAACCTAGAAATATGTGAATAGCAGACGAGTTTTCGTAGCTGCGACTTTTCAGAGAATAGGTCCATCAATCAGTTTAGTCTTCAGTAAGCGTATTATTTGTTCATTTGGTTTTTATTCGTATCCTCATCAAATATTCGGGGTAAGGTCGACGGCGCATGCGCCTCGATCTGGAGAGTGGGAGAGACAGACAGAAGATATTCTGTCCATGTCACACACGTACCCGTCAACAGCAACGCGAAGTAGTGGCGAAAAATGTAAAAAAAAGTAGATCGACTTAGCGCGCCTAACACATCGTGGTCGTTTCCAAACCTGTATCAAACCTTTATTATTATTAGATGAGACTTCAGTAAATCTTTGCCCTGTTTTGCCCTTATAATTTAATACTTCTTGATTATTTGTGTCTCGATCGCATCATACAAGAGAAGGTTTTCTAAACTGAAATTTATTTTAAAAAAATCGTCGATCTATGATGAACCAAGAACGCCTCGTCAATCTGTTCATTCGATCCATTGAAAGAAAAGTTTCAAGGGAAATAGATTTCAACGACGTTATTGAGAAGTTCAGTAAATGAAAGCACGAAAACATGTAAAATAGTTACAAAGCAAAAGCTTTGTTTTTAAACATATAAGTACAGTAAAAGTTACTTTCTTATGACAGTCTTCATTATTTCTTTACACTCTACCTGCTAGGTGCCATGTTAAATGCTGATCCGTGTTCTAACTTTTTTACCCATATCATAAGTAGGGCGTATAGTAAAATTACATATCATCAATAATACATCCATTTTTTAGCAGACCGGGGGCCTCATTTATATGCCGCCCCGGGCCTCCGACG
The DNA here is from genome assembly GCA_944452715.1 of Ophion slaviceki. Classification (NCBI taxonomy): domain Eukaryota; kingdom Metazoa; phylum Arthropoda; class Insecta; order Hymenoptera; family Ichneumonidae; genus Ophion; species Ophion slaviceki. The sequence continues at coordinate 61,713,821 of OX101784.1, forward strand.
GGCTTAGTCCGCCACTGATTTCAGTAACCAAAAATGTATATTTTTTATCTGATTCACTTACGAGACATATACATTTTTGGCCTTTCGATAGCTGGAGCTGTAAGAACTTTTCGTTGCAAAGGTTCGATGCAAGACGAATTCATGTTTGCTGCCTCGCGATAACTAAAGGTATTCATTCTTTGTTGTCGGTGATCGAGCGAATGAATGCATATACACGACTTCGCAATATCTACAGATGTTTCTCAGTAGTTGCGGATAGCACGAGACAATTCTGTATTTTGAGCTCTTCGATACTTGCAGATATACAGTTTTAATTGCCTTAGCAATGTAGAAAAAAAATAACATGTTTAGCTATTCAGTACCTGAGCTTATGAATTCCTCCTTACGTATGTTCGATGCAAGAAAATTCCATATTTTTGGTTTTCCATTCTGTTTATTGTAAAATATTATATTATTTCATTGCCTCTGAACAATTTTTTGGTTGGCGGTAACCAAAAGTGCATATTTTTTGTTTAATTCATTGAAAAGAAAAACATTTTTTTGGCCTTTCCACTCCGAATCTAAAAATTTTCCATTGCTTCTATTCAAGCGAGAAAGATCCATATTGTTGGCCTCTCGATACCTGAAGGTGAAAATATTTGGATGTCTGCAATCGAGCAATGGTATTGAAGTTTGCTTCGTTGGAGTGCAACGAATTTTTTTTTCTTCGTACAAGCCAATTTTTTTTATTTCGCACATTTAGGCTACAAATATTACTGAAATATTTTTGGAGATCCTCATTGGGGACCCATAGCTTGAAACTGCGAAAGAAGAATTTAGATAGTAAGAAAAATAAATAAATGAAAAAATAAAGACGGATTTCCGTTGCACTCCAACGATGCAAAATTCAACACCATATCGAGCAAGCGGTTCCATAGATTTGGCTTGTCGATGCTTAAATATTTTTCATTTGTTGCGCTTGATGGGAAGCTAATCGATATTTTTAGCCCCTCGATACGTACGGGTATACATTTTTCGTTGTCTCTGAGCAATAAAAAGTTCATATTTCTAACTTCTCAGTGGGGGAAACGCTGCGCGCCCTTATCGGTCGCTTCGCTCATTGCGCCGGAAAGCCATAAAACTCTACCAAATTACGAGTTGAACATCCTTTTCAAGCGCACTTTTTTCACACTACTTTTCGATAACGATCAAGCGTCTCCTTTCGCGCGACGATATTGTTTGGCATCTGCTCGGCTTGTCGAACGATTGCAATCCCAATATCGATCCGAGTAAAGTGCACTAGATGCTTGTTGCACGGTTGCAAACATTTCGGTTAGAAAAGTGACGCGCTGACCTAGTTCTTCCATTCTGTAACTGGATACGTTGATTTCGCGACGATAAAAAAATATGAAAAAGGTTCTGAATAATTGAGAGACGACTTCTGGCTTCGCAAATAAATAATTCTCTTCGTGTTCGTGAAGCTTCGCGTACTAAAATTATAGATCCGTCGAAGCTCTTTTCTGCATGTTGGAAATACATAAGCATTGTGCCTTTGAAACGTGCCTTACAAGTAACATCCCTCAGGGGACACCCTTTGATTTTGTTGAAATTTGGATACGTTATAAAGCACCGAAAAGTAAGCGATACGTATTATTTTTATCGGCGGAAAAACGGTTTTAAGGGGTGAAACGAACCCCCGAAAATAGGGGGGTGTTTTTCGTTTTTCGTCGATAACGTTATCGTTCTCATCTCCACTGTATAGTGCACAAAAAAATAAACGTTGTTGCAATTTGATTTTTTTAAATATCTCGTACCGTTAAAACGTTATCGACGAAAAACGAAAAACATCCCCATTTTTGAGGGTGCGTTTCAGCCCTTAAAACCGTTTTTCCGCCGATAAAAAAAATACGTATCGCTTACTTTTCGGTGCTTTATAACATATCCAAATTTCAACAAAATCGAAGGCTGTCACCTGAGGGATGTTCCTTGTTAGAAAAGTACAGCTTTGGGCAGATATTATGTAGTGATAAAAATCAAAGGGATGAACACCATTAAAAAAAATGTAAAACACAATACTTAAAAAAATCATAACTAAATTCAATCGAATTTTTTTTCACACATAGGTTTTCGAAAATGAACCGTGCAATTTTTTAACCAAGTCTGTAAGTCCTAACAATTCGCGAATAGAGCCTATAATTTCATGGGGCGAACGTAAAGAAGAAAAAATACAAGTTGCAATAAACAAAATTTTCTTCCACTTCATCAATCAAAACTTTACCGTATAAGGAGGAAAGACCGATGGACAAGAAGGGAAAAAGATCGAAGAAAGCCCGAGGCCTTTTATTCTCGACACATTTCGAGCACGTTGTCGGTGATCGAGCAAATGAATGCACATGTTTGACTTATAGTACAGTCGTGCTGTATATTGGAATCGGAAAAAATTAGAAGAAGGCTAGTTTTTTGACAGGTGATTTTATAGGTGCCGCGGGTGCTAAATCCACGTTTGCCTAAAAATCGAGGCGTAGGGTTTTTTTAGGGGATGAAAGGGGATGGGAGTGGATTAATGCCAAAGTACAACCCCCACGAGGTCGGCGCCGGGAGACAAAATGTTCAGAAAAATTCGGGTTTTATTTTTGTCCACAGCGCCGAAGCCGTAGAAGTTCATTTTCGGGGTGAAAAAGTGGGGTGAAATTTTGAAAAATCAGTTTTCATTCGATAACTCTTTGGGAAAAATTCAGACAATATTTGTTCAAATGGGAACGGTGTAGCCCTTGAGAATACGCGTCGATCGGGTATTTGATCAGCCCTCTCCAAAAATATCTGCACCCCCAAAAGAATTATTAAAGTATGAAAAAAATTGTTTATTGAATAACTCAAAAACAATCGATTTTTCGGGGATGGCTTAAATGTACGAAATGTAGCCAATAATTTTGTCCATATTTTTGTTCCTATGGACCACTCTTGAATTTTGCTCTTTCGAACCCCTCTCAGGGGTTGAAAATTCAAAATGAAATTCCGGGACAACTATTGACCGAAAATAAAGAGACACGAGTTTGGCGCTGTGCACAAAAATGTAGCTGAGGGTTCAAGCTACAAATTCTTCCACAGCGCCGAATTCGTGCGATTAATAGTTTTCCCAGAATTTCATTTTGAATTTTCAACCCCCGAGAGGGGGGGGGCTGGAAAATCAAAATTCAAGGGTGGTCCATAGAAACGAAAATATAGAGAAATGTATTCTCTACATTTGGTACATTTGAACCATACCCGAAAAATCGATTGTTTTTGAGTTATTCAATAAACAATTTTTGTTTGCACTTTGACTATTTTGGGGGTGGATGAACATATTATCGGAGAGTGATGATCAAATACCTGATCGACGCGTCTTTTCAAGGGCCACAATGTTCCCATTTGAACAAAAAGTGTACGAATTTTTCCTAAAGATTTATCGAACTAAAACTGATTTTTCAAAATTTTACCCTACTTTTTCACTCCAAAAATGAACTTCCACGGCTTCGGCGCTGTGGACAAAACTAGAGCCTGGACTTTTCTGCACATTTCGTCTCGCGCCGCCGACCTCGTAGGGGTTGTAGTTTGGCATTTATCCACCCCTATCCCCTTTCATCCCCTAAAAAAAACCTACACCCCGATTTTTAGGTAAACTTGGATTTAGCACCTACAAAATCACGCGTCAAAAAATTAGCCTTCTTCTAATTTTTTCCGATTACGGGATTTTTTAGCGACAGCACGACTGTACTTTTCGCAACATCTACATACGTTTTTCAGTCGTTGCGGTGGACACGAGAGAATTCCATATTTTCAGCTCCTCGATACTTGCAGATATACATATTTGGCTACCCTTGAGCAATGTATGAAAAACATCACATTTCTGACTGTTCAGTATCTGAGCTTATAAATTTCTCTTTACGTGTGCTCAGTGCAAGAAAGTTCAATATTTTGAGCTTTCCATTCTGTTTAATGTAAAATATGGTATTATTTAATTGCCTCTGAACAATTTTTTAGTGAGCGGTAACCAAAGATGCATACTTTTTGTTTAGTTGATTTTAAATAAATTCTTTTTTGGCCGTTTCAGCCCTAATCTAAGAATTTTTCATTGCTGTGTTCGAGTGAGAAAAGTTCAGATGGTTGGCCTCTCGATATCCGAAGGTTAGAATATGTTGTTGTCTGCGATCGAGCAAACAAATCCATAGAATTGGCTTAGCGATGCTTAGACATTTTTCATTTGTTGTGCTTGAAGCGAAGCTGATCGATATTTTCAGCCCCTCGATATTTACGGGTATACATTTTTTTCGTTGCTTTGAGGAATAACAAGTTCATATTTCGGACTTTTCAATACCTGGAAATATATAATTTTTCTTACCTGTGTTCGATGCAACAGAATTCCATATTTTTGGCGTTTTATTCTCTCCAGTGCAAACTGTTAAGTAGACGAGCTTCATGTTTTGTTTGCCGCTCTGTTCACGATTTTAAAGAACTTTTTTACACAATTTTTAAACAATTTTTTTTCGTATGAAACAGTGATTCACTCATAAAATTAATGACACATCTATTTAGTATGAATATCAAGCTGTTAGAAAATGTATATGTATTTTTTTCGATGTACAAAATGGCCGACCACTAATATTTTCTTTTGTTATCTTTTTTTAGGCGCTCCGCGGCGTGACATTTAGCATTCACAATTTTTTACCTAGAACAAAAAAGAAAAATTCTCGTCAATCTACATTAGAATACCTAGAGAAGTACGTATGGAATTTAAAAAATATTATTTTATTCAAAAGTTGTAGGTATTTGAACTTAAGAAATGAATTTTCAATGAAAAATTTCGTTATAACTGCTCATAAACTGCTCATAAAATGCAAAGTTTTCGGTTAATCAGAAATTCCGTACGTACTTCTCTGCGAAATGCAATTAGGAACATAACTTTTAAATTTGAAGTAAATCGAGTGAAAATTGTTGAAGTTATTTGTCACGCCAATTGCAAAACAGCTGTTTCGAGAAGTTTCTAGTAGTCGGCTATTTTGTACATCGAAAAAAAAATACATATCTTCTACCAGCTTGATATTCATAATAAATAGATGTGCAATTAATTTTATGAGTGAATCACTTTGTCATACGAAAAATTGTTAAGGCGTTACCCCCACTTGTAGCGCAAAAAAGGCCTTTTGCATGAATTTTTTTAAAGAAAACTACAAAACTTTTTCAATAGATCAATATACCATCTTAAAGAACACATCTTGAAGAACTTTCAGTAATTTTTTTATTGAAAAATATTACATTGTTTAGTGGCAAATGGCCGTCAATGAAATAATGTTTTTATATGCACGGTTTGCGGTGACCAACATTGCGGCGAAGTGGATCATCTGAAAAAAAAATGCGGATGGATTTAGTCAAAAGCTCGCCTTGAATTTGTTTATGATGGTTTTGCTTGAGTTTATTTGGTATCTGATCATGTCGATAAAGTAGGAATAAAAGTAGCGCCTTATGATACGTATAGATATACACGCATATCAATTTATCAATTTTCAAAATTCTATATTTCGAAATCGCAATGCACCAAAAATTCATTTAGGCCCCGATTTATATTATTCAAAAGATCTCTGCAGAATTTCAGCTACATAGGAGGTAACAGCTATTCGAAAGAACCCAATTCTTTTATTAGTTTTCATCTCATTCCTCTATTCATTTTACATTTCAGCGCCTGCCCCTCACAATATCTTCGTCATTTTTCCAGATCCCCTACCAATTCCTTATCGATTTTTTCTTCAATTTTTTCACATTCAAGTACGCGTTCCAAACTTTCTTCCTCCTTTCTACAAAACCGACATAGGCTATCTTCATATCCCCTGTTCCCTCCTTTCCTCACATTTCCGCATCCTAACCTTTCCCATACTTCATTCGTTTTTCCCTCTACCTTCTTGTCCCAGTAATCTTCCGCTTCCACACTTTGTTTACTATCTGCGTCAGCCCTGCAGTATGTTGATTCCCTAATTTTGTTCCAGCCGTGTTTTATTTCCTGGTCAGTGTTTGTTCGTATAGCTCATTTGATTATCTTTCCTACTCCTGCCAAATCTGAGAAATCTTTGTCACACCCGCTGCCACGCGATGAGGCACTCCGTACATACGTACAAACGAGAGAAAACAAACGAAGCAAGAAAGAAGAGGCAAAAGGGTCCTCGGCGCCGTTGATGACCGCGATCTTATCCGTGTACGCATGACCTTATCTAATCTCTAGATGACCTTTCGAACCGTCGGTGATGAGCGAGCGCGAAACGTGTCGAGCGCGTTGATCACAGGGTTCCTCGTATTGAAACAATATCGAAGAAGCCGTACGTATATATAGGGAAAGTCATTTTGAACCCGCTATATCTATGTAACGTTGACTATTGGCATATCCGGCTGTTTTGAAGACGGTCGTTGAAATTACCTTTATATATATGTCTACAAATATACAAACGTGATTTTGAAGACATCGTACACGATATTGAGTATAGTGACAATCGGCTACTATGAGGACGGTCTTCGAAGTTGAAAGTCTTCAAACTCACGCTTTCCCTATATATATATATATATATATATATATATATATATATATATATATATATATATATATATATATATATATATATATATATATATATATATATATATATATGTATATATATATGTATGTATGTATATGTATATATATTTTAGTTTTAAAGCGGCTATGTCCTTGTAACGTTTGCTATCAGCACATCTGGTTGTTTTGAAGACGTTCCATGGAATTAATTTTCCCAAAATATACTTACATTCATCCAAAGGGGATTTTGACGACATTGCATTTTACATAATGTTGAGTACGACTACTATTGGCTTACTATGAGGACGGCCCTCGAAGTCTTCAAAATCACCTTTCCCCATATATCTAGGGAAATTAATTTTCAACCCCGTTATATCTATGTAATGATAACTATCAGCTCATCCGGCTGTTTTGAGGACGGGTTTCAAATTTTCTCAAAAAAATCGTCGATTTTCGGGACAGGACGGTCCGCGAAATTAACTTTGTATAAATATGCTCGCACAGGGGATTTTGGAGACATTGTCGTTTACATAATGTTGACTATAGGGACGATTGTTCCTAAAATTTGCTTCAAAATAATAAAAATTCAAAGTAACAATGTATATTGAAAAAGAAGACTTTTAAGGCCTTAGGCCACAGAACGGGTAGAAAATCATGTGCGAATTTAACCATTTTTTTCGTATGAAAATGTGATTCACTCATAAAATTAATTACACGTCTCTTTAGTATGAAAATCAAGCTGTTAGAAAATATTTTTCTTTTTCGATGTACAAAATGGCCGACTACTCGAAACTTCTCGAAGCTTTTGTACAATTGGCCTGACAACTAACTTCAACAATTTTCACTCGATTTACTTCAAATTTAAAAGTTATGTTCCTAATTGCATTTCGCAGAGAAGCATGTAGGGAATTTCTGATTAATCGAAAACTTTTCATTTTATGGGCAGTTTATGAGCAGTTATAACGAAATTTTTCATTGAAAATTCACTTCTTAAAGCGTTACCCCCACTTGTAGCGGAAAAAGGCCTTTTTCATGAATTTTTTAAAGAAAACTATAAAAGTTTTTTAATCGATCAATATACCATCTTAAAGAACACATCTTGAAGAACTTTCAGTAATTTTTTTATTGAAAAATATTACATTGTTTAGTGGCAAATGGCCGTCAATGAAATAATGTTTTTATATACACGGTTTGCGGTGACCAACATTGCGGCGAAGTGGATCATCTGAAAAAAAAAATGCGAATGGATTTAGTCAAATATAAGTATAAACTAGTCTTTAATCGAAGGATTTTAAAAAATATTCATTTTTCACAAAATGGCGGACAGTCAAAGTTAATGGTTCGATTTTAACGAAAAAAATCGAACGATTAAAGACTACATTTTTATGTATTAAATAAGCCTGCAAAATTTCAAGAAGATCGGTTCATTAGTGGTCGAGTAATCTTGGTCACCGACTTCAGAAATGCCATTTTGAGAAAAACGCGTTTAAAGTTTCAATTTCAGTTTACACGAAGAAAATATTTTTTTTTCTAAACTTACATAGAGTCATCTATTCCGGGCTACTTATACTTATACTTCAAAAATACTTGTACTTCAAAAAAATGCAATAAAAAAAATCGATTTTTTCAAAATCACAAGTGGGGGTAACCCCTTAAGTTCAAATATCTACAACTTTTGAATAAAACAATATTTTTTAAATTCCGTACGTACTTCTCTAGGTATTTTAATGTAGATTGACGAGAATTTTTGTTTTCTGTTCTAGGTAAAAAATTGTGGATGCTAAATGTCACGCTGCGGAGCGCCTAAAAAAAGATAACGAAAGAAAATATTAGTAGTCAGCCATTTTGTACATCGAAAAAAAAAATTTATATATTTTATAACAGCTTGATGTTCATACTAAATAGATGTGTAATTAATTTCACGAGTGAATCACTTTTTCATACGAAAAAAATGGTTAAATTCGCACATGATTTTATACGCGTTACTGTGGCCTAAGGCCTTAAGACATTAGGGTTCACATAATGTTGAGTATGAAGACAATGTGCTACTATGGGGACGCGCGTCGATGACGAGTGTCATCGAAATCATCTTTTTCCATATCTATATATCTCTGTACACACACACACATGTATACCTCAGTATCTACCATTACGAAAAAGGACAAAAAAAGAAGAAGAAGAAACACACGGGGACCTTTGACCGCGCCGATGAAATTCCCGATCATCTCGCCACGGGGCTCATTCTCTCGGGGCACTCCGACGGGGCAACAGGAAGCGCTTACTTAATAATATATAAAGCAGTGCGCGTGTGTGCCAGCGCGGATAGTTTGTTCGCGACGGCTGCCAACAAGTCTCGCACCCGTATACACATCAATGTTATTTGATGGGCTTGCGTTACTTTTGCCATTGATCTGTCGACCGAAAAAACTTCAGTCGCACAAAGCGTTCGACGACGCGGAATATTTTCGTCGGTCGAGTGCAAACCTTTTTTTCTTGTTTGTCCCTAAACGGTTATTTTTCTTCGCGCTGCTGCTGTTGCTGCTGATTTGTAAAGTTGCACACCGATCGTTCGTTCTGGTCGTGCCAGGCCCGGGGGGTTGATGCGGCGCCGTCTGGGAGCGCCACGTGTGAATTTACGCCTGAGGAAGAAGAAAAGCGAGAAGAAATATTGAACAAAGGGAAACCAATGAGGGATGAATAGTTCACGAAATTTTTCGGGTGGGAAGTGATTTTTTAAGAGTGATGACAACGCTTGATTTCATTATGGCGAAGCTGATCGGGACTCTTGTGACTTTATTTATTGTTGGACTCGTCTTTGGACGAGTCACCGGTGAAGGTAAGATGGAAAATTACTTTTCAAACGCGCAGTCTCGGGCTTAGGTGTAGCAATTGTTGTTGTTTTTATTATTATAAACAATGACACAGTACTCTCCTTTTCTTCACATTTATTATTATTATTGATTTATTATCATTGTTATAATTTTCACCTTTATTATCAGAAAAATACCTTTATTATCACGCTCATGGCATTATGCTTCTTTTTTATCTCATCATTGTTGTTGTTGTTGTTGTTGTAACGCGTGTTGTATTATTTTGAATTTTTTTCATTTAAAAACGTTTTTTTTTCTTTATTTTGTCATGTTATTATTATTATTATTATTATTATTATTATTAATAATATCTTAAGCACTATGACTGTCGTTAGTAAAACTTGATAAATAATTTCTAAAATTTCATTGATGGCACATCCGGTTGAACTTGTCATAGCCGATCTTTGGCCCAACTGGAAAAAAATATTCCATCCGTATGATTCATCCGCTAATCGAACTTCTCTCACAAATACATTTCGCAATCCTTTTTATCTTGTATTTAGATTCTCGATTTTCAAAGTCTTCTGAGAACGATGGTGAAAGACGTAGGGGGGGGGGGGATTAGAGGGATATCACGTGTGCGAAAGTGCACGAGCTTAAATATTGTGTGCACTAGTTCCGGAAATTACAAGTAGTGGATGCGGATAGGATAAACATTCTTCAATTTTTATCGTATTGAATTGGAAAATCTTATCTTCGTTTAATCGTGGAAAATTATTTATATTCCAGAAATCATCAAAGATCCGTCATTATGCAGTCGAACGAAATGCGTCGGTTAGTATTAAAAACATTATGGTGATAACTTACGAATGATGGATTTACAAGGTCTCATTCGAATTTGCGAGGAATCGAGCTCGAAAAGTTTCATTCTACAATCTTATTTTAGACAATTTAATTTTATAATGTTATTCTAGAAAAATGAATTCTAATATGTTATTTTAGATTTTTGTAAAATGTTACGTTGAAAATTTTTATTCAATGATTTTATTTACAAACGTTTTATTCAAAAATGTTATTTAAAAAAGTTCATTCTACATTTGGAATTTAGAAAATTTTATTCTAGAATCGCATTTCAGAAAATTTCATTCTAAAATGTAATCTTAGTATGAAACTGAGTAAATCCGGAATTTTTATTTCGAGGTCGAATTGAATTCGTTTTGTAATTTTATTTCAGAATGCATAAAATTCGTATTCCAGAATGTTTTATGCTAAAATTTACTTTTAGCATGAACGTGCAAATTTATCTATTGATGCTGCAAGATGAGGAAAATGGCATTATGGTTTAAAAGATCCATTGTCAAATTGTACTTTCGAGAGTTTCATTTTGAAGTTACATTCTGTAAAGTTTTGTCCTAAGATTGCGTTCTCGGAAGATTGATTCTAATTATAATGTTCGACCGTTTCTAAAATTTTATTTATAAAGTGGCATTCTAAAATTGCACGTTAGAAAAGCTTCATCCTAACGCTGTATATTGGAAAGTTGCATTCTAAAATAAAGTTGAAGAAATGTCAACTCTCAAATTGGACTGAGGAAAGTCTTATTACAAATATGCACTTTGGAAAGATTCATTTTAAAATTGCACATTGAAAAAAAGTCCATCCTGAAGCTGTGTACTGGAAAATGGCATCTTGAAATAAAGTTTAACAAAGTTTAATTCTGAAATTGGACCGAGAAACGTCGTCTGCTAAAAATGCACGTTGGAAAGTTTCATTGTAAAATTGAAAGTTGGAAGGTTTATTTCTAAAATTGTTTTCCGGAGAGTTCCATCCTAAAATTGCACTTTGGAAACATTCATTCGAAAATTGCATTTAGGAAAGTGACAATTTTAAATGATGTTTACTTCCAAAATGGAACTGAGTAACCTCTTATTCTGGAAAAGCACTTCGGAAAGTTTAATTATAAAATTGAACTTTGGAAGATTTCATTCTAAAATTGCACATTGGAAAGATCCATTCGAAAATACCACCTTGGAAAGTGTCATTCTAAAAATTGCATTCAGGAAAGTGGTATTCTAAAATAAAGTTTAAGAAAGTTTGATTCTAAAATTGGACTAAAAAACTCTTATTCTAAAAATGCACTTCGGAAAGTTTTATTGTCAAATTAAACTTTAGAAGATTTCATTCTAAAATTGCACATTGGAAAGATCCATTCGAAAATTTTATTTAGGAAAATGTCTTTCGAAAATACCACCTTCGAAAGCTTCATTCTAAAATTGCACTTTGGAAAGATCCATTCGAAAATTGCATTTAGGAAAGTGACAATCTAAAGAAAAAGTTTAATTTTGAAATTGGACTGAGAAAAGTCTTCTAAAAATGCACTTCAGAAAGTTTTATTGTAGAATTGAACTTTGGAAGATTTCATTCTAAAATTGCTCTTCGAAGAGTTTCATTCTAAAATTGCATATTGGAAAGATCCATTCGAAAATTTCATTTAGGAAAGTGTCATTCGAATATATTACCTTAGGAAGTTTAATTATAAAATGGCATTTAGGAAAGTGACATTCTAAAATAAAGTTTAAGAAAGTTTAATTGTAAAATTTGACTGAGAAAAGACTTATTCTAAAAATGCACTTCGGAAAGTTTCATTGTAAAAATGAACTTTGGAAGGTTTCATTCTAAAATTGCACTTTGGAAAGATCCGTTCGAAAATTTAATTTACGAAAGTGTCATTCGAAAACACCACCTTTGAAAGTTTCATTCTAAAATTGAACTTTCGAAAGATCCATTCGAAAATTGCATTTAGGAAAGTGGCATTCTAAAATAAAGTTTAATTCTAGAATTGGACTGAGAAAAGTTTTATTCTAAGAATGCACTTCGGAAAGTTTCATTGTAAAAATGACCGTTGGAAGGTTTAATTCCAAAATTGCTCTTGGGGGAGTTTCATTCTAAAATTGCACATTGAAAAGATTCATTCGAAAATTTAATTTAGGAAAGTGTCATTCGAAAATACCACCATTGAAGGTTTCATTCTAAAGTTGAACTTTCGAAAGATCCATTCGAAACTGCATTTAGGAAAGTCACATTCTAAAATTGGATTGAGAAAAGACATTCTAAAAATACACTTCGGAAAGTTTCATTGTAAAAATGATCTTTGGAAGGTTTAATTCTAAAATTGCACTTTCGAGATTTCCATTCCAAAATTGCGTTCGAGGTGTCATTCCAAAGTGTAATTTCCACTCGATCTCGTGTCTCCCAAAGTGCTATCGCGTATTGCGTGACTGAAAGTGCCTTCTAAAAAGGTTATTAAAATAAACCAGCAAAAGCGCGAAGGTCACTGGAAGAAAAAGTAATCGTGTGTCTTTTTTCGCTCTACCGCGCCAGTGCACCCCGAGGCGAAGTTCAAATACGTCGAGGGTGTGTACTACCGTTACCACCACAGTATCGACGTGTCGACGAATTTGGGTAAGTCGAGGAGAAATCCCGAGGAGTTGAATTCAGCCGGGAAGACGAAAGGGCCAATCTCCGAGGATCAGAACGAGTCGACGCTCTTCATCGATTCAACGGTGACGTTGCACTTCGCCTCGGCCTGCGAGGGTTACCTTCGAATCAGCAATTCGAGCATAAGACACGACCGTCGCAATTACAACGTGGAATTTCCGGATCGGGCGGACGCCGAGTTCAAGTCACACCTGGAGCGTTACGAGTTGCGATTCGCCTACGACGACGGCCACGTGAGGGAGGTTTGCCCGGACGCGGGCGAGACCGTATGGTCGTTGAATCTGAAGCGCGGTATACTGTCGATGCTGCAGAACACGATGAAGAGATTCGACGTGGATCGTCGGGCGTTGGAGCTCGACGTGAACGGAATCTGCGAGACGCGTTATCGTCTTCACGAGGCGAAGAAGACGAGCCTCGTCATCAGGAAGACGAAGGATCTCGGTACGTGCGTTCACGGTGGCAAACACCTGTCGGTCGTCCAGTCGAATTTTTATCGCAGCCCACTATCGCAAACGAGAACACTCGGTCAACCGCTGATCAGGTCTTACAGCGAGTGCGAAGTGACGATTGATCACAATATCTACGAGATGGTAGTCTGTCGAGAGTCCCATCATCTTCAGGCGTTCGCCAACAGCGCCGGAGCTGGCGCCAAGACTCACAGCCTTGCCAGCCTTCGACTCGTGGAGGAATCACCCTACGAGGATGAAATCGACTCCGATTACGATGACACCTACAGCGAAAATCCATCCGATGACAATGCAACCGCGTCGTCTGCCAGTCACAAAAATCTCATCAACGCCAAACGCACCAATCTTCTCTATGATCATTCCACCTCGCCGAGAACCGTACACGGCGATTTGCGCACTTCCAGGGTACTGCTGAAGAACATGTGCAATCTCGGCACCACCGAGGAACTCCAGCAGAGATTCTCCGAGATGTACACCAAGTTCGTACACACCTCGAGACTCCTCGATTATCCGTCACTGTCGCAGCTACTCGAGCGCGCCGACGGCATCTGCGCCGGTGGAAGGTCAGTTGGTTGGCTGATCAGGTTCTACTTTTGGTATCAGTGCCCGTTGGTGGTAATCCTGTGGGTTGATCTTACACAGTTGGCGTTCAGCGAGTTTCTTGCGAAGTTATCGGTGACGCCTGCTGTGGTTGGAATGCAACGGAAATTCTTTTTGGGATTTTAAGGGGAGATATACACCTAGGAGCCGGAAAAAAGGTCATTGGGAATTTTTTCAAGGAAAACTACTTGAAATTTCGGATTGGGGTTGTAAGGCGTTACCCCCACTTGTAGCGCAAAAAAAGGCTTTTGGTATCAGTGCCCGTTGGTGGTAATCCTGTGGGTTGATCTTACACAGTTGGCGTTCAGCGAGTTTCTTGCGAAGTTATCGGTGACGCCTGCTGTGGTTGGAATGCAACGGAAATTCTTTTTGGGATTTTAAGGGGAGATATACACCTAGGAGCCGGAAAAAAGGTCATTGGGAATTTTTTCAAGGAAAACTATTTGAAATTTCGGATTGGGGTTTTAAGGCGTTACCCCCACTTGTAGCGCAAAGAAAGGCCTTTTTCATGAATTTTTTTAAAGAAAACTACAAAACTTTTTTAATCGATCAATATACCATCTTAAAGAACACATCTTGAAGAACTTTCAGTAATTTTTTTATTGAAAAATATTACATTGTTTAGTGGCAAATGGCCGTCAATGAAATAATGTTTTTATATACACGGTTTGCGGTGACCAACATTGCGGCGAAGTGGATCATCTGAAAAAAAAAAATGCGGATGGATTTAGTCAAATATAAGTATAAACTAGTCTTTAATCGAAGGATTTTAAAAAATATTCATTGTTCACAAAATGGCGGACAGTCAAAGTTAATGGTTCGATTTTAACGAAAAAAAAAACGGCCGTTTTTTGGCTATAAAACGGCCATTTTTTCCGAAAAAAAATCGAACGATTAAAGACTACATTTTTATGTATTAAATAAGCCTGCAAAATTTCAAGAAGATCGGTTCATTAGTGTTCGAGTAATCTTGGTCACCGACTTCAGAAATGCCATTTTGAGAAAAACGCGTTTAAAGTTTCAATTTCAGTTTACACGAAGAAAATATTTTTTTTTGTAAACTTACATAGAGTCATCTATTCCGGGCATCAAAAAAAAAAACTGCACTTCAAATTGCACTTTTAAAAAATGCAATTAAAAATATCGATTTTTTCAAAATCGCAAGTGGCGGTAACCCCTTAATTATCTAAAAGTATATACATTCAAAAATATGTTTAATTTTCTTTATTTAAAAATATCAAAAATATACAAGGATATTGTATGATCCTTGGAGCGTCGTAAAAAAATCTGCGTATACGGTACCCACTGGCGTTTCTTCAAAAATCATTTGAAAAAAAAAACCAGAAAGATTATTAAATTAGATACTATAATCTAGTACTTGTCATAGCCAATTTTGAAAATATCGACTTATGACAAAATGGCGGACGTTTGAACATAAATAGTGATTTTTGGGCCGAAAATTAGTTATTATTTTGCCTATAAAACAAAAACTAAGTAACGGAATAAAAAATCCTATGACAAGTACTAGACAATGGTGTATAGAATAACCACAAAAAACCTCAAGGCAATCGGTTCATTGGTTTTCGAGAAATTTTGGGCACCGATTTGAAAAACGTGGTTTTGAGAAAAACGCGTTTGAAAATTTGGGAATGAATAAATCATGAAATTTGTCAACTTACATGGAATCAGCGATACCAGGCCCATAGTGTAGGCCTTCTACGGTCGATGGAATGTTCATAGCTTCTGAATCCTCGACCTCGACCATCTAGGTGTATATTTCCCCTTAATTCGTTAGTTTTCGTGTTGGACAAATTTTTTGATTCTTGCATATTCGGCAAATTACATATTCGCCATCTTTTTCTATTTTTCGTTTTCTGAATTCTTTTTATATTTTTCTTTTCCTCCATTCTTCTTCTATTTGTCTTCCTTGATCTAAATTTTAATTAAAATTTTAAGTTTTTAAATATTTTTTTTTCTTCCATTTCATATTTAATTATGGATGTTCAGTTGAGCGGCTCAAAGAAGGGCGAAGGGCTTTTCATAGCTATTGAGGAAAGGTTGCGAGGTCGATCTCTCCGATTTCGAGGAAATTTGGCATGCTTGTAGAATGGGTAAAAATAGGCGACACGTATTTTTTTATGTATGCGGAACCCGATTTTTAAGGGTTGAAACGCACCCTCAAAAATAGGGGTGTTTATCGTTTTTCGTCGATAACCTTTTAACGGTACGAGATATGAAAAAAATTTAAATTGCAACAATAGTTTTTTTTCGGGTACTATACATTGGAGTTGATAACGATAAAGTTGTGAACGAAAAACACCCCTATTTTGGAGGGTGCGTTTCATCCCTTAAAAATTGGGTTCCGCAGATATAAAGAAAAATACGAACCTTAGCTATGAAGAAAAAAATCATTTCCACTATTATTTAACTATTGTTTTTTTTCACTATTGTTTCATTTTATTTTTGCATTATTATTTACAGTTATCAAGCTTCTGCTCGCAGTGAAATAAAAATCGTTTCAGAAATATTCCTACCCTACGACGGTTATATTCTTACGAAAATAGCTGAAAATAGAATTTTTGTAAAAACTATCGTCTTACATAACTACCAAAAAAGCCCACCGGAGGTTTTCATAAGTCAAGAAAAAAACATTTCTACAATATTGTTTTTTTTTTCAAATGACGTTGGAACATATTGTTCGTATGGTATTATATTATTCTCGTCCTGCCTTAATTTTCTTTTAACGCGGTCCTCTAGTTTCTCGGCTGTTTTTTTACGGCTTTTTCAATATTTTTTTACGGGCAAAGCATCGAAATAATCAATCTCATTGTTTTTGCATAATCTTTATTAACATTTAAATAAGCTTTACAAATTTTTTGAAGTCAAAATATATAATGGAATAAAAGTTATAGTAGCCGACAGGAAGACATCAAGTAAAAGAGGTGCTTGACGGTGACCAAGATTGCGGCTGTTCTGCTTATCTGAAATCAAAAAACCAAACGGCATTTTAATCTTCATATTTAAGACTAGTGATTGAACTAGAGTGAATTCTAAATTACAAAAATTGACTTTTTTATACCCTTTTGAAAATTACATTCTATTTTTTACTCATTTTTTCTTAAGTTTTTCGCTCGTACAAAAAAAACTATCGAAGCAATCATGATAATCCTAGTTCAATCGTTGGCTTATAACATATTAAAGATGCTGTATAAATTTGAACAAGATCGGTGCAGTAGTTTCTGAAATATCGTGGTCACCGTTTCGAAAAATGGTGTTTCGAGAAAAACGCGTTTGAAAGTATACCTGCTCCGTATACCTCCTCCGTTCCAGGGCCGTAACTTGTGAACCACTTTGAATATCGAAAAATCCTTTTTCACACATTTTCTACACATGTTGTAGATGTGATTTATGAAAAAAAAATCGATTTTTTCGACCCGAGAAACTAGAGGACCGCCGTAATTTTCAAAAATAGGTACGAAAATATATTTTTTCAAAAATACCTCTACATATAAATACCAAAAAGAATGACACTTAAATTTTTCGTACGTCGAGCAAAAATTCTTTTAAAAATATTGTCTTTCATTTACACGGTATTAAAAATATTCATTTTTTTGTTCTTTTTTGCTCTTCTCGCCTGAAATTCTTATTCTTTCGTGGGTTTTTCTCTCATTAATGATATAAATATTTTTGAAAGCCTTCCCCTCGAGAAGGCTAGGTCGTTTCACCGATGAAAATTAAAGGCCACTTTTCCTAGAACCAAAAATTTCCAATAAAATTGCAACTTCAGTTTCCGTAACTTTCACCTCCTTATCGATTATAAAAAAAATGCACACCACAATTTGACAATTAAAAAAAAAATATTGAAATCGCTAATTAATCCAATTGTAAATTAAATTGATCGAACAAACATTCCACCCTTAATTATAAAGCACAACGCAAACAAACCAAAATAAAACCAAACATACCTTTCATTCCCAAATTAATTTTCTTTTCCACTGCTCGTGGAAGCAAAATTTCTTGAGATAGCAAAAAAAAAAATTCTCCAGGCATTCGGGAACAATCGCCTCGTTTATATCTTCTCATTTTTTTACATCACAGGCATTGAAATCTCTATTTTTCTTCCAGGAAGCACATAATCGACGCTCTACCCTTCATAGGGAGCAACGCGGCGGTGCGCGTGATGCGCGATTTGATAATGAGCAAGGACGTGGATAAAGAGACTACGAGTGCGTGGGTGACGGCGTTCGCTTTGATACCGCGACCCGATGCCGCGATTCTTGACGCTCTCGCGCCTCTTCTCGATTCCGTCGACCCTCATGTCCACGACGCACAATTCGTTCTCAGTTATTCCGCGGTTGTTCACGCTTTTTGCTCGACCCAGGAAGCTCAGTGTGCCGGTCTCGGGCTTCGGCCGATCGACGATTTTCTTCGGCGTATGGAGCGCATCGTCGAGGAAGGCTGCGCACCGAAGTTTCACGATCTCGCCGACGTAAAAAAGGTACGCTTCTTTATTAAGAAAAAGTAAGACAAAAAAATGCCTCCGTGTAAAAAATAGCAAGAAAACGAAGATTTTCTTTGAGTTTTTTTAATTTTATTATAAAAATTTTCCATTATTGCATTGACTGTTGCCTTAAGGCCTTAGGCCACTCTAGAGGCCGAAAAAATAGGATTTTCGG
This sequence comes from Ophion slaviceki, assembly GCA_944452715.1. Classification (NCBI taxonomy): domain Eukaryota; kingdom Metazoa; phylum Arthropoda; class Insecta; order Hymenoptera; family Ichneumonidae; genus Ophion; species Ophion slaviceki. The sequence continues at coordinate 61,732,428 of OX101784.1, forward strand.
GGATTTTTTTTTCAGAAAAACTACAAAATAAATCGAGATTACAAAAAAGGGAGTTTATCATACATATCAATAACTGTATACAATAACTTTTTTTGAAGCGATTAATTTACAAAATTATCTGACGATTTTTTAGGCAAATTTTTGGAAAGTGAAAAACTTGCCTAAAAAATCTCCAGATAATCGTTAATAACAAATGAACTATGCAATGTAAAAAAAATCCTACGTACTTCCATAGACAATGTATTTTTCAAGATATATTCAACATTTCAAGTGATTCGGTGGAAAATTGTCTGAGTTATGTTTCCGGCCAATTTAAAAATTGCAGTTTGGAGATAAACGCTGCACAGCCGCCATTTTTAAATTAATCGCTTCAAAAAAATTATTGTATACAGTCACTGATATGTATGATAAACTCCCTTTTTTGCAATCTCGATTTAATTTCTAGTTTTGCTGAAAAAAAACCCCAAAAAATCCCCAAAATTTTTTCGGCCTTTAGAGTGGCCTAACCCCTTAACCGAAAAATAAGGAAAGCACGTTTTTTCTTTCCATCTTGCGATTTAATTCTGCCAGGGCTGCTCCATTATTTTCCTTTTTATTATTATTATTGTCATTATTCGATGTTCTTTTAAAGAAAAATTTGTACAATTTTTTGCTTTATTAATATCGACAAGAAAATAGACCCAATTATTTTGAGAAGATAGCAATAATAATAATAGTAATAGTAATAATAATAAAGAAAAGCGAAAGTATGAATAAAGTAATGCACACAAATAATAATAAAGCAAAACATGCAAAAATCTTTAAAAACGAAAAACAAGCCAATTATAACGAAGCAAAATATAATAAAGTATAAAAGTAAAAATAATAATTTATTACTATTATTATCCGTGGTATTAGCAAAAATAATAAGAGTAATACTTGATTATTATTACTCTCGCTTTTTTTTCTTTATTATTTTTTTTATTATTTGCTTGCTCTACTTTTTAAATATTGTACTTTTTTGTTTTATTATTATTATGATTATTGCTATTATTATCGTCATTATTATAATCATGATTTATTTATGCATTATTTGACATAGTATGGCCTATTTAATGCCGTTGTTCAAATTAAAATCGTACTGCTCAATATCGCCAGGAAACTGGCTTGATTTCAATTATAAACTCAAACTATCTCTCGTTAGTGCAGTACCTTAATTATAATAATGAATAAAATGATTAGTATGAAATATATTTAGATGAAAAAATTTGGGCAATTGGTCGATTTGATTAATGTGCCTCGAAAGATCTTTCACGATAATGTCGCGATCCCGCAGACTCTTGAAGCAATAAAAGCGCTGGGAAACATGGGCCTCGAGACAAAGAGCCTTTCGAAGCGATTGAAAATCTGCATCGACGACGCTGGGGGATTTCTTCCCATGGAAATTCGCGTCTCAGCGATCGACGCTCACAGAAGATTACCGTCGTGCCCGGAGACGAGAGACGCGATATTCCTCAATTATTATCGCAATTTTACCCTCGATTCGGAGATTCGCATTACGTCGTATCTTCAAGTAATGAGATGCCCCGATTACAACGTCATCAAAATCGTGAAACACACGCTGAAACACGAGGAAGTCAATCAGGGTATGTATTTGACTGATAAAAAAAACATGCCGAAATCTCACGAGTAGTTTGGCGAGCCCATTTTTTGTTTGTTTAGGTTTAAATTGTTAAGTTTGTAAAATTCAACTAGGTCTGTGCACGAGGAGAGAATTTTATTTCTCAATAATTTTGAGAGTAAAAAAATTGGAATTTTGATCACGTCGGACATGCGCACAATTGCAATGGTGAACAATAATATCAATTACTGTAAAAACACATTTTTGTTCCGATCTGTCGTTTATTCAATGACAGCAATAACCCAAACAAAACGAGAAAAAACTTGAGAAATGTCCGAGTACGCCGAACAAACCAAAATCACGTGCAAGTAACGCAAATAAACTCGAGCAACCCGAAAAAATCTAAAGAATGTCCGAGTCAGCCAAATAAACTCAAGCAAACCTGATGAATGTCTCAGTGAACCAAACCAAGTTCAAGAATGCCCAAGGAATTCAAAGAAGCTCAAGCAAACCTAAAGAATGTCCAAGTAAAATTCAACAAACTTAATGAGTGTTCAAGTTACTCAAACAAACACAAACAATGTCAAACTAACCCAAACAAAGTCAAGTAAGCCTAAAGAATATCCAAAAAACCTTTAGGGGCTGTACCAGTGTGAACGCTGAAGATTTGGGTGATTTTCGGAAATTTTTCGGAAGAAAAGTACTCAATTAAATGTTTCGGAAAATTACGAATATATTTGGCTATATTTGACCTATATTATATAAATTTTTCATAGAAAAATATTGAGATCCAAGCGGCCTGATGCCGGCCGATTGAGTAGCTGAAACCGAAAAAGGAAAAAATGTCGTTAAACTGGAAGGTATTTTCTGTACAATGACGTAGGATTTTCGAACAATATCAAAATGTAACAAAATGGCGTAGTTATGAAAAAAGTCTGTTTTCTTGCCTATAAAATGGTCGTTTTTTTCAATGCCAAATCGTCAATTTTCATCCAATGGAAAATATCCTACGTCATTGTAGAGTAAATATATTCAAGAGTACTCAGTTCAAATTTCAAGTTAATCAGATAGTTGCTTTTTGAGTTACGATGTCAGCACATTTGAAAAATCTCATTTCATATTCTTCAAAGTATATAAATCTTAAAAGGATAAATCTTTAAAGTATAGACTGTCGAAAAAGGCAACAAAAAAATCTATTTTTTGAAAGTGCTCACACTGGTATAGCCCCTTAAAGAATGTTCAAGTCACTCAAACAATCTCAAGCAAACCTAAAGAATGTCCACGTAAATTTCAAAAACTGACAGGATGTTCAAGTTCCTCGAACAAATCCAAAAAAATGTCTAAATAACCAAAACAAATTCGAGCAAGACCAATGAATGCTCAAGTACCCCGAGCACACTTAAACAAATGTCCAAGTAGCCCAAGTAAACTCAAGCGAGCCCAAAGAATGTCCGAGTATTCCAAACAAAGCTAAAGAATGTCCAAGTAAATTTTCAAAAACTTAAAGAGTACCCAAGTTGCTCAAACAAACTCAAAAAAATGTCAAAGTAACCCAAACGAACCCTAGCAAGCCTAAATAATGTCCAAGTAGCCGAAATAAAAACCTAGAATGTTCAAGTAATCCAAACAAGCCTAAAGAATGTCCAAGTAAATCAAAGAAACTCAATAAAACCTAAAGAGTGTCCAAGTAAATTTTAAAAAACCTTAAACAATGTCCAAGTAACCCAAGCAAGCTTAAGGGGAGGTACCTGAGTAAACGGCGAGAAAAACAGGTAAACTTCGGGAATTTTTATCTCAAAAACTAATGTTTCGATTAGATCCGGGTTTTTTTTTTATTGGAAAATATGTACATTGACGTATGTTCAGCAATTTTTTAAAAATAAATTCGTTGACTGGAAGCGATTCAAACGCGATTATCTCGAAACATATTTTTCAAAGCCGGTGCCAGATGTATCTTGAAAACGGCTTGTCCGATTTTGTCCAAATTTGGATACAATATTCTTCGATAGTTTTTCTCGTTCGCCACGTAGGATTTTCTTGAAATTTTCATTTTTGACGGAATTGCGACCGTTTTGATTTAACATTCGTTTTTCGTTCGCAATTTCCGACGATTTTGGATTGCATACACATTGCATAAAAAAGCAATGGTTCAATCTAATGAAAAACCCCTACGTGGCGAACGAGAAAAACTATCGAAGAATATTGTATCCAAATTTGGACAAAATCGGACAAGCCGTTTTCGACATACATCTGGCACCGACTTTGAAAACTATGTTTCGAGATAATCGCGTTTTAATCGCTTCCAGTCAACGAATTTATTTTAAAAAATTCCCAAACATACCTCAATGGACATATTTTCCAATAGAAAAACCCGGATCCAATCGAAACATCAGTTTTTGAGATAAAAATTCCTGAAGTTTGCCTATTTTTTTCGCCGTCTACTCACGTACCTTTCCTTAAGGGGTAAGGCCACTGTAACGGTCCAAAAGAAAAGGTTTTTTCACGAATTTTTTGCTTCCAAAATTGAAGGTAATTGAAAAAAAACTTTTAAGGGTGTTATCGGGCATACATTAAACTTTATTATCAAATTTTTTTACAGCAAAAAAAAAACAAAATGGCGGTTCCACAGCTATCTTCCCGGGGCATGTTTTGCTTGCAGGGCTCCGCGGCACGCAGCACCACTGGTGCACTTTTGAATCTAGAACAAAAAAAAACCATCAATCTAGAGGGTTATAGCTAGAGAATGTCGATCGGATTTTAAAAAGTATCAATTTTTGTGGATTTGGCGTGCGTTTGAAAAAAAAAATTGATTTTTGACGAAAAAAACGGCTAGTTTTTTGTTAATAAAAAATAAATAAATAAAGTTATTGAAAATCCCGATCGACATTCTCAAGATAATGTTAATGTTCACATCTGGTCAAAATTTCAAGTAAAAAAAATGAAAATTGTTCGAGTGATGCTGCGTGCCATTTTGAAAAACCGTGTTTCGAGAAAAACGCGTTTAAAGTTTTGCGAATAGTTTTTTATTGGAAAAAATAAAAAAAAGAAGGTTTAAACTAGAGGGTTTAAACTATTTTTGAAGCCAATAAAAAAAAAATCGATTTTTCAAAAAATTTACAGTGGCCTTACCCCTTAATGGGTACCCCCACCTTGTAGCGCAAAAAAGGCCTTTTTCATGAATTTTTTTAAAGAAAACTACAAAACTTTTTTAATCGATCAATATACCATCTTAAAGAACACATCTTGAAGAACTTTCAGTAATTTTTTTCCTGAAAAATATTACATTGTTTAGTGGCAAATGGCCGTCAATGAAATAATGTTTTTATATACACGGTTTGCGGTGACCAACATTGCGGCGAAGTGGATCATCTGAAAAAAAAATGCGGATGGATTTAGTCAAATATAAGTATAAACTAGTCTTTAATCGAAGGATTTTAAAAAATATTCATTTTTCACAAAATGGCGGACAGTCAAAGTTAATGGTTCGATTTTAACGAAAAAAAACGGCCGTTTTTTGGCTATAAAACGGCCATTTTTTTCGAAAAAAAAATCGAACGATTGAAGACTACATTTTTATGTATTAAATAAGCCTGCAAAATTTCAAGAAGATCGGTTCATTAGTGTTCGAGTAATCTTGGTCACCGACTTCAGAAATGCCATTTTGAGAAAAACGCGTTTAAAGCTTCAATTTCAGTTTACACGAAGAAAATTTTTTTTTTTTGTAAACTTACACAGAGTCATCTATTCCGGGCCCATACTTCCGTATGGGCCCGGATACTTGTACTTCAAAAAAAAATGCAATAAAAAAAATCGATTTTTTCAAAATCGCAAGTGGGGGTAACGCCTTAAACAAATATCCAAGTAGAGGCAAGCTCAAAAAAGTCCAAGTAACCAAAACAGACCTGAAAACCTCGAAGTAGTTTAAAAAATCCTCAAAGTATGCCCAACCAACCAAAAGAAGCCGACAACGACGTGCTTCTTCGTCCATACTTCGACGACCTACAACTCGACGTCGCACATTGCAGTTGGCTCTTTCGTCTGGAGTCACTTGACGAATTTGTTGGCCTCGTCGTCACCGACGCGGGTCGAGATACAGAGCCTTCTGACGGATCGCGATCTCGGCACGAAATTCAACAGCGACGTTAGAAAGTATTCTCGCAATTACGACAAGTCCTTCTTCTCCGAGGAGTGGAATTTCGGGGCTAATTATCAGAGCAACGTGATATTCTCGTCGAAGTCGTACGTGCCGCGTTCGGCGAATTTAAACGTGACGGTCGACCTATTCGGCGAGTCCGTCAACGCGTTCGAGATCACGGTGAGAACGGAAGGTATGGAGTACTACGTGGAAAAGATTTTCGGGCCGAACGGACCCCTGAGCAACGAGCGAGTCGGCCATCACTTCAGCCGAATCCTGCGAACGTTTCGCTCGGCCGGACAGCAGCGCGACGGTCACTGGGAACGCGTGCGATCTCTGCCGAATGTGATCGACAACAATTTCGACGATCCGAAGATCAGCGTGAGCTACAAAATTTTCGGCAACGAGCTGCGCTTCTCGATGCTCAACGGCGATCGAGAAATTCAAGAGAGCCTCGCGTCCTTGAATCCCTGGGCGAAGGTCAAGCAGATACTTTCGGGCAGAGAGTTTCACTGCGAAAATACCGTGATGTTCCTGGACTCGAGCTACGTCGTGCCGACGACTTCCGGCCTGCCGGTTCGCCTCGATCTCACCGGCTCGGCGGCCTACAACTTCAAATTCTCCGGCCTACTCAACACCGAGAGATTGACCAGCAATACCGAGGTCGAGGTCGCCGGAAATGTCACACCAAGGTTCGTGATCCAATCGCTTCCACAAGCCACTTACGGTATACCAGGTGTTCCATTTTAATCTTTTTTGCCAATTTTTTTGTTACTTTTATTCAATTTTTTCATTTTTTTTGCAATTTTTTCCATTTTTCCAATTTTATTCAATTTTTGTCAATTTTTTTTTCAAATACAAAATGGCGACGTCAAGATGGCCGACGTGTTTTTTTTTCAATGGAAACATGGCTTTTTTCACAAACAAATTTGTCAGGCCAAAACTAACAACTTTTACAGGATTTTTTTTTTATAAAGTTCATAATGTTTAGGTTGGAACACAATTTTTTTGGTATTTTAGCGCCATAGTAATTAATTTTAGGTCAAGTATTGAGAGCAGTGAAACCTTTGGGGTTCAAAAAAATTTGGTTTTTTTTTTCAAATATAAAATGGCGACGTTAAGATGGCCGACGTGTTTTTTTTTCAATGGAAACATGGCTTTTTTCACAAACAAATTTGTCAGGCCAAAACTAACAACTTTTACAGGATTTTTTTTTTATAAAGTTCATAATGTTTAGGTTGGAACACAATTTTTTTGGTATTTTAGCGCCATAGTAATTAATTTTAGGTCAAGTATTGAGAGCAGTGAAACCTTTGGGGTTCAAAAAAATTTGGTTTTTTTTTCAAATATAAAATGGCGACGTTAAGATGGCCGACGTGTTTTTTTTTTCAATGGAAACATGGCTTTTTTCACAAACAAATTTGTCAGGCCAAAACTAACAACTTTTACAGGATTTTTTTTTTATAAAGTTCATAATGTTTAGGTTGGAACACAATTTTTTTGGTATTTTAGCGCCATAGTAATTAATTTTAGGTCAAGTATTGAGAGCAGTGAAACCTTTGGGGTTCAAAAAAATTTGGTTTTTTTTCAAATATAAAATGGCGACGTTAAGATGGCCGACGTGTTTTTTTTTCAATGGAAACATGGCGTTTTTCACAAACAAATTTGTCAGGCCAAGACTAACAACTTTTATAGGATTTTTTTTTTTATAAAGTTCATAATGTTTAGGTTGGAACACAATTTTTTTGGTATTTTAGCGCCATAGTAATTAATTTTAGGTCAAGTATTGAGAGCAGTGAAACCTTTGGGGTTCAAAAAATTTGGTTTTTTTTTCAAATATAAAATGGCGACGTTAAGATGGCCGACGTGTTTTTTTTTCAATGGAAACATGGCTTTTTTCACAAAAAAATTTGTCAGGCCAGAACTAACAACTTTTGTAGGAATTTTTTTTTAAGTTCATAAATTGGGAAATTTTGCGGTACGTAATTTGTGTACGCCGCAAAAGTTCATAATGTTTCGGTTAGAACACAATTTTTTGGTATTTCAGCCCTATAGCAATTAATTTTAGATCAAGTATTGAGAGCGTGGAACTTTTGGACATGGAGCCTAGATACCAGGAGGTTCAGCGGCAATGCAAAGGCGCTGAAAAAAGCGTCCCCGAAAATGTCCCGAAGTGATGGCGCTGGGGTGCAGCGGCACCTACATATACAGTAATATATTGGTCAACGAGGTGAAAGTGATCCGATGAGTTTCTAACCTCACGACAGACCGATCGTGACATCAAACGTCGAAATATCCGCCGATTCATAATTTCCTCATGACGGTTCGGAAAAAAACGCAAAAGCGAGAAAAGATATCAAACTCAAACTCAAAATGGCGGCGATACAGCCTATCTAGAAAAACGTGTTTTTTTCACATATAGCTTCACGGGAGAACGGTTTTCTCGTAAAATATAAGACCTGAAACAAAAACCAAAAAAATGATAATTTATATATTATTAGCTATGAGACTATCTAGAAATTTGCTTTCAAATTTTGCAAAAATAGCGCACTTTGAAGGAAATAAATCGATTTTTTGCCAAAAAAGCAGTAAATTGTTTATAAAAAGAAGTTTACATTTAACCAAAAAACGGCTACGTACTCCCATAAAGAATATGATTGTGAAGCTGCTATCAAAATTTCAAATCGATGCATGCAGAGGTGGTCGAGTAATCCGTCTTCCGAGATCGAAAAAAGTGGTTTCGAGAAAAACGCGTTTAAAGTTGTACGAACAACTGAGCGCGCGCTCCGAGGCGCTGCGGCCAAATCGATAATTGAACCTTTAAATTTAAAAAATCGCTACAGGACCAATTGCATATTGTGTTTATGACACCAAAGTATATTTAGGCAAGAAAACGTCTTTTCAAAATCCTAGAGTGGTATTATCCCTTAACACGAATGAGGGTTAGGTACATCATCTGTGATCTGTCTTAGATCGCACCCATGTTTAGCGTATATCTATATACATGTAGGTGTCGGAGCACCCCAGCGCCATCATTTCTTGTTCTCGTTTTGGGGACGAGTTGAAAGGCCTCGCTGAACCTCCTGGTATCTAGGCTCCATGCTTTTGGAGTTCAAAAAAATTTGTTTTTTTTTTCTTCAAAATACAAAATGGCGACGTTAAGATGACCCATGTGTTTTTTTCAACAGAAACATGACTTTTTTCACCAAAAAATTTGTCAGGCCAAAACTAACAACTTTGGTAGGAATTTTTTTTATGAAGCTCATTATGTTTAGGTTAGAACACCATTTTTTACTATTTTAGCGCTATCCAGAATGTACCACGAGGATGTAAAATCTTTTAACATCCCTAGTGTAAGTGAGGGTGTGTGTGTGTAAGTGTGAGTTTGTGTGGGTTTGTAGGGATTCGTTCGACAACCCGAACAAAGCCAAATAAGGATTAGGTCTCTGCCGTTTGCCGAAGGGAAATTTTCTCTCTGTCGAATAGAAATTTTTTACATTACAAATTCCAATGTAATGTAAAAATCATTACATTGGATGTAATGTTTTTTACGATCCCTAAACAAATTTAGGGATCGTAAAAATTGTTTTACGATCCCTAAAAATTGTCTAAACAATTTTAGACAATTTTTTTACGATCACAAACAATATGAAATTGTAATGAAATTTTTTTACATTACAAGATTTAACGCGGTCCTCTAGTTTCTCGGCTGTTTTTTTACGGCTTTTTCAATAATTTTTTACGGGCAAAGCATCGAAATAATCAATCTCATTGTTTTTGCATAATCTTCATTAACATTTAAATAAGCTTTACAAATTTTTTGAAGTCAAAATATATAATAGAATATACGTTATAGTGGCCGACAGGAAGACATCAAGTAAAAGGGGTGCTTGACGGTGACCAAGTTTGCGGCTGTTCTGCTTATCTGAAATAAAAAAAACCAAACGGCATTTTAATCTTCATATTTAAGACTAGCGATTGAACTAGAGTGAATTCTAAATTACAAAAATTGACTTTTTTATACACTTTTGAAAATTACATTCTATTTTTTACTCATTTTTTCTTAAGTTTTTCGCTCGTACAAAAAAAAACTATCGAAGCAATCATGATAATCCTAGTTCAATCGCTGGCTTATAACATATTAAAGATGCTGTATAAATTTGAACAAGATCGGTGCAGTAGTTTCTGAAATATCGTGGTCACCGTTTCGAAAAATGGTGTTTCGAGAAAAACGCGTTTGAAAGTATACCTGCTCCGTATACCTGCTCCGTTCCAGGGCCGTAACTTGTGAACCACTTCGAATATCGAAAAATCCTTTGGCACACATTTTCTGCACATATTGTAGATGTGATTTATGAAAAAAAAAATCGATTTTTTCGACCCGAGAAACTAGAGGACCGGCTTAAGGGGTAAGGCCACAGTACACTTTCCAAAAAATCGATTTTTTCGATAAAACGGTGCTTTATCATCATAAGAATAAGATACTATTCGATTTATAGCAAGAACATTCTTTTTTCACCGACTTTGAGCGTATAACGTAAGCCCACCTGTGGCACGGCCGTAGAGTACCTAAAACTTCAAACGCGTTTTTCTTGAAACAGCTTTTTTCCAATTGGCGTGACAAATAACTTCAACAATTTTCACTCGATTTACTTCAAATTTGAAAGTTATGTTCCTAATTGCACTTCACAGAGAAGTACGTACGGAATTTCTGATTAATCGAAAACTTTTCATTTTATAAGCAGTTTTATACGAAATTTTTCACTGAAAATTTATTCAAATACCTACAACTTTTGAATAAAACAATATTTTTCAAATTCCGTACGTACTTCTCCAGGTATTCTAATGTAGATTGACGAGAATTTTTGTTTTTTGTTGTAGGTAAAAAATTGTGGTTGCTAAATGTCACGCCGCGGAGCGCCTAAAAAAAGAAAGCAAAAGAAAATATTAGAAATCGGCCATTTCGTACATCGAAAAAAGAAATATATATTTTCTAACTTGATATTCATACTAAATAGATGTGTAATGAATTTTACGAGTGAATCACTTATTCATACGAAAAAAAATTGTTAAATTCGCACATGATTTTATACCCGTTACTGTGGCCTAACCCCTTAATTCAACGAGTAACAAAAATGTTTTACATTACAAAATTCAATGTAATGAGTAATGGCAATTGTTCGCATTACAAAATGTAACGTAATAAGTAATGGAATTTTTTTACATTACTGAATGTAATGTAGTGGATAATAAAAACGCTATTGCATTACAAAAAGTAACCCATTATTTGCAACCCTGAATGGAACACCCGGTAGATCCCGGCCAAAACGATATTTCATATTGTAAACGTTTTTTTCAACAGTTTCAGCATCGACGTGACCGGGCGAATGATCGTGGACGCGTTTTATAAAAGCGCGGGTTTGAAGTTGCGCAGCAACGTGTACTCGTTCGGTGCTGTGCAGCTTCATCTCAAGATCGCGGGCGCTCGTCTCGTAAGGCTCAGCCTCGATCTGCCGAATCGCAGCATGGAAGTGATCTCCGTTCACACCGACATCCTCCTCGTCACTACAAACGGCGCCGAGACCAAAGAGCGAAGCGTTGGGAAATTGCTGACCGGTGAAAGATCCGGAAAAACCGCCGTGCCGGAAAATATCATCAGCAATACAACGTGCACCTGGTCAGCTATGGAGAGACTCGTGGGCCTGAAGCTGTGCGCCGATTATCAATTTCCCAACGTTACCAAAATCTCGAACGCCTCGTACTTCATTCTCAATGGACCGACGCTCTTCAAGGTCTCCGTCATCAAGGCGGATCCTACAGCGAAGAGCTATCTTTTGGAATACAAGTGGACCAGGACCCCGGTAAGTTTTTAACGGGTTACCCCCACTTGTAACGCAAAAAAGGCCTTTTTCGTGAATTTTTTTAAAGAAAACTACAAAACTTTTTTAATCGATCAATATACCATCTTAAAGAACACATCATGAAGAACTTTCAGTAGTTTTTTTATTGAAAAATATTACATTGTTTAGTGGCAAATGGCCGTCAATGAAATAATGTTTTTATATACACGGTTTGCGGTGACCAACATTGCGGCGAAGTGGATCATCTGAAACAAAAATGCGGATGGATTTAGTCAAATATAAGTATAAACTAGTCTTTAATCGAAGGATTTTAAAAAATATTCATTTTTCACAAAATGGCGGACAGTCAAAGTTAATGGTTCGATTTTAACGAAAAAAAAAAACGGCCGTTTTTTGGCTATAAAACGGCCATTTTTTTCGAAAAAAAAAATCGAACGATTGAAGACTACATTTTTATGTATTAAATAAGCCTGCAAAATTTCAAGAAGATCGGTTCATTAGTGTTCGAGTAATCTTGGTCACCGACTTCAGAAATGCCATTTTGAGAAAAACGCGTTTAAAGTTTCAATTTCAGTTTACACGAAGAAAATATTTTTTTTTGTAAACTTACATAGAGTCATCTATTCCGGGCCCATACAGAAGTATGGGCCCGGATACTTATACTTCAAAAAAATGCAATAAAAAAAATCGATTTTTTCAAAATCGCAAGTGGGGGTAACCCCTTAATTTCGGAATTAAACATTTAATATTTCGGAATTAGGAATCTAACATTTTTTATTTCGTACAAAAATATAATCAATAGAATTAATTATTTCTTCACTACATCGAAACGAATATGCCGTGGGACGTAAGTTTTTCAATTTGTTTTAAATCTTAAATAAAAAGTGAGCTTTAGAATGATCGTCCACGATAATAGTGCAGAGAATATCAGATATCCAATGGAATATCCATGGAGCAGAGTTGGGCGTAATTCTACTTATAAATATGAATACGAATTTATTCACATCGTGATTTTCATGTGAATATAAATACAAATTTATTCATACTTCACTTATTGTATTCACATGCATGCATACAAATACAATTGTATTCACAAATATTCTGAACATACAAATAAATTCACAGAAAAAATTAGGAATATTCACAAAAAATGTGAATATTTACAAAAAATCCTGTGAATTAAAGAAAATTCACATAAAAATCTGTGAATGCAAATGTATTCACAAAAAATTGTAAATACGAAAAAATTCACAAAATAAGTTATGAATTTTTTCGTATTTAAGACAAATTAAAATCAAATTCACAATGATTAGATAAAAATTTACACCAAAAGTGAGTTCTTACTTGTTGAGTTCAACACAATGTTTTCTCTCAAAATACGTAAGGACTCACTTGTGGTGTAAATTTTAACATAATTGTCGTGAATTCGATTTTAACCTTCTTCAACTTGAGGAAATTCACAACACATGATGTGAATTTTTTCATATTTATGATGTAATATTTAAAACTCACAACTTTTTTTGCAAAAATTTCTTCGCCTCGACGCAATGTTTTCTCTCAAAATACGTAAGAATTCACTTCTGGTGTAAATTTTAATCTACTCATTGTGAATTTGATTTTAATTCGTCTTAAATACGAAAAAAATCACAACTTATTTTGTGAATTTTTTTGTATTTACAATTTTTTGTGAATACATTTGCATTCACAGATTTTGATGTGAATTTTTTTTAATTCACAGGATTTTTTGTGAATATTCATATTTTTTTCTGTGAATTGATTTGTATGTTCAGAATATTTGTGAATACAATTGTATTCGTATTTACAATAAGTAAAGTATGAATAAATTTGTATTTATATTCACATGAAAATCACGATGTGGATAAATTCGTATTCGTATTTATGAATAGAATTACGCCTAACTCTGCCATAGAGAGACTATCAGATATTCAACTGATTAGAACAGATACTACACTTTGATCTTAGCCACAGGCCAAGAAGCAATACTCTTTAGAGTTTCTCCAGCGTTTAAGTATATTTGTGGTTCGCGCTACGCTTACGAGAAACGAGCGCGTGTGCGGCCTCTTGCGGTTACTCCGAAAACTACGGGTTTCCTCACACCTATTATTTCGGTGGCGCTCGGCCATGATTTGGTTTAATCTTTTCGGCCAAATGTGCAAGAAACAAATTTTACTTTCGCATATTTTTTTAACCAATTCAGACATTTGCCTAATATTTTTCATTTAAAATAAAATATTAATATTTTAACGAATAATGTACTTAAAATCAATATCGGATACGGTGAAAACAATAAAATATGTGTACTCAACAGAAATTTTATGTGAATCAAACGAGCGAAATTCAATTTTTCTTGTGTACTCGAATCAACAACATTCATGTTATGAATTGAAACGCTTTTTTCGTTCGTTGCAGAAATTGCATTCAAAACTATACAATTTGTTCATGATAACTTTTTAGATAGTTTCAATAATGTATTGTTTTCGGCTAACAGTGTATCTTTGGAATGAAAAAAACTTTCAATTTTATCATGTTATTGAAGTCAATAGCGTTTTGTTTGGACTAATAAATCCGAATATTTGCACCAACAATTTTACAATTGAATCAACGAAATTTCATTAAATAACACCAATGATACTAGATCAATGATTTTTTTTCTCAGTGTAGACGTCCCAAATTGAGTCATTTTTCACGAATTCTTTTACAGACTATAAAGTAATCGCATCATTTAAAAAATTGTACAGTATCTTGTTACAACTTACAAGTATTAACATTTTTTCTATTTTAAACAAAACAAAATGGCGGCGTTTTAATGTATTCCTTTAGGCGTCTTTAGAAAAACTGCTCATGTCATAGGTCAACAAGTTATTTATCGATCTGGCAGAAACTTTGGAAGGTTTCTCACTATAAAATTATTGGAAGGATATACCTATAAAAATTGAAAATTAAGTAGGCTTTGTAAGCAAATTTTCATATTTTTGACCATTTTCTCGAAAATTTTTACTCCAAAAAAGTAATTTATTTACGCGATAACCTTGAGGAGGCTGCTCAGGGTCTTTGTGAGGCAAACGGCAAGAGGGAAACGCATATGCTTAAACACGAGCGCCTGTAATGGCTGCCAACCCCGAATAATCAACTTTTCGGTTACGTAAAATAAATAAATTTCAGCTAATAAATATGTGGAATGCATATAATTGACTGTTTAGAAATGTTATTAATCTTTTTCGTTTATTTACATCGCGAATAAGTTATTAACCAAGTAGAAATGTGGCAAACGCGCAATTTAGTTCTCAGTAACTGGTATCACTGAGCTTAGACACGAACGCCACATCGTGAGCGCGTAGCTGTCAAACATTCTTCGCGAATTCCGTTTTTTCGTTCGGCGAAAATGAAAAGATGGAAGGGAAAAATGCAAACCGAAAAGCAGAACAATCGACGGTTGGAGCAAGTACAAGCTGGAAAGCGGCGGAAAAAAGTAGTTGAGCCGGAAAATGAATGCGCAGTCGAGGGACGACGCGTAATTGATTTGAAGGTTATGTCGAAACACATGCACTGCAGCTTCTGTAAATAATGATTCAAAATATTTAAATACTCTTTATGAAACGGCGGTAAGAAATGTATAGCAAGGAAGCAATAGTTTGTGCGTTTCAAATTTTGGCGCCTATTCAAAATGGCCAACTCGACAGCAGCGTTGCCACGTGAAGTAGGGCGCTTTAGCGTTTTACGCGAATCAGCTGAAATTGCCGGTTTTATTTCACGAATATCTCGATAACGAGACAGACAAAACGCTGTACTCTTCGTTGAAATTATTTATAAAAATCTCAATAATTTTTTCCGCTTATTTCCATTCAATTCTTACTATTTTTATTATATTGCGACAGTCGCATTAGAGTTTTCATCAAGCTTTTCAAAGTCGCCCGTGCATAAAAGCCTAACTTCAACACCTGTTTGCAAATATCCTCAATAAATTCCAGCAAATTCTTACTATTTTGCGATAGTTGAGCAGCATCTTTAAAAAAAATAATGAAAATAAGCTAATTTGTTTCTTGCCTAAAGGTATCTCAGCCCTTAATGTGCGATTCCGTGGTCACAAAGTAGTGCGTCAGCTTCCTCGTAGAGTTCATTTCCGGCCATCAGCTCCTTTTCTGTTATAAAGGGATTTCGCCCCTTAAGTAAAATTCACCCGTAAAAATTTGCATCAATTTTTTTATCGACACATTCATTTACACCGATATAAATTGACTATTACTTTTTATCCTTTTTCACGTCAGGAGCAAAGTATCGTGAAGCTGGCCTTCGATACTCCGGGCTCTCAGATAAACCGCGAGTTCAGTGCCACAGTGTCGTTCGACGTGAAGAATCACAACGTCACTCTGCTGCTACGTTCAGCGGGAAACTCTTTGGTCGCCAAAGGTACGAGTCCTTTCTTTTACCCAGACGGATAAAACGAAGCCAATTGTGCAGCGTTTAATGCAAATTGGATTGGCAAACGTTTGACGCGACAAACGCGCATTTTCCTCAGGAACCTACAAGCGAACGGACGATGAGGCGATGATAGACGTGGGCCTGGACATAAACGGTACGAAGCACCTGGACGCGAGCCTGGGATACACGAGGAAACGAGGCAATTATGGATACAATTATACGCCGAAATTGTATCTGGCTATCAACGGCGAAACGATCGCGGAATTGTCCGGTAAGAGTCCGATTGAGAGCGAAACGTGAGAACAGCCTGTTCTCACGCGTGACATATACAGGGTGTACCATAAATGATGGCACACCGAAATATCTCGAGAGGGATGCACTCCAGGAAAAAATGTTTCAAACAAAAGTTTCATAGTTTTGAAGAATAAAAATTACGCTGTTGGTTACTATCATCCGGTGGCAATTTTCAAGGTTATTTCAAGGTCAACTCTAATTTTTTCAATGGGAACCAATATTCTTAATTTCGGAATTATTTTGCGCGTAACAAAATACGTAACTTTTGTCTGAAACTTTGTTCCGTCCGACTTCAAGTTTTCAAGATATTTTGAATATTTAACAAAAAATTTCGTAAATTATTTTTGAAAATTGAAGCCACACGAGAAAAAGTTTTAGACGAAACTTACCCATTTTGTCATGCGAAAAATGACTCTGATATAAAAAGTATCGATTTCCATTTAAAAAACTAAAGTTGACCTTGAAATAACTTTGAAAACAGTCATATATGATGACACAACGAAATATCTCGAGAGGGATGCACTTCAGGAAAAAATGTTTCAAACAAAGGTTTCATAGTTTTGAAGACAAAAAATTACGGAGTTGGTTACTATCGTCCGGTGGCAATTTTCAAGGTTATTTCAAGGTCAACTCTAATTTTTTCAATGGGAACCAATATTCTTAATTTCAGAATTACTTTGCGCGTAACAAAATACGTAACTTTAGTCTAAAAGTTTTTTTCGTTTGACTTCAAGTTTTCACGATATTTTGAATATTTAACAAAAGTATTAACGAAAAATTTCGTAAAATATTTTTGAAAATTGAAGTCACACGAAAAAAAGTTTTAGACGAAACTTACCTATTTTGTCATGCAAAAAACGACTCTGGTATAAAAAATATCGATTCCCATTTAAGAAACTAAAGTTGACCTTGAAATAACCTTGAAAACAGTCATTTATGATGACACAACGAAATATCTCGAGAAGGATGCAGTTCAGGAAAAAATGTTTCAAACAAAAGTTACACAGTTTTAAAGAACAAAAATTACGGTGTTGGTTACTATCGTCCGGTGGCAATTTTCAAGGTTATTTCAAGGTCAACTCTAATTTTTTCAATGGGTACTAATATTCTTGATTTCAGAATTATTTTGCGCGTAACAAAATACGTAACTTTAGTCTAAAACTTTTTTCCGTTTGACTTCAAGTATTCAAGATATTTTGAATATTTAACAAAAGTATTAACGAAAAAATTCGTAAAATATTTTTGAAAATTGAAGTCACACGAAAAAAGTTTTAGACAAAACTTACCCATTTTGTCATACGAAAAACGACTCTGATATGAAACGAATCGGTTCCCATTAAAAAAACTAAAGTTGACCTTGAAATAACCTTGAAAACAGTCCTTTATGTTGGCCCAACGAAATATCTCAAAAGGGATGCACTTCAGGAAAAAATGTTTCGAAATGTTTCGAAAAAAAATGTTTTACATAACAAAAATTAAGGTATGGGTTATTTTTTATTTAGTGACATGTTTGAAGGTTATTTCAAGGTCAACTCTAGTTTTTCAACTAGAAAACAATATTCTTTATTTTATAATTATTTCTCGCGTAACAAAATAGGTAAGTTTTTTCTGAATTTTTTTTTCGTTTGACTCCAAGTTTTCACGATACTTTGAATATTTAACAAAAATAGAAACAAAATTTTACCTTAACTATTTTAAATATCTTAGAAGACTGAAGTCAAACAAAGAAGGTTTCAGACAGACTTACCTATTTTGTTATGCAAAAAATGATTTTGCAATAACAAAATATTGGTACCTATTTCAAAAACTAAAGTTGACCTTGAAATAACCTTGAGAACAGTCATTCACATTGGCCCAACGAAATATCCCAAGAGAGATGCCGTTTAGGGAAAAATATTTCGAGTAAGTTTCATAGTTTCAGATAACCAAAATTACGGTGTCGGTTACTTTTCATTTTGTGACATGTTTCAAGGTTATGTCAAGGTAAACTCTAGTTTTTCAAATATTTTTTATTTTAGAATTATTTTTTGCATAACAAAATACGTAACTTTTTTCCGTTTAACTTCAAGTTTTCAAGTTATGTTGAATATTTAACAAAAATATAAACATAATATTTCATCAAACATTTGTAATATCTTAAAAGATTGAAGTCAAACGAAAAAAGTTTCCGACCGACTCTTCTATTTTGTTGCGCAAATAATAATTCTGCAAAAAAATATTGGTTCGCATTTCGAAAACTAAAATTGACCTTGAAATAACGCTGAAAGCAGTCATTTATGTTCGCCCAACAAAATATCGCGAGAGGGATGCCGTTTAGGGAAAAATGTTTCAAGCAAAAGTTTCATACTCTTCGCGAATAAAAATTACGGTGTTGGTAATTTTTTATTTTGTGGCATGTTTCAAGGTTATTTCAAGATCAACTCTTGTTTTTTACGTGCAAACCAATATTTTTCGTTTCAGAATTATTTCTCGCTTAACAAAATAGATAACTTTTATCTGAAATTTTTTTCCAATTCTCTCAAGTTTGACGAAAATATTGACAAAATATCTCCTTGAATATTTGAAATATCCTAAAAGATTGAATTCAAACGGAAAAAACTTCCAGACAAAACTTACCTATTTCGTTACGCAAAAAACGATTCTGAAATAAAACATATTACTTCTCGTTAAAAAAGTAAAGTTGACCTTGAAATAACCTTGAAAATATCCACCCAATAAAAAATAACTAACAGCATCATTTTTA
This sequence comes from Ophion slaviceki, assembly GCA_944452715.1. Lineage (NCBI taxonomy): Eukaryota > Metazoa > Arthropoda > Insecta > Hymenoptera > Ichneumonidae > Ophion > Ophion slaviceki. Next base: position 61,751,501 of record OX101784.1, read on the forward strand.
TTTCTGAAAACAATGAAACTTTCGTTTGAAACATTTTTCCCCAAAGTGCATTCCTCTCGGTATATTTCGTTGTGCCAATTGGGGAGGCTGAGTGGTCCCCCTTTGAGTATTACTCCAGGCCAGCAATGCCACACAAACGTTTGTCTATTTGTCAGGCACCATAAGAAACGCCCAAAAGAACAACGTGTCCCAGTGCGACATCGACCTGAATTTCTCGACGAAGAAGATAAAGAGTCGAGTGTTGGGCTACATAATGAGAAGAAACATAAGTCTCACGGGAAACGTCAAGCTCGACTATCAGCTGAGCAAATCACCGAAGAAGGAGACCCTTCAGGTGGAGATAGCCCTGATTAATCGCTCCTCGAAGACTCTCACCCACAAAGAGGCCAATCTGAAACTGCACTCGACCGCCTATCCACAATTGAACGCCGTAATTTCGACCTGGTATCAACAGGCCCTTGGCCATATCGAGTTACACGCCGAGGTCAATACCAAACCTCATCTACAGGACAAACGTCACAAGCTCACGGCCCAGCTCGTGCTCACACACTCGCGGGCCTATTTCCAGTCGCAGGAAGCGAAAATCAACGCTTTCGTCGCCATCACCAAACCCATACAGAATTTGGACATCAAAGTTGGTGTACAGCATTTCGCTGTTGGCACCGCATCCAATACCAATTTCTTGATACGTTACGCTCCAGGTAAACAACGCACTTTTGGCGCTTCTTCATTAGTAATGAGGCTCGATATATTTGGCTCGAGCATTGGCAAAAATAATCCGAAATGAACGATGAGACGTTGATGAAAATGAATCGACCTTAATCTGTCTTATTCGAACTTGATTAACGCTTCACCTCAAATTATGTTGATCGACCTTATCTACTGTAGTACATCTTCAATAGACTTGACCTTTCTCGATTGTGTTTGACCTCAAATGTCGTAATTCGTCCTCAAGGGAGGCGATTTTACCTCAACTGAGGCTACTCGCTCTTGATCAATGTTATTCGACCTTAATCGGAATTTTGTTCGACCTCAAAAGACAGTATTTAACTTTGAACTCTTTTTTCGACCTCAACCGATTTTTCTTCGACCTTAACGGATTTTTTATTTCAGCCCTACCGATTTTTTTACTCGACCTTAACCGTTTTTTCTAAATGCTAGGCCAACCAATTTTTATTCGACCTTAACGGATTTTTTATTCCAGCCCAACCGATTTTTTTACTCGACCTTAACCGATTTTTCTAAATTCTAGGCCAATCAATTTTTCACTCGACCTTAACCGATTTTTTATATTCGCTTCCTCCCTTAACCGCTTTTATTCGGTCTCAACCGACTTTTTGTTCGACCTCAACCGATTTATATTCGATCTCGACCAATGTTTATTCTATCCCAACCGATTTTTATTCGATCCTAACCGATTTTTTCCCCAGCCTAGCCGATTTTTTTATCGACTTTAACTGATTTTGTTCGACCTTAACTGGTTTTTAGTCGAACCCAACCAATTTTAAATTCGACCTCAACCGATTTTTTAAATTCCAACCGAACCGATTTTTCATTCGACCTCAACCGATTTTTTATTCGACCTCAATCGATTTCATTCGATCTCAACCAATTCGATTCACCTTAACCGTTTCTATTTAACCTGAACCGATGTTGTCTGACCCTGACCGATTTTATTCAAGTTCAACCGATCTTCTTTTATCTCAACGGTTTTTCTCCGAGTTCACTCGACTTCATTCGTTCTCAATTGACCTCACTTGACTTCAGTCAGGCCCAATCGATCTAATCTAACCTCAAATAGCCTCAATCGACCTCACTCGACAGGGACCAGACTCAACAGACCCCAACCAGTCCCAATCGACCTGAAGTACCCCACCAATCATCCTCATTCGACCTTTACGAGCTGCGACCTTGCACAACTTCGTTCGGATTCAACCAGTCCCGATCGACCTCATTCGACCTCACTCAAGATCGTTCGATCGGCGACCTCAATCTAAAATTTCGAGTCACATTCAACTCATCGAACTTTCTTCACCCTCGAGGGTATCCTTCCATAGACTCTTGAGGCTCCATGTAAATTAAGGCCTTAGGCCACTCTAGAGGCCGAAAAATTAGGCTTTTTGGGGATTTTTTTCAGAAAAACTACAAAATAAATTGAGATTACAAAAAAGGGTGTTTATCATACATATCAGTGACTGTATACAATAATTTTTGAAGCGATTAATTTTAAAATGGCGGCTGTGCAGCGTTTATATCAAAACTGCATTTATTAAGTTGGCCGGAAACATAACTCAGACAATTTTCAACCGATTCACTTGAAATGTTGAATATATCATGAAAAATACATTGTCTATGAAAGTACGTAGGATTTTTTTTATATTGCATAGTTAATTTGTTATTAACAATTAACATTATCTGACGATTTTATAGGCAAATTTTTGGAAAGTGAAAAATTTGCCTAAAAAATCGTCAGATAATTGTTAATAACAAATGAACTATGCAATATAAAAAAAAATTCTACGTACTTCCATAGACAATGTATTTTTCAAGATATATTCAACATTTGAAGTGAATCGGTTGAAAGTTGTCCGAGGTATGTTTCCGGCCAACTCAAAAAATGCAGTTTAGAGATAAACGCTGCACAGCCGCCATTTTGAAATTAATCGCTTCAAAAAAATTATTGTACACAGTGACTGATATGTATGATAAACACCCTTTTTTGTAATCTCGATTTATATCGTAGTTTTTCAGAAAAAAAAATCCCCATAAAGCCTATTTTTTCGGCCTCTAGAGTGGCCTAACCCCTCAATTTCTCACTCTGTTTGTTCGACGAATAAAAAAAAAGTTCCTCGAGTAAAATCAGCATAAATCCTCAACATTTTCGACAAAAAAATGTAGAATTGCCGCAAGTGTTATCGGCGCCGGGAGGTCATTTTCCAACGCACGTAAACAGCTGAGGTCGATTTTGTCCGTTTTCGCGACAGGCAAGGAGATAAGTTTGGCGGTGAACATGGTGACCCCGCGCGGGAACATGTTCGCGATCGAGGGTCACGCGAACTTGACGATCCCGAATTTCAACTCGATGCTGATAGACGCTCGGATAAACGAGCGTGCGAGGCGGGAGTACGAGATCGACTTTTCCGGCACATGGTTCAGCGGTCACAACGCGACGTTGCGGGGCACTTACGTGGACCGATCAACGGCGGTGATAATCAGTCACAGTCTGAAGATGGTTCTGACGTCGCCCAGTCTGCGACGTGACATTCTCATCAATTGCAAGCTCTACAACGACGTGGTGGATCTGAAAATTGGCCTTTACCTGGAGCACCTGGATATGGAGAAGTACGCCCTGGTGATCGAGCACTCGACCGTCTCGGCGACGAAATTCACGACTTACGCGGAGGGACGCTACAAGAGCAACGTTTACACGATGACGACGAACGTCGACACCGAGCGTGAGGTTCGCATGGAATTGCATCTCGATCGTTGGCGCGACGTACATCTTATCGCCACCGCGATAAACGAGCCGGACTCGAAGGAATTTGGAATCCAAGTCAAGTGGGACGCCAACAGAAATCCGTCGTTGAAATTCGCAACTTCCGTTAAACTCAACAAATACCTCGACAACGCGTCACTGTCGCAAAACGTAAGCGGCACCATCGTCGTTGCTTATCCGAGCCGATTGTTCACCGGCTCTTGTCTGTTCGCGCGACAAGCGAGAAACAATTATATGATGGACGCGAGAATCGATTGGGACGCGGAGAAAACCATCAGGCTTACCATCGATACCGATTGTGGCGCCGCCGATCGACCGAATTCCATGAAGTTCGAGTCTCAGCTGCTCACGCCTTTCGAAAATTGGAAGAAAACTTCCCTCAATGCAAGGTAACGAATAATCTTCCATTGGCTTTCGCGTCAAGACTCTTCAAGTTTAAGGGGTGCGGCCGAAAAAATAGGCTTTTTGGGGATTTTTTTTTTTTCAGAAAGACTACAAAATAAATCGAGATTACAAAGAAAGTATTTATCATACATGCCAGTGACTGTATACGATAATTTTTTTCAAACGATTAATTTCAACATGGCGGCTGGGCAGCGTTTATCTCAAAACTGCATTTTTTTAAGTTGGCTGGAAACATAAGTAGGACAATTTTCAACCGATTCACTTGAAATGTTGAATATATCTTGAAAAATACATTGTCTATGAAAGTACGTAGGATTTTTTTTATATTGCATAGTTCATTTTTTATTAACAATTATCTGACGATTTTTTAGGCAAGTTTTTGGAAAGTGAAAAATTTGCCTAAAAAATCGTCAGATAATTGTTAATAACAAATGAACTATGCAATATAAAAAGAAAATCCTGCGTACTTCCATAGATAATGTATTTTTCAAGATATATTCAACATTTCAAGTGAATCGGTTGAAAATTGTCTGAGTTATGTTTCCGGCCAACTTAAAAAATGCAGTTTTGAGATAAACGCTGCACGGCCGCCATTATGAAATTAATCGCTTCAAAAAAATTATTGTATACAGTCTCTGATATGTATGATAAACACCCCTTTTTTGTAATCTCAATTTGTTTGTGGTTTTTCTAAAAAAAAATCCCCAAAAAGGCTATTTCTTCAGTCTCTAGAGTGGCCTAAGCCGTAATTAGCATGTTTAGTCGAAGTGAGAATGGATTTAAGGCGGATATACATTTAGACGGGAAGAAAATAAGCAATATTGAGGGATTTTTTAAACTAGGAAATAATTATTCCACGATTATCAAACTTTAGGTATACTTTAATAGTATATTTAAGTATACGAAACATTTTTTTTTTAATTAATTCATCATCAAAATGGCGGAGCTGTGGCAGAATGTTACAGCAAGGTCGCCGCGGGAGTTGCGAATCGGCGGGGAGTCTAGCTTCCCGTAGGCTTTGATTTGCAAAAAGTTCAGACATTTTTTCAGTTAGGACATGTTTAGTTTCTATGTGACGGTAATTAAAATGAAGAAAATGCAAATTTGAGAAAATGGCACGCATTTACAACAAAAAGTCAACGTTTCTGTAAAATGTGGATTAAAAAAGTAGTTTTTTTTTTCAATTTTTCAAAAACAATTTTCGTCAAGTTGAAGGTACCAATGTCTACCAATATTTCTACCAAGTTTCAACTCAATCGGCTTAACGGGGTCCTCTAGTTTCTCGGCTGTATTTTACGGCTTTTTCAATAATTTTTTACGGGCAAAGCATCGAAATAATCAATCTCATTGTTTTTGCATAATCTTTATTAACATTTAAATAAGCTTTACAAATTTTTTGAAGTCAAAATATATAATAGAATAAAGGTTATAGTGGCCGACAGGAAGACATCAAGTAAAAGAGGTGCTTGACGGTGACCAAGATTGCGGCTGTTCTGCTTATCTGAAATCAAAAAACCAAACGGCATTTTAATCTTCATATTTAAGACTAGCGATTGAACTAGAGTGAATTCTAAATTACAAAAGTTGACTTTTTTATACACTTTTGAAAATTATATTCTATTTTTTACTCATTTTTTCTTAAGTTTTTCGCTCGTACAAAAAAAAACTATCGAAGCAATCATGATAATCCTAGTTCAATCGCTGGCTTATAACATATTAAAGATGCTGTATAAATTTGAACAAGATCGGTGCAGTAGTTTCTGAAATATCGTGGTCACCGTTTCGAAAAATGGTGTTTCGAGAAAAACGCGTTTGAAAGTTCGCGCATGTGATTTATACTTGTGAACCACTTCGAATATCGAAAAATCCTTTGGCACACATTTTCTACACATGTTGTAGATGTGATTTATGAAAAGAAAAAAAAATCGATTTTTTCGACCCAAGAAACTAGAGGACCCCGTTAAGGCCTTAGGCCACAGTAACGGGTATAAAATCATGTGCGAATTTAACAATTTTTATCGTATGAAAAAGTGATTCACCCATACAATTAATTACACATCTATTTAGTATGAATATCAAGCTGTTAGAAAATATAGATTTTTTTTTCGATGTACAAAATGGCCGACTACTAATGTTTTCTTTTGTTATCTTTTTTTAGGCGCTCCGCGGCGTGACATTTAGAATCCTTAATTTTTTACCCAGAACAAAAAACAAAAATTCTCGTCAATCTACATTAGAATACCTAGAGAAGTACGTAGGGAATTTAAAAAATATTGTTTTATTCAAAAGTTGTAGGTATTTGAACTTAAGAAATGAATTTTCAGTGAAAGATATCGGTATAACTCCTCATAAACTGCTCATAAAATGAAAAGTTTTCGATTAATCAGAAATTCCGTACGTACTTTTCTGCGAAATGCAATTAGAAAAATTACTTTTAAATTTGAAGCGAATCGAGTGAAAATTGTTGAAGTTATTGGTCATGCCAATTGGAAAAAGACTGTTTCGAGAAGTTTCGAGTAGTCGGCCATTTTGTACATCGAAAAAAAAAAATATTTTCTAACAGCTTGATATTCATAATAAATAGATGTGTAATTAATTTTATGAGTAAATCACTTTTTCATACAAAAAAATTGTTGAATTCGCACATGATTTTATACCCGTTACTGTGGCCTAAGGCCTTAATAGTTTTTGGGTAATCCTGCACGCCAATTTCGATAATGCAGTTTTGCGAAAAACGCGTTTGAAGTTCACGCCCGCTCCGAATCCGAACAGTGAGGCACAGCGTTCACGGGCTGCAACGTTGAAGTTTTTCGAATTTCGATTTGAAACTTTGAGAAAATATTCTACATATATAGTTTTATCGTTAAAAGAAAAAGAAATCGATTTTTTGATCGTTGTAAATGTATATTCCTCCTTTACAATCTTGGATCTTCTGGTTGTAGAATTGTTAGAGTTTGAAACACTAGTTACATGTTTAGACGATGTTCAAACATTAATTATAGATTTTTTGGATTTTGGAACAAGAACTTCCGATTTGCTTGATTTTAAAACACTAGGTGAGGAATCGATGGATTTTAAAACAGTGATTACCGATTTATTCGATTTCAGAACGCTAATTACCGATACATCCGATTTCGGACTTCTCATTACCGGTTTATTTCACTTTCAAACACTAGTCACCGATCTATCCAATTTTGAAGCACTGATTACCGAATGATTCGATTTTGAACCGCGAACTAACGGTATATTACATTTCAAAGCATTATTTACGGATTTACTACATTTTAGAACGTTAATTACCGAAGCATCGGATTTCCGGCCACTAATTACCGATTTATTAACAGTGATTACCGATTTATTGGATTTTAGAACGTTAATTACCGATACATCCGATGTCGGTCTTCTAATTACCGGTTTATTTAATTTTCAAACACTAGTCACCGATCCATAAAATTTTGAAGCACTGCTTATCGAATTATTCGATTTTGAACCGCGAATTAAGGGCCTATTACATTTCCAAGCATTATTTACGGATTTATTACATTTTAGAACCTTAATTACCAAAGCATCTGATTTTCGGTCACTGATTACCGATTTATTAAATTTAAGAACGCTAATTACTGATGTATTCGATTTTCGGCCGCTAGTTACCGATTGATCAGATTTTAGAACACTAACTACCGATACATCCGATTCAGGGCTCCTAATTACCAGTTTATTTCATTTTCAAACACTAGTCGCCGATTTAGGCGATCGTAGAGTGCTCATTACAGACTTATTCGATTTTGAACCACGAATTAACGGTCTATCACATTTCGACGCACTATTTACCGATTTATTACATTTTAGAACAGTGGTGACTGATTTATACAATTCTGAAAACCCTAACTGTATGTCTGACAAAAGGAACTACGACTCACGACGAGTCAGTAGACTCAAAAAGTAACTAGAGATGTACTTCTCAAACTCAAAAAATAACTAGGACTCAAAACGACTGAATAGACGAGCCAGAAACTAGACCTGAGAAAGACTCATAAGGCGACTCATAAAAGAGCTAGTGAGTTGCTTCTTCAAACTTTAAAAAGTCACCAGCGGGTTACTTCTTCAAACTTTAAAGAGACACCAGCGAGTTACTTTTTCAAACTTCAAATAGTCACTAAGGAGTTACTTCTCCAAACTTCAATCAGTAACTAGCGAGTTGCTTCTTCAAACTTTAAAAAGTAACTACCGAGTTAACTTCCAAACTTTAAAAACCAACTAGCGAGTTACTTCTTTAGATTTTAAGGTGTTGCGTCTTCAAACTTAATAAAGTAACTAGCGAGTTTCGTCTTTAAACTTCAAAAGTAGATAGTGATTTACTTCTTCAAACTTCAAAAAGTCGCTAGCGAGCTACTTCTGCAACCTTAAAAAGTACCTAGCGACTTATTTTTTCAACTTTCGAAAAGTCCCTAGCGACTTGCTTCTTCACACTTCAAAAAGTATCTAGCGACTTACTCCTGCAAACTTCAAAAAGTAACGATCGTGTTACATCTCCAAACTTCACAAAGCAACTAGAGAGTTACTTCTCCAAACTTCAAGAAGTAACTAGCGAATTGCTTCTACAAACTTCAAAATGACACTGGCTAGTTATGTCACCGAACTTCAAAAAGTAACTAGCCAATCGATTGTTCAGACTGCACAAAGTAACTGGACTTGAAACAATTCATTAGACTCGAAAAGTAACTAGGGAAGTACTTCTCAAGCACAAAAGGTAACTCGGCCTCAAAGCGACTCAACAGACACAAAAACTAAGTAGCGATTCACTACTCAAATTCAAACAGTAACCAGGACTCAAAAAAACTCAAAAACTCGGTAACTCGGCAGTTACTATGTGACCATGAATTCAGGAATCACGTTACCCAGCACCCTTGTACCGTATCGATCGACACTGTCGATCTTTCGAAATTTCGCGAAAAAACTTCGCGATCCTTCACAAACATTCTTCCGCGATCCTCAAAAAAATCCACCGAGCCTTGTGGAGAATCTTGCCTCACGAGATCGTAAAGAAAATGCCGATCGGGGAACCGGTTAAAAAAATCACCGGTGATCAACAAATGTTGATCATCTGATCTGCAGGTACCGAAAAACGAGCACCGAGCTGGGAGCGAGTTGCAGCGCGTTCTGGCAAGACAAGGAGAGCGTAACGATCGATATTTACGGTGACACGAAAAAAACGAAAGATTGCCTGGAGTACAACGGTAATTTCGGTGTGACGAGTACGGTTCACGCGATCGGTTGGCTAAGAGCGAATCTGACGCACAAGCAGATCGCGAGTAGATCGATCGACACTCGCCTACTGGTCGATTACGAGCCCGATCGGGTGATAGATCTGAAGAGCTTGTGGTACGTGGACCGTGAGGACAACGAGAGTTACAACGTGACCGGTAATATGCAGCTTTTGTCGCCGATCGCGAATTATCGGAAGGGCGAGATGAAGTGCCAGTTGCGCTTCATGCCAAACTGGCGTTTTTACGGGGCCTCGAATCTCGAGCTCGACAAGAGAATCTACACGGCGATCTTGGAGGGCGACGTGGCGAGAATCAAGGAGTCAATGATCCAATTCAACGTAACCACGCCACTGGAACGTTACGCCTTTCTGCGCGGTAGATTCGGCCTGTCCGAGCGCGATCGTCACGTCGTCGCTGAGGTCCTCAGCCCTACCGGGCCTGTAGGCTTCGAAGCACTCTGCCAGCTCTTCACCGGCGCCTCCTATGACTTCCACGTCAAACTGCAAATCGCCACGCCTGTCGATCTCCTCCAAAGATCACTCCTCGTCGCTAAACTCAACAGGAAAGAGGCCGATTTTCGCGTCGCCTACAACAACATCACCGTCGGATTCCAAGGCGTCTGGCATTACAACAATCTCACGGATTTCCACTACAGCTACGTACTCTTCGCACCCATTCATGGCCTCCACGAGAGCGGCGTGGTCGCCAAACTCGTAGCTGTTCGACTCGAACCCGAGGGCCACCTCGACGTCGACACCGAGTTCTCCGTTAGAGTGGTGGAAACCAAACTCGGCGTCAAGGCACACGGAGGCCCGAAACCACCCCCACCGAGCATACCCAGCCAGCTCAAAACTGGAGATACTGCTACCAGCTCCGGAGAGACCTACGAGGATGACGATGAGGAAACTTTTTACTGGAAGGGCGACTTCGAGGTGAGCTTCGGAAGTTTTGCGGAAGTTTGGTGATTGTGGCACTGACGAGGGATTTATCTGGCCTTCAAGGCGGGATATACATTTAGACAGGAAAAAATAAGCAATATTGAGGGATTTTTTAAACTAAGAAATCATTATTCTAACAGTATCAAACTTTGGGTATACTGTGGTCTTAGGCCACAGTAACGGGTATAAAATCATGTGCGAATTTAACAATTTTTTTTTGTATGGAAAAGTGATTCACTCATAAAATTAGTTACACATCTATTTAGTATGGGGCCGTCCATAAATTACGTATCGCAAAATTTCCCAATGTTTGACCCCCCCCCCCCCCCTCCCCCACGTAACGGGACCGTAACGCTTGGACAGAACCCCCTCCCCTATTCCGTTACGTAACGGGTGCTTTGTCGTCAATAATTGCGATTTTTTCATAGACATAACTAATTATGAAAGGATCGGATTTACACTCATTTTATGAAGTATATATTCATCTAGTTTTATACCAATTTTTATGACAAAATCTTGAAAATTAACCGAGATATACGCCTTGATTTGATGACAAAAAAAATTCTCTTCATTGTCCCATCGATATCTTTATGAAAGGTTATCTGTAAATTGAAAGTCAACAATTTATCGATATCTATACAACTGTATCGTTATACGTAGCCGTTTTTTTTATTTGGTTTTTTTTTTATTTTACATAAAGCCGACAGTATGAACATTTTTTTCTATTTTCAAGGCCCTTTTTCTGTATTCAAGCAGTCTTTAAAAATAGTAATTATCAAATGTGAAGAACGCGGATGCGTACAGCCTTAGTCACTGCGATTACAAAAATGTTTTCAAAACAATTTTAAATCGGTTGATAAGTTTTTAAGTATTCGCTCGGACAAGACCGAAAAAACTAGTTTCGAGAAAAACGCGTTCAAAGTTTTCGTTCCGTGTGTCTTGATATAAAGTTAAGATTTTTTCTAGAATATTGATACTTACATTGAAGTATCTAGTCGCGGGCGATGTGACGGTTCGTCATTTTCATGACAGTTCACAAAATAATAAGAGCCTGTACTTTATCTATTGCAAATGATGCCACACCTGTAGGGACTGAGGCCACTAACCGGTCGTGCTACCTGTTCTCACTAAAGTGACTGTAACTCCGTCAATTTTCGGACTTGTGGATAAAAATGTCGCTAACATATTTTTCAATACATGTACTTTCAAGAATGATTTTAAAAAATGTCCTTCAAATTTTGCTTGGGGGATGTGGGAAAGCTACCGTGCAAGTTCTCGCACAGTGATTTTCCCCCTTAATTGACATTGCGTATAGAAACCTGTGAGCTGTCCACGGTAAAATTGCACTCGAGGTTTAAATTAAAAACTTGAACATGCAGAAATTTTGCTATTTCCGGCAGTTTTAAAATCGTGACGTAACGCAAACCTTGAGCCCCCCCTACGTACATAGACCGTAACGCCTGGCCACGCCCCCCTCAATAGCGTCACGTACTTTATGAACGGCCCCTAAACGACCTCTTTCCGGCTGCATTTTCCCCCCAAACGTAAAAAACGGAGCTCCTCTTCGCCCTGCAGATAAACGCGGCGGTGATAGCCCCGATAATAGGAACGATCGACCTGGACAAGGACGGCTCGACCCACAAATTGATCGGTTTCGTGACACTCCCCCAAGGCAGAATAAGCCTCGACGACCGTTTCATCTTCCGCGACGTGTTCACCATAAGAAACGAGCTGAGCATTGTCACCCCCTTCGCCCAGGCAACGGAGATAAGCTCCCTCTACGTCTTCAACGTGGACTCGGAAAATTCCATCTACCTGATGGAAATGAGTCTGAACTTTTGCAACCGTACGTTAACCTGGACCGAGACCGGTTTAGCCGCGAATTATTCTTACGCGGAGGGTGACGAGGACGATTCCCAGACGCACACTTTGAAGTTGAAGGTCAAGAGCCCGCTCGCGTTTCTCCGTTACTTCGAGACGGTGACGGTTTACGAGGTAGACGAGACCGTCTACAGAAGTCGCCTGTCGATAAGCAGCGAGAACGCCCGTGCCGAGATCGCGGCCAATCTCGAGCTCGAAGAAAACTTCTTGGACGCAGCCATCACGGGAGAAGTCGACAGCCCAGCTCTGTACGTCCCGCGAACGAGAATAGCAGCGAAAAAGGACTTCACCGATCGCGAGAAACGCGTCGAATGTTCCATCAGCCTCGGGAAGGATCGCAGCGCGGAATTGTCGGCCTCCTGGCTGTTGGAGGATGGCAACGTTCGAGCAAGCCTGAGCTTGGACACGTGGATCAAGCCAATGAAGAGTATCGAGGCTGATCTCCTCTGGGCCAACCATCTTCGCCTCAACGACTCCGCCCAGTTCAGCCTCAAATTCAAGCACTATCCCGAGCAGCAGTACAAACTCCGTGGCGAATTGCTCAACAGCGTTCTTGAGCTTGACCTTCATACGCCCTTGGCAGCCTACGAGCGTCTCAGCTACCGCGGAACGTTTCCATCATCGGGCAACGGCGACATCAGCGGCCAGCTCAAAGATCCGAAAACTTCCGTCGTCTGGGACGTGACCGGTAAGGTCAGTCTGCAGGCGGACGATCGGTTTCTCGTTGTTGTCAAAGTGCGCAAACGCGGTGAGGATCGGGATCTCGTGGTGACCTTGGAACGCGAAGGTTACGGCTTGATCGCCAGGGCCGAGAGTCTTCCGGTGAACGCCACCGCTAACCTCAAATACGTCAATCCCCTCAATTGGGACGCCAGTGGGACAGTCGAGGCGCGAAACGCCGACGAGGCGAACGTTCGCAGGTACGAAATGAACACGTTCATGAACGTTCGAGCGAACGGAAACACGACGATCCACGTGGACGCGACGAGCCCCTGGGAAGACATTCGAAGCTTCACACTCGAGGGCAATGTTTTGATGGCCAATACCAGCGGATACGCCAGACTCGATCATCGGTTGAACAACGACAACAGCCATGGCATCGTCGAGTGGCGATTGGTCTATCTCGTTGACATGTTCGCCAGAATCGCCGCCGGCGTCAACGAGAGAAGCGTCGACGCGAACGTCTTTCTCACCAATCCGAGGAAGACCTTCAAAAAGGTCGCGGTCGGCTTCGACGTTGACGTAGATCGCGAAAAATGGAGACTCGGCGGTAACGCGACTGTTGGCATCGTCGAGAAGAAATACGACGCTGTCGTCACCGTTCGACTTCCACCACCCGATAATGATCATCATCGCTTCTTGATCACGTATCACGGCAATCACGGACTTCAGGACACCAGCTACGTTGTTGGATATAACGCACTCAGGGCGAAAAACAACTACGCTTCCGATGGATCGGTAGGTTTCCGCCACCGGCAAGTACACTGAGAAAAATGAATCGTTGAATTTGCAAAATGCATCTTGTTGTCTCGATATTTTGTTGTTTTAAGGCGTTACCCCCACTTGTAGCGCAAAAAAGGCCTTTTTCATGAATTTTTTTTGAGAAAACTACAAAACTTTTTTAATCGATCAATATACCATCTTAAAGAACACTTCTTGAAGAACTTTCAGTAATTTATTTATTGAAAAATATTACATTGTTTGGTGGCAAATGGCCGTCAATGAAATAATGTTTTTATATACACGGTTTGCGGTGACCAACATTGCGGCGAAGTGGATCATCTGAAAAAAAAATGCGGATGGATTTAGTCAAATATAAGTATAAACTAGTCTTTAATCGAAGGATTTAAAAAAATATTCATTTTTCACGAAATGGCGGACAGTCAAAGTTAATGGTTCGATTTTAACGAAAAAAAACGGCCGTTTTTTGGCTATAAAACGGCCATTTTTTTTTCGAAAAAAAAAATCGAACGATTAAAGACTACATTTTTATGTATTAAATAAGCCTGCAAAATTTCAAGAAGATCGGTTCATTAGTGTTCGAGTAATGTTGGTCACCGACTTCAGAAATGCCATTTTGAGAAAAACGCGTTTAAAGTTTCAATTTCAGTTTACACGAAGAAAATATTTTTTTTTGTAAACTTACATAGAGTCATCTATTCCGGGCATCAAAAAAACTGCACTTCAAATTGCACTTCAAAAAAATGCAATAAAAAAAAATCGATTTTTTCAAAATCGCAAGTGGGGGTAACCCCTTAACAGCTGCTCAGACACGCTAAATAAGCAGATAGTTTTAATGTATCTTTGGTTACTTTCCAATTATACTGTTTTGTTATGCCAATCAAAGATCAAGTTGAACGTATTTAAGGCGTTACCCCCCCAAAAAAAAGGCCTTTTTCATGAATTTTTTTTGAGAAAACTACAAAACTTTTTTAATCGATCAATATACCATCTCAAAGAACACATCTTGAAGAACTTTCAGTAATTTTTTTATTGAAAAATATTACATTGTTTAGTGGCAAATGGCCGTCAATGAAATAATGTTTTTATATACACGGTTTGCGGTGACCAACATTGCGGCGAAGTGGATCGTCTGAAAAAAAAATGCGAATGGATTTAGTCAAACATAAGTATAAACTAGTCTTTAATCGAAGGATTTTAAAAAATATTCATTTTTCACAAAATGGCGGACAGTCAAAGTTAATGGTTCGATTTTAACGAAAAAAAACGGCCGTTTTTTTGCTATAAAACGGCCATTTTTTTTCGAAAAAAAAAATCAAACGATTAAAGACTACATTTTTATGTATTAAATAAGCCTGCAAAATTTCAAGAAGATCGGTTCATTAGTGTTCGAGTAATGTTGGTCACCGACTTCAGAAATGCCATTTTGAGAAAAACGCGTTTAAAGTTTCAATTTCAGTTTACACGAAGAAAATATTTTTTTTTGTAAACTTACATAGAGTCATCTATTCCGGGCATCAAAAAAAAAAACTGCACTTCAAATTGCACTTAAAAAAAATGCAATAAAAAAAAATCGATTTTTTCAAAATCGCAAGTGGGGGTAACCCCTTAACAGCTGCTCAGACACGCTAAATAAGCAGATAGTTTTAATGTATCTTTGGTTACTTTCCAATTATACTGTTTTGTTATGCCAATCAAAGATCAAGTTGAACGTATTTAAGGCGTTACCTCCAAAAAAAGGCCTTTTTCATGAATTTTTTTAAAGAAAACTACAAAACTTTTTTAATCGATCAATATACCATCTTAAAGAACACTTCTTGAAGAACTTTCAATAATTTATTTATTGAAAAATATTACATTGTTTAGTGGCAAATGGCCGTCAATGAAATAATGTTTTTATATACACGGTTTGCGGTGACCAACATTGCGGCGAAGTGGATCATCTGAAAAAAAAATGCGGATGGATTTAGTCAAATATAAGTATAAACTAGTCTTTAATCGAAGGATTTTAAAAAATATTCATTTTTCACAAAATGGCGGACAGTCAAAGTTAATGGTTCGATTTTAACGAAAAAAAACGGCCGTTTTTTGGCTATAAAACGGCCATGTTTTCGAAAAAAAAATCAAACGATTAAAGACTACATTTTTATGTATTAAATAAGCCTGCAAAATTTCAAGAAGATCGGTTCATTAGTGTTCGAGTAATGTTGGTCACCGACTTCAGAAATGCCATTTTGAGAAAAACGCGTTTAAAGTTTCAATTTCAGTTTACACGAAGAAAATATTTTTTTTTGTAAACTTACATAGAGTCATCTATTCCGGGCATCAAAAAAAAACTGCACTTCAAATTGCACTTCAAAAAAATGCAATAAAAAAAATCGATTTTTTCAAAATCGCAAGTGGGGGTAACCCCTTAACAGCTGCTCAGACATGCTAAATAAGCAGATAGTTTTAATGTATCTTTGGTTACTATCCAATTATACTGTTTTGTTATGCCAATCAAAGATCAAGTTGAACGTATTTAAAGATACAATTTTGTTAAACCAACTGAATTTTGGATGGATGAACGAATTTTTTGTTTCGGTGTATTTCAAGGCGATCCTTTTAGGGATGAGAGAATTATGGGCGTTTATGGGCAACTAGCTCTGCACGCGGCTTCGATCTCGTAGACCTGTGTTGAATGCTCCTTAAGGTTGTTGGGGTTACGGGGCTATACCAGTGTGAACGCTGAAAATTTGGGTGATTTTCGGGATTTTTTTGGAAGAAAAATACTCAATTAAATGTTTTGGAAAATTGAGAATATATTTGGCTGTATTTGAACTATATTACATAATTTTTTCAAAGAAAAATATTGAGATCCAAGCGACTTATGCGATGCCTTCGGAGGCGCCAAAAAAAAGTTCCTCCACTGCTGACATGATTCCGGCCGGTTGAGTAGCTGAAACCGAAAACGGAAAAATGTCGTTAAACTGGAAGGTATTTCCTGTACAATGACGTAGGATTTTCGAAAAATATCAAAATCTAACAAAATGGCGTAGTTATGAAAAAAAAGTCTGTTTTCTTGCCTATAAAATGGTCGTTTTTTTCAATGCCAAATCGTCAATTTTCATCCAATCAAAAATATCCTATGTCATTGTAGAGTAAGTATATTCAAGAGTACTCAGTTCAAATTTCAAGCCAATCGGATAATTGCTCTTTGAGTTACAATGTCAGCAAATTTGGAAAATCTCATTTGGAGAAAAACGCGTTTAAAGATTTAACTATCGATTTTTGCAAGATAGAATTATAGAGATACGGCCTTGATATTTTTACAGGATATTCTTGAAAGAATAAACTGTCGACAAAGGCAAAAAAAATCAATTTTTTGAAAGTGTCACACTGGTATAGCCCCTTGAAGGGAAAGAAAGAAATCAATTTTTTGATCGTTGTAAATGTATATCCGGCCTTAAGAGGCCAGTCCACTTTGGAGCCACGAAAAAAAGGCTGTTTTCGCGATTTTTGTCAGGATTTAAAAAAGATATGAATATAAAAGTTGTTGGGCTTGATAAAGAAAGTCTTGAAATACATTTAAAAAAAAATTAAATTAATTTTTATTCATTTTTAAGTACAAAAACTAGGTGGGCTAGGTAGCTCAATCACAACTCGGCATGTCTGAAACAAAAAAATCAAAGTCCATTAATTCAGTATGACACCAGCTACAAAAAGACCCTCGGATGTAAAGTTTTATCAAAAAATAAAAAAATGGCAGATGAAAAACGAAAAAAGTGAAAAAACGCGTTTTTCGCAGTTTTTCGCAAAAAAAAGAGTGAAAATCAACATTTTTAAACTATACAGGATCATCTTGTTGCGAATCATGTTTACAATATGTGGTTCAAATTTCAAGAGAATCGGTTTATTAGTTTTAGAGATTCGATGGAGCTAGATTTTGAAAACTATGAAAAACTCTTACCTAAACTCAATCGGTAATTCCTGCACCGTACAAAATCCCTTCTGATTGCTCATCATCGTCGATTTCTTCAAGTCTTGCTTGCTTTAGATTTTTTGAAATTTTCACAGTGGACTGGCCCCTTAAGGTAAATCGAGCGCGCGCACTTGATTTCTATAGATTTTGTTCAAATTAAAAACACACTGTTTATATCATTATGCATGTTTGAGTGAAATTTCAGAACAGTCGACTATTTAGATTGGGAGATAATGGGTTTTAAAATTGCAACTTTTACAACTGCAGGGTCTGCATTGAAATTTAGACAGAATAATTTTCCGTATAAAATATTTGTCCCCTATAATAAGAAGACATATGGCAACACCGCATCGTTCCACGTATCCAATGACGTAAGTTTGCGCGGCATATTTAAAATAATACTGCAACACAAATTTTTATTTGGCAGTTATTTTTTAATCGAACAAAATTTTTAATTAGTTATGAATGAACCAACAATTTTATTTGTTAATGAAGATAACATAAACAATATAAAATATTAATATTTATAATGCAAATATTTTTTTATGACAAAATTTTTAACTTTAGGAACACGATAATTATTGTTTCTCGAAATATTGAACAATACTGTTCTGCGGTGTTGCCATATGTCTTCTTATTATAGGGAACAAATATTTTTTACGGAGAATTATTCTGTCTTGCTAAACGTTTTTAGCAAAACTGAATAGTAAACGCAATCGGAATTTTTTTTCACTCTTTCTCTAACTAGTTTGCTATCGAAACATAATTTTTTTCAAAATTTATAATCACAATAGAATGGTACGACGAATTATGTGACCTGACTTTCGGTCAATGAAGACCCTGCAGTGTTAAAAGTTGCAATTTTAAAACCCATTATCTCCCAACATAACTAGTCGGATGTTCTGAAATTTCACTCAAACATGCATAATGATATGAGTAATGTCTGGTTAAAATTTGAACATAATCTATAGAAATCAAGAGTGAGTGCTCGGTCTTTCTTAAGGGGTAACATCACTGAAAACGTCTAAAATGAAGCCATTTTTTTTGTTTAAGGACAAGTAAAATAATAATAATATTTGAGAATGTCATTAGTCGTATCTTCAAGTGAACAAAAAAATTGTAAATAAATTATACAAAATGATAACGCTGGAGCCATTCTCGCTAGGCATGTTGAATTTGAGACGCTCTGCAGCACGCAGTATAACTGACACAAATTTAAACGTGGAATTTTTTTTATTCAATTAATCGACATGAGCATAGCTAGAGAAATACGTGGGGACTTTGAAAACACTATTTTTTGTGTAATTGGCGAGCATTTAAAGAAAACACTCAATTTTCGACAGAAAAAAAGGACAATCATTCGTTAATAAATAATGTTATAATTAACTCATGAAAAATGCCGTACGTATTTCTCTTCGGAATGTTATTTTGAAGATGTGCTCAAAATTTGGAGTGACAGAATAGAAATTGCTGGAGTCATGCTGCGTGCCGTTTTGAAAAATTGTGTTCCAAGAAAAACACATTGCGGGCCTCATTTTACAGCTACCAAACTTTTCCCCGCTTGTTCTAAATGGTTCAAAACATCTCTTAAGCCAATAAAAAAATGAATCTCGAATTCAAATTTTTCAATTATTTGGAAAACTTTACAGGGGTCTTACCCCTTAATGTGCTCCTCAAATGTTTCATTAATGGGGTCATCCCATGTGATGGCTATTCTTTTCGCTTTGTTGGGATTTTTTTTGTGATGAACAACTGGAACACACTATCTTTGAATTGTTACCACACATTTATTAGAATTTTTACAGTCCCTCGGAATTTTATTTTTGGAACAGTAATTTTTTTTCGTAATCTCCATGAGTTTTGCTAGCGAAGTACAAACGATTATTACAAAATATTATTTTTTGCAAATTTGGTATCAGTTTGGAAACAAAACAGTCGCATTTTCCGGTTAGAAAAAGGCCTTAATTGTTTAAAAAATTGTAATTGTTAACCGATCGTAAAAATCGTGTGTACTTTGCTAGGAAATCTATCTAAGAAGCTACAGTTGACATTTTAAGTCAATCAGTTGAGAATTTTAGAAGCTACGAGTCAGGCCGATTTTGGAAACATCGGTCCAAGAAACACACGTTTAAAGTTTTAAAACTATTTTTCTTCGGACCATATAATTCTCGACATGGTTATACATATCAACCATATCATTCTTGGAGCATTCATACATCATTTATACAAATAAGAAGAAAAAAAAACGATACCATTTTTTAATCGTATATCACAATATCCGAAAAATCACTGTACCGATCAACATCTAATTTTATATTTTAAAGAATTCAAATAAAAACAAAAATGGCGTTAGTTTTTTTTTATTGTTTTCACTTTAGAAGCAAAAAAAAACGTCGACATTGATAATTGATAATTTTTTCATATTTTTTAAGGAAAGTTTGCTTCAAAATGAAAAAAATGATTTAGTGACATTTGTTGATATTTCAATTAGTTCTGGAGTTATCAGCGTTTAAACGTTTCCAAAAATTCCGAAATCGACATTTTCGGAAAATTATAACTCCTAAAAGAGAAGAGATAAAAATCTAAAAATCGGTGTGGATATTCCGTTCATGGGGTACAATTTTGCGAAAAAAAATCAGGGAAACAAAAAATGGTCGGGGTCACGGGCTAGATGAAATGGCATGGAATGTCCCATATATATGACGTATACCATACGTTCTACAATTGATGCGAAATATCGCTCGTCTCTTCAAAGATTCAAATGGGACCTCACGCTTTGGACGGTCACGTTCGGCTGACCTGGGGCAACTTGCCGATCCGCACGATCAACAACGTGCTCAACGTGACGTTCGATCAGAAATCCCTGGACGTCAAGTACTCGCTTCACACGCCGGAATTCCGTAACGAAGAGACCGCCATTCTCCGACTGAATTACAACGCCACACCGGAAACGCACAGCCTCGTCAACGCCGATCTCTTTTTACCGTCGAAACGTAAAATCGGCACGGCTCGAATATCCTACGCCAGTCTGAGCAACGTGAACGGGACGCTCAACGCCACTACGCCCATCCCACAATTCTCTTACGCCGGCTGCAATTTCGTCGTCCTCACCACCCTGTAAGCAAAATATTCCAATTAATAACGATTGATTTTTTTAGAGGAAGATTCCAGATAAAGGGCAAATAAATTCGATCATTTTTATGCTATGACGTTTTTAACGTATTTGCGCAAGCTTGAGGTTCAAAAAACGAATCGATTTTCAGGATTTTTTTCTGATGACAGTATCGGGATGACGAGGTCGGGATTTTACACACAATTAATACATAAATTTTGAGTCTTGCCAATTTTGAGTTTTCTTTAACGAAATATATTGATAAACAATCAAGTTATTATTATTCTAGGCTCATCTGAAATGAAAAGTAAAAAATTCACTTTTAGTATAATAATGAAACTTTCCTAAGACCGGATACTTTTTTCATATTTTGAAAATTACGATAATGGCAAGCTGTGAAAAAAAGGTCGATTTTCGACAAAAATCGTCCAAGCATTTGTTATTAACAAATGAATGAACACATGAAAAAATCATCCCGTCATGCGATAAAAAATGTTATAAACTATGCTCTTTCCGAGTTTTAAGGGGATCGGACGAATAGATTTTGACATACGTAGCGCAGTGGGCGATCTGACTCTACAAAAATCGGCACAACTCTGTCAAATTTTGCAATTTTTACAAAATCCTTATTACGAATTCAAGTTAAGACCCTACGCTACAAAACAACGCAATAACATTTTTTTAGATTTCTCGCTTATGCAGGCCCTTAAGGCCTTATATATCTTTGAAAAAAAAGTATCAATTTTTCTTTGGCTTAAATTATGTATAAACATCCCGAAAATGACATGCAAAAGGAATTTGAGGTGAAAACTAAATTTTACGACGTATAGAAAAATGGTTGTAAAATTTTTAACGTGTTTTCCGTGAAGTCATGCTTTTAACATCGGGCGGACTCGTGGTTCCAATATTTTCCGACCGACTGACTTCAAATTTCAACTGTAGCTTCTAAGATAGATTCCCTAGCGAATTACACACGATTTTTACGATCGATTAACAATCGATTAACAATCGAGAACTATAGTTCTATCGTTTGAAGAAGAAAAAAAGATATCGATTTTTTAATCGTCGTAAATGTAAATTCCGCCTTAACGGGTTACCCCCACTTGTAGCGCAAAAAAGGCCTTTTTCATGAATTTTTTTGAATAAAACTACAAAACTTTTTTAATCGATCAATATACCATCTTAAAGAACACATCTTGAAGAACTTTCAGTAATTTTTTTTATTGAAAAATATTACATTGTTTAGTGGCAAATAGCCGTCAATGAAATAATGTTTTTATGTACACGGTTTGCGGTGACCAACATTGCGGCGAAGTGGATCATCTGAAAAAAAAATGCGGATGGATTTAGTCAAATATAAGTATAAACTAGTCTTTAATCGAAGGATTTTGAAAAATATTCATTTTTCACAAAATGGCGGACAGTCAAAGTTAATGGTTCGATTTTAACGAAAAAAAAAACGGCCGTTTTTTGGCTATAAAACGGCCATTTTTTTCGAAAAAAAAAATCGAACGATTAAAGACTACATTTTTATGTATTAAATAAGCCTGCAAAATTTCAAGAAGATCGGTTCATTAGTGTTCGAGTAATCTTGGTCACCGACTTCAGAAATGCCATTTTGAGAAAAACGCGTTTAAAGTTTCAATTTCAGTTTACACGAAGAAAATATTTTTTTTTTGTAAACTTACATAGAGTCATCTATTCCGGGCATCAAAAAAAAACTGCATTTCAAATTGCACTTCAAAAAAATGCAATAAAAAAAAAGATTTTTTCAAAATCGCAAGTGGGGGTAACCCCTTGAGTGATGTTCTTTCCCGGGAAAAAAAGTTCATATCTGAATATATCTGAATGTATCTGAATCATATCTGTAGAATCATATATGATCAGACAAGAAAAATGGCCAGGTCTGATCATGCAATGTCATGACAGATCATGTATGCTTATATCTGAGCATGTATGATCATATCAGAGCCATTTTTATAATTTCGAGAGCAGACCCGTCCATATTGCAGCAGGTCTGACCAGTTCCAATCCGTAGGCAAGATCTGATCTTATTGGACCAGATCTGATTTTTTTGGGCCAGATCTGATCATGTCGAACAGATCTAATGTTATTAGACCAAATCTGATCTTGTCAGACAGATTTGATCCTACCGGACCAGATCTGAATATATAAGAATAAAATACCGTGGATCCCAGTAGACCTGGACATCTATGAACAATAGACCTGCCCATATGATATAATCATAGTTTATCTGAACTATCAGACCAGGTATGACTCCGACCATATCAGAGCAAATCTTACCCTGTTGAAACAGAGCAAACCTTATTAGAGCAGTCCTAAAGATATTAAAATGTTCACATATATAGAGCGGGTTTACACGTCATCACTCGACGTGTTAATAATTAACAATATTATAGTAACTCACATGATCCCATATAATACAGTCAGGTGAGATGCCGTATCTGATGAGATATCGTTTCATATATTTAGACGTTTTCATGTGTAAACAACTGAACTGCATATACGATAAGGTATGGGTGTATAAGACTTCGTATATTTTCCCGGTTTGGTATCGTATCTTATGGAATAGAATTTTATATGAACGTACCTGCTCATATATCACATCATATATGTTCAGATATGGTTTCGCGCTGCCAACTCGCCTTGGTACTTGACCAGATAAAAACATATATGAGATCTATATAGCAGAGTCTGGTACCGTATTTGATCGGATATAATCTTATACGAACAGATACGTTCAGATATCACATAATGTATGTTCAGATACGAATTTACGGTACCAACTCTCCTTGGTACTTAGTCAGATATAAACAGATATGAGTTCATATATGGTCAGGCCAGATACCGTATTTGATCAGATATGATCTTATATATGCATATATGATGTGGAATATGATCAGACCTAATCATATATGATACTGTAAAATGTCAGATATGAATATATCTGATACATATATGACAATATCTGAAACATATATGAACATATCCACTCAGACATGAAATTTTTTTCCCGGGATATGGGCAGGTCTATTGTTCATAGATGTCCAGGTCTACTGGGATCCACGGTATTTTATTCTTATATATTCAGATCTGGTCCGGTAGGATCAAATCTGTCTGACAAGATCAGATTTGGTCTAATAAGATTAGATCTGTCCGACATGATCAGATCTGGCCCAAAAAAATCAGATCTGGTCCAACAAGATCAGATCTTGTCTACGGATTGGATCTGGTCAGACCTGCTGCAATATGGACGGGTCTGCTCTCGAAATTATAAAAATGGCTCTGTTATGATCATACATGCTCAGATATAAGCATACATGATCTGTCATGACATTACATGATCAGACCTGGCCATTTTTCTTGTCTGATCATATCTGATTCTACAGATATGATTCAGATACATTCAGATATATTTAGATATGAACTTTTTTCCCCGGGTTGTCACTCTCGAAGAAGGTAAGAAAAGCCGTCCTCAAAAAAGAATCATGAAAACCAGCAACTTTTTTCCTCGCCTGAGGAATCTCCCCCCGGTCCAACTGACCGCAATCCCCCATGTCCCCCAGGAAGCAGAACAAGCGCTATTTCGAGGTGTTCTGGCCGAACAAGACAGCGCTGTTGAACTCCGACTACAATTACCAAAGCCAGCGTTTGGACTCCACCCTGGGGGGTGTCCTCCAGCTGGAGGTGCCGTTGAGCACGCGTCACGTGGCCCACCTGACGTACGGCTACAAGAAGAGGCCCCAGGTGACGAACGGCCACGCCGAGTTTACCTACAACGCGGACAAGTTGATGGACGCCCGTTACAACTCGAAGGGCGAATCGCGTGCAGGTTTCGAGAAGGATCAAATCGAGATAACGGTGGACAACGCGTTCACCCCATTGGCGATAATTTACGTTAACCAATACGAGTACAGCGGTGGCAATGGGGGCACGAATTACCCAACTGTTGATTACAAGCGCGTGAACGTCTACAGGCTGGACAACAGTTCGGCCTTCAACGTGGCGGGTGAATCGCGAATCCGTACGACCCACGAGGGCCAAGAGATTCACCTCAAGGGTGTCCACTTCAACCGTACGATCCAGCTGAGAACGGACTACCAGGTGTTGCCTGGTGAATTCGACCACAACACTTGGCTGAGCCTGGCCGAGGGCGCCTGGGCCTCTTATCACGTCAACATAATCAACAAGACAACCGACCAAGTGGACAATCAATATCTCATCCTCAACGTAGCCTATCCCCGTCGTAACTTCACCCTGGACGGCTCCTATCGCATCACCGATCGCGACTTGGACTCCGAAGCGACACTGACCTGGGACAAGCAGAGCCCCAGGCCCAGAACTATCGGCGCTGCCTTCCAATGGAAAAACTCCACCGATTTCCAATGCCTCGATCGCCAGGAAGCCCTTCTCAGCTTTCGTCATCCCAGCTTCGTCAAGAACGTCACCTTCAACGGCACACTGGTCAGGAAGGATCCTCGCGACTTGCTCGACGCCACACTCGCCGTTGACTACTCCAATGACAGCGCGAAACTCCTCGTCCTATCCGCCATCCTCAGAGACGCCAGCCCTGGCCCCAACGACCTCAGGTACACCTACAGCATACTGGGTACACATCCGAAAACCCAATTCGACCTGAGAATCGAGGGTAACTTGCGCAAACGCGCCAGCACACTCTTGGAAACCGATCATCGAGGCCTCTACAGGAGGAACTTCATGAATGAGGAAACTGGACAATTTCGGGCACGCCTGGATGCCAACGATTACGCCCTACTGTTTCATCGCGAGAGCAACGAACTCGTCAAGCATCTCGATGTGAGGTACTATCCAAACGAGCCTGAGTACGTCGTCAATGGCACACTCGTCGATACACCCGAACTCAATGCCACCGGTACACTCTACCTCAATTATCCGGAAAAACTCGTCTGGATGATGCTCAATTATACACCTGGTGAGACACAAAGACGCAAGTCCGGGTGTTACTGCGGTCAAGGGGAATCTTGCTTTTGTGCACTGAGTGACAAAAATCATTGATCCAATATCGTTGGGGTTATTGAATGAAAATTCGTTGATTCAATCGTAAAATTGTTGGTGTAAATAATCGGATTTATTAGTCCAAACGAAACGCTACCCTGATGGAAATCCGCTTATTGGAGTTCGTCAGATTTTAACAAAAAATGTCAGATTTGATAATATTCCGTCAGCTTTCAATGAGAAATAATGTCAGAATATGTCATTTATTCGACAGAATCTGTCATATTATTTCGAGATTTGACATTTTCTGTGAGAAGTTCGTGATTTCTGACCGGAAATTGGAACATGCTTTACAGAATCTGTCATATTTTATCAGAAAAGTAATGTTATAATTCAGTAATTTCTGTCAGAATCTTACATAATATGTCATATAATGTCGTAAGAGTTTTCCATTTTATGTGAGATTTTCGTCATTTAATGTCATTTTTTGATGGAATAAAATGGAATTCTTCAACATTCATGAAATATTATGACCGAATCTGTCGAATTATATCATTCTTTCTTATTTTTCGTGAGATTTTCGTCATTAAATGTCATTTTTTTATGGAACATAATGGAATTCTTCGACATTTATAAAATATTATGACCGAATATGTCAAATTATATCATTCTTTCTTATTTTTTGTGAGATTTTCGTCATTAAATGTCATTATTTAATGGAATGAAATGGAATTCTTTAACATTCATGAAATATTATGACCGAATCTGTCAAATTGTATCATTCTTTTTTATTTTTTGTCATATAATGACCGAATATATATAGCGACTATACCACAGGGATGTACAATCGACAATTAGAATAAATATTGAATAAAATAAATATTCCATACAAATGTAGTTTATGCTATTTCTGACTTTATTCACAATAAAGCTCCTTTTCACTAACAGCTGAAATCTGTTAGAATTCACGAAAAATGTAACAACAAATTATGATAAAAATTATCGTTTTCTTGCATTTTTTGTCATTTTTTTCGATTCAACAATATGTCAAAAAATGGAAAACTGATTTATCATTTTTTGTTAAAAGATGACATTTTCCGACACAATGATGACAGAAAGTATCAAATTCTGTGATTTAATGACAGCTGAAATCTGTCAAAATTCAATAAAAATGTGACAACAAATTATGATAAAAATTATCGTTTTCTATCATTTTTTGTCATTGTCTGTCATTTTTTTCGATGCAACAATATGTCAAAAAATGGAAAACTTATTTATCATTTTTTGTTAAAAGATGACATTTTCCGACATAAAGATGACAGAAAGTATCAAATTCTGTAATTTAATGACAGCTGAAATCTGTCAGAATTCAACAAAAATGTGACAACAAATTATGATAAAAATTATCGTTTTCTATCATTTTTTGACATTTTCTGTCATTTTTTTCGATGCAACAATATGTGAAAAAATGGAAAACTTATTTATCATTTTTTGTTAAAAGATGACATTTTCCGACATAAAGATGACAGAAAGTATCAAACTCTGTGATTTAATGACAGCTGAAATCTGTCAGAATTCAACAAAAATGTGACAACAAATTATGATAAAAATTATCGTTTTCTATCATTTTTTGTCATTTTCTGTCATTTTTTTCGATGCAACAATATGTCAAAAAATGGAAAATTAATTTTATCATTTTTTGTTGAAAGATGACATTTTCTGACAAAAAGATGACAGAAAGTATCGAATTCTGTGATTTTATGACATTCCGTAAAGTTAACATAATATGTGAGGTTCTGTCCGATTTTCATAGATTATTTCCGACAGAATCTATCAAAATATGTACGATTCCATCAAATTATGTTAGAATCTATTCATTTTCACAGTTTCTGACATTTTTTAACAGATTTCAACATTATTTGTCGAATTCCAATAAGCGGATTTCCATCAGGGTATCGACTTTAATAACTTGACAAAATTTAACGTTTTTTTCATTCAGGTGATATATTGTTAGCCGAGAACAATATATTATTGAAACTATCTAAAAAATTATGGCGAACAAATGGTTTTGAATGCACTTTCTGCAATGAACAAAAAAAGCGTTTCAATTCATGACATGAATATTGTTGATTCGAGAACACAAGAAAAATTGATTTTCGCTCTTTTGGTTCAGATAAAATTTCTATTGAGTAAATATGTTATTTTATTTTTTTTTTGACCATATCCGATATTGATTTCCAAGCACATTATTCGTTAAAATATTAATTCTTTATTTTTATTGAAAAATATTAAGCAAATGTCTGAATCGGTTGAAAAATTATACGAAAAAAATTTCGTTTCTTGCGCATTTGGTTGGAAAAATTCAATCAAATTATGGCCGAGCGCCACCGAAATTATAGGTGTGAGGAAACCCGTAGTTCTCGGAGTAACCGCTAGAAGCCGCACGCGCGCTCGTTTCTCGTAAGCGTAGCGCGAACCGAAAATCTACTTAAGGATGTATGGCAACTAAGCTATTTACTACTGTTCGAATTGAAACTCACTGATATTGTAAAGGAAAATATCGAGAACTTTTTGAGATTAAAAAAACAAAATTTGCCCACGTGAATGCTGAGATAAACGAATTCAAAGTTGGGTCATTTAACACGGGGAACATAGGACGGTACGTCCAAAATTCCCTTTACATTGGCAAAAAAGGTATTTCCGGAGTACTCGTTTGTAGAAAAAACTTTTGTGCGGTATCGCTGTAATATGCATGATACGTTAAAAAAAAAATCGACATGTGCCCATATATTTTGCGAGATATTGCGAGTTAAATGGGACCGTTTTCGTATTTCTTTAGCTCGTATGTCGTAACCACGACAACGTCAGGGAAAACGTACATCAAATCAGCAACTAAATTTGCAGTTAAAAATTGAAAATTCTTCTTTCTGTACCGCATGTTTTACTTTGAGCTGTGGTAAATCTCCTTTTTAGCTTCAATGAATACTACAATTATTTTATTTAGTCTTTAAATGCGATTTTTGCAAATTGCATAATCAGTTCTGTAACGACTCTGCAGTAGCTGCCATACATCCTTAAACGCCGGAACACTCTAAAGAGTATCGCTTCTTGGCCTGTGACTAAGATCAAAGTGTAGTATCTGTTCTTATCAGTTGAATATCTGACATTCTCTCCATGGATATTCCATTGGATATCTGATATTCTCTCCACTATTATCGTGAATGATCATTCCAATGCTCACTTTTTATTTAAGATTTAAAACAAATTAAAAAAACTTACGTCCCATGGCATATTCGTTCGATGCAGTAAAGAAATAATTTATTCTATTGATTATATTTTTGTACGAAATAAGAAATATTGTAGCAACCGCTTGATTATTTCATCCATACATCTACGGATTGTATATAGAATGATTTCAATAGAATATAATTTTATTTGAAGCATAATGTAGATATTCAGAGGACAGAAGAGCATTTTCAAATAAAATAATATGTTATTTAAATCAATCACATTTTCCAATATTTGATAGTATTGTAACAATCTCATATAGCGGTGGCACTCCGCAACAGCACATTTATTTGGATCAACCGATATTTTTTTTTTTATTCAATTGGTTTTTTTTCTCAGTGTGGTTGTGGGCTACTTTTTTTTGCTTGATTTTCAGACGCCGTCGAGAGCCTGAGGATGTACGGAAATATTCCCGATGCTCGTAACGCCGTTTTTGACATTTGGCGCACGTACGATCAGGATCTCGTCGTTTCGGACGTCGCTTTCTACCTTAAACTCAACCACTCGAGACTCGTCACATCCAAACTCAAATGGAGACCCGAACTACGCGAGGATATTTGCGTTAGTTATATTTGTCGAACTTTTCTATTGATGATTTTATATTTAGGGTTTTTTTTCGCGAGGAAACCTACTACATTTGAATTTTTTAATTGTAGCGGCAAATTCTCGTTTTTTTTTTATTTTTAAGAATTTAACATTTTTTAAAGAATTTTTAAAATGTAGCGGTAAATTCAGGTTTTTAAAAATAGCAATTGTTCTTTGTTTTCTTTAATTAATTTTTTTGGTAAATAAAAATAGGAATGATGATTGGATAAAATTTATCAATTGATGGCAATTTAATAAATTGATTAAATTTACCAATTTTCATTGAATTGTATTCAGTATCGACAAGAGAAATACGTTGAATTTATTTTTCTTGATTATTTTATATTTTTATTAATTTGTTTCTTTTTATATTTTATTAATAACTACTTTTGTGATTTTTGCTAATAAAAAAGTAATGATCAAATGGAATTTAAAGCAAGGCTAATTTAACGTTAAATTCTCATTCAAACGTTTTTTTTTACTACTAATCATTTCTTGTCTTTTTTTTAAATAAAAATACGAACGATATTCGGATAAAATGTATCAATTTAAATTATTTTTATTGAATTGTATTTATTATTGATAAAAAGTGATTTTTGCTGATAAAAAGTCATGATAATGAAATTGAATTTGAAAAACGCCGAATTTAACGTTAAATTCTCGTTAACTCGTTTATTTTTTCACTTACAATTGATTACGTTTCTGCTTGTAAATAAAAATGCAACGATAAACAAATTAAATTTATAAATTTAGTTTATTTCAATTTAGTCTTATTTAATATTCATAAATCAAATAAGTTGAATTTGACGTTAACTTTTTTGTAAATTTGCCGTTAATTAATGACCAAAGTTGGATTTAACTTTAAATGCTCATTCAATGGTATTCGCTACCTTTTTTGTAATCAACTTTTTTGCTGTTATTTTCTCGCGATAGGGGCCCATCGATTTCGCTTATTTTCTCACGCGCAGACAAACATTATCATTCATTAATTGAAAAAAAACGTGCAAACAAGAATGTGATAAAAAACACGAAACTAATTCCTTTCAGAACAAGGTAATACAGAGAGAAGTTGCAAAAGTGACATTGTTGAGTAGCAATAATAAATAACTTATATTGATTTCGAAAAAAGTTGCAAATTTCTTTAGTCATAAATTAATTAATTAAGTACATAAATAAATAAAAATCAATAAATTAACTGTATTTATTTATTATTACAATTCAAAAATGTCACTTGTGTAACCGATGTCTGTATTACCTTGTTCTGAAATTCATTATCTCCGCCTCTTTTCAACAAATATATGTGTTCATTAAATGATTTTTATTTATTTAGCTAATTTCAATGCAACCAAAATGAAAATAAAATTCGTATACACGAATTTTAATTAGTATTGAAATTCATTATAATTAAATTTAACACGAATTAAAATTACAAATAATCAAAATAAATATTCAAATCCGTGTTTTGCATCTTCTCACTAAAAGCGTTTTCCTCGCTAGAGTTCAAATATTTACAAAATCCCTAACGAGATGACCTCGACAAAAATTGCTCACTCGGCAATACCGAGGCATTTTTTTTAAACGCCCCTCTGTTTCAGAACCGCATAAAAGCCTCGATCACGGGTATGTACGACGACGTGGGTAAGGACGTGGATTATTGGAAGCAGTACATAAAGAGCGAGACCGTATCGGCGATCACCGACGTCTGGCAAGACGCTCACGACGACATCCGCGTCTTCCTCGAGGATTGGGAGTAAGTGCAAAAAACTCCATCGAATTGTAAAATATTAAGGGGCTACATCTACCTAGAGGCCCGAAAAGAATACCCAAATTCCGATTTTTTCTGAGAAACGGTTGTTGAAAAATAAACGCATTTTTTTTAACACAAAGATACATATATATTGAGAGCCTTTAAAAAAATCACCAAAAAATACAGAAAAACAAAAAAAACATGGCACCGGCAGAAGATGAAATTTTTTTCGCAATGATTGGCGGTGTACACTCCACCTTCAACGGTCCATCCGAAATCTTGAAACCAAACGGGTTTTTCAATTCAACAACAAATACGAGTCGTTGACGTTCGTCGATTTTGAAAATCATATTAAAAAAATCCTACGTACTTCCGTAGACAATGTATTTTTCAAGATATATTCAACATTTCAAGTGAATCGGTCGAAAATTGTCTGAGTTATGTTTCGGGCCAACTTAAAAAATGCAGTTTTGAGATAAACGCTGCACAGCCGCCATTTTGAAATTAATCGCGTTAAAAAAATTAATGTATA
The DNA here is from genome assembly GCA_944452715.1 of Ophion slaviceki. Classification (NCBI taxonomy): domain Eukaryota; kingdom Metazoa; phylum Arthropoda; class Insecta; order Hymenoptera; family Ichneumonidae; genus Ophion; species Ophion slaviceki. Next base: position 61,783,169 of record OX101784.1, read on the forward strand.
CAGTCATTGATATGTATGATAAACACCTTTTTTGTAATTTCGATTTATTGTGTAGTTTTTCTGAAAAAAAAATCGTCAAAAAGCCTTTTTTTTCGGTCTCTAGATTGGCCTAAGGCCTTAAGTGTAAAAACTTTTATATCAATATCTATAATGTAAATCTAACAAAAAATTTCATGAAAATAGCCTTTTTTAGCGTCTAAAGTAAGAAAACCCCTTAATAGCTCGTCAATGTGGCTATTAATAGCCCCTTAATAGCTCGCCCGGCCAACTGTTACAAGTTCATTCAATTTTACGAATATTTCAATGAAATTTTCAGGGAACATAGCTAAAAGATGATACCATTGAATAAAAATGTTTTTGGAAAATGCCATTTTTTGACCCCACCTGGATCTTGCCCCTTAAAAACTTTCAAATTCCCCCTAACGTTAATATTCCTTCTCCCCAGTGATTTGCGTTATCTGGAGCAGGACCTCGAGGATTTGAAGGTCTACCTAAACGCTTCGTACAATTCGAACGACTTTTACATAAAGGACATCGTGGCGATCGGTATATACGTGATAGACGAGCTCTCGTTGCGCACCCACATTCAAACGTTGCCCAACATAATAAACGAGATATGGGAAATAATGGGTGAATCGGGTGAGGCCATAAGGAACTCTCTCATCTGGATAATCGAGACGATAAAAACAGCCTACAAGAGATTTTCCGAAATCGTAACAGCCGTCCTACGTGGCGAGTCTGTAACCCAGATAGCCCACATAGTCGAAAGTTTGATCGTAAAATACGACATGTTCGTCAAGGATCTCCACGTCTCGTTCATCAAGTACATCGAAAATTTGTGGAATAAATTTTCCCTCGCCGTGTCGCGGCAATGGCACGCTTTGCTGAAAATGATGGAGCCCGCGTTCATCCGAGTGTTGCACTATCTCGAGGCCGTCGTGTGGAAAGTGAGCAAGGAAGTTGTCGATTTTCTCTACGATCGTCAAAACGAGATAATCGGCTCGCCCTATTTCGATCGTTTCACGAATTTGACGCACGACGTTGATCGCATCTATCGAGACATCAAGGCCAACGACATTGTCACCAACGTTCAAAAGTATTCGGCAATCGTTATTCAATTTATACGCGAGCGTTACTTCACCATAGTGCCTTTTGGCAAAGAGCTCAAGGAACTTGTGGATGAGATTGTCTCGGAGCTGAAGGAGCTGACGAAATTGCCAACCGTGAATTACGCTCTGGTTCGAATCAATCGGGCCTACGAGAGGGCCAAATACTTCTACGAGTATTTCGGCGTACGTGCGAAGATTGAGAGTCTCGTCAGGGTAGCTCATGCGAAATTGATGGACATAAGCCAGACGGCCCTTCAAGCGGAAAGTCGCTATCGCGAGGCTAAAACCAAATTCATCTTCGATCCTAACGAGGGCCTCATGTGCTTGGAACAAAAGTTACCCATGTCCTGGCATGCCTTCAATCAGACACCCGAGTTCCAAGAGATACCGGAGTATCGCGCCATCGTCGATGTTAAAACTTACTTCGTCACGTCGAACACGACCTTCTGGACTCTGTATTATCAGTACAAACCCTACACGGAACCTGCCAACTGGCTGCCACCGTTCAAAGGTAACGCCTCGTTCTTTCCATTCTCGTCTTACAATGTTGCTTCGCATGCCCTTGCTTTTTGCGATCCCTTTCGATTTTCAGGTTGTTATGAGGTTAGGGCGAAATGTTACCACCGAGCTGAAATTTTTCTGGACGTTTATAATCCCTTTGCTGATCATCCTGGGGGCCGTCCATAAATTACGTCATTTTAAAATAGGGGGGGTCTAGTCATTGGATGACGGTAACGATAATTACACAATGACCAGGAAGGATAAGATGATTGCAGGGGGGGGGGGGCAAAAATCAGCAAAAATCGATGACGTAATATATGGACGGCCCCCTGTGCAGTTTGGATACGGTCAGCAGTACCGATTTTTAGAGAAAAAAATCAATAACTCGACGTTTTTATGGGCTAATTACATCACGCTTATGGAAAACTCCCGATCATTACATTACATTACGTTGTTAATATCTGCTAAGAAAATGATACCACGGAGCTTAAAAAAATAGGTATGGTTCGACTAATTATCGGACTAACCCTTAGTACCGTGAAAATTAGGATTCACAGTACCGTTATAAAATGATTAATGTTTTTAATAGCGAATTTGTGCGAAAATCAAGCACACAATATTAGGCTGTGCAATCATCGCAACGTCATAGACGGCACAAATGCTACGTTCCTTATCCTGCCTCGGATCTACGATTTTTCCGAGCCGGGGCAAAAACTTGACATTGGCGCCCCTCCTCTCCAGCCTTAGTGATTAATGATTTTTAAAAATTCACAACACAAATATACTGGGTGGGATTTGTTGTGACCGGGAGAATAAAAAACCTTAAGGGGTTAGGCCACAGTACCGGGTATAAAATCATGTGCGAATTTAACAATTTTTTTTCGTATGAAAAAGTGATTCACTCGTAAAATTAATTACATATCTATTTAGTATGAATATCAAGCTGTTAGAAAATATATATATTTTTTTCGATGTACAAAATGGCCCACTAATAATATTTTCTTTTGTTATCTTTTTTTTATGCGCTCCGCGGCGTCACATTTAGCATCCACAATTTTTTACCGAGAATAAAAAATAAAAATTCTCTCCAATCTACATTAGAATACCTAGAGAAGTACGTACGGAATTTAAAAAATATTGTTTTATTCAAAAGTTGTAGGTATTTGAACTTAAGAAATGAATTTTCAGTGAAAAATTTCGTTATAACTACTCATAAACTGCTCATAAAATGAAAAGTTTTCGATTAATCAGAAATTCCGTACGTACTTTTCTGCGAAATGCAATTAGGAACATAACTTTTAAATTTAAAGTAAATCGAGTGAAAATTGTTGAAGTTATTTGTCACGCCAATTGGGAAAAAGCTGTTTCGAGTAGTCGGCCATTTTGTACATGGAAACAAAATTCTAACAGCTTGATATTCATACTAAATTGATGTGTAATTCTTTTTATGAGTGAATCACTTTTTCAGGCGAAAAAATTTGTTAAATTCGCACATAATTTTATACCCGTAACTCTGGCCTAACCCCGTAAATAAATTTGCGCTCTTTATTACCTATTTACTAATAAATTTTCCTTATGTGTGGCATTAAATATAGAATACCTACATACAACTAGTGTAGACAACGCCCAAGCCAGACTGTCCACACACCTTCAATTTACAAGTCCCAGCAAATGTTACTATCTAATCTTGCTACGGCTTTACACGTCGAGCTTTACTTTCCTCGAAAGTTCGTCTCATAGGCAGTGTTATTTTCGATGGCTAGGATCGGCGAGGCCATCGAAACCCACTTTTACTAAAGCACCCTGGATTCTAGGCGCTGTAGTGGAACAAGTTTTTTTTCAAACACATGAATTTGGCGCCCCCTTAAATTGCCGCCCGGGGCAGATACCCCGGCTGCCCCCCCCCCCCCCCCCCCGATCTGGGGCTGATGTTATCCGTGTTCAGTCATTATCCACAGGAACCTCAAACTACTCGGTCAGGATAATTAACAACGAATATTATTTGATCTTATTCGCTTAACTACTAATAATTACTTAATATTGATTTGATAACTATGTTCAAAAATTATAATTTTCTAGGAATTTCTAGGCAGACAAAAGAAAGCGGAATTTTTTGTATCCATACATTTTTTTTACGATATCGGAAAATTATTGAAGTTTATGATTTCTTCCAAATTATAGACAGCTTTAGTACACACTGTTCTTCCCAGCGATTTTTTTACTCGGACCGATATTGATTGATAACAGCTCCTTGGGCCGACATTGAGGTTGCGAACGGGAGGCGTATGTCTCTAACTTCGTGACATTTCTGCCAACCTAGGCATTATCATATGCCACGATTACCGACGATGTCAATTCTTCTCGCTTTAATTGAGCCAGAAAAATTTATAGAAAAAAATTATACAAAGTAATGAAAAAATTTAATGTAATCACCAAATGTTAAAAAATGCATATTTTTACAAATAGATGTTGAAAAATCGTTCGCAAATACTCTTAATATGACGATTATTTTATAGCGAACAGTTGGTAACAGTCAATCGGCTCCATGCATAAGCATAGGGCGCTTCTCTCGTACTTCTTCGCTCTTCACCGTCGGCGTCGCAGTTGCTGCAGTCGGCGTCGCAGTCGCAGCCGTCAGCGTTTTCGTCATCTGTGTCTTCTTCCCAGTCGTCTGTCCTTTCTGTCTCCGTCCGACTGTTTGCCACGGGGTGGGCTCCGCACCCTCCGTCGGCCGTTTAGCCGGCGTCAGGTCCGGGCTTGACCTCGTGGTGTCGCGCTTCCATTTCGTTTGTGGCGTCATTTGTTCATTCTCGCCACGCTGTCCCTTAGCGGTCCCAAGGACAAGCATTCTGTCGCATTCGTGCCATGCCTCATCTGCCGCTTCCCTGATCCATGCCATGTTTGTCGTTATTACGGTGCTAATGTTTCGTTGCACCCGCGTCTTTTCTTCCATTTTCACCAAGCATTCCCTGATGAACTGTACCTGGGCCCTAATTTCTGCCTCAGCCGTCTTCGCTTCGGCCCCGGTCGTCCGCCCGTCGGTTCTTCTGTCTGTCTTTGTCTTTGTCGTTGTTGTTGTCGGGGTTGGGGGCCCCATTTCCCTAGATGCGTTGATCATGTTTTCTTTTTGTTGTGCATCCATGTTTTTCCATTTCCCCCTTACTTCCTTACTCTCTTTTGTTTGTGTGTGTAAGAGCGTGCTTTGGGGTACAGATGCCGAAAACCGACTCCGTCGACATATCCCCGCGACCGGCACAATAACAGTATGGGGATTATTCGGTGGCTGATGGGGCTGCCTGTACTATCGAGCGGCCCAGGAGCATCGAGCCTGGTTTTCTCATGGTACCCTCCGGCTGTCCGCGTCGAGACTGTTTGCCGCGGCGGACGACAGGGAAATGCCAGTGCCACCGCCCGATGTTTAGTGTGTGTGTGTGTATGTGTGTTAATGAGTATTCGACTTTGTGAAGTTTACTGGTTCATTTACTCGCATTCATCCGATAGCCATATAGGAGGTGCTCAAAATTAGAGCCCTTCGACATTCATACGCACTCACTCGCATTCGCTTTTCGGTGGACCCCGTTTATAGGGGACCCCGAGCATTCGCTTTCTCAGGATGACCCGTTCAGAGAGTCCCTGATCATTCGTATCACCGGTATGTCCCTCGGGCGTGTTTATGTAGATGTTTGTGTGTGTTCTCGACGAGGCGGGTGGTTAGCCCTGCACACCGGTGGCTATTGCGAGGGAGCGCTGAGCGCACTCTCAGGCGGTGGGCTCGCCAAGATCCCTACGCCAAATGGATGATTCTCATTGTTGTCATTGTCATTATGATTATCATCACCATCATCATCATTATTAGTGTTGTTGTTGTTGTTGTCGTTTGGGTTTGTTATTGTTGGTGTTAGTATTATCATTATTGATTGTGCACTTTATACACGTTTCGGCAACTAGCCGGCACCCATGAGAATCCTACGGATATATGTCAAGTAGGATTCTCTTACACATTTTTACAGATCGGTCTCGTGTAGGTCTTGAGTAACTAAATCGCATTCGTCCCTGTTGTTGTTGGTGTCCACGTAATTTCCAGTATCGACGGTGCTCAAAAACTTTCTCACGCAGGTTTCATACGTCTGGGTCGGGAGCCCGACGGTGTGCAGGGCGTCGCTGAGTTGTTTCGGTATCACTCCAGTTGATGATAATACGATTAGCACTATCCTAACACTGTCCATCCTTCATAGGCGCTTTATTTCCATCGCAAGTTCCGAGTATTTCGCGATCTTCTCTCGGATGGTTTTCTCCACATTGTTCGTTTTTAGTATTGCAATGTCAATTGACATAATACAACAACCATAATTATGGTTGTTGTCTTCGCACGTTTGTCGATCAGCGTTGTATATAGCCTATTTGCAGCTATCGTCTTGTCCGTTAAGATGGCTCTGTCGAAATATATCTTGTGCGTGTCGTTATTCAGGATTGCATGTGGCGTATACTTGTAGTACGGCTGTGAGTCGGTAGTTAGCTGATGTTTACTCGCCAGTCGATGATGAATAATGTTGGCTATCATATTGTGCCTGTGTAAATACTCCCCTTGACAAAGGAGCCGACATCCCGACGCGATGTGCTGAATCGTCTCGGGGCAAAGATGACAGCGCCTGCACTTATCGTCCTGTGTTAGCGGATCCTTGATGATGTATCTCCGGTAGTTTTTCGTGGCGATAACTTGATCTTGGATAGCAATCATAAAACCTTCAGCAAACATAAAACCGTTATGACAGCAATCATAAAACCTTTTTATTATTATTATTATTATTATTACCATTATCATCATTAGTGTTATCGTTGTTGATGTTTCGGTTTGCTATTGGTGCTATTATTGTTATTATTCTCATTATTATTAGCATCATTACTATCATTATTATATGGTAACATAGATTCATAGATTCAAAAAAATTACTTTTTTCAGCTCAGGCAATGATCGTCGGATCCCAGCACTTCATTACCTTCGACGGTCGCCACTACGACTTTTCCGGTTCCTGCACGTATCTACTGGCTCGTGATTTCGTGAGAAACCATTTCGCCGTACTGATAACGTACGATCGTCGGCCGAACGAGGATACCGTAGCTCATCGTATAATAGTATTAATCGGCAAGAAAGTCATCGAACTAGATGTCTTCAAAGACGTGAGTAACCGTCCCTGAGGAGAACAAGTAAACGGAAGATCTTTGGATCGATGCACTTGAACCGCAAACCACTGAGCCCGTTCATTTTAAACTCAAACAAACCTAAACAGAAAATCATTGCATTGGTGCGCTCAAACCGGAAACGGAGACCGTTCATTTTAAGGGGGGATGCCTTTCAAAATCATTGCTTCGATGCACCCGAACTGGAAGCCGAATCCATTCATTCTCGAAGAATTCTGCAACACCAAATTCCATTTCTTCAAAAGTATAATTCGTTATTGCGTATAAATCTCATATAAATACGAAAAACCAATCGACCATTCGAAATGCAAAACAAATGAGCACCCAGAATAAAAAATTTCACGAAAACTTGGATTTCCGAACAGTCCCATTATCCCGTACGATTGTCGCGCTCAGGCGTGTTCACCATGGCAATTTCGTTTCAGACCGTCAAGCTGATAGACTCTGGGGCGATCCTACAGCTTCCTGTCGAGCTGGAGAACGGTACGGCCTTCGTGTACCAGGAGGACAGTATCGTGACGGTGGAGACGAAGCACGAGCAGTTCAAGCTGAGCTGCAACTTGAAGTACGATCTCTGCGTGCTCGAATTGTCGGGTTATTATTTCGGCAAAACGGCTGGCCTCTTGGGCACGATGAACAACGAGCCGATGGACGACACGTTGACGTCCGAGGGCGTTATCGCCACGGACATTGGCATTTTCGCGCGCAGTTGGTCGTTGAACGAGTGCGCTAAAAACGCCGATAATTTGGCAGTGAAGAAACATCGCCCGGACAACAAGGTCTACTGCGACAATTTGTTCGTTAACAAAAGCTCGGAATTCGCTGGTTGTTTCAACGTCATCGAGCCGGAACGTTACGCCCTCGTGTGCTTCGAGGCGAGAGACGAGCGAGAGATATGCACGATCGCCATGTCGTACATGCAAATGTGCGCCTTTTACGATACTTATCTGAGAATTCCGGACAAGTGTACGGCCTGTCGTATGGTCGACGGGTCGATCGTGCCGGAGGGTGAATTTCGCAAATTGGACAAGACCAAAGTGCCCCAGTCCACCGACGTTGTATTCGTCGTCGAGGCGAAAGAGTGCAATCGCGACATACGCCAAAATCGCAGCGTCGATCAGCTGATCGCCCAGATGAGCAAGGAACTCGCCGATCACGGACTTACCGACAATCGTTGGTCCCTTGTTACCTTCGGCGGTAACGGCGTCTACGATCGACCGCGCAATTTGATCCATCAGAGTCAATTGTTCACCGATGATCCGGCGGAGTTCGCGCGCTACTTTGGCAACCTGCCCATCGGCGACGGCAATCGCGACGTCTTCGCCGCCATCGGATTCGCCTCGCAACTCGCCTTTCGCGCCGGCGTCTCCAAGACTTTCGTTCTGATGCCTTGCTCCCACTGCGAACCGCAGAATCAAACGGTGAGGAAGCTTTTGATGTTTGTACAGTTTGAACGAAATTTGAGGGTAATCATCCCTGCGGTAGGGATAAGATTGAAATTTCGTCATGTTGGTTGGTCCGGGCCATGCCCATGACACTGCAAACCTTTCCCTCATGTGTCATGGGCCATGCCCATGACACTGCAAACCTTTCCGTTATAGATGGTTGGGCCCGAGTTCGGTGTGGAATAAAATTACCACTTTTCATAAGTCGATATCTCTGAAACTAAACAGTCAAAGTTCGTCATTTTTTAAAATCAATCCCACAATCGTACTGCGTACACGTGTGTTTTTATTTTGAAATCCTAAGATCCGTTTAGAACCTATATCGAGAAATGCGAGAAAACTCCTATCGCTTTACGTGTTAGGTATAGGGATCGCGTACAAAAATACCCATATTCAATTGAAATTATTTCATGAACTAAACGGTGAATCGAATTGAATTTTTGGGCATCAGTCGATGAAGGTCATATCTACACCATACTTAGATTTCAGCCAATTCCTAAGATTTGAGGAGAACAATAGAACTACTTTAAATAACGCAATATGCTTACGTGCACTGCGAGCGAGCCGGGCACATGACTACCAGCGCCTCTAGTGGCGAGCGACATTTCGTGGTCCACTGTAAATGCTCTCTGTCAGGGGCCTGGGTCCGGGCTGATCTCGACAGATTTCATCTGAAAGTCAATCAAATGCGTTCGAAAATAGCGCCGGAATTTGAAGCTGCTGGAGAGTGCCCGAAAACGCATCAAATAGAGTTCCGTAGCTGTTTGTTTGGACAATCGTTTGATGAATGCATGTTTAGCTGATATGGAGGTGTTATCATTCATAGTTTCCACGTCCCAGAGGTGGCGCAGCGATATTTCAATATGGCCGGTCGAAGTATAGCTTCAAACGTAAACAATTACTTCGTTCTTGATTTCCTGCGAGTTGGCTATTGGATTAACGTCCATGGTAGATTGTAAAGATGCTACTACAGTGAATAATTTATTTTCCGTTCTTCTTTAGCTCTGTCAACTTTGGATGTAGATTTTTAAGGTTATGAGTCACTCGCAGGTTTCGAGAATCAGTGATTCTATGGTTGAGAGCCTACTTTTTACAAAGGATGTCTGAAGTTATATTTATGCATTGTATATAACAAATATAACTTTCAATATTGCTCGATTTATTATTTATAAACTTACAAAATTAGAAAGAAAAAATCTTGTGGAGTGACTACAAACGCGCCTTGATGACCTAAAGGGAGTCATTTTCAGAGCCAACGAGCACTTTTTTAAAAAGATTATCTTTAGGTGGCTTATGGAATGACAACTCACTTTTATTATCCGTCTTGCAGCCTCAAACACAGCAGAAGCTTGAGTAATTTGTCGTTTTTCAAATTTTGTCCATTGTTATCAATGTATTTTGACCAAGTTTACTATACTAGCAGCGCTTCTGCCTCAAGCCACGAGAGGCGCCAAGACTTGGGGACCGCGATATGTGTAGGCTGTACCACACTCATTTGTTGCATAATAATTCCAACTTTATTTGGTTATCCGCAATCGTGATGCTTGAAGGGAGGAGATACCTTTAGGCGAGGGAAGAATTGCTGATTTTCATATTTTTTTTAACGAATGATTTCTTCATCATTTTTGAGACTTAGGTCATGGTTTCTTACTAAATTTTTGCCGTTAGACGATATTTTTTATTCAGGGGTTAGGCCACAGTAACGGGTATAAAATCATGTGTGAATTTAACAATTTTTTTCGCATGAAAAAGTGATTCACTCATAAAATTAATTACACATCTATTTACTATCAATATCAAGCTGTTAGAAAATATTTTTTATTTTCGATGTTCAAAATGGCCAACTACTATTTTCTTTTGTTGTCTTTTTTTTGGTGTAACAACTTTTATATCAATATCTATAACATAAATCTATCAAAAAATGCATGAAAATACCCTTTTTTAGCGTCTAAAGTGAGAAGACCCCTTAAAGTTCCGCATTTACATTCGTTTTTTTCCAACAGCTCGATTACTCGGTCCTCCACCAAGTTCTGCTGGAGCACGACATAACGCTCCACATTCTGATGGACGGCGATTTCCACTTCAAGAAGCAGCGAATAAACAAGATATTCTACGGCCTGGACGCGCACAAGTCGTACACGCGAAAAGACGCGAAAACGCTGGCGGGCGACGTGGACCTGAGGCGCCAGGTGAAGCTGTCCAAGAGCGCGCTGGGCTACTGCGCTCCCCTCTCTCTGGAAACGAACGGAACTATATTCAGCGGTAACAAGTTGCGCTTCGAGAAAGCAACGTCGGTCAAGAAGTTCGCGACGGTGTTCGCCAAGAGGGTGGCGCAGTCGGCAAAGCCGAGCGCTTGTCAACACTGCGAGTGCACCGCCAACAACGACGGTATAACGCACATGGAGTGCACGCCATGCGTCTATCCGATGCCGGTGTCCGTGGATTACGTGAGTGTATGTGACGATACTTACTACTGGTCATACTTCACGTACAGGCTGTACAGAGTCGCGAGACTCGTCAGCACGGGCCTCAGTCTCGTCAGGGTCGAGAAAGTCCTTCAGAATATCTTGTCCCAGGGCCCTTCCAATATCATCGGCTCGAAGAACACGCGTGCGTAATTTTCTTCACCCCTGGGGAGAAAAAAGTTTTTATCGATTGAAAAAATCGAATCAGATACAACATTATTATATTTCTCGTGTTACATTCTTTTGAGAATTTTTCTCGTATCTCCCTTATGGCTTAAGGGGGAGTACCTTTGGGCGAGGAAAAAATTGCTGATATTCGTGATTTTTTCTTGAAGAAAAGATTTCTTCACTTTTTTAAAACAGTTGTTGCCGCAACAGGGTTGCGGCGGATGCTGTCAAACGGCGTGACACGTAGCGTCGGCGGGGTTGATCTGAAGAAAAAAAACAACGAAGTTTTTTCTTTCATTAAGGGGGGAACCTCCTCCAGACGGAAGGTTTTTCAATATTTGTTGACAAAAAATTGAGAGCATTTATTGCAATAAATCAAATTACATAATAATATTAACGTTCAAATGAGGACAAATAAAACTTTCATCAGTGAAACAAACAAAATGGCGGCGCTGAAGGTGCTCGAACTTGGCTCCTAGAGTTTGCGCCGTGGAACGCCCAGGTCCTTGTAGTTGACTAAAACCTTTTTCTCGTTTTTTTTCGAGGCAAAATGACATCATTATTGTTAATAACTAATGAAAAAAAATGGTTAAGAAGAAAAACGTCGGTCAAGACTAAACTACTATTGGGCATAATAAGTGTACTAAATTTCAAGTCAATCCGTTCATTAGATGTCGAGAAATCGTGTACACCATTTTTAAAAAGGTAGTTTCGAGAAAAACGGGTTCAAAGTTTGACTAGCAGTTCTATCGTTGTAATCAAAGGTTGACCTTCAATCTGCGACTCTTCCTCCATGTATTGCACCTTCCTCTACAATTTGCGTTCCCGTCAACCGAGTGTTCGTAATTTTCACTCTAGCCTAACCCCTTAAAGATTTGCATCGCACGTACGAGCACAGGCACGAATTGTGTCGCGACTTCAGTAATTCGCGATTGGAAAAATATCTGATAGCGTTCAGCGATGTTGGAGATTTCATGAACATTGATTTTAAATAATAGTGTCGAAGTAGAGTGAATAATCATTCGATTCAGAAATATGCATTATATGCATATATGCAGAAATATGCTTTCGTTAATCAGAAATACTAGTCAGTTTCCAAATTACTAATATTGTTAATTGGCGGATGCATCGGGGTGTATCAAAAGTGAAAAAAAAGGTGGCAAGCATAAGTAAAATTTTACCCTGAACTTTTGCTCTCGATTCGTTTCGTGTCGTTTCTCGTTAAAGGAAACATTGATAAAAAATATTTATATGGACATATATTTATGAAAGAAAAAATCAATCGTGAACTATATATCAATATATATATATTTATTTATTTACTTATTCTGTTTTATTCATTGTAGAAATGAATTGCGAATCGCATATATGTGTATGTATATTCTGTCATGTAAAAACAAATGATTCATGTATTTTCTCTTTTGAATACTTAATAGATTTAAAAAAATTTCTATCAATTTTTTTTTCTTCTAAATTCATTTTTATTTTCTAAACATCAATATTGTTATTTTTCAAATCTATCTAAATATGAATATGAAAGATAAAAATATTCATATATCGAAATAGCAAAATATTTCCAAATGTCTAGGTTGTCCAAAAGAAAAAATAAATTGTCGGTAATTTATTATAAAATATACTAAAGCCATACTATTTATTATATATATTAAAGCCAATTATCGGAAAACTCATCGACTTTGAAAAATAACGTGGCGACTTTTATTTTATTTTTTGCAGGAAACTTTTAACGAGGACGACACGTTGGCGATACTACAGCCAATGGATGTTGATTATGGTCAGCTCGACATCGAGGACCAATGAGACCAGAGCTGCGCCGCCGCGAGGCACACACAAGTCGCACATACTCGCGTGCCGCTGTTGTATCAATATGACAAAATTATACATTTACGATATTTATTTTCAATTATCACTTTGTAGCAATAATTATGTAATACGTGAACTAGTAAGCTACTCGATTAATTGTAATTTACGGCGATTATTCGATACCTACCTTGTACGTCAACCGACCGCGTCATCGTGGAAACTACGAAAAAAAAAAACGAAATACCGGAAGAGACGGCACGTGTGGCACTGCGATCGCCGCGTCACGACCTTCGAGATTTTGAGGTTAACTCGACGTTTTGGAAATTTTATAACTCAAAGATTATTCTATTGCCTCGAGTAACGAGCTCTCGGAGTTCTTTGATTCTTCAAATTGTTTTTTTACTTTTCCAAGGTCTGAAATGAGCCGTCGTGACCACGATTGTTCGAGCGACGGTTCGGTGCAGAGATACGTGAAAACGGCGCATGGGCGCAGACTCAGACACGTCTAATTGCGAAACTCAGTTTTTTTCCACTTCGTAAACTCAACGAAGTTCTTCTCTACAGAGGAATTTCAGCGTCATAGAAATTATGAAGTAACTTTAGTACGAATTTTTACCGTTTCGACGGAGGGCCGATTTTGTTTAGCGAATCCGCCACCAGGTTCGCTGAGACGCCTCAATATATAAAAATATTCATGAGCTCGAAGTTTGCATCGGTGAGAAGCAACGAAATTTCCGAATTTCTTCAAGGGGTTAGGCTACTGTTACACCAAATATCAGGGTTATTAATAAAAATTATTTTGAAGAAATAGATTGTTAAAAAATCGATTAAACATTTATTTGTTTGTACATTAACAAAGTTGTGTACCAAATATCATAAAAATATTAATAATTAGATATAAAGAATCTCGTGAAGGACCTTTGAACCTGAGGGGCTCAACGGTGTACTCGATTTCGGCCACACGGTTGATCTGAAACAAAAAACGAGTTTTTTTTCTTTAAATTAATAAAATTGGCAGACTACCAAGTTTTGGGTTTCAGTGTCTCAAGCAACAAAAAAATGTTTATTTTTTCTTTTCAATTTTTCGAAGAAAAAGATCATCAATATTGTTAATGTTGTCAATGAAAAAAAATGTTGAGAAGGCTAAAAAAATTTTGAGGTCAAGACTAAATTATTATTATACTAAAAAAGCGTAAGTAAAGTTTCATTAGCAGTTATATTGTTGTAATAATAAGTTTACCTTCAGTCTCCGATTCCTGCACCGTATGTTGGACCTTTCTCTTCGACTTGAGTTGCCTGAAGCGACGAACGAGTTTTTTAGTTTTCACAGCAGCCTAACGCCTCAATTTCTCTCGACAGATTTTGCCTGCAAAAATCCGTCGACCGGTTTTCAAAATACTCGTTTAGCAATCTATAATAGAAATCTACAAAAAAATACCGTGTATAACAATAAAAACAAGTAACTGAATATAAAGAACTTTAGTTGCATTCCAACGATCCGAGCTTCAACACCATAAATATTCGGCGCAAAAAACTGCATACGTTGTACATAAAGATACACGGAATAAAAAAGTATTCCCACACCTCTCCCTTCTGGAAAAACTAAAAAACTAACATTTCAGCGCATCGTTTTATTCGCTTAAAATATAAATACTATTTTGACATTGACAGAAACACTTCCATCGAGTCGCCAAAACGCAGGGAAAAAAGGCGAGATGTGCCAAATACTTTTTTTCCCCCTTTGTACACGTTTTAAACACGGCATTAAAAATCGAAACTCGTAGATGGCGAACTTGCATTTATATAAGCTCAAGTGAAATTCTATGTATAATCGTTACATCGAAGAACAACGATTATAATTATATATATAAAACTTTTCAATTGTTTTCCGTTGTTTGTCGCATATATATATATATGTGTGTGTGTGTGTGTTCATTGTATATGATAGAATTATATAAATCCGCCGCGAATCGTCGAGTACCAAATGATTCGCGTTGACGCACGCTCTCGCGCTCGCGATCGAGATACCGAAAAAACGCCGCGACACTTTTTCACGCGCACTCCGTCCTCCGCGAGAGTTCGCGCGAAGCCGATCTCACTTTCGATATGATTACAGTCACGTCTCTACAAAGAATCAACGATGCACAGAACGCGGGAATGGGACGAAGGTGTGGGAAGAACGACGAGGGGTGAGGGAGGTGGAGAGGAAATAAAAAATCTTTGCGACCAGGAGCCGACGTGAAACACCGGCCGAGTCGCCTCGAGACGACCGAAAATTCGCTTCCGAGTTTTCTCCTAAACGAGTCTGTTCGAGAAAAAATATTTTGTGCTGGGATCAAGGGGCGATACGGTGGAATCCCAAAAATCGGTGGAAGTTTGGGAAATTAATCGTAGGGAGAGTGCTGGTGCGATGTATTTTGTTTTTTCGTGGGTCTGTGGTATTCTGAGAGAAATAATTGAAAAATTAATTTGACATCGCGCGTAAGGCGAGCGCTCGGTTGGTGCACCTGAGTCCGCCCATCCGGTTGCTCCGAAACGAATAAACTTAATTTATTCCTGTAAATGAGGCATTCCACGTCACTTCAGCCAGTAGAAAACAAATCCACAAATAATTGCGAAAAATCGAGTTACTTTATTGAAAAATATTGACCGAGTGGCGAAATTTTTTAAAAATTTCTGACTTTTTTCTCGTTGATTACCATTTTTTAACATTTTTCCATTCAAATGGCTGCATCTTTGGCAGGATTTGACGTATTTACATTCGTAAAAAACGAAAATGTGCGTCTTTTTATAGCCGTCCAGAAAAAAATTAATGTAGATGTTATTGAGCAAGTCGAACGTCCGTTTCAGGGCAAAATATGCAAAAATATCTTTTTTCCCAAGGAAAGACACTCGTTATTTTATTTTTTTAAATTTGCCCGAATTGTGAATACGAAAAACGGATTTTTGGTATTTTTTATATTATGGGATTCCTAAACACCGTGAAGTAACAGCTATTTTTATTTATTTAATTTTTTTATTAATATTCGCTTGAAGAGCGTGGACCACTCCAAGGCTCCAATACATATGACATATATGTCATATGTATTTAAAAAACCTAGTAAACATACAGCGAGTGCTCCACACTCTTCAATCGAATATTAATAAAAAAAAATAAAACAAATAAAAATAGCTGTTACTTCACGGTGTTTAGGAATTCCATAATATAAAAAATACCAAAAATCCGTTTTTCGTATTCACAATTCGGGGAAATTCTTAAAAATAAAATAACGAGTGTCTTTCCTTGAGAAAAAAAATATTTTTGCATATTTTGCCCTGAAACGGACGTTCGACTTGCTCAATAAAATCTAAATTAATTTTTTTCTGGAAGGCTAGAAAAAGACGCACATTTTCGTTTTTTACGAATGTAAATACGTCAAATCCTGCCAAAGATACAGCCATTTGAATGGGAAAATATTAAAAAATGGTAATACACGAGAAAAAACGTCAGAATTTTTTTTTAAATGTCGACACTGTGAATATTTTTCAATAAAGTAACTCGATTTTCCAAAATTATTTATGGATTTTTTTTACTGGCCGAAGTGACGTGGAATGCCTCATATAAGTCTTTTCAACACCGTCACTCGTTGACGAAATATCAATAACGCGAATTTTCCGTGAAAAATCGTAACTAAGATTCGAGAATTCATGTTTTCTGTTGCCGAACGAGATTCGAAAAAAAGCTCCGTTGGACGATAGCCAATTCGTGAATAAACTTCGTTTTTTCGTTCCAACGGAACCAGGTGGGTCAGCCGATCGAGCGCTCGAGTACGATGGCCTCTGGCCCGATGATGAATAACATTACCAATCTGGATCTTTTCTTCAAATTTACAGATCTTTTTTTCAATACGTGCACCAATAACGTGCTCAAAATGAACAACGATTTTTGGGACGTCACTGCAGACCCTCGTGAGCGCAGAAAAATGTTCTTTCCAAAACGACAGACGTTTTTGGAAAAAAAAACATGAAAACGGATTTTTCTAGCGACTCGAACGTGTTTCGAGACGTCTCGAGGTGGCGGGATGAGTCGCGTAATGTCGCTCGGCGACGAAAAACAATAGGGATAACATTCGTATCGGAGCACCCAGCACGGAATCGTCGCTATCAACGTTCATCCTTCCTTCCGCTGCTCCCTTTTGGCCGCTGTAACAATCTCAACTGAACACCGGGATAATTGGTCACCTCGTGTCGTGCGCCTGCAGGTGATTCGGCGCGTCGGCGAATGTGAACTTAAGCTTGTACGCCTCGGCTACCAAAACGCCGATCTCCGAATCCGTCCAGTTTTGGGTCGGCAGGTTTTGTAGCATAAGCATTAGTCCCTTTTGAGAAAGAAAAGACAAGGCGTTACGTTCGAGTAGAAAGAAATGTTGAATAATCTTTTTTTGTTGGCTCGAATGATGTATCAACGTCGCAAGAATTATGTACAAAAGGAATAGGGTATTACACCCTTTTTTGAAAGATGTCTCAATTTGATGCTTTCGTGGTAATAAACTACTAGAATTTTTATTTCTATTTTATGAAATCGATAAGTCCCATGAAAATGCATTCAAGGCCTGAGGCCACTCTAGAGGCAGAAAAAAATATGCTTTTTGGGGATTTTTTTTTAGAAAAACTACAAAATAAATCGAGATTACAAAAAGGGTGTTTATCATACATATCAGTGACTGTATGCAATAATTTTTTTGAAGCGACTAATTTAAAAATGGCGGCGGTGCAGCGTTTATCTCGAACTGCATTTTTTAAATTGGCCGGAAACATAACTCAGACAATTTTCAACCGATTCACTTGAAATGTTGAATATATCTTGAAAAATACATTATTTATGGAAGTACGTAGGATTTTTTTAATATTGCATAGTTCATTTGTTATTAACAATTATCTGACGATTTTTTAGGCAAATTTTTGGAAAGTGAAATTTTTTTCAAGATATGTTCAACATTTCAAGTGAATCGGTTGAAAATGGTTTGAGTTATATTTCCGGCCAACTTATAAAATGCCGTTTTGAGATAAACGCTGCACAGCGGCCATTTTGAAATTAAGCGCTTCAAAAAAATGATTGTATACAGTCACTGATATGTATGATAAACACCCTTTGTGTAAGCTCGATTTATTTTGTAGTTTTTCTGAAAAAAAAAAAATCCCCAAAAAGCCCATCTTTTCGGCCTCTAGAGTGGCCTAACCCCTTAAATTTTACATTCCAAATTTCTGCGCGATAACGCTAGCCGCCATGCTGCTTCAGTTCGTGACGTCTCTTGCATAGTAAACATCGACGACATTCGACGCTGCGCCAATTGTGAATACGTACATTTTTTTGTTATAAGTGAGTTACAATCCCTATCATCGGTGTGTTGTTCTTAACTGTAAGAATACTAGTGTAAAAACATCGGGAAAGTTGTGGATTCAAATGCCAATTGACAAAAATATGAGGAAGACTTGGATAAAACTTGCGAGAAGAGATTCAAAGTCGTAGTCTGAAAAAAAACTCTTGTTCTTTTTTGAAGTACAGATAACTATTTGAAAATATGGAATTAACTATGACAAACGAGAATATATAGTTGTTGACGCTTTCTTTTGCAGGTTAGAGAGTAATACGTCTACCGCTTTCTTTGTTTGCTATGTCAATGACGTAAATTTTTTTAATTTTTTTTGAGTACTTTTTATTAACAAATACTATAGCAAAGAAAATGATAGAAAATGGAACTTTTTTTTCAAAAACGTACAATTTTTTCGAAGTTTCACTTTTCTTTGGATTTTTTAAGTTCACATAGAGCGTGTGGGCCTTAGAAATGTAAAACTCTTTAGCTCTGATGTTTCAGATCAATGCACCGTACGCCAGTTTGTACGCCGCGGAACAACTCAGACGGCAACTGTCTTCAAAACAAGTGCCATACAGACGCGATTTTCAAATATTGAAGAAAAACATCTTTTTAGCAAATTAAAAGAATGTGAGCGCCAAATTTTAACAATGTAGAGTAAACAGTTTCGACTTTCGAAATAGTTTTCGGAATAATTTTTTATTTAGAGGCCCTGTTTGTCTTTTTTGCACACAATTCGTTTCGTGTCGTCTTTCGTAAAAGTATTATTATTCATAGAAAACTATTAAAAATTGAAATATTCATATATATATATATATATATATATATATATATATATATATATATATATTCCAATATTTTTATTTTTATCTATGAATGTAAAAACAAAAATACTGTTTCGTCTCTTTTGCTCTCAACTAGTTTCCTATCAGCTCCCGTAAAAAGAATATTTATATGTAAATTTTTTTTAGGTGTCTTCTCACTTTAGACGCTAAAAAAGGCGATTGCATGAATTTTTTCGATGGGTTTATATTATAGATCGTGATATAAAAGTTGTTACATTTAATAAATACACTTTCGAAATACATTTTAAAAAATTTGTATTTATTTAAGTCACTATTTATAGACGAAAATGGTAGTTAAAAAATTGTCCTAAAAAATTGTAGGTCTGCGCTGCTGATGAAATCTGGGCGATGGATCATCCCAAACAAAAAAATTAAACGGTTTTAGATTCAGTATGTTAATGGCTATGGCGCATATAATACGATTTTTGATATATGCAAAAATAACAAAATGGCGGACATTTTTCGAAAAAAAAAACTTAAAAAACATTTTTTTCACCGTTTTTGGAAAAAAGAAGTAAATGTCAAAATTTTAAAAATCCTTTATATGCGCTATAGCTATAGTTGTAAAGAATATGTGGTTAATATTTCATGAGGATCGGTTTAGTAGTTTCGAAGATTTTATCAACAAGCCGTCGAAAAACATTGTTTTGAGAAAAACGCAGTTTGAAGTTCCTTTGGGATACATAAATACATCAAAAAATGTTTTTTTAAATGTATTTCGAAAGTGTATTTTTCAAGCGTAACAACTTTTATATCAATATCTATAAAATAAACCTATCAAAAAAATTATGAAAATAGCCTTTTTTAACGTCTAAAGTGAGAAGACCCCTTAAATTATAAATAATCTATATTTCAAATAAAAAATGGTAAAAATAATTTTTATATAAATTATATATATGAATCCACCGGAGTAAAGCCACGAGCAAAGGCTCCTTTCCTGACGACCGATTCGCTCTAAATGTACTCACTTGAAAATCCGGTTGCAGGAGAAGATGGCGCCTCCATCGAAGGAGAAAGGCTGCACAGACGTAGAGCTGAAACGAGGCGAAGCGATCGGACTCCGCGAGGTACGTGTCCCAGAGGCGAATCGTACAGTGAAGCGGTATTTCCCTTGTTAATAAATTGTTCATCCAACGGAAGGAAAACTGCAGATAGTCCACACCGTGCTGATGAAGATGTTGGTGCAGCGGCGCTAAAATTACGGCAATTTGCGGTACGATTTTTCATTCGAATTCAGTGAGCTGTTAGGATTTTCGGTCGGCCTCGAAAGTCACGAAGTTACTGTATTGGGTTAGTGCAAGTGCACTTTGTCATGTTGAGCTCGAGACCGTTTCCGGTATAATGTTCTCACCATCGATCCTCTGTATCAGCTCCTTCAACTGGTTAACTTTGTGCTGAATGCCTAATTGAGCAAAGATGTAGTTGTCCTGAATCCCGTCGAGGAATTTGGACAGGCACCAAAAGCTGTCGGCCTCGATGATGTCCTGACGCTCCTGCGGCAAGCTCGCGACCTCGTAATTCTCGAGATCCTGCCAGGCCGAGGCCGGTACGGCTTCTTGCAAGAATACCAGGAAGAACGGTGTAACGAGATCGTTCATGCCCTTTGCAGTGTCAGAAAGACGAAACCGAGTTGAAGCCAACACATTTTTCGCTACTCGTCAAAAGCTTCGTTACATTTATAGGCTCCGTGCGCAACACTAGCGCCGCCTAGCGTTCATATTTAAGACAGCTCTTTCAAAGGCTCTGTGGTTGTGGTTATAATATAGTGATAAATTATAAAAATTAAAATCACGACTAATTTGCATTTAATTTGTTTGCATTAAGACTAGCGTGAATTAGAGGTCCAAAAGAAGCGTCTTTTTCGGGAATTTTTCTAGAAGGGAAAAAACAAGAGAGCCCAGTAAACATTGAGGTATCTTTTGATGTATTTTTGATATGTATAAAAAAATTCAACATGAAACACAAATGACTGCAGATTTGTCAGCATATTCGCATATTCCATGTGCGTCTTGCCACTGCGGTCCCCAATCGGCGGGAAAGATGTAGCTCGAAATTCTTGACTGAACCGAATAAACCAATAAAATTTTCTGTTGTCATATATTTTTCTTCTGGATGAATTTTAAAAAACTGGAAAAATCATGAAATTATAACTTTTCTCAGGTGTGAAAGAAAAATGGGTTAAAAAAACACTTTAACGACCTATAAAAATTATTTAAAAAGACTTTTGCAACGACTTTTTTAATTCACTTAGAAGAGATTTTCATACTGAAGAAAATAAACTATGGTTTCATTCAATAGGTTGATTAGTTTTTTGCTATCACGCCGCCAATTTGGAAAAATCGTGAAAATGAAAACTGGAGAAAACGCGCGTCAAAGTTTTCAATAGGAGGAAATGTCAATATCAAATATCATTCGCTTCTCTGCTTTTGCCCTTGTATCTTCGAAAATATTTACAATTGGCCTCCGTAACTTTATTCTTGGATATTTTATCTATCGATTTAAGCATTAAAAAAACGACTTTTCAGACCTTCTAATTCAAGCTCCCGCCTTAAATCAATTAGTCTAGCCAAAGACTACTGTTCACTTTACTAAAAGTGTTTCCTTTTAGTAAAGTGAACAAAAGTAAAATATCCTGCAAATGTAGATTTTTGTTAACTTGTAGTTTTGTTATAAGACGAGAAAAATGAAGCTATATAATTACTTTTATAAAAATTACCAAACATATATTGTTGCTGCGCCACTAATAATAAATAAAATTTTGTTTTCAAAACAAAACATGACCTAAGTTTAATAATTCAAGCTCGTGTCATAAGGTAAACCTCTTCTTTCTGCTAACTGCAGCTATCCATTTGTTGCGTTGTTCTAACTTCCAATTTGCCGTAGGGAATCGATCAAATTTGCATTTACTATTCCTTCCGTTTTTTTTTTGCAATTTAGTACACAGCAACTGTCGTGGTCCAATTTTAATAGAACACTATTTTTAATTTGATTGCCTAAATTTCGTACTACGCTCGTACAGATTCAACAGATAAACTGCATTAGATTTTACGTGCTGTTCCGTGATTAGATGTCTTCAACAACACGGCCGCCGCGACCTCGGGTCGGTAAACGCCGACCACCGCGATAAGCATATGCATGCATACGCTATGCCTCCCAGTTCGCATTCGGAGACAGGTCATTGTGCAACTACTGGTCAATCCAAGTGACTTTCCAACACTCTAACAACTCTGCAGGTTGCTGCCCGAGCTAATAATAACGTAGCTCACCCACCGGGCGCTCGTGCAATTGTCGTGGTCTATTTTTAATAGAACCATATTTTTAATTTTATTGCAAAAATCTCGTACTATGCTCGTACAGATTGGACAGATAAACTGCACTGATTTTACGTGCCGTACCTGGCCATAAGCCTTAAACAACACGACCCCCACGGGTTTGGGGTCGGATACGGCGACCACGCAACAAGCATATGCAAGCCTCCCAGTTTACATTCGGATGCGGGTCCTCGTGTCACTACTGGTGAAGCCGAGTGACTTTGCAAC
Source organism: Ophion slaviceki (assembly GCA_944452715.1). Taxonomy (NCBI): domain Eukaryota; kingdom Metazoa; phylum Arthropoda; class Insecta; order Hymenoptera; family Ichneumonidae; genus Ophion; species Ophion slaviceki. The sequence continues at coordinate 61,805,615 of OX101784.1, forward strand.
ACTCCAACAGCTCTGTGGGGTTCTGCCCGAGCTGTTGGTGCGCAGCTCACTCGTCGGAACCCCTAACGGTCCCTGGCCAGCATGCGGCCAACCACTGCCCCCACGAGTCCAACCTCACCGGCTGGGCCGACTACTCGTCGGTGGCTTCCCAGCCCCCATGGTACCAGTTTAGATCACTGGTGGGGTCTTCGTGAAACATAATCGTGCCACTACACTTTGCGGGTCCCGCCCCGACGGCCGTGGTAGGCTAGCTGGAACGGCGGTGTCGCCGCTGACCGAGGCTTCCACAGGCATCATCCCGTAGGAGTCAGACTGCAGGAATCCTCCCGCCGACGTACAGATTTGACAGATAAATAGCCGAGTCTACTGCTATTTTCGTCTACTGCGTGCGCTGCATTCGGTTTCATTACCCCCACCCTATACTCTGCAATGAGCCAATACTTTTTTTTTCGTTTCACTTTTACTTGTAACTTCGATATTATCAGTTCTTCGAAAACCCCCCTCGTTTCCCCACGCACTGCCGCATCAACACAGGAGGGCACAGGGAAACTGTGGAAAACCCGTGCCCGAGGCGGCTATATTGTCACTGAGTTTCCGGTCGCCTGTCACCATCCGGAAACTCGGTGGTTTTTTCGGTATTTGAATTGCCACATTTGTACCTGGACGTAACCGGAAGCGGGATGTCGAATCGCCCATATGTAAAGTATCCTCTCGAAAATGAGCTGTACCGTGTGCTGCTGAAAGAGCGATATGAGCGGTGACATTCGTGGAATATCAATGTGTATTTGTCGATATGTGTCCTGAAAACCCTCATCCCTCTCAGTATCGTAATACTGCTTCACGAGATTCCAATAATCCAATTGTTTGCGCTCGAGAACCTGCTGACGACGCTCTATATTGGCGGGAAGATATTCCTGGAAAGGAAAAAAAAGAAGAGTCAATATATCGTGAAGGATCGTTGATGAAACGCGTTGCCGAATGCGACAGAAGCCTTTACTCACAGAGAGCAATCTCCAGGTGACAGATCGTAGCTTCGCAGGTATACCGGACCAGGACAACTGTCTCAACTCGTCCAAATTGAGTAGGGGAGAATCCAGCAGAGATTGGAACTTGTCGACTTTACTCTCACCGTCTTGAACGAAGTGACACAATAATGAGGATTAATAGACACGTAACAATCTCCTCGCGACAGTCATTTTTCTTTCTACTTTGATTTTTTTTGTAAATGCATGGCATTCTCTTAAATTTGCATTTTCTTTATTTTAATTACTATCAAAAAGAAAATATACATGCTCTAACTAAAAAGCTAGACTGCACGTCGATTCGCAACTCCCACTGCAACCTTGCTGTAACACTCTGCCACAGCTCCGCCACTTCGATAATAAATTAATGGAAAAAAATAGTTTTGTATACTCAAATATACTGTTAAACTATACCTACAGTTTAATAAATGTAGAATAATTATTTCTTAATTTTTAAAATCCATCAAAATTGCTTAATTTTTTCGTCTAAATGCCTTGATCCCGCCTTAAGGGATCATCAGAGTGTAAAATTTTCAAAATTTTAAATTTTGTCACAACATTCTTCACACCATTCTTCATCTTGCTATGGAAGCTTTTTTTTAATCTTCATGCTTTTTTCACCGAAAAACTGTCGAAAAAATAGGCTAAATTCGATACTTTTTCCAAACCACCGCCATTTTGTCAATTTTGATTTTCAAAAAACCTCCATAGCAAGATCTTTGTACAAAATTTATTTCAGATAATATTTACGGCCACAACCGTGTACATCGTAGGGACTCCTTTTTTTCAAAGACATTTCCAACCGTTAAAAAGAGTGTAAAAAAATAAACGTTTAAAAATGTATTTTCTTTTCTTCACGAGTGCTTTAATTTGACACAAAAAAATCAGACTAATTAGCGTATTTTAACCGTCGAAAAAAAATGGCCAATATCATCTATTTTTCGACCGGTTACACTGTGATGATACCTTAAGGCGAAGTAGAAGATCCACCACGTGACATATAAGTGCGAGAGAGATAGCTGAAATTTTCGAACAGAGATTTCTTAGAGATGAATAATATTTAGGGCAAAAGGAAATCATCAAGCTCCGCGTCAGGAAATTCTCCAGGGCCTAATGCTTTGTTTTTCCTAAAAAAATTAACGATCTATGAGAAAATTGGGTTAGAAAATTTGTGCGGTTATGTTGACCTTGTACATGCCCTTAAGGGATAAATAACACCATTCTAGGATTTTGGAAAAATAGTTTTTTGTTGCTAAAAAATATTTTGGGGTCCTAAAAACAATATGCAATTGGGCTTGTAGCGAATTTATTTTTTGAGGGTTCAATTATCGATTTTGCCACAGCGCCTTGAATTTCTTTCAGGCGCGTCGTACAACTTTAAACGCGATTTTCTCGAAACCAAAAAAAAATTCTAACGTTTTTTCTCGTTGATTACCATTTTTTAACATTTTTCCATTCAAATGGCTGTATCTTTGGCAGGATTTGAAGTATTTACATTCGTAAAAAACTTTAGATTTTATTGAGCAAGTCGAAAAAAAAATGCACAAATAATTTTGAAAAATCGAGTTACTTTATTGAAAAATATTCACCGAGTGTCGAAATTTTTTTTAATTTCTGCCGTTTTTCTTTGTTGATTACCATTTTTAACATTTTTCCATTCAAATGGCTGTATCTTTGGCAGGATTTGACGTATTTACATTCGTAAAAAACGAAAATGTGCGTCTTTTTATGGCCTTCCAGAATTGTTTCCAGGTTTTTGAAATACATATGACATATATCTCATATGTATTTCAAAAACCTGGTAAACATACAGCGAGTGCTCCACACTCTTCAATCGAATATTAATTTAAAAGAAAATAGCTGTTACTTCACGGTGTTTAGGAATCCCATAATATAAAAAATATCAAAAATCCGTTCCTCGTATTCACAATTCGGGGAAATTTAAAAAAATAAAATAACGAGTGTTTTTCCTTCAAAAAAAAAATATTTTTGCATATTTTGCCCTGAAAGGGACGTTCGACTTGCTCAATAAAATCTAAAGTTTTTTACGAATGTAAATACGTCAACGCCTGCCAAAGATACAGCCATTTGAATGGAAGAATGTTAAAAAATGGTAATCAACGAGGAAAAACGGCAGAATTTTTTTTTTTTTTAATTTCGACACTCGGTGAATATTTTTCAATAAAGTAACTCGATTTTTCAAAATTATTTGTGGATTTTTTTTACTGCCTGAAGTGACGTGGATCGCCTCATAGATTATAATTTTTTTTCGGTTTTTGTTCAGGTTTTATACTTTACGAGAAAACCGTTCTCCCGTGAAACATTTGTAAAAAACACGTTTTTCAAGATGGGCTCTGTCGCCGACATTTTGTATGAAAATTACAATAAATTTTTTTATACCTTAATATGTGTTAAATAAACCCTCTCGAAAGAAATTCTATTCCTCTTTTCATACTCCCAAAATAAATTGTCAATTATTTTCTGCCGCTAGAGTTATCCCTTAATTGGCAAACTTCTTTGAGCTCGAGAAAGTTTCAACGTGGCAATTACGATGGGCGAATCACCTTGTTCCTTGGATGGCACGAAGAACTTGGAGGACGCGTTGCTTGGCTTGAGTGGCTGCGGCCTACCGGGAAAGTGGGTTGTCCTGTGGCCCGGCGAATTGCCAAATTTAACGTCCCCCTCGTCGCTCGTATTTTGTGGAGTGTTGTGATTCGTCGGGGGATTCGTGGTTGCGCTCATCTGAGCGTTGCGACGAAGGTGAAGTGGTTGGACGGCTAATCTTTGGAGGGCCTCGGCACGTTTCTCGTCGGGTATGATCGCCTGGCGCGATTGGATCTCCTTGCTGTTCACTTGCGTCTCGGCGCAGCCACCGCCGCTACGATGACTGTTGATGACGCTCAAAGCGGCCGAATGACTGACGCGCTTCGATATCTTCACGTCCGAAACGGTCCAGAACTCGTCGTCGCCCGAGTCCCAAGCGTCGTCGACGCTCTCCTGGAAGTCTTTGAACGAGGCCGCGCCTCCGCCGCTTCCCGCATTGCTCGCGTTGCTCGCGAAACTCAGGGGCAAATTGTTCGTCGTCGTTCCTCTCGTCTGACGCGTGTCCTGCTTTGGACTCGGCCTTTAACGAAAAATATTGACATGTGAGCATTTGTTTTTATTTTCGTTCTTCGGTATTGAGAATATATAAAGACGCGGCGGCGAATTATTGACGTCGTATAAATAAAATGATTTTGGAGCGTTGAAGAACCTCGGCGTGTGCTCTGGGTACGATAAGTTAAACATATATCTAGATGTAAATTATTTACGTATGTATATACGTCTTTTGAGCAAAAAAAAATCGGGGCCCTTCCAATGTCGTGAAATTTATTATTAAAATTATTCATATATATGAGGGATTCTCCGTCAATTCAGCCACTTTTTTCGACCATCTCAGATCTGCCCCACAATTGGTTATATCAAAGTACTACTAAAAGGCTTTCTATGTGAATTTTGTCAGATTTTTTAATTCAACATTTTAGAAAATGCCGTTTTTTTTCGAAATGAATATATCTCGGAAACTAGAAGTAACTGAAAAAATGTCTGTACATAAAAGTTGTAGTTTTGTGTTAGCTTTCGAGCGGATGACTCGAAATAATTTTTACGTTCCGGTAACGCTGATTTTTTGCCAAAAAAGGGGGAAATTATTTTTTTATTAAAAAACGGCCATTTTTTGGCTGAAAAAGTTACATAGTCTTCCAGCATGTCTGACGATATCGCAAAAAAATCGCCAGAGTGGCACGGAGCGAGGTTCCGGTATAAAAAAATTAATATGTGTGGTTTCATTTTTTTACCCTAGAACCTCGATCCGTGCCACTCTGGCGATTTTTTCGCGATATCGTCAGACATACTGGAGGACACTGTAATTTTTTCAGCCGAATAAATGGCCGTTTTTTAATAATAAAATAATTTCCCCATTTTTTGGTAAAAAATCAGCGTTACCGGAACGTAAAAATTATTTCGAGTCGTCCGCTCGAAAGCTAACACAAAACTACAACTTTTATGTGCAGACATTTTTCTTCAGTAACTTCCAGTTTCCGAGATATATTCATTTGGAAAAAAACGAGATTTTCTAAAATGTTGAATTAAAAAATCTGAAAAATTCACATAGAATGCCTTTTAGTAGTACTTTCATATAACCAATTATGGGGCAGATCTGAGATGGTCGAAAAAAAATTGACGGAGAATCCCTCATATACAACTTAAATAAGTTTATATATATAGACTTTTGGAACAGTTTCCAAAAATTGTAATACCACAAATATCAATTCTTCTAAAGGTACTCAATATATTTACCCGAATAGGTAAAAATGTTTCGTTGTTTGTCTTTCGAAATTTTACGAAACATTACTATATATATATATATATAGTCATTTTTCATAAGGTATCATTTTTCGAACTATCTTGACGTCTTTATGTGCGTATGTATTTTTCTCGAACAATTTTTCAAAACTATTATGCCACTAATATAATTTTTTTTCAATTACTTAAATTATATTTACGTGAGTAATTAAAATAAAATGTTTCGATGTTTGTGGTTCAAAATTTTACGAAATATTTCTATATGAATGTGTGTGTGTGTGCTGTTATGAATGGATAATCCTGTAACTGTCGATAGGTCAGATCATGCCCAATTATATGCTGGAATTTCAGTTTAGTACAGTCCCACGGTTTTCGAGACAAAAATCATCTGCTTTTGGTTTTTTGCATGCCATTTCTACAAATGGTAACTATTTTTGCTGATTTGGTTCATCAATAAAAGTCTTTTTCTTAACCTTAAATGTTAAGGAAACTTTATAAAAAAAAGATCTTATGCAGAATTTTCATTCAAACCAATTCGAACATCTGACTTTGATAGCCTGCGGTGTGAAAAAAATGTACTACCCATATGAATATTTTTTCGAATACAGTGTTCGTAATGAAAAATTTGAAATCCTGAATAGACGCCTAAAAAAATCACAGATGTTCTTTTTGACTAATATTTCAAACTGGCAGATTTTGAAAAAAATTGAAGAGGTTGAAAAAAGAAGTGGCCCAGTTGATGAAGAATGCCTCATATATATGTATACATATACGTTTTTTTTAACTACTCACATTTATGAAAATCACTTTTTCGAGAATTTACTCAAAAATGCATACACTCTTACACCCACGCACATAGTTAAATGGATACAAAACTGCAGCAACGCCAAATACTACCATCTGTACACTTTTCCCCTACGAGTAGGGCGAGTGCTCCCTATTTCTTGCCAATGCAAACGGGTATGTCTCCGCATAATAAAAATTGACATTCGCCTAGAGTATTAATCAGCCCAGCTTGGTTGTCAATAAGGAAAAAAAAGTTTCCGGCCGACAAGTCCCGCAACAATTAAAGTGTTCGTCATTGTCAAAACTGCCAGATGTACCTTCCAGGCACGGCCCGTGTGTTTTTCTTCCAAAACGACTGATGATTATGCTGAGACTGATTCTGATGATTCTGGTTTTCCATCTTCTTGTGGGACGTTAACTGCCAGCCGCCAATTTTCCTTGACAATCGGATACGCCAAGCCAACCGTCCTTCATCCCCCTGCGGACAGCTGGCAAATTCGAACACAGTTACGAAAGCGGCCTTTGACGAATCTCTCAAAAGTGACGAAAATACTTTTTCTACGTCTTTTGTCATAGAATCGTCAATATTTCTCGCGCATCCTTCCGCGATCGCCTACCCGACCCGTTTCGCCTGCGTAATCTCCGGCACGCCGAAAGCTTGAAACTTTCACAAGCCAAAGAAGCTTTGGACTAGCGCGCTTCAAAGTCTTCTTTCTCGGATTAGCCGGCAAGTTTATTTTTCTCCCTACACACGCAAACTACACGTAATCAGTGGGGGGGGGGGGGGGGGAATCCTCTGTCGTGACAGCAAAGTTTGACGATTCGTATACATCGCGAAGCGGAAGTGAATAACGTCGAGCCCACGAAAGCTCAGGTTATGTTTTGATTGGACGCGAAAAAAAGAGGCTATTTTTGGAGAATTCGGCACGATTCGCTCGTAGCGCGTTTCAAAACATATTGCAGCAGTGAATAATAGCGGGGGCTGATTCCATTGATACGTGGAATGTCACAGAGTTGGATGATCGACAGTTAAACTTCTCTCTCACTCGCTTTCTCTCTCTCTGTCAGCGCACGCTTTGTACGAGCGATGACACCGAAAATATTTATTGTTCCTTACGTAACGTCAAATACGCGTTGTTTCGATGACGTACGCACGTGCGATTATAGATCGATCAATTACCAGAGCACATTCGTGCGGAATTTCCGGCAAACGTTGGTCCAAGATTCGAAGAAAAATACGGCACTGTCCTCCTCCCTCCCGTTCGAGCGACTCTGTTTGACGTTACGCCAGTTGGATTTTTCACCACCACAGCTGCGAGGATCAACGGGTGCTGCCATCACTCCGCCCGCGCTGCCAATCACGCCGGACAATGTTTTTCAATTTTTCGGCATTTTCTCGTCTCAAGGATTCGGAAAAATCTCTTTTTCCGAGTCTGGATTATTCGAGTATTACGGCATTCGGCGATTACGGGACGAGATAGCGGGGACGCAGTTTTCCGTCGACTCACAGGCGATTGATGAAGATAATTGAGGAAAATTGAGCGGCAATTATCAGCCGAGGAAACGAGTTTGAGACTCTTTTTTAAATAGCGCGAACGGCGTTTTTCAATTATTTATTGAGAAGCGGAAGAGGAGGTTTTTTATTGTGATCGCTTGATCGCCATTTCTGGTTTTCCAGAGACGCGGAGGAGTGTTGCCCACACTCGTTTTCCAGCGCATTCGCATACGAGGGCACGGGGAAAGTGAGGAAAACTTGTACCGACGGAGGTGATTTGCTGAGTTTCCGATTGCGTGTCGACTTCCGGAAACTTGTGGCTGAGCGCGAGGCTGAGCGGTCACCCATCCGAGTATTGGCCCTACATCGTCGGTTTCAGAATCCGCAGAATTCCCTTATTTTCCCATAACCATTATTTTTCAACTGAAATGCGTTTTTTTAAGGGCGCCTAGTTGAAATTTTTGAAAATTTCGGTCTTTGGTTTTTGAAGAATTCTCAAAATTTGACATTTCAAAAATATTCTGGGAATATTTCAAATCCTTAGGTTCAAGAATTTCCTTATTTTCCCATGACTATTATTTTTCAACGGAAATGCGTTTTTTAAGGGCTTGCACCTAGTAGAAATTTTTGAAAATTTCGATTTTTGGTTTTCGAGGAATTCTCAAAGTTTGACATATCGAAAATATTCTGGGGAAATTTCAAATCCTTACATTCAAGAATTTCCTTATTTTCCCATGACCATTATTTTTCAACTGAAATGCGTTTTTTAAAGGCATCTCGTTGAAATTTTTGAAAATTTCGGTTTTCGAGGAATTCTCAAATTCTCAAAACATTTCAAAAATATTCTGGGGAAATTTCAAATCCTTACGTTCAAGAATTTCCTTATTTTCCCATGACCATTATTTTTCAACGGAAATGTGCTTTTTAAGGGCTTGCACCTAGTAGAAATTTTTGAAAATTTCGATTTTTGGTTTTCGAGGAATTCTCAAAGTTTGACATATCGAAAATATTCTGGGGAAATTTCAAATCGTTACGTTCAAGAATTTCCTTATTTTCCCATGACCATTATTTTTCAACTGAAATGCGTTTTTTTAAAGGCATCTAGTTGAAATTTTTGAAAATTTCGATCTTTGGTTTTCGAGGAATTCTCAAAGTTTGACATATCGAAAATATTCTGGGGAAATTTCAAATCGTTACGTTCAAGAATTTCCTTATTTTCCCATGACCATTATTTTTCAACTGAAATGCGTTTTTTTAAAGGCATCTAGTTGAAATTTTTGAAAATTTCGATCTTTGGTTTTCGAGGAATTCTCAAATTTTGACATTTCAAAAATATTCTCGGAAAATTTCAAATCCTTACGTTAAAAATTGAGGGAGCTATGGGCGTTTATAGGTAGGTTCCGCGAACCGGCGAAATTTAAGGGTGATTTTCTTGAAATGGACTTTATCAAAATCGGTAACGATATCCCAAAGATCACTGCACCGATCCACTTCAAATTTTACAAGCTGCATTTACATATTAATAAGCAGTGCTTGAACGAAGGATTTTTTTTTCGATGCGTAGTTTATTTTTTCATCAACGAAAATAGAGCGTTTTTTTCACCGAAATTCGATACTTTCACTTTGGACTGTGGCCATTTTTTCCCAAATCAATATTTTTTTTTAATCCTTCGTCCAAGCACTAGAAAATTTCATGCAAAAACTAAATGCGTTCGATATGTTTTCTCTCGGACGATTTGTTTCCGAGCAGCAGTAGTCACCGCCAAGAATGTTGTTCAAATATCGTTCTGCACGAGCCATCCTATCTGCCACATACATAAATATTTTGCGATACATGTAGAACAAAGTTGTAATCAGCACGCGTTTTTTCCAGAAAAAATTCACGAAAATTCCTCTTTTTCCGAACACGAGCTGGCTGTAGCGCCTTAAGGTGTAAGGCGAGCAGCGAGGTCGGTATTTGCCACGAATGATTTAAGGGGTCTTCTCACTTTAGACGCTAAAAAAATACTATTTTCATGATTTTTTTTGATAGGTTTATATTATAGATATTGATATAAAAGTTGTTGCACTTAATAAATACACTTTCGAAATACATTAAAAAAAATTGTTTTTATTTATTTAAGGGGTAAGGCCACAGTAGAATTTTCAAAAAAACGATTTTTTTCGCTAAAACGGTGCTTTATCGTCATAAGAATAAGTTACTATTCGATTTATAGCAAGAACATTTTTTTTCACCGCATTTGAGCGTATAACGTAAGCCCACCTCTGGCACGGCCATAGAGTACCTAAAACTTCGAACGCGTTTTTCTCGAAACAGCTTTTTTCACTATTATAGACGAAAATGGTAGTTACAAAAATGTCCTAAAAAAATGGTAGATATGCGAAAAAAAAACGTGTTTTTTCACCGTTTTTGGCAAAAAGGTAAATGTCAAAATTTGAAAAAAAAAAAAAATCCTTGATATGCGCTGTAGCTATAGTTGCAAAGAATATGTGGTCCAAATTTCATAAGGATCGGTTCAGGAGTTTCGAAGATTTTATCAACAACCCGTCGAAAACCGTTGATTCGAGAAACACGCGTTTAAAGTTTGTTTGAGGTACATAAATACATAAAAACATTTTTTCGTGTATTTCGAAAGTGTATTTATCAATTGTAACAACTTTCATATGAATATCTATAATATAAAGCTTTCAAAAAAATGCATGAAAATAGCTTTTTTTAGAGTCTAAAGTGAGAAGACCCCTTAACGCGTTATCGCGATGATGAACGCAAGGTACGATAGAGAGGTCGCGGCGTATGCTTCGCGAATTACATTAGCGTGCGACACGCGTCTATTGTGTCCCGCGAGCGCGACATCGTACACGCACTTTTCCCGATCTCCCGACGGAGTTATACACGCGATAAGAAACGTGCGTGCGATAAATCCTCCGAGACGACACGAATCGAGCAACTTTTGCGGCGTCCCTCAAAACGCCTTTTTCTCGTCACCGTTCGTGCGATCTCCGATTCCAATTGTCGAAACAAGGTTCGCCCTTCGATCGAAATATTTACGCCGTGTAAAATAATCGAAACTGAAAAAATAATTGGGCAAAGAATTTCGTAATTGCACCCATACACTTGTTATTTTTAGCTCATTTGTCAATGCTTCATTTTCGAGCATTCGCTTTTTTTTCGTTAATTTCAGCCAGTTTATCATAATTCGACATTCGAGATTTTTCGCTATTTTTTTTCGCTACTCTGAGCATGTTTGTTGTCCGATGATGAAACTTTTCTCGTTTCGCCAATTTATTTCACAGATGGGTGAGACTTGCGGCCTGTCTAACAGCGAAGCGCGCGATCTCTGCAACGCTTCGACGCCGCAACACACCAAAGATTGGATAATGCAACAGACCATGTACCGAATCAAAGATCCGAGAAAATCGTTGCCCTTTTACACCGGCGTACTCGGCATGAGATTACTCCAGAAACTCGACTTTCCGGAGAACAAGTTCTCCCTGTACTTCATGGGCTACGAGAGACAGGAGGACATACCGACCGACAAGAGACAATCCATCGAATGGACAATGAGCAGAAAAGCCACCATAGAACTGACTCAGTATGTAGTGGGAATATTTTTGGGATTTTCCGCTTTGCTCTGAAAGAACAATCAATAAAAAAGAAAATTTTGCAGTTTCTCCTTAGGAATCTGTGACAATAATCTGTAATTATAGTAAAACAGTATTCTTGCTGATAATTTGATATTTTGAGGTTACTAATATTTAATAGTGCGATAACGTATTGACGTTCAAATGTTGTAATTATAGTAAAATGTTAAATGTTGTAACTATAGAAAAATAAGTCCACTCTTGCTGATAATTCAGTATTTGAACTTACAACTATTTAGTAGAATGTTTAACTATTTAGTAAAGTTTTACTATTTACTAAAATACTTAAATGTTGTAACTATAGTAAAACTAGTCTACTCTTGCTAATAATTCAGTATTTTGAACTTACAACTATTTGGTAGTTGTATTTGGTACAACTATTTGGTCCAACTATTCAGTAAAATTTCACTATTTACTAAAATACTTAAATGTTGTAACTATGGTAAAACTAGTCTACTCTTGCTGATAATTCAGTATTATTTGGAGTTTGTTTGCTGATAATTCAGTATTTGGAGTTTAGTGGAATGTTCTAATATTTAGTAAAACATTTAATTGTAATTATAGCAAAACAAGTATACTTTTGCTGTTAAATCAGTATTTTGAGTTTACTACTATTCAGTAGCATAACTGACTTCTGTTTAAATGGCTACTGTTTTAAAATTAACTACTATTAAAATTGGAATGTTACTATTATTTTTTACCGCTTATGCATTTGCTACTATCATTCAAATTGCTGCTGTTCAATCCACGTCAATTGCTACTTTTTTACTAATGAGTTTCTACTCACTACTACGCAAATGTACACTACAATTACAATTGTTATTATTTTCATATAATTACTATTGCAATTGATACTATTTTCATTCACTGTGCTATCGTGAACTTTGATTTCAATATAACTCCTATTGCAATTAACAATATTTCAACAAACTGCGATTTCGTATACTTAGAATTTACTACTTCAAAGTTCCTACTATGAAAATCACTGCTATGTTAACTTACTGTCCATTACTATTTGGATAGTTATTTCCGTAGTTTACTCTTCACTAGTTTTTAAACAGACATTTACCCTGCTCGATAGAGGTAAGTTATCAATTACCACTTCAAAGTTTCTACTATTAGCATCACTGCTATCTTGATTTACCATTTATTACTATTCAGACAGTTACTACTATTAAGGGGCTAGTCCACTTTGGAGCCACGAAAAAAGGCTACTTTCGCGATTTTTTAGAGGATTTTATAAAAGATATGAATATAAAAGTTGTTGGGCGTGATAAATAAAGTCTTGAAATACATTTAAAAATTTTTATTCATTTTTATTCATTTTTAAGTACAAAAACTATAGTTTAACGTAACGCCTCAAAAATAGGTGGGCTAGGTAGCTCCATCACAACTCGGCAACGGCTTGACCGAAACAAAAAAATCAAAGTCCATTAGATTCAGTATGACACCAGCTACAAAATGACCCTCGGATATAAAGTTTCATCAAAAAATAAAAAAATGGCAGATGAATAACGAAAAAAGTTTTTAGAAACGCGTTTTTTCGCAGTTTTTCGCAAAAAAAAAGAGTAAATATCAAAATTTTAAAACCATCGAGGGTCATCTTGGTGCGAATCATGTTTACAATATGTGGTTGAAATTTAAAGAGAATCGGTTCATTAGTTTTAGAGATACGATGGAGCTAGATTTTGAAAACGTTGTTTCGAGAAAAACGCGTTTGAAGTTTATACTATGAAAAACTTTTACCTAAACTGAATCGGCAATTCCTGCACCGTACAAAATCCCTTCTGATTGCTCAACATCGTCGATTTCTTCAAGTCTTGCTTGCTTTCGGTTTGTTGAAATTTTCGAAGTGGCCCCTTAAAATCGCTGCTACCTTGATTTTTTGTTAACTACTATTCAGACAATTAATACTAATTAAATCACCGCCATCTTACTGCTAGTTCCAAAAGTTATGGCTACTGAAATCACTACTATCTTGATTTACTATTTACTACTATGTAACCAGTTATTTATCCTCCGTAATTTACTCTTCACTACTATTAAAACGGACATTTACCCTGTTCGATAATTTACCGGTTCAAAATTCGTACTATTAAAATCACTACTATCTTAATTTACTATCCACTACTATTCAAACTTCTTTTTACCCTCCGTAATTTACTCTTCAGTACTATTAAAACAGACATTTACCCTTATATTTTACCACTTTAACGTTCCTACCACCCAACTCACTGCCATTTCAATTTACTATTACCCAAACGGATACTCCCCTGCCCCGATAGTTTATCATCTTGAACTTTCCACTATTACAACAAGCGAAGACTTACTCTCGTAGATAAAACCCAAAGAACGACTGTAGTTCCAAAGTTAATTCTCTGTTGCAGCAATTGGGGGACCGAAACCGACCCTGATGCCAAGTATCACAACGGAAACTCGGAGCCCAAAGGGTTCGGTCAGTATATCTTACTAACATTGTCAAATTGACATTTCTATTCTCTTTCTTATTCTACTATTCTACTATACTAGGTTTTTTTTATTCTACTATATAGAAAACGTATTTTTCACAATAACTTTGATATATAATTCCCAATGAGACATGACCCTAAAATCCATTCACAAAATGAAAAAGCTATTTTTGAATAAAAATGTAGTTGATTGCAAAAACGATGATACCCAGGCTATAAAGCACTTTCTCGTCTTCAACGTTTCTAATATTTTCACTTTTGAATTCTCCAACAGGCCACATTGGAATCGCGGTGCCGGATGTGGACGAGGCCTGTAGGAATTTCGAGACTTTGGGGGTGGAATTCGTGAAGAGACCGCAGGACGGTAAAATGAAGGGTCTCGCCTTCATCAAGGATCCCGACGGTTATTGGATCGAGATATTCAGCCCGCAAACCATCCCCAACATCGTTCTGGGACAGTAATAATCGACAGCTTTTATTCTTCACTGAAGATCGCTGGAAAAGGAATGCACGAAAGAGATGAAAATCTATTTGTCTATTGTATTTTATCATTATTTAATTATAGCGTAAGTGTACAACACTTGTACGATATTATTATGTACACGAGCCTCGAAATACACGCGGAGTATGATATTTTTTTGAAACATCTGCGTATATTGCGTAATGCACGAATTTTCGCACAAAATATATTTTTCTTTTTGAGCGAATGCGCGCTATCGCGCCACGTGATTTCGGTGAAGAATGCCGAAATAATTCAGTAGCGCCATCTTTGAAAAGCTGTTCGAATTACAAACTGGACAAAATTTTAACCGCGTAAGAAACAAAATTTAACTGCATTATAATGTTTGGGGAGGTTACGATAATGACCCTAAGATTCGAGACAGACGCCTTTTTTCATTTCCGGTGCGTTGAATAAACGAGTACTTTGTGGCTAGCTCAACAAACAAACCAATACTGCTCCAATTTCGATGTGTGGGGCTGTCGGTAATGTCGTTAACTGCCATACCGACCGAACTGTATGGAGAGTACGACGCAGGTGCTCTTCTAGGACAAAAAACTTTTCGAAACATTTATACCTGTCAAGATTTACTGATTTCCTTCATCAATACAATTTAATAAATTATCCATTTTTTATTTTTGCATTTTTTCCACCGATTTTCCCGATCAAATCGCGATCGATCTTTTTCTATTCAGAAGAGTACAAAACGTTAAGGGGTGGGTAGGGGTTTGCACTTTTGAAAAATCGATTTTTTTTGTCTTTTCTTATAGTTAAACATTTCAATAATATAATCCCAAAATTTCAAGTCAATCGGAGAAAAACTCTCGAAGTTATTGACTATTTAGTCCCGCTCCTCCAACACTGTAGCTCCGACTTCTCTAAGCTTCAAACGCGTTTTTCTCGAGACCACTTTTTCAAAGTCCGTGTTCACTGCGATTTGAAAACTACATGACCGATTTATTTCAAACTTGGTGCACACTTTCTACATATAAAATACCTCCCCCAACGGTTAGTTTGAGATTTTTTAACATTGAAGGGGTTTTCCACCCCCAAAATGTCGGAATTTTTCGTGAAAAATAACCCTTTTCACTTTACATGACCACCAAAAATTTAAAAATGAAAAAAAAAAAATTATCAAAAACCGTTGGGGGGAGGATTTGATGATACTTTGACTAAATTTTAATGGTACTTGATTTCAGATAATTTCTAGCTGAGATACACTGAACACGGCAAATCGTGTTTTTCCAAAGGCGTTCTTGGAAAAGCTTTGTTACCGGCTTATTTGTGGATATTTTCGCGTACAAATTTCACGGAATGTTCTTGAAATGACACTTAACAATGTACAAAAGGTTTCAATAAATTTACTCTATCCATATAGATGAAAAAAATTGGCAAAAAAGTTTTTTTTCTCGCTGAAACCCCTACCGTTCCCTTAAGACGGAATGACACCTCATCGCGGTCGGTGTGGTAGAGCAATTGTAGATACCCAAAAATCTCTGAAACGGCTCTTCAGATCCCGTCGAAACTTTGCCAAACGACGTCAAATAGATAGACGAACAGCTGTCTGCCCCTCAAATTCAGAAAATTTGAGGGGCAGACAGCTGTTCGTCTATCTATTTGACGTCGTTTGGCAAAGTTTCGACGGGATCTGAAGAGCCGTTTCAAAGATTTTTGGGTATCTACAATTGCTCTACCATACCGACCGCGATGAGGTGTCATTCCGTCTTAAAGAAAGGTCGCGCAACCGCTTGTCCCGTAGCCGTTACCGACCGCGATCGATGAGGAAAACCTCCGCTGCGCCATCTCCGGTTGTCTCCTCAAACTAAAGCGGACCGCAATCTCCGATACGGGCAGCGTTTCTCGCGAATCGAGAATGACAAGGAGGACGCACGTAAACGAAGAGATGTCAGATCGCACTGATGACTTTTGGAACTGAGGAAAATACGGCGAGCCGCGATCATTACGATTCCCGAGAGTAAATACGCGTCTTATCCATCACAAACGCGATCCCATTGATCCTTTGTATCTTTGAATTTTATCGTTCGCCTCTGGAAAAGTTCGGGAACGCGCGAAGTTGCGGTCGCGAGAGGTTAGACGGCTCCCATCCAGTGCAATTCATCTTAGAGTTTTTCAAACAAAAAAGACAAAATAAACACCGCGACTGGACGGATCGTCAATTGTCTCTCTCGCGCGCGCGCTTTTTGTTTGTTTCTCGTAATTTAACCGTCGAAGAAGTTGATGCGAGTATCGTCCGATTCCAGGATGGTCGAGGACAGGAATTACGAAGTCGGCGCTAGGGTGGAGTGCGACGGTCACCGCGGTACTGTGAAATACGTCGGGGTCGTAGGCGACACTAAAGGTACTTGGCTTGGAATCGACTGGGACGATCCTACGCGAGGCAAGCACAACGGCACCTATCAGGGTACCACGTTTTTCAAAGCACGGTGAGTATCGTTTTCTCTCATATCGTAGCCATTCTTACGTATGTTTGGTGTACTTTCGCTACCGGTAGACAAAAACGCTCGAGGCAAGAGCGGAAGATTATATCGGAGCTTTGGATTCAAGATTATTCATAGTTAGGTTATTTATTTCTAAGTATACTCTTGCAGGTTTTTACACGGTTTACTTCTATGTACACCGATACACTTTTACGGGTTTCCTTTTTTTTTTGTAACCATTTGTCTCGACCTTTTGGTTCTTTATCAGGGTGTATACCGACCTGAAAAGTAATGAAAAATCTTAAATGTCATGGAATTACACTAGACCCTGAAAACGTCATGAAATGTCATGAAAAATTACCAGTCTACCTGAATTATTATACCCTACTAAATTATCGTTGAGTCTATATTCAATATGAACTAACTTTGTGGTACTTGTCGATAGAGAAGCAAACATCGAATCGATAGAAAATAAAATAGAAGTAAAAGAAAATGATGCGTTATCCCAACATATTAGTTTTTCTTTGTTATTCGTGTAAAGCGACTAGATGATATTACTCAAAGTTCCTAAATGTATGTAATATTTTTCTAGATGTTCCCAAAATTGTTTCTTTACAGCAATCTTGAAATTATGTTTGTCTCACATTTTTTACTACATATGGAATTGTACAGTTTGGTGACTTTTCGTTTATTCCGTATACTTTTTATTGGCATACAACACACATTTGTTTGAAGAAGCAAAATAAAAATTGAAAAATTTAGAAAATCCGTCGCACTGTAGAATTATTAAGTATACGTCTATGCCAGAAAGTCATACCAAGAGTCATGAAAAATTCCCTATTCCTTGCCTTAAAAATCCTTAAATGTCATGCAATTTCAATTCTGGTAAAAATTAGACACCGTGTTTATGCTTCCTTTCTTACCATGCATTCGAAGGCTCGTACATACTCGCACGATTCTTTGATCCGTTTCCCTTGTAGTAATTTTCCCTTTAGTAATTTTTCCTTTCAGTGCCTTTCCCTTGTAGCCTCTTTGCCACTTTTCTAAAGCATCTTCCACTACCTAATTCATTTTTTCTTTTATATTTCCACATTCAAGTACGTGTTGCAAACTTTCTTCTTCTCTTCTGAACCTCCGGCATTGAGTAGCTGCGTATCCCTTTTCACCTGCTTTTCCTATACAGTAGAACCTCGATTATCCGAATTTTCGGTTATTCGAACGCTTCGGCACCTTATCTGAATGTTCGATTATCCGAACTCAATGATGGTCTTCTTTTCCCAGTTAAGGCCTCAGGCCACAGTAGCGGGTATTAAATCATGCGCGAATTTAACCATTTTTTTCGTGCGAAAAAGTGATTCGCTCATGAAATTAATTACACATCTATTTAGTATGAATATCAAGCTGTTAGAAAAAATATATATTTTTTTTCGATGTACAAAATGGCCGACTACTAATATTTTCTTTTGTTATCTTTTTTTTAGGTGCTCCGCGATATTACATTTAGCAACCACAATTTTTTACCTAGAACAAAAAACAAAAATTCTCGTCAATCTACATTAGAATATCTAGAGAAGTACGTAGGGAATTCAAAAAATATTGTATTATTCAAAAGTTGTAGGTATTTGAACTTAAGAAATGAATTTTCAGTGAAAGATTTCGTTATAACTGCTCATAAACTGCTTATAAGATGAAAAGTGTTCGATTAATCAGAAATTCCGTACGTACTTCTCTGCGAAATGCAATTAGGAACATAACTGTAAAATTTGAAGTAAATCGAGTGAAAATTGGTGAAGTTATTTGTCACGTCGATTGGCAGAAAGCTGTTTCGAGAAGTTTCGAGTAGTCAGCCATTTTGTACATCGAAAAAAAAAATATATATATATTTTCTAACAGCTTGATATTCGTACTAAATAGATGTGTAATTAATTTTATGAGTGCATCACTCTTTCATACGAAAAAAATGGTTAAATTCGCACATGATTTTATGCCCGTTACTGTGGCCTAAGGCCTTAAGGTATCGCCCTAAGGTATCTTCTTTTTTCTCTAATAAAGCTGTTTCCTAACACTTGGAGATATTTTCAAAATACATTATTGCCTACATAACTTCATACATCAGATCGTATATACATTGTATGTATATACGAGAAACCGCCCTGGAATGGTTTGAAACCCAACCAGAAAATAGTCCCACACAGGTGCTGTTCTTCAAACGAATTCGAGACTTAACGGCCAAGAAATGTGCAACTATTATGAGACAGCCAAAAATTGATCATTATTTTAAGCCGCAATTGGGATTTAACTGCATAAGTAGTGGTGGTATAAAAATTGAAACTTCATTCATTATTAATTGCTATCAAGCAAAGAATTTAGGGTCGTTGGATTAATAAAGAGAATTTTCGATACTATTTATATTACATGAGTTGGTTTTCCCACAAATCCGAGATATATTTTTGATTATCCGAACGATGTCCGGTCCCAATTAGATCGGATAATCGAGGTTCTACTGTACTTCCGCATCTTAAGGGAAGGTTCTGCCTTATTGGGCCAAAAAATGTTCGATTTTTCACCAATTTTTTATGCGAAAAGTATTAAGGGAAGGGTAGGGGTTTCAGCGTGAAAAGAAAACACTTTTTTGCGAATTTTTTTCATCTATATGGATAGAGTAAATTTATTGAAACCTTTTGTACATCTTTAAGTGTCATTTCAAGAACATTCCGTGAAATTTGTACGCGAAAATATCCACAAACAAGCCGGTGACAAAGCTTTTCCAAGAACGCCTTTGGAAAAACACGATTTGCGGTGTTCACTGTATCTCAGCTAGAAATTATCTGAAATCAAGTACCATTAAAATTTAGTCAAAGTATCATCAAATCCTCCCCCCAACGGTTTTTGACAATTTTTTTTTTTTCATTTCTAAATTTTTGGTGGTCATGTAAAGTGAAAAGTGCTATTTTTCACGAAAAATTCCACCATTTTCGGGGTGGAAAACTCCCTCAATGTAAAAAAAATCTCAAACTAACCGTTCAGGGGAGGTATTTTATATGTACAAAGTGTGTACCAAGTTGGAAATAAATCGGTCATGTAGTTTTCAAATGGCAGTGAACACGGACTTTGAAAAAGTGGTTTCGAGACAAAACGCGGCACCTGCTTGTTTATGGATATTTTCGCGTACAAATTTCACGGAATGTTCTTGAAATGACAGATAACAATGTATAAAAGGTTTCAATAAATTTACTCTATCCATGTAGATGAAAAAAAAATCGCAAAAAAGTGTTTTTTTTTCACGCTGAAACCCCTACCCTCCCCTTAAATATAGAATGTTGATATTTGGTATGTTGACTAAGCGGTCTTTATTGAACATGAAAATATTTTTTAAAGTTTCACAGAACATGCGATGACATTCTTTGCTTGTGGAAGTCCTAAGTCCCGGACAAGTGATCTGCAGCACAAAAATCAAACATTTTTACTTTGTACAATATTGGGTATAAGTTGACTTAGAATCAAGAAGAAAAATTGAAGAATAAAAAAATAGTCAGCAAAAAACCGACAATTTTTGGGAAAAAAACAAACTTCCTTCCGATTGCTCACTATTTTTTTAATTTTCAATTTTTCTTCTTGATTCTAGGTCAACTTATACACAATATTGTACAAAGTAAAAATATGTTAGATTTCTTTGCTTCAGATCACCTGTCCGGGACTTAGGACTTCCGCAAGCGAAGAATGTCATCGCCTGTGCACCGACATACATGGCTCCTCCCTCTCCCACCACCATGTTTTGTCAAACTTCAAAAAATATTGTAATGTTCAATGAAGACCGCTTAGTCAACATACCAAATATCAACATTCTATATTTAATACTTTTCACATAAAAAATTGGTGAAAAATCGAACATTTTTTGGCCCGACAAGGCAGAACCTTCCCTTAATCTGGCCCATGTTTCTTTAGTTATGCCCTCTATGCCCTTCTCTTCCCAGTACTCTTCCATTTGTATGTGTTATTTTCGACGTTTGTTCGAGTCTTGTATTCCCTGGTTGGTTTTTATCCATATAGGTCTTTCGATCATCTTTCTTACTCCCTCCATGTCTTCATCTATTATCCTTTGCCATATTGCTTCCACTCCTACCTCCCCCCCATCAAGGTAGATGTAGCCCGTTAACTTAAGGGGAGATATACACCTAGGAGCCGGAAAAAGGTCATTTTTGTGAATTTTTTCAAGGAAAACTATTTGAAATTTCGGATTGGGGTTTTAATTATCTAAAAGTACATACATTCAAAAATATGTTTAATTTTCTTTATTTAAAAATATAAAAAATATACAAGGATATTGTATGATCCTTGGAGCGTCGTAAAAAAATCTGCGTATACGGTACCCACTGGCGTTTCTTCAAAAATCATCTGAAAAAAAACCAAAAAGATCATTAAATTAGACACTATAATCTAGTACTTGTCATAGCCGATTTTGAAAATATCGATTTATGACAAAATGGCGGACGTTTGAACATAAATAGTGATTTTTAGGCCAAAAATTAGTTATTATTTTGCCTATAAAACAAAAACTAAGTAACAGAAAAAAAATTCTATGACAAGTACTAGATAATGGTGTATAGAATAACCACAAAAAACCTCAAGGCAATCGGTTCATTGGTTTTCGAGAAATTTTGGGTACCGATTTGAAAAACGTGGTTTTGAGAAAAACGCGTTTGAAAATTTGGGAATGAATAAATCATGAAATTTGTCAACTTACATAGAATCATCGATACCAGGCCCATAGTGTAGGTCTTCTACGGTCGACGGAATGTTCATAGCTTCTGAATCCTCGACCTCGACCATCCAGGTGTATATCTCCCCTTAATTGATTTCCACGATCGTTTTCTTCATTCCGATGTAGGTATCCGACCTCCGGTTCGTTCGTGCGTCCTGGAAAAGCGAGACTCGGTGTGAGCGCCCCGAAAGCGATCAAGGAACGTTACGGTCTCATAGACGACGATTTGGCAGGAATCGACAGAGCGAGCTTGACGAGTCTGAAGAAAGAAATGAAGGCGCCCTTCGTCGAGATGGTAGGATTCTCGAAGGTGAACAAGAAGCAGAGCAAGTTCGATCAGTTGAGGATCGTATATCTGCGGGAGCAGTGCATCTCGAGTGCCGGTGAAGCCGGCGAGCTCGGTGATCTCTGCCCGAATATACGGGAGCTCGACATCTCGAGAAATTTGATAAACTCGTGGAGCGTCGTCGCTGACGTATGCAGAAATCTTCCAATGTTGGAAAGACTGGACGTGAGGTAATCGATGACCCCCGACAGGTCAATTTTTTCTCTTTTTCGCTGTTTCTTCGTACTTTTACGATTTTTTTGTCGTATACATGAGGATACGTTTGTTTCGAATGTTCAGCGAAAATGTTCTACCGGTCGAGGAGGAAAGTACGACGATGCCACTAGACGAGACCTTCCCCAATATCCGCTGCTTGACGATGTCAAGAATGGGTTACAACTGGACGAAAGTGCAGCGTTGCACCGTGATGTTTCCGAGCCTCGAGGAATTGTCAATATCCTTCAACGCTGTGAGCAGACTCGAAACACCGTCCGGCGATTCAAATATAAACGGGATAACGAGTCTGACCCTCGAGGGAAATTTGTTGTCGAATTGGGACGAGGTTCTGAAATTAGGAGCATTGCCGAGGCCAGTACTTGAATTACCCCGGTAATGACGAAGGCATTTTTACGACGATAATTCTGTTTTCTCTTACTCGCAGGCTCGAATATTTAAATCTCAATTCGAACGGTTTGAAAATTGTGAGATTCCCGAGCGACCCGGCCACGGGAAAAACGCACATGTTCACGGGCTTGCGACAACTGCATCTGTCGCACAACGCCATAACGGAGGTAACTTGAAACTTTGAAAATTGGGAAAGATACATCGATCGGTCGCATAAAAAAGTTTTCTGGTACCTACCCTTATTCGATACCCATTTTTGCATACCTATATGTATTTGGCACATTTTTTGAATACCAATATGACCTTTTTTTGGCACCTGTGTATAGGTATATAGGATAGTTATGAGTACCAGTTATATCCTCACAGGTTAGATTTGGGTACGAATTTTTGGTACCTATATCTTTTTGGCACATTTTTTTATACCAAAAGAATTTTTTTTGGTACCAGTTTATACCGAACGAAATTTTTCGACACCTATACCTATTTGGTATACATTTTTCATTTCTACACCTATTTGATATCCATTTTTTGGTACCCAAATCTTTTTGGCACATTTTTTAATATCAAAATAAATATTTTTGGCACCTGTGACTGTTTGGTACTCATTTGGCACATTTTTTTATCGCTGCGGCTAGCCTTCCGGTTATCGGCCGAATAAGCGTACATTATTCGTCCGGATAGCGGCTCAGTTCACGCAGTTCACACTGCACAACGCCCCGAACAAACAAACCCAAACAAAATTATAAAGATTTTATTCGGACGAATACGTATAAATTATTCGTCCCGATAGTTTGTTTAACAATTTAACACATTCTATCCGGCCGATTATATATATGTTATTCGTCCGGATACTAGCTGACACGAATCACAATAATATGTACGCCTACTAGAAATACGGCGTGAACTAAGCCGCTATCCGGACAAATAACGTACGCTTATTCGTCCGATAACCGGACGAGATGTCACTCCGTTTTTTTATACCCAAATTAACTTTTTTGGCACCTGTACCTCTTTGGTACCCATTTTTGGTATTTACACCTATTTGGTACCCATTTTTCGTACCTACACCTATTTGGTACCCATTTCGCACATTCTTCTATACCTAAATAAACTTTTTTTGGCACCTGTACCCATTTGATACACTTGTTTGGTACTTACACTTACTTGATACCAATTTTTTGATATCTACATCTATTTGGCCCCTTTTTTTATACCAAAATAAACTGTTTTTGCTACCTGCCCCTATTTGGTCCAAAAAAAACCCGTCGGAATCTACGCCCATTCGGTACCCAAAAAAACTCTTTTGGTACCTACGGATATACCTCAGCGGCTTTTCACAATTTTCAGTGGCGTTCCATCAGCGAATTGGAGAAGCTGAGCAATCTCGAAGATCTCAAGTTTCGCGATAATCCGGTGCTGAATGACGTGGGTTGCGAGACCGCGAGACAATTGATAATAGCGAAGATAGAGAAATTGAAGTTCCTGAACGGCGTGGAGATCGATTGCAACGAGAGAAAAGGCGCCGAGTACGATTATCTCAAGTTGTTCGGACCCCAGTGGCTGCAGAGCGCCAACAGCAACGGCAGCGTCGAAACGGCGGACAGAAGAAAGGAATTTATCGAGAATCATCCCCGGTATCCGGTGCTCGTTGCAAGTAAGTGGTTTTGGGTTCGTTATTGCTAATAAACATAATGTTATTATTATATTGGGAGTACAAATAAATCGTCGCCGTTTTTTTAGCACAAATTGGGCATTTATTGTGCAAGAACGGTACTTTATGTTTTATTCAAAGTATTGTCCATCGCTAGCCACTACTTTTTCCCAGCTTTCTGACAGCATATGGATACCGCGTCGGACGAACGCTTCATCTTTTAAGGCTATCCACAAATCGACCCATTTTTTGGTATCTTCATATAATGTGTCAGGTATCTTCATATAATGTGTCTTCATATTATAGTCAGAGCCAATGTCTGGTGAATACGGCGGACGGGATAAAACTTCCCAATTGAGTGTTTCCAAGTAGGTTTTGACCTATGCCTGGCAAGCAGAAGTTCACATGTGCGAAATCGGCGTTCAGTGCTTCTCGGCTTCAGTTCATACGGAACCCAATGAACGCTGAAAATTTGGGTGATTTTCGGCAATTTTTTGGACGGAAAGTACTCAATTAAATGTTTCGAGAAATTCAGAATATATTTGGCTATATTTGACCTATATTACATAATTTTTTCATAGAAAAATATTGAGATCCTAGCGACTTATGCGCTGCCTCCTGAGGCGCCAAAAAAAAAGTTCCTCCACTGCTGACATGATTCCGGCCGATTGAGTGGCTGAAACCGAAAAAGGAAAAAAATTCGTTAAACTGGAAGGTATTTCCTGTACAATGACGTAGGATTTTCGAAAATATCAAAATCTAACAAAATGGCGTAGTTATGAAAAAAGTCTGTTTTCTTGCCTATAAAATGGTCGTTTTTTTTCAATGCCAAATCGTCCATTTTCATCCAATCAAAAATATCCTACGTCATTGTAGAGTAAATATATTCAAGAGTACTCAGTTCAAATTTCAAGTCAATAGGATTATTGCTCTTTGAGTTACAATGTCAGCAAATTTGAAAAATCTCATTTCGAGAAAAACGCGTTCAAAGATTTAACTATCGATTTTTGCAAGATAAAATGATTAGAGATACGGCCTTGAAATTTTTACAGGATATTCCGAAAGTATAAACTGTTGAAAAAGGCAAAAAAAATCGATTTTTTAAAAGTGTCACACTGGTATAGCCCCTTTAAATTATGTGAAATTGCTTGTTGAGTCACTCCTAATGTAAGCGCAAGTTCTTCTTGGGTTTGGCACGAATCTCCCTCCAATAATGCTTCCAATTCCGCGTCTTCGTACACTTTCGGCCTTCCGCTACGTTCTTTGTCTTCGACGTCAAACTCACCGTTCTTAAACTTTTGAAACCACTCACGACAACTTCTCTCACTTAAGGGGCCAGTCCACTTTGGAGCCACGAAAAAAGGCTATTTTCGCGATTTTTTTAGGATTTCATAAAAGATATGAATTTAAAAGTTGTTGGGCTTGATAAATAAAGTCTTGAAATACATTTTTAAATTTGATTTCATTTTTATTCATTTTTAAGTACAAAAACTATATTTTAACGTAACGCTTCAAAAATAGGTGGGCTAGGTAGCTCCATCACAACTCGGCAACGGCTTGTCTGAAACAAAAAAATCAAAGTCCATTAGATTCAGTATGACACCAGCGACAAAATGACCCTCGGATATAAAGTTTTATCAAAAAATAAAAAAATGGCAGATGGAAAATGAAAAAAGTATTTAAAAAACGCGTTTTTTTCGCAGTTTTTCGCAAAAAAAAAGAGTAAAAATCATCATTTTAAAACCATCGAGGGTCATCTTGTTGCGAATCATGTTTACAATATGTGGTTCAAATTTCAAGAGAATCGGTTTATCAGTTTTAGAGATACGATGGAGCTAGATTTTGAAAACGTTGTTTCGAGAAAAACGCGTTTGAAGTTTATACTATGAAAAACTCTTACCTAAACTCAATCGGCAATTCCTGCACCGTACAAAATCCCTTCTGATTGCTCATCATCGTCGATTTCTTCAAGTCTTGCTAACATCCGATTTTTTGAAATTTTCAAAGTGGACTGGCCCCTTAAAGCAGCCTCGCCATATGCTTCTACAAGCATATGACGTTAAATAAGTAAATCAAAAGTTCCCGCTGATGACGCTTATTCGGCTGAAAACTCGACATTTTCGCACGAAAAAAATTATGCGATGCTGATACAAAATCGCTAATATTTCACGGTCATGGTCTTGCCAGATGTCCAACCTTACGATATGACGTTTAAAATCTGACAATTTCAACCATAACCTCCTGGTGGGGCCATCCTTTGTCAAAGGCATACTTATTTTTACTCCCAATATTAGCATAATTTTGAATATTTACCAAATCGAATCCTCAAAAGCGAAACAATCAAAGTAAATCCAATCAAATAACGAGTTTGCATTGGTTTTTTTTTGTAATCAGAATACGGAGGTCCGGAAGCAGTAGCGCCGAAGGCAAACGTCTCCATGGTGTCCGACGTGATAACCGTAGAATTTTATTGTCCGAACGATCCGAATCAGACGCGAACGATAACGCGAAAGTTGCTCAAGGACATGGACGTGCAAAAAGTCACCGGTCTCGCGCAGCGAATATTCCGCACGGGAGGAAAAATGCCCGAGTTGTCCTTCGTACGAAGGGACGTGAGTGCGAAAAATCGTTTTGTTCCCATTTGCAATATTGTTTTTGCTCGCACGTACATACGGCGCCTATCGCTGTTTCAGATTTCGAAGGATGAAATTCCGCTTGACAAGCCTCTCCAACAGCTCAGCTATTACTCGATTCAAAACGGCGATCGAATCCTCGTGCGCTGGTGATACAAAAATACGCCTGTTTATAGATAAACTAATTCCGTACTTTTCTACGCTACCAACTGAGAGTCTCTCTCTCTCCCTCTCTCTCTTTCTCTCTACCCCTTTTTCTTTCTCGATTAATAATTTTGTTAATAAAAGTTTTATAATTTGCAATCGTATCTCGCTCGTCGCGCATTATTCTCACGTTTTCGCTAACACCGACGATTATTTGTCATTCTAGACTGATGCTGGTACATCATTTTCGTTGTTTCGATAATTATACGTTATAATAATTCAATGTAATTCCTATTTTTTAAATGGCTGGGTTTGCGACTATCTTTATACTGTTGGAAACTAATACATAGCTAGACAACGTACAATATCTACATATATATAAATTCATATACAGGGTGTACCATCGAAGTCGACACAACGAAATATCTCGAGAGGGATGCATTTTAGGGAATAATGTTTGAAACAAAAGTCGCACGGTTTCGAGTAACAAAAATGATGGTCTTGGTCGTTTTTGTTTAGTTGCAATTTTTAAGCATTTTTCAACGCCAAACTTAGTTTCTTAATACGGAACTGCAGTTTTTTGTTTCATAATCATTTTTTGCGTAATAACATAGGTAACTTTTGTTTCCAACTTTTTTTCGTTCGACCTAATTTTTCAAGATATTTTATATATGAGGTATTCCACAAATAATCTTGAAAAATCGAGTTACTTTATTGAAAAATATTCACCGAGTGTCGAATTTTTTAAAAATTTCTGACGTTTTTTCTCGTTGATTATACCATTTTTTAACATTTTTCCATTCAAATGGCTGTATCTTTGGCAGGATTTGACGTATTTACATTCGTAAAAAACGAAAATGTGCGTCTTTTTCTAGCGTTCCAGAAAAAAAATAATTCAGATTTTATTGAGCAACTCGAACGTCCGTTTCAGGGCAAAATATGCAAAAATATTTTTTTTCTCAAGGAAAGGCACTCGTTATTTTTTTTTAATTTCCCCGAATTGTGAAAAACGGATTTTTGGTATTTTTTATATTATGGGATTCCTAAACACCGTGAAGTAACAGCTATTTGAATTTTAATTTTTTTTTATTAATATTCGATTGAAGAGTGTGGAGCACTCCAATACATATGAAATATATGTCATATGTATTTCAAAAACCTGGTAAACATACAGCGAGTGCTCCACACTCTTCAATCGAATATTAATAAAAAAAAATTTTAAATAAAAATATCTGTTACTTCACGATGTTTAGGAATCCCATAAAATAAAAAATACCAAAAATCCGTTTTTCTTATTCACAATTCGGGGAAATTCTCAAAAACAAAATAACGAGTGTCTTTCCTTGAGAAAAAAAATATTTTTGCACATTTTGCCCTGAAACGGACGTTCGACTTGCTCAATAAAATCTAAATTAATTTTTTTCTGGAAGGCTAGACAAAGACGCACATTTTCGTTTTTTACGAATGTAAATACGTCAAATCCTGTCAAAGATACAGCCATTTAAATGAAAAAATGTTAAAAAATGGTAATCAACGAGAAAAAACGTCAGAATTTTTAAAAAAATTTCGACTGAATATTTTTCAATAAAATAACTCGATTTTTCAAAATTATTTGTGGATTTTTTTTTACTGACTGAAGTGACGTGGAATGCCTCATATGTCGTTGAATATTTACAATATCTTGAAAACTTGAGGTCAAACATAAAAAAGTTTCAGACAAAAGTAATCTATTTTCATATTCAAAAAATTATTCTGGAATGAAAAATATCGGTTCCCATTTCAAAAACTAGAGTTGACCTTGAAATAACCTTGAAAATTGCCACCAAGTAAAAAGTGACCAAAACCATTATTGTTGGTCTTCAAAACCATGAAATTTTTGTTTGAAACGTTGTTTCCTGTAACGCATACCTCCCGAGACACTTCGTTGTGCCATCTTAAATGGCCCACCCTGTACATGCTGTATGTTGTAAGCGCACCAATCGTGCCCTGCTTAAGGCTTCCGATCACGGAACTTTAACCAAATTTTTGGTTCGCGCAAAAAAAAATCGTCCGACAGTTTTCCGCTTTAAGGACGAAAAAAAAGGATCAACGAAAAATAGTCATCTCGACCAAAAGTGTCGGAGGTCCGCGATTTCACGTTGAGTCCGTACAATTTCGAGATATATAAATCGCCGTTGATATTTGGGACACTTGCGATTCATCAGTTTTGCTGTGCCGACTGTTCGATCTTGCTAGCTTCCAACTTCTCGAGCTGTTCCAACGTCAGTAGCGACAGTCCCAATTGATCCTCGCGCGAAAACGGTTGCGCCATCTGTCGCAACCATCGTTTGCTTATCTATCCGACGACGCCGTAACAAAAAAGGCACATAATTCGAATTGTGAAGGAAGGTAGACAATTCCACTGAAATAAGAGAAAATACGTTTTTGTCGTGCAAAGAGTGGGATCGTACCTGTATGGCCTCTTCGGTGGACAAATTGCACAAATTATCGGTCAGATGTTCCTGAATCCACTTGGGCAGTTTGCTTCGCTTGTCCGCACGGGAGAATCTCTGCGAAGCGCAATTCGATCATGAATAAAAGCGAAAAGCGACCGATTTAGGGACGGAGGTTTTAAGGGGTGACACCACTGTGAACGTCTAAAATTAAGCGATTTTTCGCGACATTGGTGGAAGGACAAGAGGATAATAATATTCAAGAATGTTATTAGTCATATCTTCAAGCGAACAAAAAAACATTTATATTTAAAAATTAACAAAATAGTGACGCTGGAGGCATTCTCGCGGGGCATGTTGAATTTGAGACGCTCTGCAGCACGCAGTATAACTGACGCAAATTAGAATGTGGAAAAAAAAAATTCTATTAAGTTAGTTCGGAAGAAAAACCGGAAGTCAAACTGACAATTAAAACGATTTTTTTTTCTTTCGAATGTTTAAAATACATAGAATTTAATCTCATAAAAAAGTATTTTTATTTTGGTACCCATTATAATGAAAATTTATGATTTTCATAAATATTTACAATCGACATTGGTAATTGAGCACTCGGTTCATCATTATCGACTTTACTAGTGAGTTGATGTTTTAAGCAGTTGGCAACGCTACATAACCTCACTTTAGAAGAATTCAAACATCACGTCTCAACGACTCGACAAATGTCAAAACATGGCACAATTACGTGTGAGTGGTCCTTTCTTTTTTTACAGAAAATTGATCTACTTTTGTTCACGCAGATAAATAATAAAATATTGATTGAGCAGTTTTTAAAGTTTCATCTTCGGGCAAATATACAGAACGAAAATAGAAAGAAATGTTTAAGTTGTCTAAATAAAAATGTTTACAGCCGTTCTTCATATGTATATTTGTATAAGTAATAATCAATTTAAAAAAAAATTAAGATCTACAATCAACATATTTTTATTCATTTTTTATCCTTCGTTTTATTATTACTATTATTCTATTGTTATTGTATTTAGCATGATCTGCAGCGGAGGCATTCGGCGACATTCATATCGCATTCTGCGTTAATTGCCGTCCAGGAATTTCCCCTAGCAATCACAGCTGACGCTCCAGTCACCGTTTAGAGAGAAACAGATGCCGCGTAGCAAAATTTAATAAATTATTGTGAAAAAATTACACGGTGGATCAGCTACAATTTTTGCAGGTGAATTCCGTATTAATTGAAGATTCGAATAAGAAGTTTTGTTTGTCGGGTCAAACGACTAAATTTTACGTAAAGTTATCATTTCCGGTAAATTTTTCGGAGGTTACGTTTGAGTGCGTATATTTTAGGTCAACTTTCAACGTTCGTATCTCGGAAATGGTACGGTGGAGTGGCTTAAAATTTTTTATTCCAACGTGGTCAATGACATACTATCTCTTTCTCACAAAAAAATTGGACGTTAAACATTAGTCGATTTTTGAATTGTTGCTTCCGAACCACCTTAATTTACCTGAGTATTGCTAGAGAAATACGTAGGGGATTTTGAAAATATACATTTTTGTGTAATTAACAAGCATTTAAAGTAAAAACGCAACTTTCGACGGAAAAAGGGACATTTGTTAATAAATAATGTTATAATTAACTCATGGAAAATCCCGTATCTATTTTTCTTCGGAATGTTGATTTAAAGATGTGCTCAAAATTTGGAGTGAGTAGAATGAAAATTGTTGGAGTTATTCTGCGTGCCGTTTTGAAAAATTGTGTCCGAGATAAAAGGTCGACCTCTCGCACACGGGCCAACCACTGCCACCGCAGACCCATACGGATTTGCTGGCCTATTTTTACAGGTACCAAACATTGTTTCCCTTATTCTAGATGGATCAAAGCATCTCTTAAGCCAATGAAAGAAAAATCGCTTTTTTGAAAATTCTACACTGGTGTTACCCCTTAAGGAAGTTAGAGCGTTAGTCACAATCCAAGATTACATTTGAAAACAAATATATGCTATTATCTAGACTATTCTGAGTCTTACGAATTTTTAAAGATTTTTTCACTACAAAACACTAGAGATGAAAAATATTTGAATGTATGTAATGTTACGTATAGTTAGATCGGCAAGTCGTTCACGCCACGCGTGATTTAATTTTTTTTGCTATTCAGCATCAAGATAAACCATTTCTGACAACGGATTAACGCAAAATGAACTTTTGTAAACATTTAGGGAAAAAAACCCATCTTGCCCATCGTAAACCATATATACATTCAATATGAACCATCAAAGTTTGATGGAAGATTACGAATCTTGGCTGGCGAATGAAGAGAATTGCTGCCAACCTCAATGTCCACGAAATTGCCGTATTTCGGCAACACTTCATATTAATTAATGGTAATAATAAATAATCTCGTGACATAAATATAAATAAGCATCATTATAAAAGAGTCAAAATTTCATTCTGAGTTGTATTGGGACCTGTCAAATGGCGGTATGACATCTGGTAGCGGAAAATCAAAGTACATTTGGGGCAAAGCCTTCATGGTAATTATACGTAGCCGTGCGATAAGTATTTAATTTAAATTAAAAACATAAGATCGGTGTAAATGAAATGCGCGAAGTTTTCTCCGCGTAAAAATTACCGAAAGAACATTAAATGTGCTGCGAAAAATTGAGAAAGCACTTTGAGTAAGAAGTTGAAAGTCCGTTACCACAAGTTTCCGATTGTAGGGAAACGCTTCGTGAAAAATTATTTTGGTAATGTACAAAAAACCGATCAATTAGAGGCTTGGATGAGAGAAAATTAAAAAAGTGAATTCAGACATGAAAGTGTGCTCACTTCAGTGTGTAACAGCACCGGTATCGCAAACGACGCTAATTTTACCACATATGAAAATGTGCCCTGCCTTCAAAATACGTTCGCC
Organism: Ophion slaviceki; assembly: GCA_944452715.1. Classification (NCBI taxonomy): domain Eukaryota; kingdom Metazoa; phylum Arthropoda; class Insecta; order Hymenoptera; family Ichneumonidae; genus Ophion; species Ophion slaviceki. Next base: position 61,837,803 of record OX101784.1, read on the forward strand.
ATCCACAAAATTGCGTTGTTTCGGATTGGTACCGGCCCAGTCACAAATGGCACTAATACTTAAGGTAGTCCTATCGACAGGCTTTAATCCATAGGATTTTCATAATTTTTTTTGAGCTTCACTAAATATATTAATAATCGTCTCTGTAAAATTTCAAGGTCGTTTATCGACCTAATTACAGAGAAAATAAATATTAAAATTGCGTATTTTTGTGAAGGAATTCCGAGACGACATATAAAAACCCAATTTTCGGTCGCTACAAAAGTGTATATAATAGTGGGAATTCGTCAGATTCTTAAAAATAATCAGATTTACATACTTAACACTTGTAGGAATCCAGTGCTCTCAGAAAAAATTACGCTTATTGATCCAATTCTTATGTAATATCAAGTTTAATTTGAACTTCCGGTATTGGATTTATTACCACTTGCTACGATAAAGAGACGTGACAGCAAGGCAACAGCTGACTAGTCCTAACCTCATCTCACTCATTCGAATTTCCACACATATTTCATTTTTAACCGACATATTTCGCCGACACAAATTTTCCACGCTTTTTACCAGTCGTGGCCCGAATACAATGCTTTATATTTCCCGCACCTGACATCGTTTTGACAGATCGACGTTGAAAAGCATGGAGGTTAAACTCGCCTGGTTGAGTAAAAAGAGACGAAGATAGAACCAATATGGCCAAATATAAAACCTAGAAATACTGCGCGAATCGTTGGAATAACTATTTTTTCATTTTTCTAATTAAATGTGGACATTCATTAAACAGTTTACACATGGAAAATTGAATTACAATTTTTTTTGCATATGTTAAAAATATCAACTGTACAAGTCTCAAGTATGATGAGTGGTATGACTAGTGTGAAGCGATAGGACTACCTTAATATAATATCACAGAAATTTTCACTAAACTACAAGACTGTTTACGTTTGACGATCCTCTTATCGTCGCCATGTTTTTTAGGCACCTATATGACAGCTCCCAAACATTCGCTGACGCAGTTTTTTCATAATAATCATCGATAATGTTATACTTTTTCAAGTTGGTAGTAACAAAAGTTTTTCTTAATAACGTAATTAAAATATATAAATATCTAATTTCGCCCTTTAATCGTATATTTTATGAAAATTAGCATCTACAGAATGAATCTATACCTCGTAAGCTTATTTCTGAGGTTCATTGAAAAAAAAAAATTATAAACCGTCATTCGACTCAACTGGACCGCTCCAACCTCCATAAAAAAAACAAATGTTACGTTTACCTTGTCGGCGAAGACCATTATGCCGTAATCGGTTTTGCCACGAATGGCTCGGCCCACGCACTGGGCCGCGTGTCTCATCGCGTCGAAGGTCAAAAAGTCGTTTTCCCTGATCTGAAACATCGTCGGGTCAAAATTGAACGTTTTTGCGCGCGGACGATAAATTGGGCTCGCTCTGGTTTGAGAATAATAATAAGAATCGTAATTATCGACGTGGATTTAGGGAAGGTCCATTGCCGACTTACTTGAAACTGATCCCTCAGGTATTCGAGTCTCGCTTTCAAAATGCGCGACTGAGTGTAAACGTAGGGAATGCCAAACATGAGAACGGCTCTGCCGAGATGATGATCGAAGTCGACGCCCTCGGAGACTTTGCCACGGGCGACGGACAGCAAAACCGCGCCTCTTCCGTTCTCGCAGGCTTTTATGTAATTGATGAGGGCCAGACTCGTCTCAGCGGAGTCCTGAGTCTCGATGAAGAGAAGTTTGTGCCTCTGCAGCTGATCCACGACGCCTTGATCGTACCTGCGTCCGGACGGAAAAAATACACGTATATTCCGTGACACGCAACCGGAAACTGTGAAAAAATAGCCCTCTTGGGCGTTGTAAAACTACTTCCGCTTCGATACACAAGGTCGCAAGAGCATTGAGGCGCTCTTGCGATATGGTCGATCTCAGATAGTTTCTAAGAAATCAGCACACTCTAAAATTTTCAAAAAAATCAATTTTTTTGCATTATCCGATAGTATATACAGGGTGTCCCTCTTGTCTCTGCCACCCGAAATAACTCGGTAATTATCAACGTCACAAAAAAATGTTCCAGACAAGAGTTGCACGGTGTGAAAGGGGCCATCAAATGTGACCAATTTTTTTTATTTCGGTGGAAGCGCTGACGCACAGTGAAGGTCACCCCCATTTTCTTTTAATGGAATGGTATATTTTTCCCCGACCATCTTGTGGAGCATCTCAAGCCGCATAAAAAACATTAGGAGGTCAATGTCGTTCAAGGTCATTCAAGGTCACCTATTAAAATGAAATGAAAATATAAATATCTCGGATCACTACCAAATATTTGGTAGTGATTCGAGATATTTAGATTTGTATAATCGATACTGACCGTGAATGACCTTGAACGACTTTGACCCCCAGTATTTTATTTGCGGCTCGAGGTGCTTCACAAGATGGTTGAAAAAAAATGTACCGTTCCGTTTAAAAAAAGTGGAGGTCAGATTTAAAAATAAAGAAACACCTGGTGCAGATGTTCGCCGGAAAAAGGAATTTCGAAAAAAAAATAGGAGAAAGTGTAAATAACGAATATCTTACCACGCGGCAACTACCGACTCCATGTACATGTAGGAAGTGAAGAAACACACGAGGCCGTCCGGCACCGCGGATGCGAACTCTACCAACAGTTGTCCGTAATTTCTGATAACGGCTACGTCGTCTCGCGTCTCGAATTTCGACGAAATGGCCACTTGGTCGTTGCCCTTTGCCACGATCTGTCGAGAAATTGGATGAATTGCTTTTTTTTTATTCAGGAAGAGGCGAGTCGGTGGACACGATATCTCGAGTCCCACTTGATGGATTCTCTCGAAATTTACAGGAGATACGGCAAGAAACATTTAGAGGGTAGTCGATCGTAATTTTTTTCAAATCGATCTTCATTTTCTGATTGTTACGTAAAAATCACGACTTTTTTCATAGACTTTGTATGCTCGAGTTTCAATTCCTCGTCACGTTAAAAAAAATGATTTAAGGTAATCCTATCGCCTTCAATCCATAGGACTTTCATAATTTTTTTTTGAGCTTCACTAAATACAATAATAATCGTCTCTGTAAAATGTCAGGGTTGGTTATCGACCTAATTACATAGGAAAAAAATTAAAATTGCGTATTTTTGTGAAGGAATTCCGAGACGACATACAAAAACCCAATTTCCGGTCGCTACAAAAATGTATATAATAGTGGAAATCCGTCAGATTCTTAAAAATAATCATATTTACATACTTAACATTTGTAGTAATCCAGTGCTCTCAGAAAAAAATACGCTTATTGACCGAATTTTTATGTAATATCAAGTTTAATTTGAACTTCCGGTATTGGATTTATTACCACTTGCTACGATAAAGAGACGTGACAGCGAGGCAACAGCTGACTGTAGTCCTAACCTCATCTCACTCATTCGAATTTCCACACATATTTCATTTTTAACCGACATATTTCGCCGACACAAATTTTCCACGCTTTTTACCAGTCGTGGCCCGAATACAATGCTTTATATTTCCCGCACCTGACATTGTTTTGACAGATCGACGTTGAAAAGCATGGAGGTTAAACTCGCCTGGTTGAGTAAAAGGAGACGGAGATAGAACCAATGTTGCCAAATATCAAACCTAGAAATACTGCGCGAATCGTTGGAATAACTATTTTTTCATTTTTCTAATTAAATGTGAACATTCATTGAACAGTTTACACATGGAAAATTTCCGTTATTACAAATTATTTTTTTTGCATATGCTAAAAATATAAATTGTACTAGCCTCACGTATGATCAGTGGTATGGACAGTGTGAAGCGATAGGATTACCTTAACGATCGCCAGGGTTATTGTTGATAGTTACCATCGGAAGGAGACAAGGTCTCGCGAGCGTCATCGTAAAGGAGGTCATAATAACCGGATGAAAATTCAATATCTTCGGATACATGTCCAGTGGCGAGAGAGTACCCGAAGTGATGACAACCGTTTGAAATCTGTCGAAAATCGGTTTCATCGCAATCGACGAGTCCAAACACGAGAAGTGCAACACCGGATTCGTCACCGTCGGCGTTTTGTCGTCGAAAGGCTCCACGATTATCGTGAAACCCGTCGCATACGTGGACACCAGTGTCGCCAGATGGGTGATGAGAATAAGCGGCGAAAAGTCCGTCAGATCCGTTATTTCCATCGTACGGAGCAACGAGGACAATCTCTCGGCGCAAAAACGCAACGGTTTTCTCTCGATGCACACCTTCGACTGTATGTCGTGGAGAAAGATCGCCGGCGACTCCTGCACAACGTGCTGCACGCGCAAACGCGTCTTCAGGTACTCGACGAAACGTTTTAGAAAACTGACAAAGTGCTCGGCGTTCCTTATGTTGCCCGGTATCACTTCTGCAAACGAGGAAGAAAAAATAATTGGTTTTGTTCTTTTTTTTCGATCGCTGTAAAGCGAACGAAATTTCTTTCTTTGGAAAATTACCCTCAAGAACTTCGTTCGGTAGTATCGGATTCGCCAGAATAACGTCGGTCTCGCGTGCGAGCTGCGCGTCCTTGAGACCCTCCACTAGCCTGTGGTACTCTTCTTTCAATTTGTTCGCGTCGGCGTCGCGCATCCTGCAATCCAATAACAAATAAATGAGAATAAAATCAAAATAGAATAATGGATAATAAAAAAGAATGAGATGAAAAATGAAGAGGCAAATAGAAAAGTGGAAAAGAAAAAAGAATAAAAGAGAAATGGAAAAATAAAAAAGCATGAAAGAAAAATAAAAAAAAATAGAAAAGAACAAAATAAAATTAGAAAAGAAAAAGAATAAAATAAGAATAGAAAAAGCAGCGCCGTTCGATTGGGTTTGATTGACTTACTGGCAACAATAGTGCCACTCATGAATCACTATGCTTGTTAATTCTTTTTGTCGTAATCACTCTGAGACAATTAGGTTCGAGAAAAATAATGAACAAACGCTTTACAATTTGACAAGACTTCAGCCGACATATTTTCGACACTGTTTGATATAATGTCCACGTCAAATATTGAAAATGATCAACATTCGACACGCACTGTGAGACCAATAATATCGACAAAAAGTTAGATGCTTTCCAATTTGACAAGATTCTGTCCGGCATCTTTTCAGTGTCCAAAATACGACAAACAGAGTCTTGTCAAGCTATGGTGGTTTGGAAGAAAAACCGGAAGTCAAACTGACAATTTTAACGATTTTGTTTTTTTTCTTTTGAATGTTTAAAATACATAGAATTTAATCTCATAAAAAAAGTGTTTTTATTTTGGTATCCATTAGAATGAAAATTTATGATGATTATCATAAATATTTACAATCGACATTGGTTATTGAGCACTCGGTTGATCATTATCGACTTTACTATTGAGTTAATGTTTTAAGCAGTAGGCAACGCTACATAACCTCACTTTAGAAGAATTCAAACATCACCTGTCAACGACTCGACGAATGTCAAAACATGGCACAATTGCGTGTAAGTGGTCGTTTCTTTTTGGACAGAAAATTGATCTGCTTTTGTTCACGCAGATAAATAATAAAACATTGATTGGGCAGTTTTTAAAGTTTCATCTTCAGGTAAATATACAGAACGAAAACAGAAAGAAATTTTTAAGTTTTCTAAATAAAAATGTTTAGTGCTGTTCTTCATATGTATATTTGTATACGTAATAATCAATTTAAAAAAAATTAAGATCTACAATCAACATATTTTGATTCATTTTTTATCCTTCGTTGTATTATTACTTTTATTCTATTGTTATTGTATTTAGCATGATCTGCAGCGTAGGCATTCGGCGACGTTCATATCGCATTCTGCGTAAATTGCCGTCTAGGAATTTCCCCTAGCAATCACAGCTGACGCTTCGATCACCGTTTAGAGAGAGGCAGATGCCGTGTAGCAAAATTTAATAAATTATTGTGAAAAAATTACACGGTGGATCAGCTACAATTTTTGCAGGTGAATTCCGTATTAATCGAAGATTCGAATAAGTTTTGTTTGTTGGGTCAAACGACTAAATTTCACGTAAAGTTATCATTTCCGGTAAATTTTTCGGAGTTTACGTTTGAGTGCGTGTTTTTTAGGCCAACATTCAACGTTCATATCTCGGAAATGGTACGGTGGAGTGGCTTAACATTTTTTATTCCAACGTTGTTAATAACATACTATCTCTTTCTCCCAAAAAAATAAGAGGTTAAACGTTGTCGATTTTTTAATTGTTTCTTCCGAACCACCTTAAAAAGGGACTTTCATGCTTTTTTACCGTAAAAGTCTCGCAGTAATCGCGACAACGTAAAATGGTTAGTAAATGGCAATTCTTCATTAAACAACGGATTAATTTGCAAACGCTTTCAAAACTCATTAAGCTTTGATTTAATATTTTAACGAAACAGTTCCCGATGCACTCGAGCACTTTTTTTTTTAACTACACGGAAGAAACGTCTCCTTTGTCCCATTGCCGCAATAATTCTCTCCCCGGATGATTTTCCATTACGAGGTACTTACTCCGCAACAGTTTTTTCAAGAAGCTGAATATTCGCGCTGCTCTTCTCCATCGTTCGTCGATTTATCTTTACGCTCATCGAGTCTATGCACACGTTGTCTGACAAAAAATAACAGAAATCCTTTGAGCGAAATTGCCGCGTGTTACGATTGCTCGAAGTTGCGCACTCGGTAACTTAAGGCAGTAAACGTACCGATATTGTGAGCCTCGTCGAAAACGACGACCGAACTTTTGGCAAGCTCCTTGGACACCGTCTCGGCGATTTTTGGATCTAATAAATAGTGATAACTGTACACGACGACCTGAGCGTGAAGAATCTGCGGACAAAGATTTTTGTTCAAGCCAAGCTGTTGATAACACAAATGAAAAGCGAAAATTATCTTATTGGCTCCGTGCGCAACACTAGCGCCGCGTAGCGTTCATATTTTTTATCGGCTCTGTCAAAGGCTCTGTGATTGTCGCTTGTGATAAATTATATAAATTACAATCGCGCCTCAATTGCATTTAAGGGGTTAGGCCACAGTACCGGTCGCAAAATCATGTGCGAATTTAACAATTTTTTTCGTATGAAAAAGTGATTCACTCGTAAAATTAATTACACATCTATTTAGTATGAATATCAAGCTGTTAAATTTTTTTATTTATTTCTTCGATGTACAAAATGGCCGACTACTCGAAACTTCTCGAAACAGCTTTTTTCCAATTGGCGTGACAAATAACTTCAACAATTTTCACTCGATTGCTTCAAATTTAAAAGTTATGTTCCTAAATGCATTTCGCAGAGAAGTACGTACGGAATTTCTGATTAATCGAAAACTTTTCATTCCATGAGCAGTTTATGGGCAGTTATAACGAAATTTTTCACTGAAAATTCATTTCTTAAGTTCAAATACCTACAACTTTTGAATAAAACAATATTTTTTAAATTCCGTACGTACTTCTCTAGGTATTCTAATGTAGATTAAAGAGGGATTTTGTTTTTTGTTCTAGGTAAAAAATTGTGGATGCTAAATGTCACGCCGCGGAGCGCCTAAAAAAAAGAACAAAAGAAAATATTAATAGTCGGCCGTTTTGTACATCGAAAAAAAAAGTGAAATATATTTTCTAACAGCTTGGCATTCATACTAAATAGATGTGTAATTAATTTTATGAGTGAATCACTTTTTCATACAAAAAAAATGGTTAAATTCGCAGATGATTTTATACTCGTTACCCCTTAATTTGTTTGCGTAACCCCTTAATTTATTTGCATTGAATAAATGTGTTTGACCAAAGACGGCAAGAAGTGTTACTTTACAGTAAAGCGAACAAAAGTAAGTAAAATTTTTGTTTAGATTTTCGTTTACTTGTAATTTTGTTATAAGACTAGAAAAATGAAGCTCTATAATTGCTTTTATTGAAATTTAACAAACATACGAGTACACTACCGGCGAAAGGTTTCTGGACAAAAATTCAAAAAAGTTCCGGGCCGATTATTTATGCCATTTCGCCGATGACATGAATGAAATTAATAAACGGAATTTTGATGGGGAAGAATTCACTTTCATACGGTTTTTTAAAATGTTTTACAATTTTTTTTCCATTTGTACCCTTTTTCGAAAACGACCGTTTTTCGCCTTTTTTGTTCCTTTTCTGGTGGACCCCGTTTACAGACAATTTTTTTATGCATTTCTTTGACCGGGATCATAAAGGGGGAAGCTCAAGCTTCAATTTTTTTTAAGCTTCGTACGATTTGTTTTTCTAAAGATGTTTTGATTTTTTCGAAAAAAGAGACAATTTGAAAAATGACGTGTAACGCGAAAACGAGAAGGATTCAAGGAAAACCTCAAGATAGTAGAAAGTTGAATCAGTTTTCGTTGAGTTCACGAGAATTGTTTGTTTTTTTTTCGAATTTTTTTTCTCCTGTTTTCAATAAAAATCAGATTATTTAATTACCGTAACTCGAGAACTAAGGGGTTTGTGGTAAAACTCCAAGAGTGAAATTGATCGATTGACGTGACTAGAAAACTATAAAAAATTTACGGGGAAAAAATGTTCAAAAAAAATCTGAAATAATTCTATATTAGTATTGTATATTGATGCTGCACCACTGATAATAAATAGAATTTTGTTTTCAGACCGAAATACGCATTAAAGACCGGCTTCAACAAAAAATGACCCAAGTTAAATAAATCAAGCTCGGGTCATAAGGCAGACCTCTTTTTTCTTCTAACTGCAGCTATCCATTTTTTGCGTTATTCTAACTTCCAATTTTCCGTAGAGAATCGATTCAATTTCCATTTACTATTCCTTCCGGTATTTTCGCTATTTATTACACAGCAACTGTCGTGGTCCATTTTCAAGAAAACAATATTTTGAATTCGATTGCAAAAATCGCGAACTACGCTCATACACATTTGACGAATAGCCAAGTTTATTGCATTTTTTGTCCACTACGGGCGCTGCATTCGATTTTGTTACCCTCACCCTCTGCACGGAGCCAATATCGCTGAGTCCATCATTCCAATTGAATTCCAAGGCTCACCGTAAATCTAGCGAGAAAATAAGGACACCAATTTCTGTCCCGTCCGTAATCTTTGATATCGTCGATCGAGTATATACCAGGTGGCATTATTTGTTCGCGTCCTTCCATGTCGAAACCCTCGTAAAAATTGCAGATCGGCGTCGTCTCGTCGTAATTGTGACGATCGCGGACGTACGAGGCGGTCAACGAGTGGCAACGACCGTCCACGATCTTGCCCTCGCGTTCCTTGCTCACCTGTAAACATTTTCGATTTTATTCGCCTAATGCAAGTGCCGATAAATTTATAAATCCATTAAATAGAGTTATCGTAAGTAGAGAATTTGACATTACGTTTTTTCTTTCTCTCACCATCCAATTATCTGCTGCAAAGAAAATAAAAATTGTCGCGAAAGCTGCGAGCGGTCAAAAAATATTTAGGGGTCGCTCAAGCCTCCCAAGAATTCAAATTTTTTAATTTAATAATTTAATAATATTTAATAATTTATTATATATTTATATATATAATTATTTATTTATTTATTTATGGATATAATAATTTAATAATTTTGCAATTAACCTTGCGAAAGCTCTAGCCAGCCAATGAATATTTGGTGGCCGCCCGAGAGCTTCGAAACTTCCAATTTTCGCCAATTATATAATATTCGTGAGGTTAATTTAAAAATTATAAAGCGTACAATTCATTGGTGAGGAGTGGACGGAAAAAAAACCGATTTTTTAATGAAAATTTTAATTTTCGGAGGGCTTGAGCGACCTCTAAATATTTTTTGACCGCTTGATGCTTTCGCGACAATTTTTTTTTCTTCAAAGAAAATAATTGGATGATAAGAAAAAGAAAAAGAAAATAGAGGTGAAATTGCATCATTGGAATGCAACGATTATTGATTCTGTATTGATCTTTATAATTGTCGAATTATTTGTGATTTCACCTCGGGATGGATGCACATGTTTTTCCTCGAGCTGAGCACCAAACCCACGAGCTTAGGTTTCTTCTTATCCTCCTTTTCGTAATACTCTATCAGGTTTTTCAGCTCCTCCAGGACCTTCTCTATCTCGGGAACGGTACGAGAGCAGTAAATCAGTTTCGTCACTTGCAGCGGATGTTGCAGCATGTAGGCGACTATGAGCGCCAAAAGGGTCACCGTTTTTCCCGTGCCCGAAGGCATTTCCAGCAGACAATGACCCTGGTGAAAATATATCATTCGTATTTATATCGTTTCAGCAGAAACGAGGGAATATAGTTCGAATCCACGAAATTGAAAGCCTGCCGCGTCTAGTCCTTGACGAATGCAAGTGCGTTAGTGAGTTGACCGATGGACGAAAATTTCGTTGCCTGTGTGAATGATGATCGAGATAGATTTGACCGATCCCTATACCAAATAGACAAAATGGTATGGATATTGAGGGGTAAGGCCACAGTAGAATTTTCAAAAAATCGATTTTTTTTTCGCTGAAACAGTGCTTTATCATCATAAGAATAAGTTACTATTCGATTTATAGCAAGAGAAAATGTTTTTCACCGACTTTGAGCGTATAACGTAAGCCCACCTCTGGTACGGCCATAGAGTAGGGTAAGATGGTATTGGAGTACGCATCTAAGCTTCAAAGCGGTGAAAAAAACAAACAAATACATTTTACGAATCAGTTTTTGTTTTAATTGAAAGAATATCTAGTATTCTATTTAAATTATGAGCCACGATTTGGAATCTTAATTTTTTTAAAGTAACAAACTAAAAACTACGAAACGGGATTTGCGAACTCTTAGACATACGGGCGTTTAAGAGTACGCACGGGGGTCGATAAGAATACGCAAGCATCAACCGACGCATAAATCGCAATTAAAGTTGCCCACATTTGTATGAGCGGTACATTTCTTATGCCACCACGCTTTACACTTCACTACACTCGATCCATTCCTCACATATTGGTTCTTCGCATATTTTTATGTATACTTTGCATACTTGTAAAAAAATATATACTATATATAGACAAAATACTATATATACTATATCTAGAAGATATTTTATATATTTATGCATATATATATATATATATATATATATATATATATATATATATATATATATATATATATATATATATACACACACACACACACTACATCCTATGTATATAAACCATTTTTGGTTTTCCTGATTTTTATTGTAAAATTGTACCCCATGAAAGCAATATATAAACCAATTTTTAGATTGTTATCTCTCCTCTTTCAGGAGTTATAATTTTCCGAAAAATCTCGATTTTGGAAGTTTTGGAAACGTTTAAACGCTGATAACTCCTCAACTAATTGAGATATCGACAAATGTCACTATGGCATTTTTTTATTTTGACGCATACGATCGTTAGAAAATATGAAAAATTTATCAATTACCGATGTCAACGTTTTTTTGCTTCTAAAGTGAAAACTATTTTTTTGAATGATTGCCTCTTTTTATTTAATTGTTTTTAATTCTCTAAAATAGAGTGACCCATTCTATGACTTTTAAGACTAGTCTCATCGTGGATCTATTTTTCCTTGTATTTTTCTAAAAAGAAAAATATTTTTTCAGAAAGAAGTCGACATTTTTTGGAAAATTACAACTCCTAAAAGAGAAGATATTAAAACCGAAAAATTGGTGTGGATATTCCTTTCATGGGGTACAATCTTACAAAAAAATCAGGGAAACCAAAAATGGTCGGGGTCACGGGCTAGGTGAAATGGCGTGGAATGTCCCATATATATAAAATATATACTATATATAGAAAAAGTGTATATTCATATATATATATATATATATATATATATATATATATGAATATCCACTTATTCTATACTTTGTATACTTGTAAAAAAAAATTAACCACAGTTGTATAAGAGTACGCGCGTACTCCTACACACCCAAGCACTGCGTATTCTTATACCACCTGCACATTTTAAACAAACATGACTGTTACTGCCATTTATTGATGAGATGCGAAAATGCTTTCGTTTTGAACAATAACCATAGCAAACCGGCGTACGAAATGAATGGTTGTTTTCAAAGAAAGTAAATTGTGTATCGTACTTGTAATGCTTTGAAAATCTCAAAAATAAATAAGAAATTGCAACCATAAGTTCAAACTTACCTAGCCTCTCCGTTTTATTTCACTTTGGTTTTTTTTTGTCAGAAACCCTTACCCTGTGAGGCGGTCAAAACGCGACAGAAGTTAGCTTCAATTAGCAAAGCGTTTCGTCATTATCTTAACTGCGTACTCTTATCGCGTGCGTACTCCTATACCAGCTTACCCTACCTAAAACTTTAAACGCGTTTTTCTCGAAACAGCTTTTTTCCTATTGGCGTGACAAATAACTTCAACAATTTTCACGCGATTTGCTTCAAATTTGAAAGTTATGTTCCTAATTGCATTTCGCAGAGAAGTACGTACGGAGTTTCTGATTAATCGAAAACTTTTCATTTTATGAGCAGTTTTATACGAAAATTTTCACTGAAAAGTCGTTCAAATACCTACAACTTTTGAATAAAAGAATATTTATTTAAATTCCGTATGTACTTCTCTAGGTATTCTAATGTAGAATGACGAGAATTTTTGTTTTTTGTTCTCGGTAAAAAATTGTGGATGCTAAATGTCACGCCGCGGAGCGCCTAAAAAAAAAGATAAAAGAAAATATTAGTAGTCGGTTTTGAACATCGAAAAAAATATATATATATTTTCTAACAGCTTGATATTCATACTAGATGTGTTAATTTTATGAGTGAATCACTTTTTCATACGATAAAAAATTGTTAAATTCACACATGATTTCATACCCGTTACTTTGGCCTAACCCCTTAAGGGGACGTTAGGGGTTTCAGCGTGAAAAAAAAACACTTTATTGCGATTTTTTTCATCTATATGGATAGAGTAAATTGATTAAAACCTTTTGTACATTGTTCAGTGTCATTTCAAGAACATTCCGTGAAACTTGTACGCGGAAATATCCACGAACAAACCAGTGCCGCGTTTTTTCTCGAAACCACTTTTTCAAAGTCCGTGTTCACTGCCATTTGAAAACTACATGACCGATTTATTTCAAACTTGGTACACACTTTCTACATATAAAATACCTCCCCCCAACGGTTAGTTTGAGATTTTTTTTCACATTGTGGCGGTTTTCCACCCCCAAAATGGCGGAATTTTTCGTGAAAAATAGCACTTTTCACTTTACATGACCACCAAAAATTTAGAAATGAAAAAAAAAATTATCAAAGACCATTGGGGGGAGGGTTTGATGATACTTTGACTAAATTTGAATGCTACTTGATTTCAGATTTCTAGCTGAGATACAGTGAACACCGCAAATCGTGTTTTTCCAAAGGCGTTCTTGGAAAAGCTTTGTCACCGGCTTGTTTTTGGATATTTTCGCGTACAAATTTCACGGAATGTTCTTGAAATGACACTTAACGATGTGCAAAAGGTTTCAATAAATTTACTCTATCCATATAGATGAAAAAAATTCGCAAAAAAGTGTTTTTTTTTTCACGCTGAAACCCCTGCCCTTCCCTTAAGGTAGGTTAGCAAAGTTTGAATCGGGAGTGAAACCTGGGAAGGTGAATCCGGAAAAATTTATCAGGGTATACGTCGGACCTCAGGAAATAAAAAAAGTATATTATGTTCAACGACGCTGAGTACAGAAGTTCGACGTACCCTCGCGTCGAGGCCTCTCTTGAGTTCGAGCATGTAGGCATACTGCTCCGGATAAATGTAATCGTAAGGAAAGTATACGATGAGCCCGTCTACGCTTATCCTGAAAACAAAAGTGCCAAATTCCGAAGAGTCGACAAAAAACGACAAATGAATATCGTAACGCGATACTCACTTCATTTCGACAAGACGACGTTCAAAATCCTTTAAAAAGCTTCAAAAACTCCCAAACTGCTCATCGATCTCTACAAGCGGCCCGCGCCGTGCTTAACCCCATTTCGCCGGCAAAAACCCACTGTACTTCGTTAAAAGGAAAAATCGCGATGATTCTTTATCTCCAAACTCAAAATCAGTTCCCCCTCCCGCCGCTGATCGTCAAAATTAACGCAAACTCTACGAAAGGCCGTGTATTGTTTTTATTTGCGCAGCGAAACGTCGCGCGTTTTCAAATCCGTTGCAGAAACACGCCGGGTTTTCCGGACAAGAGCGAGCTCCGCCATACCGACGGTCGGTAACAACGCCAGCTCTCCGCGAGAAGCCAAAGGCGCGCATGCGCGCGTCTCACGACGTTGCCAAATTGCAATACGCAGTTTTATTATGCAAAAACGTCAAGGAGTCGCGAGTTACAGTGAAAAACGTTATTTTTCAAGCTCCACGAATATTAAAAGCCCATCGGTGATACGCTTTTATCAGTTAATGATGTATTTGTTCGTGTGCGGTTTAGTGCCGTGTGGAATACTCGAGGAGGTGCTACTGTGTTACGCAGCTCCGCGTGATGCCCCCGACTTATCGTCGATAATCAAAGCTCGAATAAATTACAATTATCAACGGAATCGTCGATTCACGCCTCGTATCCGTCATAACAACATTTCTCATGTAAACCTCGCTAAAACCAGCGAAATAAACGTATAACAAGAATTTTGCGTGTACGCAACGTTGTAGATGTGGCAACGCAGCGAAAACCTCTTCCTGTGTCGAGTACCTCGGTCCCACTTCCTAGTCAAAATCATCGTATTATATTTTTCTTGCGCGCCCGCGACAAAAACATACACACCGTTCTTATTTATCGCCTCGTTATTTTTAACAAACTACGCGATCGTGTTCGCGCCTACAAGCGCCGCAACGTGCCCGTGATAAATAAAACGCGTTATTTTCACGGGGCCAAACGTACGTAGAGAGAAAAAAAAACGAAGCAACCGAAAAAAAACATTGCTTCTTCGTGAAATCGAGTTTCTGTGAATGGTCGAATGTCCGTCGAGGAAAAAAAAAATCGTCCGAAACGTTGCATTTTCGTATAATATTAAGAGAAAAGCGGCGTGCGTTCCCTCGCTTCGTATCGCGGCCGCGGACGATGCTCTTTTTTTTCGGCTGCATTAGATAAGTGGGACGCGTCCCAGAGCCATTTGTAATATTTACTTTACGAACGACCTGTGGCATTCGGTGGATCGATCAATTTTCGTATAGTGCGTGTATATATATATATAGATATATATATATATACGATCGCGTTTATCGCGTACGTTTGTGTACGATTCCTCGTACGTGTAAAGTCCGAGAAGAATATATATATATATATATATATTTACACCCATGCATACGCGTATAATTAGAAAAAAATAAATATCGCGAAAAGGTCAATGCAGTGACGATTATTTAGCAAACGCCGCGCGTGAAAAAAACGAGACAAGAGAGGCAAAAAGCGAACAAAAATATTGACATTCGTATAATGTTTGCTTTTGGAGTTGTTTTTTCGTCCGTTGGATGGTAAGTGTATTTTACTTCTACCCTCAAAACACTTCGATCCTTCGTGAATAATTTGAATTTTGACGAGAAAGAACGTTCTCCAAAACTCAAAAGTTTTGGAATTACCAATTTTTGTTTTTTCACCCGGAGACTCGTCGTCTAGTGGCGTTAAAAGTTCTAGCGATATTCAGCGATGAATTCTTGCGGTTGATTGCTGTTCAGGTAGCACGAGCGTTACACGTTCCAGAGACTTCCAGGATTAGAATGGAATCGAAGAATAATCGGGCGGCGAATTTTTCTATCGGAATTGAAACGTTAGTGTAGGTCTTGCTTTGAAATTCTAATACTGTGGATTCCGGACTGTAATTCGCGGGAGAACAAATTATTTGCAAATTTATAGTCGATTGTGGAATCGTAGCGAGAAATTTGCTGCGTTTTGATACATTTTACAGGTTATGTTGACCGTCAAACTCTTATTGCGATTGGCTCAAAACGAGAATGGTTGTGGGTCATTATTCTTCGGATCACGAGGCAAAAAGTTGAGCAATTTGATGCTCGTGGGAAATTTATCTCACTGCGATTGTTTAGGTATCGATATGGGGCTATTTAAGAATTTTCACGGCAAAAGTGCCTTTTGACTAGTAATGTGACTCCATTGTTCATCAAATGATGCTACTTTACAAACTCCGACAACTTTCAGACATGAGAAACATTTTCCTGACAGTGGCCAAAGAACCGCGGACGTTATCTTGTGAAATTGCGTGATGTTGAAGTTTGCATCGTTGGAATGCAATGAAAGTTCATTTTTCTTTTATTGTTCACATTTTTTTGGCCATTTAGATTACAAAAATCACTCAAACGGTTTTTCCTCATACTCCAGAGAGGCCCACGATCTTAATCTATAAAAAAGAATTATAGGTTGTAATAAAAATGAAGAAATAAAAATGTTAAAGAACTTTGGTTGCACCCCAACGATGCAAACTTCAACGCCATCAAATTGCTGAGCAGTCTGCTTGTTTTATTTCAGAAACTAATTGTTTCGGAGTAGCCGCATTTACTTTAATTGAAAGTACACGCTGAAGGCTGTTTTCATGAATTGTTGAAGATTTTTGAACCAACGGGTTGCAAGAGTAGAAAGAAAAAGCGTCGTTGAAGTTTGCAACATTGGAATGCAATGGAAATGCATTTTTTTTTACATTGCTTTAAAGGTTCTTCTCCAATTTAGACTACGAAAACTACTGGAACGTTTATTACGTATTTTTATCAGAGATCTACGACCTCATTTTGCAATAAAGGTTTTGGATAATACATACAAAAAGAATAAATAGCACAAATCGTTGCAAAACCTGTGTTTTCGCACTTAATGTTGAAGAACATTATCACCAAATTTGATCAATTCCTTAACATTTTGACTTTTGTACCGAAACTCCTTATTCAGAAACATCTCTATTCCAAAATATCTAATGTCTAAAACATTTCTCTGCCAAAACATCTCTATTCATAAAGATCACAATGCCACAATAATTCACTTCTGAAATACTACGGCTCTTAATGGAAAGGTAGGGGTTTCGGCGTGAAAAAAAAACACCTTTTTGCGAATTTTTTTTTCATCTATACGGATAGAGTAAATTTATTGAAACCTTTTGTACATTGTTAAGTGTCATTTCAAGAACATTCCGTCAAATTTGTATGCGATAATATCCATACAACAAGAGTTAGGAATTTGGAATTTTTGTATATGATGTATCATATACTGTATTTCAATAACAAATACCGAAAACGCCGATTCATAATGTAGTGTATATAATAATTTATTGTATACATAATACAATAAATTTATCATGAAAATATATAAAATTATTGTTATTTAAATATTTACAATACCAAATGATTTATTTTTGGAGTCGGTGCCAGCCAAGAATGAGAGATTGACGTCACGGAAGAAACGAGATTGCAAATTAAAAAGAGACTGTAGATCGTACATTTCATTAATTTTTCTTCGCCATCTCTTTTTCTGCGAAAAGTGTTACAATATTGGCAATTGTCTGGTACCGACTTGAAAATCTTGAAATCAATATCGAATATGGTGAAAAAAATAAAATAACATATTTCCTCAATAGAAATTTTATCTGAATAAAACGAGCGAAATTCAATTTTTCTTGTGTACTCGAATCAACAATATTCATATTATGAATTGAAACGTTTTTTTTGTTCGTTGCAGAAAATGCATTCAAAAATATATAATTTGTTCGCGACAATTTTTTAGATAGTTTCAATAATATATTGTTCTCGGCTAACGATATATCTTTTGAATGAAAAAAAAAAACTTTTAATTCAATCATGTTATTAAAGTCAATAGCGTTTTGTTTGGACTAATAAATCCGATTATTTACACCAACAATTTTACAACTGATTCAACGAAATTTCATTCAATAACACCAATGATATTGGATCAATGATTTTTTTTTCTCAGTGCGGTTGCCAGTGCAGCGCCTCGAGCCAATAATCTAAGTCAGCGATAAAACGTTTCCTCCCCCGCTGCAAAGAATTTCCCTATCTTTCCAACGATGCAAACTCCACCGCCACCCACACGAGCGACCCTACGCTCCCCCTATCTGCCCATTCTCCACTAACGCAAGCCCTCTCTTCCAGGTCTCCGTCAAGCGAGTGGTTGCGTTCTTCAGCTGGCTCCAGGTTCGCATCGCACCATGCCCTCTCGTGATTGGCCATCGAGAAGTTCTCCTCGAGGTGGGTCATCGCGATGTCGTTCGCCAGGATAACCCGACGATAGTCGTTCCTCCAAGGAGCGAAATTGCCGCGCGATCGACAGGAACGATCGACTAGCCAAGAATTGTGAAAAAGCGTTTTTAAAGCGCCCGGCTAATGGTACTTGAGAGATATCGTTGCGGTTCGACTCCTGAGACGGCAATGGAGGAACCGGCGAAGAAGAAGCAGCGCGTCGTGAACGGTGACGAGGACGAGGACGAGGACGGTGCGCTGGGTGGTAGTTGTTTCAGCGGCGATCTGGTCAAGCTGCAGACGAGTCTTTTGTCGCAGTGTCTCTGCGACGTGCCGGAGAGTAGTCTGCGCAAGCCATTCGCGGCAACGTGCGAGGCGGACGCGAGCGGTCGTTATCGGGCGTCCTTGTTATCCGAATGGGAGCCCGACAGGATATTGGAATTCGTGAGCGCTCTTCAGTTGCTCTTCGATTTAGCGATAAAGCAAACAACGCGTGGTTTGATGTGCGCCCGGGTGGCGGACGTGTGCGACGCACTGACGAGAAACGAGCACGGCATAATCGACCAGATGATCGATCTCTCGTGTACGCCGAACAAATTCGTCTCGTTCGCGGCGAGTCGAGCGCTCGCCTCGTTTTTCATCGTGACCAAGGAGAACGTCGAGGTTGGTTGGCTCGAGAGGCTCACGCAGTCCCTCATAAATACGAATTCGCCGAACCAGATGCTCTTCACTCTGGACGTCGTCAAACGTGTCGTCGAGCACAAAGATTGCGCGTTACATCCACTCGAAGATCCGGAAACGTCAGCACCGCCCTCTAGTTGCAACACGATCGTTATTTCGGATCCGGAGAGCCTCGACAGCACGCCGGTGAAGGCCATGTGCGTCAAGGCTCTCGAGACAAAATGGACGCTTCTCGTGTCGAAGTTCGACGCCATTTTGGGCTCTTACACGCCACAGCACGAGTCCGCGGTCATAACGTTTCTCGAGCTATGGGAGAGCATTATATCGGTCAAGGCGAATCTCTCGGTCATCGACACGAAGCTGTTCTACTCGCAATTGGACAATCTCGTGGCATTGTTGAACGCGAACGTGCCGGGGGTCATATGGCGCCATCTTTTGGGCCTCTTCAACGAGGTACTCTGCTACGGGAGTACGCTGGCGTTGCAGGATGTTCTGCCGGACGAGCCTTGCTCGTTGGCACATCTGATCGTGCGCGCGGTCAAGGATTGGCGACTTCTCGACGCGCTTCCTTATCGTCACGGCTCCGGTAGATTCGGCGGTGGCTCGGGCGACGGAGATCGGCCGTTGCTTCAAAAAATCGTTTTACTCGTTCTCAAGAGCGTGGCCGTTACCGTGAAAGAGACGCGCAGCGACTCGAGCGACTCGTCCCTCGGCTCCGAGGCCGAGGATCTTGACGCCGATATGGCCGTTATCGAGCGCAGCATACGCGAAGTTTTGCGACAATTGGATCAATGCGTGAAAGCGCTGATGCCGTTTCATCCGGAAATGCCGTTGTCGCAATGGGTCGTTCAGATGTTTCACGATCAGGACGACTTTCTCATCGAGGGCATGGTGTGCTGTTTGGACGTTGCCGGTGGCCTCTTCTATCGGGGACCACCGCAAAACGATCTCGGCCACATGCTCAGTCCGAGTCTCACGTTCGTACAATTCGTTCGCGCCGTCTCACACGATCACGGTGTACTGCTCGATTTACTCGTGAGCAACGAGACGTGCTTCTTGCTGTATTTACTTAGATTTCTCAAATACGTGAGGCGAAATTGGACGGAATTTGTGAATTGTTGCGGACGCGAGTTGGACGACACCATGACGGTACTGATAACCCTAAGAATAGCTATAGATAGATTAGTATCTAAATCGTTGTTCCCGTACAATATAAATCCTGTACTTCGTCTGCTGGAAAAGTGCGAATCTTTCTACGAGGGTAACATAGAAAATTGAAACGTAAATTGCAGTATTATACACGTAATATATAGTTTACATTTTTGTATTTATGCGCGCGGGGCAGTTTCCGCTCAATTCGGACCAACATTCACGTCAGCGACGTTTATTGTGTCGGAATGGTGGTAATTCTTTAGGTAAGTGAGTTTTCCGAAAAATGAGCCTAAAATTGTTTTGTTTTGCGATTTTCTCATTTATTGGGTGGCTGCGGCTAGCCGTCCGGTTTTTGGACGGATAAGCGTATGTTATTCGCTCGGATAGCGGCTCAGTTCACGCAGTTCACGATGTACAATGCCCTGAGAAATCAAACCCAAACGAACACACCTAAAGAAACCCATACAAACAAACCCAAACAAAATTATAAAGATTTTATTCGGACGAATACGTGTAAATTATTCGTCGGGATAGTTTGTTTAACAATTTAAGGGGCCAGTCCATTTTGGAGCCACGAAAAAAGGCTATTTTCGCGATTTTTTTTGCGGATTTTATAAAAGATATGAATATAAAAATTGTTGAGCTTGATAAAAAGTCTTGAAATACGTTTAAAAAAAATTTAATTCATTTTTGTTCATTTTTAAGTACAAAAACTATAGTTTAACGTAACGCCTCAAAAATAGGCGGGCTAGGTAGCTCCATCACAAATCGGCAACGGCTTGTCTGAAACAAAAAAAATCAAAGTCCATTAGATTCAGTATGACACCAGCTACAAAATGACCCTCGGATATAAAGTTTTATCAAAAAATAAAAAAATGGCAGATGAAAAACGAAAAAAAATAAAACAAACGCGTTTTTTCGCAGTTTTTCGCAAAAAGAGTAAAAATCAGAATTTTAAAACTATCGAGGGTCATCTTGTTGCGAATCATGTTTACAATATGTGGTTCAATTTTCAAGAGAATCGGTTTATTAGTTTTAGAGATACGATGGAGCTAGATTTTGAAAACGTTGTTTCGAGAAAAACGCGTTTGAAGTTTATACTATGAAAAACTCTTACCTAAACTCAATCGGCAATTCCTGCACCGTACAAAATCCCTTCTGATTGCTCATCATCGTCGATTTCTTCAAGTCTTGCTTGCTTCCGATTTTTTGAAATTTTCAAAGTGCACTGGCCCCTTGACACATTCTATCCGGACGATTGTATATATATGATGTATTCCACGTGAATCCGGTGGACTTTTTCCCTGACCCCCGCCAATTCGATTTATTTTTTTTAATCTGATTTCATTGACTAAAAGACACCCTGATTTTTTTTACATTTTTCGTAACAACCCTTGGTCAAAAAAAAATTCTCCGAAAAAAACGGCCCGATTGAAAAATTTGAAAAAATTCACAAAAATGCGTGATTATATGTAAACATTTTCAAGCTGTCACCCGCAGTGGAAGCATGTTTTTTTCTGTGCTTTCCGAGCGATTAACGTTTAAAAAAATCCGAAAAATTCAAGAACCGCTTACTTCGGGCGGATACTTAAATATTTTGATACCTACAATGAATTTTTTGACCATTTTTGAACAACCCAATCACAACCATGGACTTTGAACGTTAGGAGTCAATTTTTCGGATTTTTTAAAACGTTAATCGTTCAGAAAGCACAGAAAAAATCATAACTCCACTGCGGGTGACAGCTTGAAAATTCTTACACATAATCACGCATTTTTGGAACTTTTTTCAGATTTTTAAATCGGGGCGCTTTTTTCGGAGAAATTTTTTTATTCGACTAAGGGTTGTTTCGAAAAATGTAAAAAAAATCAGGGTGTTTTTCAGAGTCAATGGAATCAGATAAAAAATAAATAAATGGAATTGGCGGGGGTCAGGGAAAAAGTCCACCAGATTTACGTGGAATACCTCCTATCTTATTTGTCCGGATACTAGCTGCACGAATCACAATAATATGTACGCCTACTAGAAGTACGGCGTGAACTGAGCCACTATTCGTGCGAATAACATACGCTTATTCGTCCGACATCCGGACGGGGAGACACTCCGCTTTTGGGTTATAAATGATGACATTCAGTCGGGGAAAGCTGAAATTCACGGCCCCATAAAAAAGTTATGGGGTTTTGAAGAATTTTTGAACATTTCGACGCCTACATAGCGTTTGTTTTGGTTTTTGAACGTTCCGACGCCTTTCGACGTTTCAACCCAAACAAACCCAATCAATGATATTCAATCGGAGAAATCGGATATTTTTCGGAAAAGTCACTTATCTAAATAATTACCGTAATGTTGAATAAGTTCTCGCTGTTTTTTCGTGAAACGTAATGCTTTCAAACGTTTCGAACCTGTTGTGTGATCGATTGCTAATGACTCTGTAAGTTCAGCTAGCGTCTGACATGAGTCTTCGTCCAATTCCTCCAATTCAACACACAAAATCATTATTTTCGATGCGCCTGAACCAATCTCTGCATGTTGTTTACGACAGAGCATGGTCGCTGTAAGTCTCAATAAGAATTCTGTGTGATTCGGCTGCAGATTTTTAAAAATAAAGTCGTGCAGTAAAATTCCCCGCAAATACTCTTTTTTGGCGCAAAATTTGACATGTTTACCACTGTAAAAAGAAAGTTGTTTACACTTCGGCGAAATTACATACACTGAATTTCAAGCGTGATATAGTACTTTTTCATAGATGCGTTACAATCTTGAACAACTCGCACGCAGTTCTGGTATCGCCATCTGTTGGAAAACAGCGAGAACTTGTTCAACGTCCTAATGGATCTCACTTCTGGTGGCGAAAAAAACACCTAATTGTTTGGTTAATTCTTCACCCCACCGCTCGCCCTTCTGCCGTTATGAAAAATCGGAAATTCTACGCGGGTCGTTATTCAACCCTTCGTTGTCACACCTACCTGGAAAAACATGCTTGTCACTGGATCAATCTGATTCGCGAGGAAAGGTTGCGAGGTCGATCTCTCCGATTTCGATTAAATTTTGCTTGCTTGTAGAATGGGTAAAAATAGGCGACACGTATTTTTTTATATCTGCGGAACCCGATTTTTAAGGAGGGACACGCACCCTCGAAAATATGTGTTTTTCGTTTTTTGTCGATAACGTTATCGTTCTTATCTTCAATGTATAGTACACGAAAAAATAAACATTGTTGCAATTTGAAATTCTTTCATATTTCGTACCGTTGAAACGTTATCGACGAAAAACGAAAAACACCCCTATTTTCGAGGGTGCGTTTCAACCCTTGAAAATCGGGTTTCGTAGATATAAAAAAATACGTGTCGCCAACCTTTCCTTGTCAGTGTGACGAGGCTATCAGTCAGATGACCATGGGAAAATTCATGCATGTACTTTGAATATTACATACGTGCCAAAAATTATATAAAAAATCAGATGGCAACACGCTAAAAAAAAACCGTAAAGGGAAAAAATCTCAAAAACAAAAATTGGCGACGCTGAGTCGTTTAGACCCACAGTGACAACGAAAAGTTCAATTCTGAACAACTTTACATATGTTTTAGACCTATCTTATGCATTTTTCACCTAACCCCGATTCGTGCTCCCGATAATTACTATTTTTTATCGTGAAATTTCGATTTTCCGGATGACTCGACGGTTTGGCAGTCAAAGTCTTGCGAGTAACCGAAAACGTCAAAAATGTGGTCTCTAATGAAATTCAATTTGGGTGGAATGTACATGTAGACCGGAAAAGTATTTTTATGACTTCCAAACTATAGAATAATCATCCCGAAAATCGAAAATTTACAAAAAAAATAGTAGTAAATACCGAAAGCACAAATTCGAGCTTTGAAGAAAAATCCACAAAACAGGTATAAAACGTATCGGAACTTTTACCAAATTTGAAAAACGTTCCGAGTGGTCTTCCATTTATAGCAACTGCAGAATGGCAAGGGGGGGGGGTTGAAAAAATTGGGTGCTTTTTGACACCAGGAGTGACGTTTTTCACTACGAAAATCTATAATCAACGATGGTGAGGGAAATAGTCGTCTGAGTCGAGCTGGAATACCTCATATATATATATATATATATATACGAGAAACGTGCTAATATCGGGATCGTTGGATTGTTCAATAATTCAAGTTGAGTAGTTGTTCGTTGCGGATGAATTAGCGAAACGTTTAATGAAAGACCTCTGTGTTTCTTAAATTGCAACCTGGACCCTATATATATATATATATATATATATATATATATATATATATATATATATATATATATATATATATATCGAATTAGTCACTAGAGATTAGACGCAGAATTTCCATTTAAAAAAGCAGCGGTTGAGCTTAAATGAGGTTTTAACCTTATTGCCTAGCTTAAATGCGGTTTCAACCTCATTTCGTAACTTAAATGAGGTTTTAACCGTACTTTCTAACATAAATAAGGTTGTAACCTTAGTTTTTAACTTGAATGAGGTTTCAACCTTATTTCCTAACTTCAATCAGGTTTCAACCTTATTCCCTAACTTAAATGAGATTTCACGAATAATTTGTAATCCAAATAAGGTTGTGCTTTTTTGTTTGTTCAGGCTACTTCATCAAAACCCCACGTTTTTTTGCAATATGTTTTTCTAACTTTTTCAATTCACGAAATCGAAACGTAAAACAAAACGAAAAAAATACACGCGGTCCCTTTTCGAACACGAAAAATTGAGTTCGACAAATTTTGGCGATCGAGACTTTGTAAAAGATTTTTTGGTAACACAGTGACAACTATCAAAAACAGCCGATATGAAACAGCTTTTTTGAAAAATACCAGTTTCTACTCGTCGCACCGTGGCACTTGTACATTTGATATATATGATCTATATATATATATATTAGGTGTAGTAAAAAGAAATCCATTATTTTTGCATGAAATTGAAGGCAAAAATAATGGATTTCTTTTTACTACACCCAACATATCTTTGCGTCAATGGATCCCGATACACGCACACCTTTCTTCGACGCGAGAGGTTTGCAAAAAAAGAAGCAAAAAATATTTCTTTTCAACTTTTTTTTCACAAAAAAGAAGGTAATCGAGTTTCTTTTCGAAAAGAAAATAAAAAAAGAGTTCACCGGTACGGACCGAATCGTACTGATTAGGCAATTGAGAGATAACGAGTGCGAAAGGAAAAAAACTCTCAATCGTTACATGCGATCAATCATCAGTATATCAATTTGCGCACGACTTAATTATTATTATTTATACACCCTATCGTAATTACGAGTAGAATTTCGTCGGGGCTGCACGTATTGCGAACTCAGGATGAGGGAAGTAGAAAATAAAAAAATTTGACCGTCGGAAATTTCGCAAAATTTCCGAAGAAAAACTTAAAATCGTGATGCACGAGGGTAAAAAAACGAAATCTTCGGCAACTTCGTGGCGTTTGAGGGGAAAGAAAAAAATTAGAATTAAAATGCACCACAAGGGCGAGAAAAAAGCAATTTTTTTTTTTGGCAATTTCGTAATAAAAAATGCGACCCAATGTTGAAAAAAATTACAATTTTGACGCACGAAGGCGAAAAAAATTGAATTTTCGGAAATCGTAGATTTCAGACGAAATGAAAATCAGTGAAAGAAAATTCAAATTTTACGACCTGAGAATTGGTTTTTAAAAAAATTGGAGTTTGGATGCACGGCATGGGCGAAAAAAGCGAAAATTGTTGAAACTCCGTAGACGCGGAAAGAAAATCGACGAAAAAAAAATTATAATTTTAATTTCGTACAGAATTTCGCGTCTGGAGAATTCGTGAAAAAAAAATCGTAATCAACTACTCTATTTTTTCCTTTCGACTTCTCTAATTTATTTATCATATATGCATACTTCCGGCGTTTTTCAGAAGGCAATTAATATCGCGCACATTTTCGAAACTGCGTAAAAATTGTATTTCGCAAAATTTGTTGCGTCGTGCACGCGATCGACGTAACGAAAAAAAAAAGAATAGTAATAATAAAGAGAATGGATTGTGAAATTCGCGTTGCGTTCGTTGAGATGCTTGCGCCGCGATTTTCTTCTCGATCGGACAAAAAGCAGTGTATTTCGAGGGAAAATAAAACGAAAAAGGTAATTGACGAATTTGTCTTTGTCAACGTTGAACGAGGCGTGTTCATGTAGCATATATAGCGTGTTCGATCGGTTAGTACGACATTGTAAATACGATTAAATAATACGTAACTTAATTGCGATACAACTTAAGATTATATAAGCCTGACTTTGTAATTAGGCAATGTACGATTTATAATGCACTATTTTTTAATATTTTTACACTTTTGTAACAACGCTCTTTCATTTCGTCCAATCCCTGATCTACGATCCTTCGTTACGAATCGGCGCCAGTCTCTCTCTCTTGATCTTTCGCTCGCTATTAGGCCAATACGAGACACGAACTTTATAATTGCTGGGGGGAAAAAACGAATTCGAGTGACAAAAACAAAAATGTTCACCTTGAGAATCTCTTTTCTCGTTGCTTAAAGCTCGCGTTGAATTTCTACTCTTTTTATTGCCACTTTATACTATTACTTTTTTTGTACACTGAAAATTGAAAACGAAAATTTTTTATTTTCAAGCTTGTTTTTTTAGACTGAATAATTCATTTGGAAAGAAAAATTATACACATTTATTTGTTGCCACTGAGAATTCTACTCGAATTGACGAGTTAAAAAGTTTTGTTTTCTGTCACTGAAAATTCGAAACGAATCGTCGAATTTTATAACTTTTTTTTCAATGAAAATTCGAAACGAATTGACGAATTGCAAAATTTCCTTTTCTGTCACTGAAAATTCGAAACAAATCGTCATAATTTATAACTTTTTTTTTCAATGAAAATTCGAAACGAATCGTCGAAATTTATAACTTTTTTTTTCAATGGAAATTCGAAACGAATCGTCGAATTTTATAACTTTTTTTTTCAATGAAAATTCGAAACGAAAATTTTAATTTTTCAAGCTTGTTTTTTTTAGAGTCAATAATTTGGTAGGTCCAATTTTACAAGTTTATTTTTTGCCACTGAGAATTTTACTCGAAATGAGGAATTTCAAAATTTTCTTCTCTGTCACTGAAAATTCGAAACGAATTGTCGAATTTTATAAGTTTTGTTTTCTGTTACTGAAAATTGGAAACGAATGGTCGAATTTTATAACTTTTTTCTTCGCCAATGAAAATTCGAAACGAATTTTTTTTATTTTACAAGATTATTTTTTTCTCACTGAATAATTTATTTGAAAAGTCCTATTTTGCGAGCTTATTTTTTGTCACTAACAGATCGTTTCTGTCACTGAGAATTCGAAACGAATTGTCGAATTTTATAAGTTTTTTTTTCGTCAACGAAAATTCCAAACGAAGTGTTTTCATTTTCACAAGCTTATTTTTTCTCACTGGAAATTAGAAACGAATTGTCGAGTTTTATAAGTTTTTTTCTCACTGAAAATTCGGAACGAGAATTTTTTATTTTACCAGCTTATTTTTTTCTCGTTGAACGATTTATTTGAAAATTCTAATTTTACGAGTTTATTTTTTGTCATTAAAAGTTCTACTCGAAACAACGAAATTCAAAATTGTCTTCTTTGTCACTGAAAATGTGAAATAAATTGTCGAAGTTTATAAGTTTTTCTTTTTAGTGAATAATTTATTTGAAAAGCCCAATTTCACAAGTTTATTGCTTGCCACTGAAAATTCTACTCGAACTGCCGAGTTTAAAAATGTTGTTTTTCGTCACTGAAAATTCTACTCAAATTATCGGTTCTTGTAAGTTTTTTTTTGTCACTGAAAATTCTACTCGCACTCTCGAAATTAAACATTTTCTTTTTTGTCACTTAAAATTCTACTCGAACTATCGAATTTCAGAAGTGTATTTTTTATCATTAAGAATTCGATTGGAAAATTAAATTTTACATGTTTATTTTTCGTCACTGAAAATTCTACTGAACTCTCGAAATTAAACATTTTTTTTCGTCACTTAAAATTCTACTCAAACTGTCGAATTTCAGAAACGTTTTTTTTATCATTAGAAATTCGATTAAAAAAGTTAAATTTTACAAGTTTATTTTTTCTCACTGAATATTTTATCTGAAAAGTGAAATTTCACAAGTTTATTTTTCGTCACTAAACATTTTATTCGAAAAGTCCAATTTTACAAGCTAATATCTCGCCGCCAAAATTCAATATAATAAAGTTCCCGAATACTGCAAAATTTTATTAAAAAAAAAAAAAACAAAAACTCATAACGCTTATAGAAAATGTTGAATTCCATGTTTCACAGCATTCCGTGTTACCAATTGATTTTCTCCCCTTTTCTCGTGCTCTTAGCATCGCTCCGAGTAAAAAAATTTCGCACGTTTCGCTCGCGCGATTGGACGTTCCACACGACCATTCGACGTTCGTATAGACAGATATTCGTTTATTTACACATAAATACAGAGATTAAAGAGGTCCATCAGTCCTGGGTGACGCGTGTCTAATCGCGCGACGTTAATTTCGAACGAATCGTCACATTCCAAAGACACAATCGATTAATCAAACGCTACACCACGTCTAATGCTACAAGGTAAACGTTATCCGAATTATTACGACAAATCAGTCACTTGCAACGCAAATTCGGTCTACCGCAAACATTCTAAATGATCCAGTATAATTTGATTCTCAGTATTATCGTTACACCTTAAGTTTATCGTTACAATTATTATTCTTAATATCCCGTGTCGGAGTTTGCATCGTTCGACGTCGAAATTCCGCAACCCTCATTTTTCATCACCGTGCAAAATCATTTTTCCACACATTTACGTCGTAGATTCGAAAAAAATCGTTTAAGCGTTTGACGTCGCCTGATCGAAAGAAACTTTGGTCACTTCGTGAAATTTCTCGCCACATTTGTCGAGAACGATGCAAACTTCGGCGTCCCGTACCTCGTTAAATCTTCGATATCCGCGGGCAGTGGCTGCTCTCTCGCTAGTCGACGCTTCGTTTTTGCTTCCTCATAGAGGAAGCTTCGCTTTGCTCTCGACCACGAGCTCGCGACGATAACGCGCGAGAAAAACCGATAATAGAGGCAGAATTTCTGCTCTTACGCGAACGAACGAAATTTCCCGTAAATTCGAACGCTTTCGTGTTCCAGTGCTCATGATCGATCCGCTTGATCGGAAGTTGCAAGTTTGTGGAGTGAGAATAAGAGAACTGATAGGGTAGCGTGATCGATTCCAAAATTCGTCGTGACCAAAAATACGGTTTTTGTCCCCGGGCTCTCAAAAGTCACTAGGACGTTACTAGTGAAAGCGGAAGTATATATATATATACATGTATAGGGAGCAAAACAACTATTAGCAGTAGAAAGGTTTTCCAGCCAATCAGACTTAGGAGAAAAGTTTTCTTCCAAAAGTTGCACAGTTCGAGGGGGTCATCGATTTTTAGTTCAAGGTCACCTCCGTTTTTTTAACCCCACGTTGACACACTGGGTCATTTTGACCCGGGCGAATAATAAATCAAATGCTCACTTTCCCAAAATTGACGTTTTCTGCCAAGTCTGATAGGTTAGAAAATATTTCTACCGATAATAGTCGTTGCATCAACCGGTATATGTACGGCGTGATGATTATAGAGTGGCCATTTGTTTTTTCAAAGTGCGGTGAGATTTTTCGACCCAAAAATATATTTAACGGTGTTCCAAATTGTCTTCGAAAAAAAGTGTAGCGTATATTTGTGATTAGTAGTACTTGCTGGAAAAAATTGAGCACTGAAAAAAGCAAACTTCCATTTTGAGTTCAGGAGAATGAAGATGATTAAATTCCAAATACGCAACACGCCTAAAAAGAAACTTTTTTTTCAATGGAATCAACTTCCGCGTATCCACTTTAAAATGCATCTTGGATAATTTTTGTCGCATTTTAATTATCTTCGTTCCGCTGTACTCAAAATGGAATTTTGATTTTTTTCCCAGAATGCTCAATTTTTTCTGGCAAATATTGCTCATTACAAAAATACGCGATATTTTTTTGTCGAAGAGGACTCGGAAAACCATTAAAAATAATATTTTGTCTAAAAGCAACAAATTCTGCACCCTTAAGAAACGAATGGCCACCTTATAATTGTCGGCCTGTATATGTATAATAAAAAAAATTATGTCATTTATTTTAATATATATAATTTATATTATATGATATAATTATCATAATTGTGTGTGTAAATATACACGCGGGTGTAGTCACACAGGCAATAATAATAATTATATAAATTAATTGTATTCAATTATATATATATATATATATATATATATATATATATATATATATATATATATATATATATATATATATATATATTAGGGTTCCACAAATTTGAGCTTTATTTTTTTTCCTTTTTCTCACCATCCAATTATCATCTTTAAAGAAACAAAAAATTGTCGCGAAATCTGCGAGCGATCAGAAGATCTTTAGAGGTTGTTCAAGCCTCCCAAAAATTCAAATTTTCATTAACAAATCGATTTTGTTTTCGTTCACTTTTTACCCATGAATTTTACGCTTTATAATTTTTTAATCAACCTTGCGAAATCTCTAGCCCGTCAACGAATATTTAGTGGTCGCTCAAGAGCTTCGAAATTTCCAATTTTCGTCGTTCTTTTTTACTCATCTTACTCATAAATTTGACGCTTTGTAAAATTTTCAAAACAATTAAGCGTTTTTATTTAAAAACATATTTTTTAAATTTACCTCACACTACTAACCCAAGAATTTTAAGCTTTGTTCTCGTAAAATAATTCTTTAAAGCTCTTGCCCGTAAACGAAATTATAGGTCCCCCGTTTTATCGGGTTGGAAGTGTGAGGTTAATCCGTTTCTAGAGAGAAAAAGAATGAATTGTTTTGAAAATTTTTCAGTGTTAAATTTATGAGTAAGAGAAACAAATATTCGCGACAATTGGAAATTTCGAAGCTCTTGAGCGACCGCTAAATATTCATAGGCCGGCTAGAGCTTTCGCGAGCTTAATTTAACTTAAAAATTATAAAGCGTGCAATTCATGGGTGAGAAGTGAACGAAAAAAAATCGATTTTATAATAAAAATTTTGATTTTTGGCAGGCTTGAGCGACCTCTAAATATTATTTGACCGGTCGCAGCTTTCGCGTTAATTTTTTTTCTCTTTAAAGTAGATAATTTTGATGGTGAGAAAAAGGGGAAAAAATAGTGATCGTGACCAATAAGTGGCCCTGTATATGAGGGATTCTCCGTCAATTCAGCCACTTTTTTTCGACCATCTCAGATCTGCCCCATAATTGCTTATATCAAAGTACTACTAAAAGGCATTCTATGCGAATTTTATCGGATTTTTTAATTCAACATTTTAGAAAATGCCGATTTTTTTCCAAATGAATATATCTCGGAAACTAGAAGTAACTGAAAAAAAATGTCTGTACATAAAAGTTGTAATTTTGTATTAGCTTTCGAGCGGACGACTTGAAATAATTTTTACGTTCCGGTATCGCTGATTTTTTACCAAAAAAGGTGGAAATTCTTTTTTTATTCAAAAACGGCTATTTTTTTTCGGCTGAAAAAATTACCGAGTCTTTCAGTATGTCTGACGATATCGCAAAAAAATCGCCAGAGTGGCACGGAGCGAGGTTCCGGTATAAAAAAATTAATTTGTCTGGTTTCATTTTTTTTTACCCTAGAACCTCGATCCGTGCCTCTGGCGATTTTTTTGCAATATCGTCAGACATACTCTGTAATTTTTTCAGCCAAAAAAAATGGCCGTTTTTTAATAAAAAAATAATTTCCCCCTTTTTTGGTAAAAAATCAGCGTTACCGGAACGTAAAAATTATTTCAAGTCGTCCGCTCGAAAGCTAACACAAAACTACAACTTTTATGTACAGATATTTTTTTTCAGTTACTTCTAGTTTCCGAGATATGTTCATTTGGAAAAAAAACGGCATTTTCTAAAATGTTGCATTAAATAATCTGAAAAAATTCACATAAAATGCCTTTTAGTAGTACTTTGATATAACCAATCATGGGGCAGATCTGAGATGATTGAAAAAAAGTGGCTGAATTGACGGAGAATCCCTCATACGCCACCAGTAACGTAGCCAGTAAACCGCGTGACTAATTGGGCAGTTTCCCGAGGAATGGCGCTACCCTGCCAAAAGTCCGTTACGATCAACACTGCCCGGTTTATCGAATCGAGTCCGTATCGAACGTGATCCCGACGAAGAAAACAAGCCCCGAAAACTTCGTCGCGCAGTTGTGTATAAAAAAAAAACAGAAGAAAAAAAGAGAGAGGAAAAATTGTCGCCTCGTTTTTCGCTCGAGACATTCTTCTCTCTCTTTCTCTCTCGAGATTCCAGGCACCCCCGCAGTCGTTTTGTTTGTACAGATAGAGCATAGAAAAAATGGGAAAGAGAGAAGAAGGCGGGTGAGGGATCGAGAAGCGATCGAGCTTGGCGCGACTACGTGTCGTAGTCCTCGTCGATGTTGGCAGTGTGATTGAAATTGGACGTCGGCTGATCGACAGTTCCCAGGTCGTTGTTGTTGTTGCTCGTCGGATCGAGTTCCGTATAAAAATTCGGCTGGTTAACGTGAAAGGACGAGGGCAATGTTATCTGAAAGCTCGGCACTTGATGATGATGCTCCTGATGCTGATGATGCTGATGCAGCAACTCTTGCGTGGGTGGCAACGAACTCGAGCGTGGTTCCGTTATCGTCGTACCACCTGGCATACCCGGCACGAATACCTTCGTATATTCTTCCGGGTCTCCCCCGCCGACTATCACAATGTCCGAAACGTCCTTCGAGTTTCGGCTGTTACGGCTCGACGTGCGAGACCAGTTCGGCGCTCCCTCGGATACTCTGCGGATATTTCACAATGTTCAATTGTCGTCTCGGATGATTTGACGAAACGAACTGTTTCTTGGCGCGATAACGAAGGAAAAAAACGACGAGAAAATAAAGAGAAGAGTTTATTAAAGTTTTGTCGAGGGGAGCGTAGGGGTTTCAGCGTGAAAAAAAAAACACTTTTTTGCGAATTTTTGTCATCTATATGGATAGAGTAAATTTATTGAAACCTTTTGTACATTGTTAAGTGTCATGTCAAGAACATTCCGTGAAATTTGTACGCGAAAATATCCACAAACAAGCCGGTACCGCGTTTCTCTCGAAACCACTTTTTCACATTACATGACCGATTCACATTACATGACCGATTTATTTCAAACTTTGTACACACTTTCTACATGTAAAATACCTCCCCCCAACGGTTAGTTTGAGATTTTTGTTTACATTGAAGGGGTTTTCCACCCCCAGATGGCGGAATTTTTCGTGAAAAATAGCACTTTTCACTTTACATGACCGTCAAAAATTCAGAAATGAGAAAAAAAATTATCAAAGACCGTTGGGGGGAGGATTTGATGATACTTTGACTAACTTTTAAGGAGTTACCCCCACTTGCGATTTTGAAAAAATCGATTTTTTTTTATTGCATTTTTTTGAAGTATAAGTATCCGGGCCCATACTTCTGTATGGGCCCGGAATAGAGGACTCTATGTAAGTTTACAAAAAAAATTATTTTCTTCGTGTAAACTGAAATTGAAACTTTAAACGCGTTTTTCTCAAAATGGCATTTCTGAAGTCGGTGACCAACATTACTCGAACACTAATGAACCGATCTTCTTGAAATTTTGCAGGCTTATTTAATACATAAAAATGTAGTCTTTAATCGTTCGATTTTTTTTTTCCGAAAAAAAATTGCCGTTTTATAGCCAAAAAATGGCCGTTTTTTTTTCGTTAATATCGAACCATTAACTTTGACTGTCCGCCATTTTGTGAAAAATGAATATTTTTTAAAATCCTTCGATTAAAGACTAGTTTATACTTATATTTGACTAAATCCATCCGCATTTTTTTTTCAGATGATCCACTTCGCCGCAATGTTGGTCACGGCAAACCGTGTATATAAAAACATTATTTCATTGACGGCCATTTGCCACTAAACAATGTAATATTTTTCAATAAAAAAATTACTGAAGGTTCTTCAAGATGTGTTCTTTAAGATGGTATATTGATCGATTAAAAAAGTTTTGTAGTTTTCTTTAAAAAAATTCATGAAAAAGGCCTTTTTTTGCGCTACAAGTGGGGGTAACGCCTTAATGGTACTTGATTTCAGATAATTTCTAGCTAAGATACAGTGAACACCGCAAATCGTGTCTTTCCAAAGGCGTTCTTGGAAAAGCTTTGTCACCGGCTTGTTTGTGGATATTTTCGCGTACAAATTTCACGGAATGTTCTTCAAATGACACTTAACAATGTACAAAAGGTTTCAATAAATTTACTCTATCCATATAGAAGAAAAAAATTCGCAAAAAAGTGTTTTTTTTTCACGCTGAAACCCCTACCCTCCCCATAACGGGCTACATCTACCTAGGTGGGTCAAAAAATTGCATTTTCCAAAAATATTTTTGTTCGATAGTATCACTTTTTAGCTACAGTTGACTAGAATAACTCGGGGAGACTACGATATCTCTGGCGCCTCAATTTGACCATTGGATTGTGAAATATGGCCGAAAACAATACAAAGAACAAGAAAAACTTTTTTCGTTTTGAGCCTTAGTTTTGGATTTACAGCGCTTCGAAGAGAAAAAAATGTATTTTTCCGATTTTCGAAGTAAATCGAATTTTCCGCGTGTTTTACATTGTCTCGTTGTACTGAATTTGGCTTTGTTCTTGTTCTTTTCTCGACATAGCGCATTCGATGAAAGCTACATTAACGTAAACCAGTTAAGGCCTTAGGCCACAGTAAAGGGTATAAAATCATGTGCGAATTTAACAATTTTTTTCGTATGAAAAAGTGATTCACTCATAAAATTAATTACACATCTATTTAGTATGGATATCAAGCTGTTGGGAAATATATATATAAATTTTTTTTCGATGTAGAAAATGGCCGACTACTCGAAACTTCTCGAAACAATTTTTTTCAAATTGGCGTCACAAATAGCCAGAACAAAAAAATTGGAATTTGGAAAAAAATTTCGAGCCTCTATGTAGATGTAGCCCCTTAAAGAAATAATCGATTGTACACTATTGAAATTTTATGGGGTTGAAGTTTCCACCGTTGCAACGAAAATTCTTTTCAATTTCTGATTCTCATCATTATCCAGTCATGTTTTGAAAATTTGTTGCACGTCGTTAAATAAGAATCGTAAAAAATGTTTGCAGAATTTACCTACGAAACTTCAACGTTATGAAATTTGCACCGTTGGAATGGAACAGAAATTGGTTTTTAATGTTTTGCTCTCTATTTCTTTATTCTTCGTGTTTCCTTTATTTTTATTTCTTATTATTTTATTTTCTTTATTCTTTTGAAATAAATGGATTTATACATAAGTATACATAACCAAGTTCATTTTAATTAATTTTTTTTGGCAATTTTCTCAATTTTGGAGGTTCCATTTGCTGGAGTCATTTTTTAAATTTTTTATCGAGATCATTCGTTATAAACATTTGAGGCGCAAAACATGATACGAGATAAAGATTCTTGACTTTAAAATGCAATAACTTTTTTTCCAAATCTATTAGCAATGGTAATTATATTGCTCATGATAATAAGAAAAATAACAATAATAATAGTGATACAATAATAATTAATTATGTCACGATGTTATGATTATGTTATCATTTCTAATCATTATAATTATAAAAATAATGTCATCATTTTAATGATAAAATTATAATAACGTTATGATTATAATAATAACATTATAACAGTATAATTAATTATTATTCTATCACTATTATCATTGTTATTATTATTATTATCATCAATATAATTACTGCTGCTAATACATTAAAAAATAAAACATTTATCGAATTTTCACGTCAAGAACTTTTCTTTGTGTCATATTTTGCACTTCAAATGTTTATAACAAATTACCTGAATAACAAATTAAAAGAATGGCGCCAAAAAATGCAAATTTAAAAATTAAAGTCGCAAAAAAATGAATTCTCTTTAAATCTTTCAATGTTACTTCATTATCATTAATCACAACAATAACATCATCATTGTAATGATAATCATTACAATGATAATATCGTTATCACTATAACGATTATTATTACAATTATGAGATTACCATTGTGATTATCATGTCATTATCATCACAATGAAATTATTATTATTATTATTATCATTATAAATTTTTAAGATCAATAATCGCATTATGATCATCGTTATAACGATAATAATAACTCGAGGAATGCTATTGCAACATAACAATCAACCAATGACGTCAAAACAATAAGCTAAAATGTCTCTCTCGTACGAACCGCCCATCGGAATGTACAATCGGTGCTGGACCGGTCATCGCCACATTAACGCCCATCGGAGCCGGCGTAAGCGGTGGAGTAGGCACGTCGTCATCGGTCCCCGAAACGTCGGGCACCCCCTTCACCAGGTCCTTGAGAAAGTCGAATCGATTCTCCGACAGAATGCACTGTTTCCTGCGCCGAAACAAAAGTCCAAGCTTATTCGCACGGCTCGTTTGCCGGAGAGCTCAACAAAATAGAACGCGCGACTCACATGTGCGACGGTCTCAGGGTTTTCGCGTTTCGCGCGTTGGTTATCTGCATCGTTTTCGTGAGTAACGAGTGTACGAAGAGCTCCAGAGTTCTAGGTGCGTTCGACGGTCAAGGAAAAGACTCTCGTACGTTTCTTTCATTTTGTACATACATCTTACAAGACTTGCTACAGAGGATGCCTAAAAGAGCCCGACGCGCAGGGTAGTGACAAGGGGACAGGGAAAGTCGCAATGTGCGGAGAAAGGAATTTGACAAAACTCTGTAAACTACTATCCGCCAAATACAGTTATTATTATTATACTAGAAAGCTATCATTACTACCATTATTATTATAAGACCATGCCGTCATACATATTTATATCTTTACTAACATAGGTTCGATTTAAATATAGACCCAGGTGGATGAGAGCCTCGAAAATGCCCGAAACTACATCCGAACCAACCGGCGCCTAGGCTCCGATCAAGGCCTTTCCAGTTAAGCCTCTTTGTGTCCAGCCGCTACTCGGAACGGTTTAGCGTAGCTTACGGCGCCGATGGAGGCAATGCAAGGTAAAATACCGAAGTAGGAACTGATTGGAAAGGGCTTAATTGGGAAGGGTCGTAAAAGCATGCAAGCTTTCCTCGAGCTTAGAAAATAATAAAAATAAATACTAGGTCCGAATGACAGTAAGATAACAAGATGATAAGATGATAATAAGATAATAATAAGATGGTAATAAGATAATAATAAGATGATAACAAGATAATAACAAGATAATAATGAGATAATAATAATAATAAGACGAATAATAAGATAAAAATGATAATAATATTGGACGCAATATCGTGTAAAAAGGATATAGATTATGACGGGCACGGCCTGTGCCACTTTTCCAACTTCCTCATCGGTTTGCATAATTTTCTTGATCCGTCCCTACGGACGCACCAACACACACGCAACAGAAGAGCATAACAGAAAAATGTGAATTTTGAGGTTATGTGTATAAACGCGGAGTATTGTAGCCCGCCGTAAGAATAATCGGGAATACAAACGATGAATGTTCGCGAATAAAGTGTGTCTAGCACGAGGGGAAAAAACGAGCGCCTATCGTTTACGAAAAATCGTGAAAAAAGGACAGAGTCGAAACGCAGTCATGTGAATTTGACAGTGAACTTTGCGCGTCGCGCGGACGTTGGAGTAAAAAAAACCGAGCAATAAGCGAAAAAAGGGAAATAACAAAAACGAGGCGACGATGAAAAAAGAAGAAATAAAAAAAGTGCGAAAGATCGTTGTGGTATATGGCTCACCGCTGGAAAACGGGCGTTGTATTTTTTCTTTTTACACGGCATAATATAACGCGCGTGTATCGCCGAAACACACCAAGCAGCAGTATGCGAACCTATATATGTGTATATATATGTAAAACACGCAAAAGGCCAAACACCCGCAACCGACCGCGCGTACAGCGCACACACGACGCACCGCACAATTTTATCCAATTTCGTTTTTTTTTTCTTATTTTTCTCATAAATTCGCCATGACCACGACGCACGCACGCATACGTGTAACGTGACAAACTCGGTACCGAGCGACACAAATACAAAAAACCGAGGGAAAAAAAAACACGCGTATAAAAATAGTTTTTTTTATTCGTCTGTACGGCGTGCGTGTGTGTTGGGGCGGTTGAACGATTCGATTGTGCCGAGAGAAGCGCGAGGGACGCGACGCGGCACGGTGTGCCAGCGTGCGTTTGCTACAGTTTGGAAAATATTAATTTGCGAGTAATGGTAGTGGTGGTCGTGTTGTGTCGAGTGTGCAGCTGATACGCTAAGACGGAAGCGAATACGTAGTCATACGTGACCGCCATCTTTTTTTCCTTTCTTTCTTTCTTCACACGTATGCGCGAGGAGCGAGAGCGCGAAGGATCGCCCAGTAATGTTATGTGCGGACCACCCCACCCCCCCTCGATCTCTCCTCTCTCCCTACCCTTTCCCTTTCAATCGTCGCCTCGTAATAGCCGCGATATGGAACTCTGCAGACGGTCACTTTTTTCTTGGCAAACGCTTTTTTTTCCCATTCCGAATGCGAATAAAAAGTGACCGTCGAGTCTCGTCTCGAAGTCGGCGGATCATTGGTGACGAAAGACGTCAAAAATTTTTTTTAGCAAAATTTTAAGGTTATTACACTGTTATTATTATTATTATTATTATTATCATCAACATAATTATTATTTATTATTATTGTTTCGATATTATTGTTAGTATTTTATTTGTTTGTTGTTCTTGGGTGTTTTTATTATTATCAACATGGTTGTTTTTTTATTGTTATTGTTAGATATTCATTTAGTTGATTTTGTTGTTATGATGATTTATTATTGTTATTATCATTTCATGATTGTTATTTATTTATTTATTGTTGTATTTATTTAGTTGCTGATTCTATAATTATTCATTTATTATTTAGTTATTTATTTAATATTGTTTTTGTTGTTTTTATAATTATTTATTTTTATTATTGTCGTTTGTTTATTATTGCTGTTGATACATTTAGTGACTTTTTGTTGTTGTTGTTTTTTTCATCATTTGTTATTCTTATTTGTTATTATTATTATAAGAAAAGAAAATCATTTTGGCCTGCCCGTGCACGCGGACCGGAAGTGGAGGATGCCCGAGAGTCCATCGCGCGAGCGTCACGTGACTACTTCCGGTCTGCGAAATTCAACAGCGAATATTCGGCGCTGCTGCCTGTCCGCAACTCCCCGTGACGACGAACTATTGCCGGAAGCGAAACGAACTTTTCGCATGGTGGTCGGTTGCGTTCCTAAGGTAGAATGTTGCTTTGACCGAGATCACAACGACGACGTGGAGGACGACGACAGAAGTGGGATATCCTCCGGGCGTGAAGAGGTATCATTTGATTCGGCGAAGAGCGCGACAAGCAACGAGGCAGAGACGCGTCGAGTTCTGACGGGCAGGTCAATGACGCGGCCACCGATGATGATGAGACGTTGCTGCGTCAGCGGACGAATTAATGAGTCCCGGAATTGCGGGTGCAAGAGCCTCTGATGTATACGGAAAAAAATTGCTGAGATCGACATTTTGCTGCGTTTCCTTCTTTTTTTCGTGCGGAAGATATATTGGAATGAATAATTATGGCGGAACGGGACGAGCCAAACGAAAGGAGCTTGTTCACTCGCATAAAGGACTGTGGTAAATTGGTCATTTAAATAAGTCATGAATATATCTATATGTGTGTGGCAATTTAATGATTTGAATCGCCGGAAGTATACATCGGATTTAATTGTGTTTGGTATATTGTAGATTTAAGGTTTTCGCAGGTTTTATTTATATTTCCGCTAAATGGACCATTGGAGCTGACAATTTCTTTCCCTTTTTATCTTGAAATATATATATATATATATATATATATATATATATATATATATATAAAGAATACAAAAATAAAATAAAAATAAAAACGAAGATGGAATTGTAGAATTGAAGGTTTGTTGAATATAATTTTTTGCATTTTATGAAAAATTCCGTTTGACTGGGAAGTATTGAGAACGAATGAGTTCGTTTTTATTTTTTAATATTTTTTTCTGATGAGAGTATCGTAATGAGAAGGTTGGAATTTTACACTTTTTTTCATTCCAAAATATTTATAAACATTAAAATAATTATTATATAAACAACGGGCTACCGTTGCTGTCAAATCAACGCAACCACTGGACCAATCGTTTTGAAATTTGTAGGGTATTTTATTGTACATTAGAAGACACGAAATTTTTTTTTAATCGACAATAAGTGTTCATTAGCAGGCTGCAGCCAATTGTTGCTAAACGATTTTTCCCCGCGATGTCGAACTGCAGCAGCTGTAGATATTAAAATTTTTGATTGAAACAAAAAATTCAAAAACCATTCCATTCTATACAAAAGTACGCTGTCGACAAACCAAGAAAAAGTTGAAAAAGTGGAATATTGTAATAATGGCGGCCCGTAGAAAAAAAGATCGAATTTTCACCGAAAATGGTCGTGTTTTTTATGGAAAAAATGATTGTTGAATTAAAAATTTTATTGAACATGGAGGTTTATCGACGAGGGTTTGCAATTGTGTCTGATAGATAGTTTTTTTTATCGCTGCCCCAAATTTCGAAAATTCATTTCTATTTTCTAAACTCTATTTTCTATAAAGTGCCCGAAATTATATTCGCCTGGCCAGGCCTGTCCAATCGAACTTCATCCTCGTTTTTCGAATTTCCTTTTTATATTCTCAACTTTCACAATTCTCAAATCAGTCTTGTCGGAGCTAAGAAGAAGTAAAGGCGAGACGAAGAGGGCTTCGTGCCCCTCGCGAAGCACGTGGTCATGGAAGCCCGAGAAAGATGGCAAAAAAGAACCATCGGTCGAAGACTCGACACCGGAAGAGCGAGAACGAGGCGAATCAGGCCACGAGACGAATGGAGACCAAGTTACGGAGGGCGACATCTCGCGGGACCGAAGATCCGCGGCAGCGCGCGAAAATACGGGCCAGAAGTCCGAGGAGAAGGACACGACCTTGGCCGCGGGAGAAAGCGGAAGTCAAGAGTCCCATGGGGTCGACGGACAGGCCGCCGAGGAAAACGGAAAAAGTCATTCGCGCGACGTCGAGAACGAGAACGAGGAAGGCGAGGAGAGGAAACCGCGAAGCGCGGAGGGGGGTGAAGAGAACGAGGAAGGCAAGGAGAGGAAACCGCGAAGCGCGGAGGGGGGTGGAGAGAACGAGGAAGGCAAACATGCCGCTGGTTCACATGAACTCCACGAGGGGGACAAGAAAACGAGAGACGCGCCGCCGGCGGAAGCGGAAAAGAAAGCGGAACAAGATTCTTGTGGCTCCGAGAAATTTAAGCCCGTGCGATATTATATCAAGATGCAGGTAAGGTTGCTTCGATCGTGAGACTCGAAAGTCTCAATGACGTCGGTATCGGCAATACCCGAGGCACCAGGGCCGGATTTTTGGGGGGCTGCAGCGTGAATACCCGCTCCATAAGGGGCCCGAAATAAATGGCCAAATTCCAAATCTTTTTGGGAACCGGTTGGTGAAAGAAAACACATTTTTTAAACAAAAATGTACATATGTTAAGAGCCTTTTAGAAAAATCACCAAAAAATACAGAAAAACATGGCCGCCGCCAGGAGATGATGAAATTTTTTTCGCGACGTTTGGCGGTGGATACTCTCCAGCTCAAACGGTCCATCCGAAATCTAAAAACCAAACGGGTAATTCGAGGTAACAATAAATACGAGTCGTTGAAGATCGTCGATTTTTAAAATAATTTTTTTTAGAAACGTGGCGACGTATTGGAACTAGAGCAAATCTATGAAAAAAGTCGTAATGTTTACGTAACTTTGAAAAAATGAAGATCGATTTGAAGAAAGTGAGATCGTCAATGACCTTTAGATGTTTCTTATCGTATCTCCTGTAAATTTGGAAACAATCCATCAAGTGGTTCTCGAGATATCATGTCCACCGACTTTGAAAACAGTGTTTCGAGGAAAACGCGTTTAAGGGGCTATACCAGTGTGAACGCTGAAAATTTGGGTGATTTTCCGGACTTTTTTGGAAGAAAAGTACTGAATTAAATGTTTTGGAAAATTAAGAATATATTTGGCTATATTTGACCTATATTACACAATTTTTTCATAGCAAAATATTGAGATCCAAGCGAATTATGCGCTGCCTTCGGAGGCGCCACAAAAAAAGTTCCTCCACTGCTGACATGATTCCGGCCGATTGAGTAGCCGAAATCGAAAACGGAAAAAATGTCGTTAAACTGGAAGGTATTTCCTGCACAATGGCGTAGGATTTTCGAAAAACATCAAAATCCAACAAAACGGCGTAGTTATGCAAAAAAGTCTGTTTTCTTGCCTATTAAATGGTCGTTTTTTTCAATGCCAAATCGTCAATTTTCATCCAATCAAAAATATCCTCCGTCATTGTAGAGTAATACATTCAAGAGTACTCACTTCAAATTTCAAGTAAATCGGATAATTGCTCTTTGAGTTACAATGTCAGCAAATTTGAAAAATCTTATTTCGAGAAAAACGCGTTTAAAGATTTAACTATCTATTTTTGCAAGATAAAATGATTAGAGATGCGGCCTTGAAATTTTTACAAGATATTCTTGAAAGGAAAAACTGTCGAAATAGGCAACAATAAAAATCGATTTTTTCAAAGTGTATAGCCCCTTAAAGTTTGAAGTATGGTGCTGCTACCGCCAACTGTTGGGAGCTGTAGCTCATTCAATTTTAGGAATATTTCAATGAAATTTTCAGGGAATATAGCTAAAAGATGATACTAATGAAACAAATTTTTGGGAAAACGTAATTTTCTGACCCACCTAGGTAGATGTAACTGGTTAAAAAATAGTCAGGGGTCTCCCACTTTATCATTGCCCCAGGACCTCCCCACCTATAAATTCGGCCCTGCCAAGGCGTATCGCGTTAGCGCCGATACCGGCGAAATCGTAACTTTCGAGCCTCACAACTGAAAAAATAATCGGTAAAAAAATACTTATCCATAGGGTTTTGAAAAGTTTTCAAGGTATGCTATAACAATGCGCAATAAATAATGCGCCTTCCAATGATATATTTCGAAGTTGACCTTTCCTTGGCGATAATACCCAAGTTCAACTTGCCATTGTCATATTTTCCCCCTCTTTAAACGAAACGACTTTTGTTTGGAACCTTTTTCATTATAACCCGTACTTTCTGAGAAATGAGCTTGGAACACTTTATCAGATACCCGGTATATCGCGGTCAGGGCGACGACAGTCCACTGTCCAGTGTCGCCACCTGACCACGTGTACTTCAGTTCCACCCACCTCCCGCGTGCACCGGCGACACATGGCGTTCGACGGGATGGATGCGCGCGCAATATTTATTGTCTTCGTTCAGAGTATAGAGTGGGGGTAATTAATTCGAATGCAGCGCCCGCAATGGACAAAAATCGCAATAAACTCTGCTGTTTGTCAAATCTGTATGAGCGTAGCACGAGATTTTTGCAATCAAATTAAAAATATTGTTTTATTAAAAACGGACCACCAGAGTTGC
Source organism: Ophion slaviceki (assembly GCA_944452715.1). Lineage (NCBI taxonomy): Eukaryota > Metazoa > Arthropoda > Insecta > Hymenoptera > Ichneumonidae > Ophion > Ophion slaviceki. The sequence goes on from OX101784.1 coordinate 61,881,555, forward strand.
TGTGTAATAAATTGCAAAAATACCGGAAGGAATAGTACATCCAAATTCGATCGATTCCCTACGGCAAATTGGAAGTTAGAACAACGCAACAAATGGATAGCTGTAGTTAGAAGAAAAAGAGGTTTGCGTTATGACACGAGCTTGAATTATCAAACTTGGGTCATGCTTGTCCTTAACTCTTCTATGTCCCTGACGTGTTCGGGGGATACCACGGTCGTATAGATAGTTCTCCCGTATATACGAGAGTGCCTAGGACACACTTTGGGGAATATAGAATATATATTCTATATTTATCCCATATTCCTCAAAGTGTGCCTCTATCTGATGCTCTCTTTGCCAAACTGGCCGCAAAAGCGTGGAGCGCTGCAGTCTCGCAGGTATATGCGCGACAGAAAGCGATGTACACGCGCATGCGTATTATCTTTACATTGCCGCGACCGTAATGAAAAGTTAATACATCTTAAATAATTAGTGAAACACAAAAACTAAAAGCTTAAACCGAAAATATGAACGATGAGCAATTAGTTAATGATACTCATCGTGTTCGTGATGGATAGGCCGAGTTAAGTTTTACTCTACCTAATTACATTTATGTGATTACGGAAAGGAAGTAGTCGCTTTCAAAATTTACGCGTAAATTATAATCTGGAATAAAAAAAACTTACTGAAAGTGGGAGGAATTATGAAAATGCATAATTTAGTTTAATTTTTTAAATATTTGTGTATTGTTAATATTATACAATGTGTATTTTCTCCTACACAGCTCTGTGTGGAAGAGGTATGTAACCTCTTTCCTACACAGCTATTGTTTATAGAACTTCGCTCGTTCTCTGGTTTCACCACTTTTTTTTTGAAGTGCTGTGTTTTTTGGGCTGTCAATTGGCGCATACGAAGCCGCAAATAATAATGAATTGCGATCGAAAGAAAATTGCCTGCTCGGCGTTACTCAAATATCTACTTCCGCATCCTGAAATGATGCACCCTTTCAGCATCGCAACAAATAGTCACTTTCTTTGGTTTTTTTTGTTAATCAATATAAACTTTATATGAATTACTTCCAAAATCAACTTGACGAAACGACGTTAGGCCACAACTGCGCGCATGCCATGCCTCGTGAACACTGTATAAACAAAAATGTCTCCCCTTCACTAGTGACGAGCTGGAATGCGGCAAAAAGGGCGTTACTTAGAGGCACACATTTTCAGACGGAGCGCCCAGACGTGTGTATACGACGGTGGCAGATACCAACCCTTGGATTGAGCTTGAGGTTAGAAATTGATATAGCGAGTTATACTCTCGGAGCCGATCTTTCAAATTATACTCATTTCTGTCTGAAAACAAAATTTTATTTATTACGAGTGGTGCAGTAACAATATATGTTTGTTAAATCTTAACAAATGAAATCATATAGCTTTAGTCACTCGTCTCATAACAAAATTGCGAGTAAACAAAAATCTCAATTATAAAGAAATTTTACTTACGTTTTTTTTCACTTTACTAAAAGGGTACACTTCTTGCCGTATATGGCCAGACAAATTGATTTAAAGGATTAGGCCACAGTAAGGGGTATAAAATCATGTGCGAATTTAACTATTTTTTTCGTATGAAAAAGTGATTCACTCATAAAATTAATTACACATCTATTTAGTATGAATATCAAGCTGTTAGAAAATACATTTTTTTCGATGTACAAAATGGCCGAGTACTCGAATCTTCTCGAAACAGCTTTTTTCCAATTGGCGTGACAAATAACTTCAACAATTTTCACTCGATTTACTGCAAATTTAAAAATTATGTTCCTAATTGCATTCCGCAAAGAAGTACGTACGGAATTTCTGATTAATCGAAAACTTTTCATTTTATGAGCAGTTTATGAACAGTCATAACAAAATTTTTCACTGAAAATTTATTTCTTAAGTTCAAATACCTACAACTTTTGAATAAAGCAAAATTTTTTAAATTCCGTACATTCTTCGCTAGGTATTCTAATGTAGATTGGCGAGAATTTTCGTTTTTTGTTCTAGGTAAAAAATTGTGGATGCTAAATGTCACACCGCGGAGCGCCCAAAAAAAGAGATAACAAAAGAAAATATTAGTAGACCATTTTGTAGTAGGCCATTTTGTACATCGAAAAAAATTAATTCCAACAGCTTGATATTCATACTAAATAGATGTGTGATTAATTTTATGAGTGAATCACTTTTTCATGAGAAAAAAAATTGTTAAATTCGCACGTGTTTTTATACCCGTGGCCTAAGGCCTTAATCCGAACAAATTAAATGCAATTTAGGACCGATTTTAATTTTTATAATTTTATAATTTTATAATCACAATATTATAACCACAATCGCAGAGCCGAAAAAATACGCTGAAAATCACCCAATTTTTCAGCGTTTACACTGGTATAGCCCCTTAAGCTTCAGTTTTCAGCACGTCTCAGTTTGTCGGAGTGTAAACGACAGTTTTTTCAAACTCCAAACATGTCTACTTTTGTGCCAACGAAACGCAAATTGCGGAAAGTGTTACTTTTCTGCTTCAATTTGAAAAAAAAGCAGCTGAAGGTCATCGATTGCTGTGTGAGGCTTACGGGAGCCATGCTCTATCAATCTCAACTTGTGAGTACTGGTTTAGACGGTTCAAAAGTGGCGATTTCTTCGCGGATTGAATTGAACGAAGGACCGTGTCAGACGCAAGAAGAATTTGCAGAAACAAGCAATTTACCATTTTTGCACAATAAAGCACAATTTTCACAAAAAATTCTTTAAGGGGAGGGTAGGGGTTTCAACGTGAAAAAAAAACACTTGTTTGCGAATTTTTTTCATCTATATGGATAGAGTAAATTTATTGAAACCTTTTGTACATTGTTACGTGTCATTTCAAGAACATTCCGTGAAAATTGTACGCGAAAATATCCACAAACAAGCCGGTGCCGCGTTTTTCTCGAAACCACTTTTTCAAAGTCTGTGTTCACTGCCATTTGAAAATTACATGACCGATTTATTTCAAACTAGGCACACACTTTCTACATATAAAATACCTGACCCCAACGGTTAGTTTGAGATTTTTTTACATTGAGGGGGTCTTCCACCCCCAAAATGGCGGAATTTTTCGTGAAAAATAGCACTTTTCACTTTACATAACCAAAAATTTAGAAATGAAAAAAAAAATTATCAAAGACCGTTGGGGGGAGGATTTGATGATACTTTGACTAAATTTTAATGGTACTTGATTTCAGATAATTTCTAACTGAGATACAGTGAACACCGCAAATCGTGTTTTTCCAAAGGCGTTCTTGGAAAAGCTTTGTCACCGGCTTGTTTGAGGATATTTTCGCGTACAAATTTCACGCAATGTTCTTGAAATGACGCTTAACAATGTACAAAAGGTTTAAATAAATTTACTCTATCCATATAGGTGAAAAAAATTCGCAAAAAAGTGTTTTTTTCACGCTGAAACCGCTACCCTCTCCTTAACCCTTTCAATACGGCAAAAAAATCAGTTTAGTGCGCCTCATTACCGGGATCTCAATAATCCTCCAAGTGAGTATTACGATGAAATAACTTTTCTATCTGAAACTTGCTCAATAAGGGTGCGAAACCCTCACCACTGAAATGCGCCTATGTTTTTTAGTAACTGGGACATATGTTGTCCCAGCCGTAATTTCAAATGTTTCACACTGGGACAGCATATGCCCCGTCAGGTGTGAAAGGGTTAAAACTTGTACCCCAATAGTTCGATAGAAACTCATACATCAGCAGAACTGGAACAAAAAATTGAGTCAGGGAATAATCGAGGCTAACAAAAGATTTCAGCATTGGAGTTTTACCAGGGCTGAATTACGGTCTGTGGTTCCTCTAGGCAAATCTCATTTTTTGCCACCCCTGTTCCTCTTTCCTCCATTACTCGTTGCCCAAGAGTAGTAGTCACAGCGAAATACGAATACAGAAGCATGCGATATACAATAATAAGAAAACCGATGTGTTGGTCTAGTGGTTAGCGTGCTTGCCTCTGGAATCAACACATCGGGAGGTCGCGGGGTTCGAATCACCGTCTCGTAGTTTCGGAGAGAAATAAAAACACAGGCGTGACGTAGCTCCAGTTCTACACGCGTGTCGCGCACGCGGACCGGTACGTGTATGTGTCGTGCGAGTGTCACTGTAGCCTGTGAGTTATTTCTCGACGAAACGCGACTAGCTCCGAGACTGTGAAGCGAACTCGGGACCGGTTGTATTGGTATAGGTTTTCCGCAGTTTCCCTATACCCAAAGCAGAAATGCATGGTGAATGCGATACAGAGGGGGAAGTCGGCTGCGGCCGCAAGGTGGGGATATATGGAAAACTGGAATATGGGGTTATGTATCAAGGGGGAAGATCCCTGTACAGATGGAAGTGTAAAAAAAATACAATAATAAGATAATCGCATAAAAATGGTTTATTTCTACAATTATTCAATCAGAAAACCTCTACGGGATTTTGACCGCGCGAATTCTGTTGCGAGGTTGTCCAACTTGATTTTCCGTGTTACTTTCGCTTCGAAATATAAGGTAGCAAGGGCACTGAGGCGCTCTTGCGGTATGGTCGAGCTCGGGTAGTTTTTAACTCTGCGTAATACCGAAAATGAACGGCCAGTGGGACTATTACGGTTCCCGGGTTGGGTGAAAATGACAAAAGTGAGCAGCTCACCCTATTCCGGTTCTTTTCACCTAGTGAAATTGCGAGATTATTCACGTGAGTTTACTCGGCACGAAATTTCGTGTCGAAAATTGTAGTGTGTATGGGTGAGCATCTTCCTAAAGCAGCGACGATACATCCAAGGCTGTATAATATGACGGGTTGTTAGGGAATAGTTTATTCAGAGGCGGCAACGTTTCGTCGCAAATACTTAATAATAATTGGCAAATTAAAGTTTATACCGCACACAGTATTATTATTCGATATTAATGAATCATTTGATGATGATTGTGCTTTTAACATTTTTTGCCGTGTTTCTGTGGTTCGAATATAATAGTTCGACCAAGCGGAAATAAGCAATAGTTCTACCAATGCGTTATCAGAATCCCCTTATATTTCAATATGATACAAAATACGACTATTCTTCTCAACTGCTGTACCGCAATCTGTCTTGTGCTAAATCTTCATGTTCTTTCATAAAACCTAATAATATTTTTTTTATTTTTCTGTAACGTTCAAGTTGCGAATTTATGTTTTATTTTAACTTGCTGTTTATCCGGGTTAAGAGATTATATCTTCGTTGATGCACACGCGCTTTGTTTTGGACTGGATCCGATTGGCGTGTTAGTATACCTGTTCTACGGCGTCGTGAACATGTCAGATCCCTAGCCGAAAGTTCCTAGTGATCTCACATTTTCACGCGACTGATCCGTAACAGAGCGACAAAATTCACGTGAGATGAAAGTGCGGGAAGTGAGAAGTCCCACTCGAAAACCGGAATAAGCCCCCAGGTGAACAGTACGTTGCGGGCATACTTAAGGCGTTACCCCCACTTGTAGCGCAAAAAAGGCCTTTTTCATGAATTTTTTAAAAGCAAACTACAAAACTTTTTTAATCGATCAATATACCATCTTAAAGAACACATCTTGAAGAACTTTCAGTAATTTTTTTATTGAAAAATATTACATTGTTTAGTGGCAAATGGCCGTCAATGAAATAATGTTTTTATATACACGGTTTGCGGTGACCAACATTGCGGCGAAGTGGATCATCTGAAAAAAAAATGCGGATGGATTTAGTCAAATATAAGTATAAACTAGTCTTTAATCGAAGGATTTTAAAAAATATTCATTTTTCACAAAATGGCGGACAGTCAAAGTTAATGGTTCGATTTTAATGAAAAAAAAACGGCCGTTTTTTGGCTATAAAACGGCCATTTTTTTCGAAAAAAAAAATCGAACGATTAAAGACTACATTTTTATGTATTAAATAAGCCTGCAAAATTTCAAGAAGATCGGTTCATTAGTGTTCGAGTAATCTTGGTCACCGACTTCAGAAATGCCATTTTGAGAAAAACGCGTTTAAAGTTTCAATTTCAGTTTACACGGAGAAAATATTTTTTTTTTGTAAACTTACGTAGAGTCATCGATTCCGGGCCCATACAGAAGTATGGGCCCGGATACTTATCCTTCAAAAAAATGCAATAAAAAAAATCGATGTTTTCAAAATCGCAAGTGGGGGTAACCCCTTAAGGAGGTTGGAGCCGTCCTGTTGAGTCAAATGACGTTTATGATTTTTTTTTCCAATGAACTTCAAAATATGCAACAAGGTATAGCTTTATTCTGTTCATGCTAATTTTACAAAATATATAATCAAAGGGCAACATAATGCATTCAATAAAAGTTATTATGTAAATAAGAAAAACTTTTTTGTTGCTACCAACTAGAAAGAGTATGGCATTATCGATAATTATTATGAAAAACTGCGTCAGCGAATGTTTTATACAACCCAGAATGGAGTGTTGAGTAATTTTTAATTATGCCTATTTATATTTATATCACGAGATTATTTATTACTACCATAAATTCATATTAAGGCCTAAGGCTACTCCTAGAACCCGAAAAAATAGGCTTTTTGGGGATTTTTTTTCAGAAAAACTACAAAATAAATCGAGATTCCAAAAAAGGGTGTTTATCATACATATCAGTGACTGTATACAATAATTTTTTTGAAGCGATTAATTTCAAAATGGCGGCTGTGCAGCGTTTATCTCAAAACTGCCTTTTTTAAGTTGGCCGGAAACATAACTCAGACAATTTTCAACCGATTCACTTCAAATGTTGAATATATCTGGAAAAATACATTGTCCATGGAAGTACGTAGGATATTTTTTTATATTGCATAGTTCATTTGTTATTAACAATCATCTGACGATTTTTAAGGTTTACGATGGGGTTTTTTTCCTAAATGTTTACAAATATTAAATTTGCGTTATTCCGTTGTTAAAAATGGTTTATCTTGGTACTAAATCGCCAACAAAAATTACATCACCCGTAGCGTGAACGTCTTGCCCATCTAGCCGCACGTAAAATTACATACGTAAAACTATTTTTTATCTCTGGTGTTTAGTGGTGAAAAAATTCGAAAAAATTCGTACAGACTCAGTATAATCTAGACAATGACATATATTTATTTTAAACTTAATCTTGCATTGTGGCTAACGCTCCAACCTCCTTAATGATATACGCAAAGCAATGTTGATGTTCGGATGACCTGGCTCTCAGTTTCTCTCATACAGCATTGTGCACAATTTACTTGCTGAAACTGATTAAATTTTCAATGATGTTAGGTGTGCACCAAGATGTTTACATTCAACTTCAATCGACACTCCTAAATCTCCGAGATAGACGGCTGCAGATCACGTGATTTTCATCCGATCTCAGAATGGGCTATTTCTAGATCAGATTTGATAATAAACAATACCTAGTACAGATGTTCGCCAGAATAAGATACTTCGAAAAAGGTAGCCTAGGCGGTGGTGCGTCACTGGGCAACGTCTGGAAGCGTTTATTTTCAGATACCAAAGATTAAGGAAACAAAGCTCCAGCCGTTTTTACTCCAACTGCGCTCAAACAGATAGACAGACGGACCGACAACCTTACCGCCGTACGTCTATTGGCCTCGTATCAAATATCGACGAGGCTCGAACTTAACGATTAATGTTACGATTCTGATTTCTTTTTTCCGTCCCAGATTTGTTCAATAAAACTTCTGCGCAGTTTTTATGGAATCACTTGCACCGTGTTGGAAAAAAAACCTCGAATCTGCAAAACTCCACATAGATGGAGTTGAAGTTTGCATCGTCGGAATGCAAAGGAAGTTCTTTTTATTTCTTAATTTTTATTATACTCCAAATTTTTTGTCATTTGAGGTTGTAGGTCTCTACTAAAAATAGGAAAAATCATTTGAGTCATTTTCCTACTCAAAGTCAGCGAAATAAAATGTAAGCATTTGCAGCAGTTATCTTTCATCCCTTTCCAACGATGCAAATTTCAACACCATCCACATAGTTCCTTAGGCAAGAATCTTGATTTTACCAGGAGTTCTTTACAAACATGTTCCTTAATCTCAATCATCAATTAATAATATCAATTAATAAGATAATGATTAATAATATCAATTGATAATAAACACTAAAACTAATAAAATACCAAACCAAGAAAGCACTAAAATAAAAATAAACAATAGTATGTAACACAACATGATTGCAATCACTAAAAATACCTTAATAAATACAGTCTCAATAATAACGTAATACAATGTATTTTTCAAATTGTTATTTCGCGCATATCTACAGAACCCGGAAGCTCCTGTTTGTTGCGCATCGCTGATCAAGCCACGCAAGATATGTCCACCGAAAACGAGACGACCGCAACGAGAATCTCGCAATTGTTTTACTTCGAGACCAAACACCTGTCGATGCGGAGGATGCTCGTCGGATTCTAGCGGGCATCATTGACCCACGTGCAAGTGGGTCAATGACGCTTTTTTTAGGTCATTTACAGATTTTGATGCAGATATTTAAAAAAAATTAATGTATGTATATTTTTTTACCCGTAAAAATTGGACGACAATGATCTTATCATTGATTTCGTTCTAATTTTTCTTGTTTCATAGTTGTATACGCCATTTTGTTATAACAATATAAACAACAAGATAATGATAATGATTTTTTGAATTATGTATTCGAAAATTCATATTGAATAAACAAAAATGTACCGTACCTTAGGAATTGGTCATAAAGTAATAATAATGATGATAATATAATGACAATTTTTCAATATTATCTATATATTTTATCAGTATTAATAATGAATATCGCAATCATAAATAATGAATAATAATAACAATTAATAATCATCGAGTTCTCGGCCCCGGTCGAGGCGAATGTGAGGCGAAAAAAAAGGAGAAACGGCTTAAGGCGTTGGGCCACAGTAACGGGTATAAAATCATGTGCGAATTTAACATTTTTTTTGTATGAAAAAGTGATTCACGTATAAAATTAATAATACAGCTTTTTTTTCCAATTGGCGTGACAAATAAATATAACCATTTTCACTTGATTTACTTCAAATTTAAAAGTTATGTTCCTAATTGCATTTGGCAGAGAAGTACGTACGGAATTTCTGATCAATCGAAAACTTTTCATTTTATGAGCAGTTTATGAGCAGTTATAACGAAATTTTTCACTGAAAATTCATTTCTTAAGTTCAAATACCTACAACTTTTGATAAAACAATATTTTTTAAATTCCGTACGTATTTCTCTAGGTATTCTAATGTAGATTGACGAGAAATTTTGTTTTTTCTTCTAGGTAAAAAATTGTGGATTCAAAGTGTCACGCCGCGAAGCGCCTAAAAAAAAGATAACCAAAGAAAATATTACTAGTCGGCCATTTTGTACATCGAAAAAAGAATATATATATATATATATTCTCTAACAGCTTGATATTCATACTAAATAGATGTGTAATTAATTTTACGAGTGAATCACTTTTTCATACGAAAAAAAAATTGTTAAAATTGTACATGATTTTATACCCGTTACTGTGGCTTAAGGCCTTAATTAAAACTATCTCTGTAAAATCCTACCATTCCATCATCCATGGAGACTAGATACAGGAGCCTAAACTCCAATGGGGAAGCCATGGAGCCTAGATACCAGGAGGTTCAGCGGCAATGCAAAGGCGCTGAAAAAAGCGTCCCCGAAAATGTCCCGAAGTGATGGCGCTGGGGTGCAGCGGCACCTACATATATAGTAATCTATTGGTCAACGAGGTGAAAGTGATCGGATGAGTTTCTAACCTCACCGCAGACCGATCGTGACATCAAACGTCGAAATATCCGCCGATTCATAATTTCCTCATGACAGTTCGGAAAAAAACGCAAAAGCGAGAAAAGATATCAAACTCAAACTCAAAATGGCGGCGATACAGCCTATCTAGAAAAACGTGTTTTTTTACATATAGCTTCACAAGAGAACGGTTTTCTCGTAAAATACAAGACCTGAAATAAAAACCAAAAAAGTGATAATTTATATATTATTAGCTATGAGACTACCTAGAAATTTGCTTTCAAATTTTGCAAAAGTAGCGCACTTTGAAGGAAATAAATCGATTTTTTGCCAAAAAAAAAGCAGTAAATTATTTATAAAAAGAAGTTTACATTTAATCAAAAAACGGCTACGTACTCCCATAAAGAATATGATTGTGAAGCTGCTATCAAAATTTCAAATCGATGCATGCAGAGGTGGTCGAGTAATCCGTCTTCCGAGATCGAAAAAAGTGGTTTCGAGAAAAACGCGTTTAAAGTTGTCCGAGCAACTGAGCGCGCGCTCCGAGGCGCTGCGGCCAAATCGATAATTGAACCTTTAAATTAAAAAAATCGCTACAGGACCAATTGCATGTTGTGTTTATGACACCAAAGTATATTTAGGCAAGAAAACGTCTTTTCAAAATCCTAGAGTGGTGTTATCCCTTAACACGAATGAGGGTTAGGTACATCATCTGTGATCTGTCTTAGATCGCACCCATGTTTAGCGTATATCTATATACATGTAGGTGCCGGAGCACCCCAGCGCCATCATTTCTTGTTCTCGTTTTGGGGACGAGTTGAAAGGCCTCGCTGAACCTCCTGGTATCTAGGCTCCATGGGGGAAGCGATAAAAAAAGCGTGCCCAAAAATGAAGGCAACAGGGATGGCGCTGTGATCGCGCGAAGGATTGCGGTGCTAGCTTCACTCGACACCGACCGAACGCGAGTCTAACACGTTACTAGAGCGAACGAAATGACTGCGAAAAAATGCGAAATTGAGAGCGATCAGTAACTCGATGGTTATTATATTCTAAATAAATAAGTATTGTTAGCTTTTAAAAGTTCAATCTTCATTTATTATAATTGCCAATATTCCTTCACATGTTCCTACAAGTTTTTAAAGTCTTTACCTTCCGCGTTTATCCCTCCATGTTTGATATCTCATTGATTAGTATGCTAGCATAGAACACGCGAGGGGTGGCGCAAACGACGCATAAAGATGGGGGACCTCAATACCTATCGATTGAACCCCCATGTATGTTACGCGATCTTCAGTGATTTTGAAGTTATTTTGGTTTTTGTGATTTTTTGGTAAGATTCTAATTTTATACGATAGTTCGTAAATTAAATTAAATTATTAAGCGTACTCCCGTGATTTTTTTTCTTTGCGGAGTATAATAGTAGGCCTAACGTACTAAAATACTACTATCACACATGAGCCGAAAAGTTTTCATATAAAAGATTAAGTCCGTAAATATTTTTGAAAATCTAATTTTTCTACCTACTTTCAAAGGCTCTAGGATAAAAAAATCACATAGGGTTGTTTTCTACAACTTATATATTTGAAACTTAATTGAAAACTACACACAGGCACACACACACACAAACATTGCCATGTAAAAGGATTATCATGTTATTATTACGAGTATTTTCTACATGAAAATTGCGACAACAAAGTTCAATGTGCGGTCAAATTCACGTTCGGTCTGTTGTCGAGTGAAGCTAGCAACGCAACCCTTCGTGCGATTGTAGCGCCATCCCTGTTGCCTTCAATTTCGGGCATCACTTGAGAAGCCGAGTTTAGGCTCCTGTATCTAATCTCCATGCCATCATCAATTATTTTTTCTACACAACGTGTGGCGTAATAAATTTCTGCAGCGTTAAATTGAGAATCGTCGCTCGGAAACTCCGTTGCCATAAAAATATCCGTGGTCGGCAAATTACTCGAATTTGCCGTCACAAGGCCTCCTTTAGACATCATTGCACGAGAACTGCAGTAGCTTTTGACTTTTGAAGAGTCTGAGATGTTTTCGTATGCAAAATCTCATCAAGTGTCACATTTATTTACACCGATGCGTAAGCGGTGTAACCTATGATTCTACTCGCGATCCGTAAAAGTCTTGGCGCCCCTCGCGGCCTAAGGCAGAAGCTCTACTAGCATAGTAAACTTTGTAAAAAAAACCGGTAACAATGGACAACATTTGATAAATGAAAAATTACTCGAGATTCTGCTGTGTTCCAGGGTGCAAGAGGGATGATAAAAGTGAATTGTCGTTCCAAAGCCACCTAAAGATGAAGTATTTTGAAAAAAGTGGTTGTTGGCTCTGAAAATTACTCTTCAGGCCATCAAGGCGCGGTTGTAGTCACTCCTCAAGATTTTTTCTTTCCAAGTTTAGATCGTTATAAATAATACATCGAGCAACATTGAAAGTCATTTCTGACATATACAATGCACAAATATAATTTCAAACGTCCGTGGAAAAAGTATGTTCTGTAAAATAAAATCACTCCTCGAAACCTGCGAGTAGGTCTCATAACTTTAAAAATCTAAGTCCAGAGCTGACCAAGCTAAAAAACGAGCGGAAAATAAATTATTCCCTGCAGTAGCATCTTATAATCTACCATCGAGGTAAATCAAATAGCCAACTCACAACGAATTAAGAACAGAGTAATTGTTTACGTTAGAGGCTATACTTTGACCGGCCACATTGAAATATCGCTGCGCCACCTGTGGGACGTGAAAATGGCGAATGGCTTACAACATTGTGACGTCACAACCGTCAGCGCCAATCGCGCGGCGTTTCGCGTAAGCGTCGGCTTTTTGAATTTTCGTGATATAAAAACAATTAATAATCATCTTTAGTTTTATTTTTTTAAATCCCTTTGTCATTCTGTTTTATTAGCACAAAAGAACAATTGTAGAAGAAAACAAATATTGAACTTGTTTTTGAAACCTAATTATTGAATGATTTAGTTCTTTCTTCAATAATTTGATCAATTTAATTCTGGATCTTTCATGTCATCTTCACTGCTTCGGACGAATAGAACAAAATTGAGCATGACGAATATTATTCCTATATGTTTAGTATGTCACGTATCTCGAGAGGCGTAAATTTCTCGGTTTTCGCCTACTCAGACGGAATGAAGTAACATACCGTATTTCCTATACAGGCAGTGTGTTCAGTGGCGACACGTATGCTGATAAATTTTATCGCCTATCGTCCGACATCAAGAATGTTATGATTCATTGTCACATCGCCTGATAAGCGATTCCCGGCTAATCACCGAATTTGCCATCTCAAATAATAATTTCATTGACTCGCTCATTAAATCGAAAAATGCCCAGAGTAATTTTCTCTTATAAACGCCGAACGACGAAATCTTTCAATTAATCGAACAAAAATCAAAATGACGTTACCTTCAATTTTTATGCACTCGGCGCGTGGAAAAAAACCCGAAAAATCCAATGAACTCGCCAGTAAAAAACTTAAAATTTTCGAAATCTTTCACGAAATTTGTAGAAAGTTTTGCAGTTCTTTTCCTGAAGCTTAGCCCTTATTTTTGTTTTTTGAAACTATTTTTCTATTTTGTTAATTACTTATTTTTTCCAAAGTATTTCAATACACAACGAAAAAATATATAAAAATGTTTAAAACCCTTTTACGGAATATTCAATTGCAGTTTTTTTTCTTAAGTGCAGCCCTTATTTTTATCTTTTCAAAGAATTATACTAATACGCAACAAAAAATTATCCCAAATATTAACCCAAACATTTTCGGTACCCTTTTTCGAAATTATACTAATACGCTATACCAAATCATCCCAAATATTAACCCAAACATTTTCGGTACCCTTTTTTGAAATTTTGATCATTTTTGTAGTTTTCTCTTATTCAAGTTTAGCCCTTATTGTTTTTTTTCTAATTTTCCAATTTTTAAAATAAAATTCTTTTTTTTTCTGAACGACTACCCTACTTACGATTTCTTGTCCTACTTTTTTTTATATTCAAAGGATTATACCAAATACGATATTAACCCAAACAAACACAAAAATATTCAAATTTTTCGAAACACTACGGAATTTTGATAATTTTTGCAGTTTTTAAGCTCATATTCAGCCGTTGATTTATTCAATTTCAAAAATGAAATTTCTTTTCTTTCCACGAATTATTTCAATACGCAACAAAATTGTTATTTTTTTTTCTAATGTTCCAATTTTTTAAATAATTTTTTTTTACCGACTGCCCTCATTTTTTGTCCTATTTTTTCTTTTCAAAGGATTATACCAAATACGATATTAACCCAAACAAACATAAAAATATTCAAAGTGTTTCGAAACACTTTACGGAATTTTGATAATTTTTCCAGTTTTTTAAACTCAAACGTAGCCGTTCATTTTTGCAATTTAAAAAATTACATTACTTTTCTTTCCACGAATTATTTCAATACGCAACGAAAAAATTCTAAATT
>OX101784.1:61900845-61937269 GCA_944452715.1 Ophion slaviceki
GTCATTTTTACACCAGCCTGACCCCCTAAATATCATATTTTTCTCGATCGTAGAATCTCCGCAGCAAAACTTTCAGACGCATGGCCATATCATGATGTCACCCCGTATTCGCATATGCTGCAAAGGACGAAACGACGCCGCGGACTATGCGTCAGTCAACGCGAGCGCTCGTGCGACCTTGAAACGAATAAACATCGCTAGCGCGACGAAACTACGAGGCGCCTCCGTGTCTCGTAACACGCCCATTTGCACGCACACGATATTACGTGTTTGCGCATTCTCCGCTTTTTACACGCTCGAACCAGTTGGTGGCTTATTCATTCGAAGCATCATCCCGCGCACTTTTGAGTTTTGTCAGGACGATATTATAGCGACTGCGACCGCAGTACGTGCCGTGTCAGTCGACGAGTCTTCCCCTCATCGTCGCCATCCTTCTTATCTTACGGTTTACGAAATTCTTTTCTATTCGCTCGTCGCCCATAGCGTTGGAATTTGGTTTTTGTAAGGAAATTCGCTTTGCAGTGTAATTTGAAGTGTTCTTAAACTTTTTCGATATATATATATACATATATCTATCGAAGATTCAGTGTAACAAAGATCGATCGTTCAGTGTCTCCACCTGCGCAGGTGTACGCGGAAGCCTTCGCAACTCTAGTTATTGTTTAGGGTGAGTGACAGATGGCGCTGATATAAGAAATATCCGCGCGCATATATGAATATTTTTGGCTAAAAAGGCTCGACCTATAACCTTAAGGGGGACATCCGAGGCAGTTGAAAATGAGCGATTTTTCAAGATTTTTTGTGTCAAAACTATTAATTCTACATAAACAAATTTTGTTTGCACATATTACGACTTTTTATTTTTCAATTTTTTTTTACTATTAAAAATTGGCGGTTGTACGACTGCTTCAGAGACAGTTGCTGTCTGAGTTGTTCCACGGTGTGCGACCTAGCGTTTGGGTTATTGATCCGAAACATCACGGCCAAGAAGTTTTAGATTTTCAAGATCCACACGCTCTATGTGAACCTAAAAAATCCAGAGCAAAGTGAAAATTCTAAAAATGGCACGTGTTTGAAAAAAATGTTATATTTTTCATGAAATTTATGCTATAGTATTGGCTAATGAATAAGTGGTCTTAAAAAATAATTTTCAAGGAAATTCAAGTGCACGTAGAGTGTTTGGGTCTTGCGAATATAAAATTTCTTGGCTCTCTGAAGCAAGTGTCGTACAGCCGCCATTTTTAAATCGAACTTTTTTTTTCAGAAAATTAGAAAAAATGTAATAATATATACACAGCATTTCAATTATGTGGAATAAATAGTTTCGACACAGAAAAATCTTGAAAATTTTCTTATTTTCGAGTGCCTAAAAGAATCTCCCCCTTAATGATTTTTTAGTAAAAAAAATGAAAAAATCGCGCATATATTGATATTATTTCGATGGTAACAAAATTCCGCAGGCTCGAGGTTTTTTCAACCGATTATAGTGTTATAGTATAGTACATGGAGGTTAGAGTACGGAGTCCAAACTTCGTACTCGAAAGCGCCCGCAAAAGTGGGACATGGCCCAAAAAACAAGTCGTTTTTCAATATTTCTTTCTGATGACAATATTGCGATGACAGTGTCGAGATTTTACACATAATTCACACATAGTCGAGGCAATTTTGAATTTTTGTTGTTGTTGAAAATTATTGATAAACAATTAAGTTATTATTATTTGCACAAAGTGCCACAGTTGATGCATGGCTACGGCGTGGGCGTTCTGGCAACTAGGCTCATCGGAAATCAAAAATGTAGTTTCCCTATGATAATAAATCTTTCGTATGACCGCATACTTTTCGGAATTCTGTAAATCACGAAAATGGCAAGTTGTAGTTTTTTTTTCGATTTTCGACGAAAAAAACGACCTTAATTATTTGTTATTAACAAAAGAATAAATTTATTTCAATAGTCGTACGGTCATACAATAGAAAATGTTATTGACTATGCTCTGTCCGAATTCGAAGTGAATCGGACTCGCACCGTTTTGTGAAACATAGTTTCGACAAAAACGCAAAAGAAAACAGGAGTAAAATCGTCGTAACTCGACCCAAGGCGCGAATTTTTACAAAATCTTTGTTGCAAATTGAAGTTAAGACCCCTTATAGAGGTTAATCTCCTGTGAGTTCGAAGATTGCATCGTTGCAATGCGATGAAAATGAATATGTCGAATTCTTTAAATTGCTTTTAGCCGATTCCGCGTACACAAATCCCTCAACCATTTTTTAAGATATTAATTTAGCGATCCACAATATAGATCTATAGAAAAGACCTATGATAATAAAAAAAGGAAAATAAAATGTAAAAAGCTTTCGTTGTGTACAAAATGTCCGCTTGGAAGTTACCTTTACGGCCTCTCAGTTATCATGTATCCTTATCACGGTCTCACATACAGGTTCGGAAGCTTAACGGAATTTCCCATGGTCGGGGTGACTCGACTATTGAAGCCGAATTTGTGGTGTCGCTAGTATCGAGGGGTGTTGTTTTGATCACGGGTTAGGCTATAACGCAAATGCGTAAGTATTGTTCAGGGAGACTAGAGATAGTCTCCCTGGTATTGTTGTCTCTGTCGTACACAATACCTCTCGATTGCAGCGCCTCTAGCGTCGAGCTTCGGCAAAGGAACCATGTGAACTAACGGAGTTTCCAGACCTATATGTAAGACCGTGGTTCTTACCTTTTCGGATGGTCGTTAAGTTAAGACGGAATGACACCTCATCGCGGTCGGTATGGTAGAACAATTATAGATTCCCAAAAATCTCTGAAACGGCTCTTCAGATCCCGTCGAAACTTTGCCAAACGACGTCAAATAGATAGACGAATAACTTCCAGCCCCTCAAATTTTCTAAATTTGAGAAAAAAAAACTAGATTGGCTTATGATAAGCCAATCTACATTTTTTTTCTCAAATTTAGAAAATTTGAGGGGCTGGAAGCTATTTGTCTATCTATTTGACGTCGTTTGGCAAAGTTTCGACGGGATCTGAAGAGCCGTTTCAGAGATTTTTGGGAATCTATAATTGTTCTACCATACCGACCGCGATGAGGTGTCATTCCGTCTTAAAGGTAACCTGTGGGCGGACATTTTACACCCACTGAGCCGACTTTTGGACAACTTTTTGAAAACTGCTACCTGGGTCTTGTCCTCTTTTATCCATGTTCGTTTTTATTTCATTAGTAAAACGAAGGGCCAATTGTCCCATCTTATTATTATATATATTATTTTATGAATAAACCGATAGGGACTATTCTCCCATCTGGGGGGCTATTACAGTTCGCCGTTTGGGTGAATATGACAAAAGTGAGCAGCTCACCCTATTGCGGTTCTTTTCACCTAGTGAAAATGCGAAATTATTCACGTGAGTTTACTGGGCACGAAATTTCGTGTCGAAAATCGAAGTGCGCATGCGTGAGCGTCTCTCTAAAGCAGCGACGACACGGGTCGTCTTCGTTGGGTCTCATCATTTTGATACGAACAAGTGCGCATGCGCATAATGATGCGCAATGCGCAACTGCGCAATGAAACGAGTCATTCGTTTTGCGCATGCCTCGTTGCATTGCGCAGTTGCGCGTTGCGCATCATTATGCGCATGCGCACTTGTTCGTATCAAAATGCTGAGACCCAACAAACACGACCACGTCCAAAGCTAACACATAACACGAATTACTACGAAATTGTTGATTCAGAGACGGCAGCATCTCGACGCCGAATACTTAATAAAAATTTGCAACTTGAAGTTCATATCGTAGCGAATAAAGTAACATTATGCGATAACGATGAATAAATTGCTGATGATTATGATTTTGCGAGATCGGGAAAATCGAATGCTCCGTGTACGATGATCACTGCGCGATGCCTCTGATCCCTTCAGTATAATGGAACAAGAATACATTGCATAATAGTTCAATTTATTAACATAAAACAATAATTCATATTATTAACATAACAATTCATATTATTAACATAACATTATTAACATAACAATTTATTAACATAATACATTGCATAATAGTTCAATTTATTAACATAAAACAATAATTCTATCACTCCTAAGTTTCTAACCTCCACTCCTAATGTTTCTAACTATGTTCTGACCTCCTTATATTTTAATATGATACAAAACCTACCAGTATGTTTTTATTTGAATGGCTGTACCTCAATCCATCTTGTGCTGAATCTTCGTGTTCTTTCATGAAATCTAATAATATTTTTTTTCGTTTTTTGGTAACATTCATGTTGCAAACTTAGATTCTATTTAAAATTGTTGCTTATTCGAGTGAAGAGATTATGTTTTTGTCGATGCGCACGTCTTTCGTTTTGGGCTGGGTTTGATTAGCGTGCTAGTAACTCCTTTCACGGCGTCGTTAAAGTGTGAGATCACTAGCCGGAAGTTCCTAGTGATCTCACATTTTCACCCGACTGATCCGTACTAGAGTGACAAAATTCACGTTAGATGAAAGTGCGAGAAGTAAGAAGTCTCAGTCGTCTCACTCGAGAACCGTAATGAGCCCCCTGGCCAGCATCCATGTACCTCCACCCATAGCTACAACACCGCCCCCTCGTGGACGAGATGCCAAGCTCCACGAGCCGTCCAACATTCAACGCTTTCCAAAATGTCAAGTTCAACCTCACTACTAAAAAAACCTGCATAAAAATAGAACAAAAATCGCAGTGAACTGTCACGGCCAAGTGAATCCAATTCTTGTCAAATTTGTGTGGACCCAACGTGTGACATTTGTTTTCGTTTGAAATGACGCGCAAAGAAGCGTGACTTTGACGGCGCTAGAGGGCGCGTATAACGTTATGTTTGAACGTGTTTCAATAGTAAGCGCCGGCATCGATCGCACGTACGTTGGCGTTTTACGTTTTTCTTACAAAGAGATTCTTTACGCGGCATGGCAACTGAGAGTGATGCGGCCATTCTCTCTCTCTCTCTCTCTCTCTCTCTCTCTCTCTCTCTCTCTCTCTCTCTCTCTCTGTCTCTCTCTCCATATCCTCACCGGCTCGTCCGGTTTCGTCTCTCTTACGAGAAGGCCTTGCTGCCGTCGCCACCTTGTCCATTATTGCACCACGCTGACTTATCATTGTGTATCTATCCCATTCGTTCTCTCGTTCCTCAGGGTCTCTCTCTATTTTTTTCGACGTATATACGTGTATATGGAAATCCCCGAGTGTCCTTTCTCCACGTACGTGATTCTTGTCTCAAACATAAAGCTTCTTTATACCCGAATTTCTTTCCCAACGAAGTGAGCCTTAGTTTTTCGATTTGGCCCCAAAAAATTGAGCATTCAGGAACAAAATGAAAATTACACTTTCACTTCAGCAGAATGAATATAATTAAATTCGAAATACGAAAAATTTATATACCCTTTTTTGTGCAATTGACCCTTCGAGGTCACACCCTCGGCCTGTAACTTCGTGGTCACATGGGGTCCGTGTGACCCCAGCCATGTTTAAACGATTGCCACGTTGATTCTATTGCTCAGAATGGCTTATAAAAATTCAGGGTCTTAGTTTGAACCTTCTAGAATGCGGCATTCTCAGTATAATATTGTCATCGACATTTAAAATGGCGGAAAAAAATCGGGAACGAATCAATGCGTAAAAAAGCCATTTTGAACCCAAAAAATCAAAATTCTTGTAATTTTTAATAAAAAAAATGTTGGGTGATACTCTTGAGATATGATAGTTTAACGAAAAAATAGCTTCATAGTGGGCGTTTCAAAAAGGTATTTATTTGGACATATGAAGGGGGCCCATTTCGGAGTCAAAAAATAACGATAATCGTGAAAAATGAGCAATTTATTCGCAACAGCGGCTTGAAAAATTATGATAGTTAAAAAACAATATTAAAAAGTACAAAATATTTTTAAAAATCGGAAATAAATCAAGTTTGTCCCTCTCAGTCGACACAGATGAAAACTTTGTGCTTGTCGCATATTCTAAATGGTTTTATAGTTTTTCAGGTAGTATTGTGATGAGTTTTAAATTACGTAGACGGACGTCGCAAAAAATTCGCATTTCAGGTAATGGAGTTACGAGGATACGAGGCGTAATTCATATAAACTTGATCGAAATTTTGTTTATCGTTCTCATATTCATACTTTCATTGCGTAGAGTGATCCCACGAAGAAAAAAAATACCACTTTTTTACGAAAAAAGATAGGTGCAGGTCACATGGAGGTCAAAATGACCCCAATGCCCGTCTGATTTAACCCCCCATGTGACCACGGAGGGTTAAAGTTTTGGTGCAGGTTTTATCGTTGTAATCACAAGATTACTTCAAATCTGCGATTCATGCCCCATATGTTGGATCTTCCTCTTCAATTTGTGTTGCCTTAAGCGATGAACGATTGTTTTTCATTATCACAGTAGCCTAAACCCTTAAGGGGTCTTCTCACATTAGACGCTAAAAAAGGCTATTTTCATGAATTTTTTGATAGGTTTATACTATAGATATTGATATAAAAGTTGTTACACTTAATAAATACACTTTCGAAATGCATTTTAAAAAAATTATTTATTACAGTCACTATTTATCACTATTTTAGGATCGGTTCAGTAGTTTCGAAGATTTTATCAACAAGCCGTCGAAAAAGGTCGTTTCGAGAAAAACGCGTTTACAGTTTGTTCGGGTTACATAAATACATTAAGTTTAAAAAAAATGTGTTCCGAAAGTGTATTTATTAAGTGTAACAACTTTTATATCAATATCTATAATGTGACGTATCAAAAAATTCATGAAAATAGCCTTTTTTATCGTCTAAAGTAAGAAAACCCCTTAAGTATCATATTTTTATCGATCGCGGAATCTCTGCGCAAGACCCTCAAAAAATGGTCATCTTATAATGTTTACCCTGTATAAATATAGGGTGTTAGGAAGGTCGATGAAAAGCCTTAAGGGGGTGATAGGTCACTTAGTTAGGAACATATCTAACCTAGGTTACCTTAGTCCAAAGTCTAAGGATTTCGAGTTATCATGGTAAGTATGATTTTTTTTTAAATTTTCCAAAATTAAGCACTCGTTCATAATGTTCAAACAGACAATAGTTGGTAACTAAAAACTGATTAAAATGATTTTCCTATGCACGCAGATACCTAGTTACTTGATTTATTTATAGAATTTCATATCGATGGTGATTCTTCGTACCATCATCGGACAAATCTTTAAAGTTTGGTGTTTATTAACGATGTATGTACGAAAATGATTGGCGAATTATTGAAACTCTATAGACGTACGGAATGTGCTGCAAAATTACTGGGCAGTTTTTTTAAATTACATTCATTGTATATAAATTGGATTATATTTATATATAATAGGGCCTTGTTAAAAAATGATTGGAAAATGAAGAAAATTAACGGGTCTGCTTAAGCTCCAGCCCCGAACAACAAGTCGGTTTTTAATTTTTTTCTTTACATGATGGTATTGGACTGACGAGGTCCGGATTTTACACACAAATAATACATAGTCTTGCCAAGTTTGAGTTTTTTTTTAAGTAAAAATGATTGATAAACAATGATGTTATCATTAACAGTTATCATCAACAAATGAAGTTTGTTATCATTAACAATTATCATTCAGTTATTATTTCATTAACAAACATTAACATTGTTTATCATTATTGATAAACAATGAAATTATCATTAACTTTATGTATCATTAACTAAGTTATCATTAACAAATGACGTTATCAGTTAACAAGCAAAGTGCCGCCGGAAATGGACTTTTCGCGCAATAATAAAACTTTCATTTTATTATTATACGGACACATTTTCCAAATTTTCAAAATTACGGAAATTGCAAGCTGTAGAAAAAAAATCGCTTTTCGACGAAACAACAACGTCAATCATTTGTTATCAGCGAACGCATAAACGTATTTAAAAAAACATCCCGCCATAGAAAATGTTATAAACTATGCTCTGTTCGAATTTGAGGTGAATCAAACGAATAGATTTTGCGATCCGATTTGCACGCTCTCATAAAATATAGTTTCGAGAAAAACGCCAAAAAAGAGGTAGCGCAGTGGGCGATCTGACCCTTGAAGAAAATCATCATACCTCGATCAATTTATCGATTTTTTTTCGATATCTTCATTGTAAATTGAAGTCAAGACTCTAGGCAATACGAAAGTAGATACAAGTTTGTACATACCGAAAAAAATTGCCGCGTGAATAAAACGGGGATAATAAGTATTCAGCCCGATTGTATACTCGAGACTTGAGTTGTATTAGCGAGCTCTAATTTAGCATGCATTTATTTCTATACCTAATGACACTTTCTTAAGGGGTAAGAGTTCAATTTTCTTTTATTTTTCGACAACCCCTTGTATATTTGTGCTAAAAAAATGATGACATATATCTTATTTTAATTAAATTATGATTGTGTGTGTGTATATATATATATATATATATATATATATATATATATATATATATACATACATACATACATAAGGTTTCATGTGATGAATGGATAGTCCTGCAACTGTCGATAGGTCAGATCATGTCCCACTATATGCTGGAATTTCAGTTTAGTAAAAGTCCCACGATTTTCGAGATAAAAATCATTTGCTGTTGGTTTTTCGCATGCCATTTCTACAAATGATAACTTTTTTTTACCCGGTTTTTTAAAAATACTCTTGGTTATTTGTTTTATCTAGAAACTTCTTTTTTTTAACTCCAATGTTAAGGAAACTTTATGAAAAAAGATCTTATGCAGAATTTTTATACAAACCAATTCGAACATCTGACTTAGATAGCCTGCGGTGTAAAAAAAATGTACTACGCATATCGTGCCAATTACTTTAAGGAGTTGCTTAGTTATTGTCGATTCATATCATTTGTAGAAATGGCATGCGAAAAACGAAAATCAGATGATTTTTTTTTTAAATGACATAAAGCCCAAAATCTCGATATCCGTGGGACTTTTACTAAACTGAAATTATATATATATATATATGCTGACTTGGCTTGCGATAGCCCCGCGTCCTTTTCCGCTACGCGCGCGACCCCTGATGATGATCACTTGATCGGTGGTCTCACGAGTGGGGACAGCGGCGGGAGGGGGAGGTATTAGACAAATCGTTGAAAAAGGCTCGCTCTCCGATCGTCCGGACACATCAGCTTCGTATTCTCGACGTGAACGATCGCGTGCCTCTTTGAAAAAATCTCACATTTGTATACTTCGTAAACCGACACGACACAGGATGCGTATCTGTGAGTAACATAATATATATACATACACTTATCAATGTAAGGTAATCTGAAGCACATATACTTTTTGCCTTTCTCTCTCTCTCTCTCTCTGTCGTTAGCGCCACTATCGTTGTCTCTCTCGTACCCTCGGCGGTTTCACGTCACCTTAAGGCGACCAGGGAGCTTCGATGTAAAAAAAATTGGCTTTCGACAAATTGTTTATTACAAGGTTTATACCAACCAAAATAATGTGGATTTTTTTTCCTTTAAGGGGATTTTTCATAACGTTTATGAAAAAAAGGTGACATTTTTTATTTAAAAAAAACAAAAGTCTTTTAACAAATAATAGTATACCAAAAGAAAGTTTAATTAGAAGAAAGGTGATTTTACAAAATGTGAAAGTATTTTTAAAAAATAAATAAATATGAAAAAAAGATATATAAAAACACAAAATCAATTCAACATTTTTTTAAATTTTGTGATCAATTGCCAGGCTGATAACGGCGCTCCAATGTACCGAGGCAAACTATGTTCAATTCACTTTTACCACGATCCCACTCGGCTGAACGAAGATTTCGCGAAAATCCAGAGATGTTTAGATTCCTCCCAAGTTTCCTTTTGTCGATCCTGCCGGAAAAATTGACACTGAGAAAAAAATGAACAAAACAGCGTCTAGATTGCGAAAAATTTGGAAAAATTCGCGATTCTCGTAATTATAGAATTGTAAAATCGTTTTTTTTTTTCAATCGAATGTCAGGTGCACTTAACGCGTCGCGGTGCTCTACAATTCCTGGATATATTTCGAGTCGATATCTCGAGTGGTTTTGAAAATATCACGGGAAAATCGGATTCGACGTAGGTTGCCTCGTTACCAGTTCGAGCCTCGATATTGTTGGCTGGGGATGAAACTCGAGGATCCTTTTTTGTTCGGCAATGTTGCGATAAATATCCCTAGGGGGAAAAAAGTTTTAGAACTATTTGCGGCCTTGTTATGTGCGATTAAACGTAAGTCGATTTTGGAAATTTCGACCAGACACCAAAGTAAAGTGACCGTAATCGACACTGGCCATCAATTATTTTGTAAAGATAAAAGAGGATATAATTTGAGATATAGTTGCAGGCAAGCTGTCGATATCGCGTGATTATTACTTGCGTTGTTATTTATTATGACTGTAGTATTATTACTACAGTAGTAGTATTTTGTGTAGTACTACTAAGAGTAATTTAAAAAATAGTATTACTAGTAGTAATTTAAAAAAAATATTACTCCTAGTAGTAATTTAGAAGAGAGTAGTACTACTATTAATAATTTAAAAAATAGTAGTACTCCTAGTAGTAATTTATATAATAGTAATACTACTAGTAATAATTAAAAAATAGTAGTACTCGTAGTACTTATTTTAAAAAATACTAGTACTACCAGTATTAATTTTAAAAAATAGTAGTATTACTAGTAGTAATTTAGAAAAATTGTAGAACTTAAATAAGAATTGAAAATGACTCGTAGTAAAAGCTATTAGTAACTACTAGTACTATTTATGACTAAGTACTTTTTGTAATTTGTATGTAACTTCAGCCTACTTCCCTTGTCCCTTGTTCCTTCAGCCTATTTCCGGAAATATGTAGTTGGATCTGACATTTCTAAAGTGGTGCCGAAGTATAAACGAAAGTTGCACCCGGCGTTCTCGTTAAAACGGATCAATTGTTCATTTTAAACTTCGTACGAAGTTCGGAATACTTTTTTTTCGCCCTTTGTCTCGGCCCAAGGTGATTTGTTTATTCTTGACAATCTGGAGAATCGTTGGAAATCGAAGAAAATCTCAATCTCGTGAAGATTCTGCTCCGGATACCGATTCGTACGGTTGGTTAAAAAAACGTCTTTATTACTGCTGGAGATAATGGAGAATGGAAAAATCGATCGATCTTCGGCGAATCGATCCATCAACCAATTCCCAATGTCTAGACGAGGGCGATACGTTACACGTGAAGCGCAATCACTTGTATTTTATTTGAAACATTTTAAATGTTGTCTTTTTTAACGTCACATAATATTTGGACTAATGAAAAATAATAAACTATATGTGATAACACGACTGCAACAAAATTGAGAAATCGACATATGGCAAGGAGTATACGAATAGAAAACAAAGCATGGATTGAAAGCATACTGAGAAGAGAAGGGTATAGAGGGAAGAGCCGAAGATAAATGGGCACGATTAAGGGGGGAAAAAAGTTTTTCTTTACCTGTAGGTGAAGAAAAAATTGCTGATTTTCATGATTTTCTTTAAAAAAGTAAGATTTCTTCACTATTTTTGAGACTTGGGATATGTTTTATTACTACTTTTGGCTGTAACGTGATATTTTTTTTTATTAATCTTTAAAAATGGCGGAGTTATGGCACGGTCCTCTAAACGGGTTGCGGCGGATTTTGTCAGACGACGTGACGCGTAGCGTCGGCAGGATTAATCTGAAAATAAACCAACGAAGATTTTTCGTTCATTAACACTCATACGCAGAATATGAACCAAGAAAAAGTGAAAAATGTTGAATATCGATGAAATGGTACGCTTTGGAACAAAAAGATTCCTTTCCGAGAAATGCTTGCAATAAAAAGGGACTTTTATTTTCATAAACATTTAGAGTCATGTTTTAGACAATAAGATTCCAAATATTTATATGAAATTTCATCAGAATCGGTCAATTAGTTTTTTAGCCAGTCATACCTGTTTTGAAAATGCAGTTTAAAAGACTGTGCCATTTTTAAAGATTATTATTTTTTTAATACGACGTAACAACCTAAAGTAGTAATAAAATATACCGCAACTCTAAAAAATGTAGAAGAAATCTTTGCTTAAAAAAAACCATGAAAATCAGCAAAATTGTTTCTTGTCTAAACGTGTTTTCCTTAAGATGCCGAAATATAAGAAAAGGACCAAGGGGCACGAAGGCACCCTAGTCGGTTTTGTAGGAAGGTCGAAAAACGTTTGGAGGACATACTTGAATGTGAAAAAATGGAAGAAAAAATGAATAAAGAAGTGGTAGGTAGTCTGGTAAAATGGCGAAGAGAGTTTAAGGGGGAGGCGCTAAAATGTAAAACTAATAGAGGAATAATAAAAAGGGTATTAATTCATGCGGAGGTGGAAAAACCCGCAAGGATGTACCTGGTCATGAAGAACTAACAACTACTGAATCGTATTTACTCTCTTAGTATTATTATTCATAGCAATTCTATTTTTCATATGTAATTGCTATGAATAATAATTAATATTTTCATAAAATATCAAATTTATTGATTATTTTCCCCTATTCTGAAATTATTGAATTAGTGAAGTATAATAAATATCTAAATAATAAACAATTTATTAAGGGAGGACACCGCTGTGACAGACCGAAAAAATGTTGCTTCTTCCTATTTTTGTTGTCCACTAGATTAGTCATTTGGGATTTGGAAAAAAAGTATTGTATGAAGCATACATTGAACTTATTTCGTTTTTCATTCATTCATTGTATTTTCATTATTCAAATTGGTTTATATTTACATATTTGAGATTATTGCTCCTAGGGTATCTATACACTAGTGGAATAGGAGTGGGTTATTTTTATATCGTAATATTGATTCAAATTTGTGCCTTTCCCTATATTTTTCATTTTTCTTTTTTAGCACCTCTTTGTTACTTAGTTCTAATGGTGAGGTGTGTTTATTGGAAATGGGTATTTATGGATTATTCATGGGGGGGTTTTTGACTGGGGAAAAAATATTGGTTTTCGCAGTTATTTCGTGTAAATTTTTATTTTAAAAAATTATTCATTGACGACGTTGAGGTATAGTAGAACTGCTGTATAAAAAATGTGGCCCTGCGGCCGTGTCGATAACAACAATAGTTGGTCTGGAAAATAAACAAAGTTTTATAATCTATATAAATTTAGTTCTCATTGCACGTAGCAGTTGTACGAAAAAATAAAATTTCACAAAATTTCGGGTGTTATAAAAAGTGTAGTTTTGGTGGAATTTTTACTTATGACGGGGGCTTAAAAAAATGTAATAAAAAAAATTTGCCTACGTACAACGATAGTTACAGCAATTACGAAAACTTTGGTTTAAAAAAATCGAAAATCGTACAATTATAGCTAGAGTTATGATTCCGGCCAGGTCGAGAAAAGTCGTTTCGAGAAAAACGTGATTGAACGTTTTAGTATACGTAAATCGCCACCTGCTCACACTGAATCGTCTATAACTTGATCAATTTTCAATATTTAAGTTGGAGTATTTTTTCACATATTCTTGAATACGTATATTTCCAGAAAATGCAAAAAATCGATTTTCCGATCCGTCACTGTGATGTCCAGTGATCTTGAAGTTTGCATCGTTGGAGCGCCACGAAAATTCTTTTTATATTTTTATCGTATCATTTTTATTATTTTACAATATAATGAAAATAGAAAAAGAAAATTCTTCTTTATATTTTTATTTCTTTCCTTTCATTTTGATTATTCTACAGAATAGTAAAAACAAGGAAACAAAAATATATTTAAAAAAATTTCATTGCCTTCAAACCACACAAACTTCAAGACCACGGTGTCCCGTCTCAAATTTTATCAACTAAAAAACTTCTTATCGCTAAAAATCCTCCAAAAATATCGCCAATTTTCAATAAAAATACACACCCACACTATAAGTTTCCCCTACTCTCACAGAAAAAAGTTTCCTCATATTGTCTTTTCGGTATTCCCAGCTTTCGTTAGTTGCAAAATCATTTATCACACCCATCCGCTCATAAAAAATAGCAATATCGTTGGCAACGATATTTGTCCAAAGTAGCATAAACAATGTTGGTGCTCGTTACGAACAACTCCAATGCGTTCCCTCGTATATCCGAATCTCGAGTACGAGCTTTATCTCTCTCCGCTGGTTATCGCGATACGCCGTGACGAATCGACAAATCGATAATGCACAATACGCCGTTAAAGTTGAAGAACAAAAGGAAAAAAGAAATAGAAACGCAAAGCTCAAGCAACGAGAGATTCTCGTGTACGTGTCTGTGCTCGTGCAAAGTTGAGTGAGTGCTTTGCAAATCGTTTTCAATCTCGATTAACGAACGGGAAAACGATAAAACAAGCAGGGATTCGATTAGAGCAAGCAATTATTATTTTTATTGACGCGTATGTACTGGCTTATATATATATATATATATATATATATATATATATATATATATATATATATATACATTAGTACATACGCGTCAATAAAAATAATAAACATAATAAATAGACTTGTGTGTGTGTATATATATATATATACAGGGTGTCCTGTTACGAATGGATAATCCTGCAACTGTCGATAGGTCAGATCATGTCCAACTATATGCTGGAATTTCAGTTTAACAAAAGTCCGGCGGTTTTCGTTATTTTGGGCTTTATGTTATTTTTTGAAAAAAAAAAAAAAAAAAAAAAAAAAAAAAAAATCTGTTTTTGGTTTTTCGCATGCCATTTCTACAAATGATATAAATCGACAATAACTAAGCAACTTTTTAAAGTAATTGACACGATATGCGTAGTACATTTTTTTTACACCGAATTGGTTTGTGTGAAAATTCTGCATAAGATCTTTTTTCATAAAGTTTCCTTAACATTTAAGGTTAAAAAGAGGACTTTTCTAGATAAAACAAATAACGAAGAGTATTTTTTAAAAAATCGGGCAAAAAAAATTAACATTTGTAGAAATGGCATGCAAAAAACCAAAAGCAGATGATTAAAAAAAAAATATTAGCCATTGGTAACAGTACACCCTGTATATATGTATATATGTATGTGTTTGTATGTATGTGTATATATGTATCTATATATCTATCTATATATTTAGATCTATAGTGGTTTTTTTTTCGTTTATTCGCAATCACGAGAACGTGATCCATTTAATTTCACGCGCATCTTGCAATTTGGCATGCTTTTCCCAAACGACAAAACGACGAGACTTCGTGCGGATGACTTTTTTATGGTCGCATTATTGATTCGGACAAATCAATAATCGCGCACGAGCCTCAGTGTAATCTTTACGATTGATTTTATACGACCGTAGAATTTGGGTCGCTGATTTATTTCGATGGTGTTGACGTTTGCATCGTTGGAAGGCAACGATAGTTCTCTTTAACATTTTATTTTCCGTATTTTTATTATTATAAAAGATCTTTTTTTGATAGATTTGTATTGTAGATGGCTAAATGAATGTCTTAAAAAATGGTTGAAGAATTTCTGTGGGCAAAATTTGCCAAAATGAATTAATTTTGGCAAATTTTATTTTCCGTATTTTTATTTTCCGTATTTTTATTATTATAAAAGATCTTTTTTTGATAGATTTGTATTGTAGATGGCTAAATGAATGTCTTAAAAAATGGTTGAAGAATTTCTGTGGGCAAAATTTGCCAAAATGAATTAAAGGAATTTAGAAACATTGATTTTCGTTGCATTCCAAAGACGCAAACATTTTTGTAACAATGAGATTTCTCGCTGGAAAGGGTTTTCAACGTTTTGGGTATTTTTTAATTGTTTTCGTAAAATTGTTGATGTAGAGTGAGGACTTGGGCAGTGGGAAATGTATGGGGGAGGATACTTTGCAGTTTCTACTTGCTCAAAATGAATTTTATGGTTAATTTTATGGTTAATCGATAAAAAAAAAATTATTTCTTCATTTTTGTGAGCTTGACGTTTGCATCGTTGACGTGCAATGAAAATCAATATTTCTGAATTCCTTTGATTTCCCATGGCAGATTTTGCCTACAATAATCCCTGAATTGTTTTTAAAAGATACTTATTCAGCAATCTATAATCTTTTCGACACACTGGATCATTTTGACCCGAACGAATTTGAAATAAAATGCTCACTTTCCCAAAATTAAAAGTTTTCAATATTTGTTCACAATTCAAGTTCATAATTTCCGAAATTTAATTATGTAGACATATTAAGAAATGTTTAAAGTGTATCCCCAATTTTTCAAAATAAAAACCGATCGTTGGATCGTTAAGAGTAGGTGGATGAAATGCTATCCGGGTCAAATTGACCCAGTGGGTCAATGTCGTGTCCTAAGTGTGTCAAGGACGGGACAATAGAAATGTAGAAAAATAATTGTATAATAATAAGAATGAGGAAATAAAAATATAAAAAAGAACTTTCGTTGCAGTCCAATGATGCAAACTTCAACACTATTCATTTCTATTGTTATTTAAAACCTTTTTTGGCAACTTGAGGTCGTAAATCTGTAACGAAAATACGTAAAATCGTTATAATGATATTTATAGCCTAAATCGGCCAAAAAGAAATCATATCAATGAAAAAGAATAAATTTTCGTTGCGTTTCAACAATGCAAAATTCTAGATCATTTAATCCTGCTAGTTGTCAACATGTTCCGAGGGCTCAAACAACTCGTGGTAAATGCGCTGAAAAAGAGTTGTCAACATTTTGGATTTTTTATTTGATCGTTTTTGCAAAAAGGAAGGGGCAACAATAAAAACCTTTGCAGTGTTCGCTAGCTCAAAATAAATTTTATCATAAAGAGAAATTTGGAATCGCACGTATACCAAATGTCATTCGTAAATTGGATAGTTTTGGTCTTTTGTTTTTTAACGATTGTTCAATTCGCGAGTGTCTTTGTCGAAGCTACGATGAAATTGGTTTTTCAATCGCAGGCTCTGAATCAGCTTCATGGATTCTTACACACATACACTCGCCCGATTGCGTGGGTGGATGTGTGTAAGTTCCGTCTCAGTATCTTCGCAAATGTTCGACTAGTCGCGGACTTGAAAATCTCCCGATCTCCGGGTTTTTCCCATCTTTGATTGTGAAAGAAAAATAGCTGAGCTGGGTGACGACGTCGCAACGGTCGAATCTTTCCAATTCATTACCAGCTGTCATTTAAGACGGGATATACATTTACAACGATCAAAAAATCGATTTATTTATTTTTTCTTTCAACGATAGAACTATATTTTACAGAAATGTTGCGTGAAATGTTGATTTTATTTTGTAAATGCGTGCCATTTTCTCAAATTTGCATTTTCTTCACTTTAATTACCGTCACATAGAAACTATACATATTCTAACGGAAAAAAGGTTTGAACTTTTTTGCAAATCAAATTGTAATTGACCTTGCTGTAACACTCTGCCACAGCCCCGTCATTTTGATGATAAATCAATTAACAAAAATTGTTTTGTATACTTAAATATACTATTTAAGTATACCTAAAGTTTGATAATTGTAGAATAATTATTTCTTAGTTTACAAAATCCCTCAATATTGCTTATTTTTGTCCTGTCTAAATGTATATTCCGCCTTAAGGGGCTATACCAGTGTGAACGCTGAAAATTTGGGTGATTTTCGGGAATTTTTTGGAAGAGAAGTACTTAATTAAATGTTTCGGAAAATTAAGAATGTAATTGGCTATATTTGACCTATAGTACATAATTTTTTCATAGAATAATATTGAGATCCAAGCGACGTTTGCGCTGCCTTCGGAGGTGCCAAAAAAAACGTCCTCCACTGCTGATATTTTGAAATGATAAACTGTCGAAAAAAGCAAAAAAAAAATCGATTTTTTGAAAGTGTCACACTGGTATAGCCCCTTAACTTGCTTCGTTCGTATGTCTGTCTTTCCGGTTCAAAATTTGTAATCCATTTTTCAAGCACTTGCTGGCATCCGATTGAGCTGAAATTTGGCATATCTGTTTAACGGTGACAATGCAATAATATGGTACCATGGAGCTGGTCTGATGATGGAGGTGGGAGGTGGGCAATGCAACTCCTTAATAGCATATGCTAGGACAGTCGAGTTTGTGCTCATTTGTTTTGTTATCATGAGCACTTTTCATTACACGTGATAACGAGAGTCTGATAATGGTGGTGGGAGGTGGGAACTGAAATTTCCTAATGGCAAATGGTAGGACAATCGAGAGTTTGGGCTCATTAACTTTTTTGACTTGAGCACTATTTATAATTACGCTATTATAAAATTTCTCGCGAAACCTTTATAACCTATGGCAAGGTTTTTTATTACGCCGATGTCTGAATGGCGTGGGGCTCTGGCATGGCACATAAATAAACAAATTCTAATACTAAAAAGTATGAAATAAAATAAACGTAAAAAAACTTTTTGAAAACAAGCTTTCATTTAAAAGGTACTGTAATAAAAAGTAAAAAATAATGCTCAGTAAAATTGAATATCAAAACAGTATAACTACAAAAAAGTTCCTTACTTGGTCACTCATCACAGGTGTGAGTACTTAAAAGGTACATAAACGTAGATATTAAAAAAATATGAAATATAAATTTTAAAAGCTTGAAGCGTCAAACGTCGTAAGTACTAATACTACTTTTAAATTTCTGAAAAAAGCCTCAAACTTTTAAAATTTATATTTCATATTTTGAAGTATCTACGTTTATTTATTTTCAAGTACTTGCGCCTACAATGGGCGGCCAAGGAAGGGACTTTTTTGTAGTTATAATGTTTCAATTTTCGATTTTACTGGACATTATTTTTTACTCTTTAGTACAGTACCTTTTGAATAAAAGCTTGTTTTTAAAAAGTTTCTTTTATGTTTTTTTTACACCCAATGGAGATTTCGTCTATTCGTCTTTTTAATTATTTATTGCTCTTTAAATATGTCTTTTCTGCAAAATTTGATTTATCTTTTCACGACGTTAACTTTTTTTTCTCGAATTTCTTCGTCAATGTCCTCGATGTCCAAAAACCTCGCTATTTTTTTCCCACATCAACGATCCAATCAATCATCGCCATTTTACGGCCATTAATATTAACGACCGTCGCGGTTTTTTCGCGTAAATCCATCCGAAGCGACAATTACGATCGAATGTCATGAAAATCCGGCATCGTTGATGGCAAACAGCAATGATAAATATACCCGAGGTCTTTATTTCTGTATTTTTTTCTTTGTAGACAAATCATGTGGCAATTTCACAATAGCTGTCTTCAATAATTACCGCCGCGGATCTTAGTTGCTTCGGCGATCGATGCGCATTTTTAATTTTTTAAATTAACGTTCTTATAATTGCAGACGTTTGTGAGAACCAAGCGAAGTGGAATTTGTTTTTCCGAACATGTTTTTTATCAGGAGAGAAATATTTGAAGGGAAAAAATCAATGTCATAGTGAGAGACGATAATCAATGCTTTCTATGCCTTAAAATTTTTTTTTAATATTTCACTTTAATTTCTCTATTTTTTATTTTTTTCAACCTGTTTTTCAAAATCGTAGAGAAATTTGTTTATTTATAACGAGAATTAAAGAATGTAATAATTATGAAAAAAATTATACCGCAATGAAAATTGAAGATAGAATAAGTCACGAAAAAAGAATTCCGAAAATTAAGGCAATCATAAACAATAATTTTCTTCGTCACTTTTTTTTAAATAACTAAACATTTTTTTCTCCCATTGATGATTTTTTTGGTCTATTTTTACTTTTCTCTCTATTTTCTATTTTTTTCAACCCATTTCACAAGGACTTCAAAAAATTACGCTACTCATAACTTGAACTGGATATAATAATTTAAAAAATATTTAATGCACAAACTAAAATTCATGCAAGAAAGATACCGGAAAATTGAGGCAACCATGCACAAGATTGTTTAAAAACAATCGTTACTCTATTCTATTAACTTGTTAACATCTTTTTCATAATTCATCATTTTCTTCAATTACTAATATTTTTTTTCTCTATTTTTACTTTTTTCCTATATTTTATATTTTTCGCAACCAAATATGCAAAAACGTAAAAAAAAATAAATTCATCCATGCCTAGCATTGAAAAATGCAATAATAAAAAAAAATTATGTTAAAATTAAAATTACAGCAAGAATAAGCCACCAAAAAAGAATTGCGGATAAGTGAGGCAACCATGCACAGCAGTTTTTTAAAACAATTGTTACTTTACTCTTTTTATTTGTCAATATCCTTCCTGTAACTTATTATTTTCTTCTGCTATTCATTTTTTGAAATCTTTATTTAAAAGTTATTTCTTATATTAACAATTTTCGTCAACCATTCCCGTAAAAACTTGGAATAATTCGTCGATTCAGAACTACAATTAAAAATTGTAACAATTGAAAAGTTTCAAATGCTAAAATTGCAATTGGAGCAGAAATAAGCACCGAAAAAGGATTTCCAAAAAATTGAAGTACCCATGAACAATATTCTTATGATAATTTTTTATTTCACTCCATTCATTCGTTTATTACCTCTCATAACCAATGATTCTCTTCTACTATTAACTATTTTTTGCATCCATTTTCGAATCCATCTAAAAATAAAAATAAAATCGGAACTGATGCATAAATTCTCAGCGATAAATTATCGAGCGAATAACGCTCGACTGCACATAAATAAATCAATTACAAAAAAAATAACTAACAAATAAGTTTTATGCGGCCTCACACTGCTGGTGAAAGATAAGGAAAAAAAAAACATTTTTCACGAGGGAGAAGAAAAGATAGCGAACAATTCTCGGTCATCGAAATGTCCTTATCCGCTGGAATGTCACAGCTTCTCATTCTAATCGTGACTTATATAAGCAGAAATTTCGACAAATGTGGTTTTTCGATAACCCAGATCTCGCGCACTTCAAGGTTGACCGGATCTCGTGTTTTTTCTTTTACGAGCTGTGCACGTCGAACGGAGAATCATCGTGTGGGGCTCGTTTGCTCTGATATTGTCCACACACACGCACTCGATGACATAAAATTGTATAATTTCGACGCCGCGTTGATTACTCATATGTAAGACCAGTAAAAACCGCGAGTACTTTATTTGGCATTATTCCGGAGAAATACGATCCGGATGTCAGTATTTATATATTTTTTTCGTATCAACGTGCTTAATCTCTTCGTCGATGATTTCCTTATGATTTTTATTTATTTTATTAATATTATCATTATTTTTTTTCACTATTACCGTTATCGTTATTATCATTTATTCGATTTTCGAAATGGAAAAAGGTAAAATGTTGCAAAAATGCATTGCGAATCTGTTATCCATTTTTGAATAGTAAACAATTAATTTTTGCTGCACTTTGTCTTTTGTTTCATTTCAAATAGTGGAGAAATAATAATAATAATAACAATACCGATAATGTTGTTACTATTGCTAGTAATTTTTATTGTTACTATTGTTAATAATATCATTATTCGCTTTTTATATTTTTGTAATGAAAAAAATCCAAAATGTTACAAAGATGAATTGCGAATTTGTTATTTATTTCCAAATGGTACACAAATTCGTTATTTATTTTTTGCTACACTATACCTTTTGTTTCATTTTAAAAATTGGCGAAAATGTGTTAATTATGATAACAATAGTAATCATGTTGTTACAATTGGTAGTAATTTTGATTACTACTATTGTTATTATTATTTTTACCTATTCGATTTCCGAAATGAAAAAGAGGCAAAATGTATTGTCGATCTGTATTTTATTTCCAAATAGTCAACAGAAATTAATTTTTTCCTACACTTTGCCTTTTGTTCCATTTCAATATTGGAAAAACAATAATAATAATAACGTTAACAATAGGAATAATGTTGTTACAATCGCTAGTAATTTTTATTACTACTATTGTTATTATTATTATTATTTATTCGATTTTCGAAATGGATAAGTGCAAAGTGTTGCAATAATACATTACGAATCTGTTATTCATTTCTAAATAGTTGACAGCAATTTATTTTTCGCTGCCTTTGTCTTTTGTTCCATTTTGAATATTAACTGAAGTTATAATTGAAGTTTTTTTTACTCGCAAGACCGAAAAAGTACTCTTTTGACTTCCTAAGGTAATGAAGACGGTTAACTACAGATAGCCAAAGGTTCGTCTGAAGGAGAAAGCTACGTACATTATGAACAAAAATCTACAGGTCTAGAAACGACGCTCGTATTTGATAGGCCATTTAGTGTCCAAGCTTTTTTTTCTTATCGCCGCCACCGTGTGTCGCGATCGGGGGGTGTCATGAGACTAACCTAAATCGATCACAAAATGTTTTGTCGTATGGGCATATGTGCGTATAACAGTTGAAAATCATAACGCGTATAAAAAAGTTGGATATGCATAAATAACTGTTATTGCCAATTTGATTCAGTGACAATTCAGAACTTTCGGGTTCCGAGTACGCAGCGCCACCATTCAGCTCAAATGCCATAGCAATACAAAGAACGAAATATGAATCACTTTTATCATCCTTTGATTTTTGCACGCGGTTAATATAGGTTAGGTTATATTTTCAAGCATGTATGTATTAATTTGTTCATTTTACCATGCAATTACATACTTTTTTCGTTTACTTTCGGCGTAATGGACAGTTCTTACATAAAAGAAATAATAGCCCGTATACCGAGACGTTACAGTCCAAAGCGCATGCGCTGTAGGCAAGATAGAGACATCATATTGCTGTCTTCTTTGCACACGACACCTCCTTTTCTATGCGCACCTTGCGGCCGAAAACTGAAGCAAAAACTGGTCCTAAGTGAATCTGCCCCCCACTACCGTCGTTTCAAGACCTGTATGTAAGACCATGGAGACTATACTAAAGGAGACCAAACTACGTACTGTGGAAATGATATGCGAATCTGTTGGAAAAACACAGTTTCCATTGCGGCCACCAAGAGACTATAGGGAAGGAGTCCAATCTCCGTATAGTGAGGCGGTATAAGAAACGTCCGTAAATTCGACCCCAGAGCGTGGTATTAAATATGGCCTGAAGGCGTCGTTCGTGTCCTTGGTGTATCAAAAATACAGTAATACAGACACACAGGGTGAAACTGACTGTCATGGCGGCTAATTGTTGACGCTCGTCAAAAGAACACCTATCGTGCACTAAGATTGTTTCTTTGCGATTTGTCTAATTAGTTTAATGCAATAATTGGTATGCCAATTTATACAAAGTTCTTGCATTTTTGTTTAATTACGAAAAATGTATTATGACTTTGTAAATAATTTTTATAATTTATTCTTGGATAGTAACGAAAAACCATCAACCATCAATAAACACATTAACGTTAGTAGCTTTTAGGAATTATTACTATTTTTTCTTGCGTTATTATGATTTTTATAACACGCGCGTCTTGGGATGCTGCGGATGATGCTCCCTACTGTGTAGCGAATCTCTGTGTTGCTACTGCCGCTGCGGGTAGTGCAGTATAGGCATCACTTATAGTTCACTGGGTGATTTAGGTTATTGCTATTCGCACAGCGGAGGAGCTGTTTATCTGATGAGTTATTTGAAGTGCATTTTCCGTTTTCGTGTGAAGCATTACACTTGACGCGGTGGTATGTGAGGTTGCAATTTACACTCGCATGTCCCAGTCGCTGACATTTTCTACGTACTTTGCACACTATAGGCCTCCGAAGTAACTTTCGTGGTGGCGCCCCGTAACGGCTGCCGGTGGCAAAACTTGGATTAGCGCATGGCGGTTAAGTCAAACCGGCACAAACACGAAAGAGCTAGGCTTGAGCAAGCATCATCGATTGGAGATCTTACATTGTAAGTGGAATGTGCTTGTAAATAAAATAAAATAGTGTGATGGAAGTAATAACGATTACTTGCGGATTTCAATGTATCCTCATGACTTCCTTTCGCCCTAAAAGCAACGTTGATTCGGAAAACCATAAAAATGGAGTTCTGGATTCCTCGCTTCCGTGTGGGGACAACCCTCAACACAACATTTGCGATTAGCGCCTTCAACCGATCGAGTACCCATCACGTTTATTAATTTATAATGCTTGTTTACGCTGTTTTTACAACGTAAACGTCACACGCGGTACTGTCATTCACGCAAACACCTGATTTAAATGGCGACCGGCATACTGCACTAGCAGACGAAAACCAATCCAAGTTTTGCCAAAACTCGCCGCAAGGGTGCGCCACAAGAGTTACTTCGGAGGCCTATAATCTCGGCCACCTAACCCCATTTGACTGGAATTTATATTTATGTCGGATATAAATTGTTATGGCATTTTTTAAGTGTTTTTTCCCGCAATTAGGTGGGTAATTGTCCTACGACTTGAATGTAGAAACATCGTAAGGCACTACTACAGCTACACGAAATTTATTTACAAAATAAATTAAAGATAAGAAAATTAAAATGTTTCAGCTTATGTTACAGCTTATAAAAATACAGTCAGGTGATAACAACGCATGCGCAAAACATACATGTAAATATAGCACATTATGACTAACTTCCGCAGCGCCGCTTATGCGGAACCTAATTTGGCCCCACTTTTACGGATGCGCCAGAATACGGAGATTGGACTTCTTCCCTTAGTCTCCTTGGCGGCCACTATGTGGTGCCGGTGATGGCTGATGCTTCGGCGATGGGCATAAATCG
Organism: Ophion slaviceki; assembly: GCA_944452715.1. Classification (NCBI taxonomy): domain Eukaryota; kingdom Metazoa; phylum Arthropoda; class Insecta; order Hymenoptera; family Ichneumonidae; genus Ophion; species Ophion slaviceki. The sequence goes on from OX101784.1 coordinate 61,925,463, forward strand.
CGAGAAACTTCATTCCATTGAGCGAAAATGAAAAGGAACATGACCAAAAACTGAATATTCAAACGCCCCATGCTCATGCGCACGTTAACCAGACGATAGTAATTACTGCTGATTGTTTATAACAATCAACAACCCCGTGTCATCTCTCTCGCACGTGGCTACCTTCATTGCGCCGTCGGCTGCTACCCAGCGCTGCTGGTGGCGCAAACAAGTACTACTTAAATCCAACAGATTCACGTACCACTTTTCCCCTATCACTCCCATTAGAGTTCGGACTCCTATAGTATAGTCTATCTGTATAAGACCGTGACGGAAGTCCAACAAAATGGGCATGGAGCCTAGATACCAGGAGGTTCAGCGGCAATGCAAAGGCGATGAAAAAAGCGTCCCCGAAAATGACCCGAAGTGATGGCGCTGGGGTGCAGCGGCACCTACATATATAGTAATATATTGGTCAACGAGGTGAAAGTGATCGGATGAGTTTCTAACCTCACGACAGACCGATCGTGACATCAAACGTCGAAATATCCGCCGATTCATAATTTCCTCATGAAGGTTCGGGAAAAAAACGCAAAAGCGAGAAAAGATCTCAAACTCAGACTCAGAATGTCGGCAATACAGCCCATCTAGAAAAACTCGTTATTTTTTTATAAATATAGAGCTTCACGGGAGAACGGTTTTCTCGTAAAATATAAGACCTTAAACAAAAACAAAAAAAATGATAATTTATATATTATTAGTTATGAGACTACCTAGAAATTTGCTTTCAAATTTTGCAAAAATAGCGCACTTTGAAGGAAATAAATCGATTTTTTGCCAAAAAAAGCAGTAAATTGTTTATAAAAAGAAGTTTACATTTAATCAAAAAACGGCTACGTACTCCTATAAAGAATATAATTGTGAAGCTGCTATCAAAATTTCAAATCGATGCATGCAAAGGTGGTCGAGTAATCCGTCTTCCGAGATCGAAAAAAGTGGTTTCGAGAAAAACGCGTTTAAAGTTGTACGAGCAACTCAGCGCGCGTTCCAAGGCGCTGCGGCCAAATCGGTAATTGAACCTTTAAATAAAAAAAATTGCTACAGGACCTATTGCATATTGTTTTTATGACACCAAAGTATTTTTAGGAAAGAAAACGTCTTTCCCTTGGTGTTATCCCTTGACACTAATGAGGGTTAGGTACATCATCTGTGATCTGTCTTAGATCGCACCCATGTTTAGCGTATATCTATATACATATAGGTGCCGGAGCACCCCAGCGCCATCATTTCTTGTTCCCGTTTTGGGGACGAGTTGAAAGGCCTCGCTGAACCTCCTGGTATCTAGGCTCCATGAAAATGGGGAAAGGAAATAAAATTAGCCATGGAAGAAATGGGGAATGGGCAAATATGGCAAAAAATAAGCAATACTAGATGAGTAAAGCTGGCAATAGCGGGCTAGCAAAATGAAAGTTGACCAGGAAATACCGGAAGACTATAGCAAAATAGAGAAGTCAGCGTACTGCAGCGGGTACAGGAAGGAGGGCTTAGGAATAGAAGACTAGGGTTAGAAGGAGAAGAGAAGGAGGGCTTAGGAATAGAAGATAGGGAGGTTAAGGGATCAAAAGGAGAATCAGAGGAGGTGTGGGCAAGAATGAGATGTGGGAACGTTGGGAGGGAAGAAAACAAGGGGCGGTGGAGGCCGGGGTTAAAAGTGCGGGGGTACGTTGTTCCGATACGCATAGTTTTGCGAAGAATAGAGATAACAATAAGTGTGAAGTGCGTCGCGAAACGTCATACCATCGCGCTGTTTCGGCAGCCATCTTAGTGACGCCGGGACGGCGCGTAATATAGTTGTTGTCGCTTGGAGGAACAACTTAACTGCGGCACATTGAATCCCAGCCTCCCCTTACAGACACAAACTGTCCAGCATATTGATCACAAGTAGAGAACCTGGTCCACATATGTGAATGCGAAAAAATGGGGCCGCGTTGTTCTTCCGAACTTTGAACGCTCCGGTTTAAAATTCCTAATTTTAATGTTCCGAAATTACAAGTTTCGTCAAGATCATGCCAGCGAAAGTCTACACAGTTGACTGTAAGTAATGTAGAACGTATAATATTGTCTAGACAAATTTCAAATCAACGTAAAATTACTTCTTAATAATAAAAAAATCTGGCAATAATTCATGCATTTATTAAACATTTTGAAACTTTTAAAACTTCCATTGCTGAATTATTTTGACGGTGTTCAGATTTTCGGAGTTTTGGTCTTTCGTGTAAAATTCTTTCGGAGTTTTGATCTTTCGGGGTAGTATTCTGCTACCTATAGTACTACTTGTTATATTCATGAACGTTGCAACATAAAAAAATGAACGATCGTTCGTAATTCGGGGTTCATTGCACCCCACCCCCACATTCTTTCCAAATGAACGTACTTTTGCCAAATTGACAAAAGTATAAAGTCACGTGGACACACGCCCTGACGAAGCATCGTAAGATGTTCAATTGAGGACAGATTGCGACAAACAGAATCAACCATTGAAAGAAAGTACCAAGGCCTTGCTTGGCACTTCAACCGGTCGGTCCTAAGGTTCGACCGACACTTTGTAAAATAAATGATAAGTGAAGACCAACCCAGTTAAGTAAACAAATTCCTACTTTAACGAATTTCGGAGTTCCAACTCTTAATTTGGCAACGATCCCTAAATCATCATCCCGGGTTCCCGAATCTGGGATACAACACTACTACTACTCTTTCACCTTCCAAACTTTTGAACAATCATCCCCAAAATCGAAATTTCACGAAAAAATAGTAAATGTCAGAAGCACAAGTTGAACTTTGGTGAAAAATGCATAAAACAGATCTGAAACGTATCGAAATTTCTTCAGAATTTAAAAAGAGAGGTGCCTTTTAGGTACCTTTAGGTGAGGAACAAATAACTGATTGTCATGCTTTTTTTAAGCGTTCCTCACCATTTTTGATACTTACAAGGAAAGGTTGCGAGGTCGATCTCTCGATCTTGTTAGGGTATGTTTTATGAATACTTTTGACTGTTACCTTGCATTTGTTTAAATTAATCTTTGAAAGTGGCGGAGATGTGGCACGGTCTTCTAAACGGGTTGCAGCAAATGTTGCCAGACGGCGTGACACGTAGCGTCGACGGGAATAATCTAAGAAAAAACCAACGAAAATGTTTCTTTCGTTAACACCCATACGCAGAATATGAACCAAGAAAAAGTGGGAAATGTTGAAAATCGATTAAATGGTACGCTTTGAAACAAAAAAATTGAATTTTTGGAAAAAAGCGGAAAATTTTGCGATAAAAAATACCTTTTCGTTTTTATTTTCAAAAACATTTAGGGTCATGTTTTAGATAATAAGGTTAGGATGTTTATACTAAATTTCATTAGAATCGATAAGTTCTTTTAGCTGGACGTCACGCTAGTTTTGAAAATGCCGGTTAGAAGATCGTGCCATGTCTCCGACATTTTGAAAGATTAATAATTTTTAAAAATACTATGTAACAGCCAAAAACAGTAATAAAATATACCCTTAGTCTCAAGAATGGTGAAGAAAGCGTTTCTTTAAAAACAATTATGAAGATCAGCAAATTTTTTCCTCGCCTAAAGGTATCTCCCCCTTTAAAAACGACTCGAGTGCACTCTTCGATTTCTTGCAGCCGCAGAAGGGCAAGAGGTGGGGGAGATTGAAAAAAATTAGGTGTTTTTCTGACACCGAGATCGAGGTTTTCGACTATGGAAATCTATAATCAGTGATGGTGAGTGAACACCTCATATGTATGAGGTATCCGTATCACGTATCACGTGAATCCGGTCGACTTTTTCCCTGACCCCCGCCAATTCGATTTTTTTTTATCTGATTCCATTGACTCTAAAAGACACCCTGATTTTTTTTTACACTTTTCGAAACAAACCTTAGTAAAGAAAAAATTCTCCGAAAAAACGCCCCGATTTAACATTCTGAAAATATTCCCAAAAATGCGTGATTATATGTTTTCTGTGCTTTCTGAAAGATTAACGTTAAAAAAAATCCGAAAAATTGACTGCTAACTGTTCAAGGTCCATGATTTTGAAACGGTTATTCAAAAATGGTCAAAAAAATTCATTGTGGGTGTCAAAATATTTAAGGATCCGCCCGAAGTAAGCGGTTCTTGAATTTTTTTCGATTTATTTAACGTTAATCGCTCAGAAAGCACAGACAAAATCATACTTCCACTGCGGGTGATAGCTTTCAAAATGTTTACATATAATCACGGATTTTTGGGAATTTTTTCAGATGTTTCAATCGGGGCGTTTTTTTCGGAGGCAATTTTTTTTAACTAAGGGTTATTTCGAAAAATGTAAAAAAACTCAGGGTGTCTTTTAGAGTCAATGGAATCAGATAAAAAAACCGAATTGGTGGGGGTCAGGGAAAAAGTCCACCGGATTCACGTGGAATACCTCATATACAGGGTGGATCAATAACCATTAGCACCTTGGATATCTTCGAAACTATAAGGTTTACAGAAATAGTTGCTGAAATGAAATTGCACAGTACGAAAGGGGCCACCCGACAGCGATAATAGTTTTTTGCAGGTGGAGGTACTTCGGACATTTGAAGGTCAGCTCCATTTTTTTGAATGGATCGGTTTGTTTTTTTTCTGTATCATGAAAGAGGAGCTTAAAACGAGTTCAACGACCTATAACATAAGGTCATTGAAGGTCTTAGAAAGTCCAGAAAGGCGATAATACTTGAAGTTTCGGTAGTAAATAAAATTATTACGTTTATAGTAAGTGCTCAAAATGACGACCATCAGTATCACTGCAACAATGGATTCTTTTTTCAATTGATTGACTTGCAAGTTTTACAGCGTCGGAACATATTGATGCACAGGCTGTAATAATTCTTTGTTGCATGTCGTCAAGTATAGTTGGTAGTTCTTTGTACACTTTAGCTTTCAACGTTCCCCATAGAAAGAAGTCTAAAGGTGTTAGGTCTGTATCGCCTTTCTGTACTTTCTATGACCTTCAATGACCTTAAATGACCTTATGTTACAGGTCGTTGAACTCGTTTTAAGCTCCTCTTTCATGATACAGAAAAAAACATACCGATCCATTTAAAAAAATGGAGTTGACCTTCAAACTTCCGAAGTACCTACCTCCACCTGAAAAAAAAAACTATTATCGCTATCGGATGGCCCCTTTCGTACTGTGAATTTCATTTCAGCAAATATTTCTGTGAACCTTATAGTTTCGAAGATACCTAAGGTGCTAATAACTATTGATCCACCCTGTATATATGTATGTATAACACGATCATCACCCCTTAGAAATTGCTTTTTTCCGCGACTGACTGCAAGCCATAAAATCAATATGCGACAGGTGTGCGTGTTTCGACAGAGCTGACAAACGAAATTACATCACAGTCAAAGTCAACATACGAAGGAACGCTATTTGAATGATTCACTCAAACAACTTGTGGGGAATTCCCTCACTGAGGCCAGTTTGAAATGAGACAGGCTGGAAAGGCATTTCGAGACGAGATTTCTCATTGAGAAATGTCAATGTTTTTCATTTGATCGTTTTCTTAAAATCGTTGATATACAAGTGAACGCTTGTATACCAGAAAGAGGAAGGGACAAAAGAAAACACAAATCTTTGCAGTGTTTACTCGCTCAAAATGAATTTTATCATGCTGGTGGTAAAAATATTCTGACAGCTTTTTTTCTTTGTGAGTACACTTTACCATTCGTTGAAGCCCATGTTGTTACTTAAATTATTAGCCAGCTTGATCAACGCTCACCGTTTTTTTTTGCCGGCGAAATTTCGCGCCAGGTGTGCCCCAATGGATTTAGCAAAAGTTTGCAACCGATTGGAAGAAAATTCATCCAGAAGAGAAATTTGGAATTGCTCTTATTACAAATGTCATTCGTAAATTGGATTCTTGGCGATTTCTGTGTGGACTCATGGCACTCGATGAAGCGCGTGTATCGTATACGGTACAATGGTCATTGAGACACAGAGCTTTTTGTTTTTTTAATGATTGTTCAATTCGCGAGTGTCGTCTTTGTCGAAGCTATGATGAAACTCGGTTTTTAATTCCACGCTCTGAATCAGCCTCGATGATTCTTATTCTTAGAACCAAATCAGCTGGAATTGCGAGTACTCTTCGGTGCGCACACAATTGCGTGTGTGGTTCCCTCTCGTTAGCCTCATTGATTTTGACTAATTGCTGATCTCAAAGTATTCAAATCGCCGGGATTTTTCCGTCTGACGTTGTGGAAGAAAAAAAAATTATAAGTCATACAACAACAATCATCATTATTGATAATCGTAATAATTTGTTATAATAATCAATGATATTAAAAGTGAATAATTATAATAATTATAATGATTAATAATAATAATGATTTGTTCTAATAATAAATAATATTAATAATGAACAATTATATAATAACAATTATTATTAATAATTATTATTGGAACAAATAATTATAATAATAATTAGTATTTGTTCCAATAATAAATAACTCTAATTATAATTATAATTATTTCTTATTTGACTTACAATAATTTTTTTTATTCCACTCATGAAGCTTTTTTCCTTCCGAAATTTTTCTCAAACAAATAAACATCTCGTGCATACCCGAAAAAAAATCGTAAATAAAATAACCTCCGCGATCGCTCCCCGGGCACACAATGCACGTTCACGAGTCCGCTACCGGAAGTACTCTTTACTACGGTAAAAAATTGGTCCTGTGATTATAATTTGAGAGAACGAGAAAAATTAACGGATTTTCGATCTCGATTACAACGGTCATCTGAATTGGTTTTTCTGTTTTTTTTTGTCCAGTACTCATAATCGGTACTGTCGTTTGGCACGTGTCGAATTCAGGAGCAATGGCAGCCGAAACGACACAGGCCACCGAGGGTCTACAGGCCGTGACCCGAAGTGCGAACGCTTTCTCACCCAAGTTCTTCAAGGTACGTAGGTCACAGGGGAAAAATAGTTTTCGAATCAATGGCGGAGTATTTGAATTTCTGTTCTTAGTATGTGTGTGTGGGTATATTATTTAAAATACAAATGCGGTAAAATACAAATTTGCATCGTTCGAATGCAACGAACATTTTTTTGTAAGGGTTAAGCTCCTGTGACGACCCGAAAATCAGCGTTATTAGAAAAAAAAAAAACATTTTTTTAAAGGAATAAGTAAGATGATTGAAAAATCGTCTGGATATTTATTTGTATGTACATCAACAAAGTTGTGTAACAAATTTCATTAAAAAATATTAATTATTAACGAAGTTATGAACAATTTCGTGAAGCACCTTTAAAAGTGAGGGGCTTAACGGTGTACTTGATTTTGACCATATGGTTGATCTGAAAAAAAAAACGAGTTTTTCCTTCAAATATGTAATATTGGAAGACTTGGCCGAGCTTTTTTTGTTATCGTGGTTCAATCATCTAAAAAAAAGTTTTTGTTTTTTTTCGAGGAAAATGATATCATCATTGTTAATCGCTAATGAAAAAAATGTTACGAAGAAAAACATCGATCAAGACTGAACTACTATCAATCAATCAAATAGAGTTTTATTTGCACTACTTTTTTAACCCTTGTGTTGCCACCCGGGTACCCGGGTACCCATCGGCGTACGTTTTGGTGAATAATTTTTTGTCTACAAAAGATTTGCCACAACCTTTTCGAATCCCCACGATTTGACCGATTCTCTATAGAAATTTGCATTCTACATATTGAAAAAAAAATTAACTTAAAAAATATTGCATTTGAAAAAAAAACACGTATGAGCCACCTGGGCACTACCCCGATAGAAAAAGCATGATTTTCGTATAGTATATGATAGAAAAAAAGTTTGTTGTAAAAATATAATAAGGGATATGGATTAATATGGATTAATATATAAATAATAACTTTATAATATTAAATAATAATTTATAATATAACTTTATAATAATAAATAAAATTTATATATTAATATGGATTAATATATAAATAATAACAATATATATTTATTTCAAATTATTTATTTATTGAATGTACTTCATATAATAATAATAACTATCACATTTTGCAATGTGATTGTTGGACAAAAATCATGGAGTTTTCGTTTTTTGCACAGTAATATACAAATACTGTATGAAAAATTTAAAAAAAATAATTAACTTTCAATTTTTTACACAGATATATTAGAAATTAATTATTACAATTCAAACATTTTGTGATTTTTGCTATGTGCTGATCACAAACGGGCTTATTACAATCAACGCAAAACTTCCTTGTCTTTCATATATTTCGAATAGGCTGCTCGTTGCAAATGTAGCATGATCCAACCACAACTTTTCTACCACTAGCGTCTTGTTGATCGTTTACAATAGCGTTTTTTTACAAAACGCTATTTATTCAATTACATCTACCTTAACTTATTTTCCACTCTGCATACTATTTCCCATGTCACTATCTTATTTATCTCTCTTTTTCTTACTTTAATCCTCCCCTCCATTTCTTTCTCCACCCTCTTCCTCCTTGCGACTCTTTCTGCATACTTCCTCTATTTCCCTAAAATACTCGCATATCCCTTTTTGCATCTTCCCACCCAACATATTTATAATTTCTCCCTTTATCGCCAAGTTATACATTCCTTGCACCCACTCCTCTGCTTGCTTTCTTGCTTTCTCCGTTACTAGCTCACAGCCTTTTTCACATACTAACAGGGGCCCCAGCATTTCATTCTCTTCTTTACAAAGCCTGCACCTACAATCCCCCCTCCCCTTGACGCCCTTCCTATGTTTCCGCTTTTTAAAATAATCCTATCGCCAGGCTTCAATTAACCCGTAGGATTTTCAATTTTTTTTACCTTCACTAAATATATTACAGAGAGAAAAATATTAATATAGCGCATTTTTGTGAAGGAATTCCGAGACGACATGCAAAAATCCAATTTCCGGTCGCTACAAAAGTGTATACAATAGTGGAAATCCGTCAGATTCTTAAGGGGCCAGTCCACTTTAGAGCCACGAAAAAAGGCTATTTTCGCGATTTTTTTTTTGAGGATTTTATAAAATATATGAATACAAAAGTTGTTGGGCTTGATAAATAAAGTCTTGAAATACATTTGAAAAAATGTTAATTAATTTTTATTCATTTTTAAGTACAAAAACTATAGTTCAACGTAACGCCTCAAAAATAGGTGGGCTAGATAGCTCCATCACAACTCGGCAACGGCTTGTCGGAAACAAAAAAATCAAAGTCCATTAGATTCAGTATGACACCAGCTACAAAATGACCCTCGGATATAAAGTTTTATCAAAAAATAAAAAAAATGGCAGATGAAAAACAAAAAAAATAAAAAAGAAACGCTTTTTTCAAAGTTTTTTTTTCGCAAAAAAAGAGTAAAAATCAAAATTTTAAGACCGTCGAGGGTCAATATGTGGTTAAAATTTCAAGAGAATCGGTTTATTAGTTTTAGAGATACGATGGAGCTAGATTTTGAAAACGTTGTTTCGAGAAAAACGCGTTTGAAGTTTATACTATGAAAAACTCTTACCTAAACTCAATCGACAATTCCTGCACCGTACAAAATCGTTTCTGATTGCTCACCATCGTCGATTTCTTCAAGCCTTGCTTATTTATAAGCGTGCCATATTTCAGGTGTATACATTTTTTTTTTTTATAGGAAACGAGTAAAGCTTTTTGAGTGCGGTTTTTTTCTTGCTTTTATTCATGATATACAGAACGTTAAAAGAATTTTGTTTGAAAAAAAAACCAAAATGGCGGCCGTTGCAGCTCCGCGAAAGCAGGTCCTCAAATCGCGGGAGGTAAACGGCTGACATCACTGCCCCCTCTTTGTTGATTTGAAACACAAATTCAAAGCATATTATCAATCTGTGACCCTTTGGTCATGGAATGACGGATGGGTTTTTCGTTTAGTGCAAATTTCGGAAAATGGCGGCAATTTAAAAAAACATCGAATGTTCGCGTTTTTTTTCGCATAAAAACATAAATAATAAATGCAAAAATGTATCTATCGAAAAAACGATCCGTCATTCCGTGAAGACATATTTTCTGAGTATGCTCTCCAAATTTCAGGTCCATATGTTAATTACAGCGGTCAGGAGAATGTCAGCCATTTTTAAAAACGTGTTTTCGAGAAAAACGCGTTTAAAGTTTTGTAATGTGTTTACACAAATGTGTTTATAATTATCGCTAATCGGCAATGCCTGGTCCGGGTGGGGATCAAAATATCGAAGGACCAAATATAGATCGACAAATATTTCGAAACGACAGAATTATGAACTCTCAAAATAGCGAATGTTTAATTATTCGAAATTTAATGTTTCGACCGAAGAAAAAATCGAAGGACTATAGAGCAAAGCATCATTTATTCGAGAGCTCATTTATCTGAAAACGTATATTCAGATCGTTTGCAATTTGAGACATACAAATATAGATTCGAACAATCTATAACGTCGATATCTCCGAAACAGAAAAAGGCGAGTATCTAATATTCGTAATACCGCCTATAGCGAAAAGCAATATATCGAGACGCAAAATATCGAAGGTCCGAAATGGCGAATGTTAAAATGGCGAATGCCAAAATGGCGAATACCAAAATAGAGAACATGGTATGGACGCCGTCCCGGCCGACCGCTAACGCTATCTGCCACCTTCATTGTGATGCGCAAGTAGCATTGGCTCGATATTTCAAATTTTCGTCATACGGACCACTTGCCTGTTTAACCCATTGCTACTTTGTCTCCGTTTTGCTTGAATAAAATAATTAATATCCTACCTCAAATTCGACGGTTTTTTCGATTATGATGGATGAACGCGCGGAAGAAATGTCCACATCAGAGTTGTTCTCTTCAAAACGAATTTTGTTTTTTAAATCAAATTTTGTCTTTCGTAAAAAATTTCTGTTTGCGAAAATTTTTCATTTTAGTACAAATGTTCTCTTTGATGCAATTGTCTCTTCGATACAATTTTTCGTTTCGATATAGTTGTCTCTTCGAAACAATTTTTCGCTTCGATACAGTTGTCTTTTCGATACAATTTTTCGTTTCGGTAAAAATTTTCTCTTCGGTGGGAATTCACTTTCTTACCAAATTTAGTCTGGTATAAAATTTGTACCAAAGAGGAAAGTTGTGTTAAAGAGAAAATTTGTACTACACCGAAAATTTCAACCGAAGAATACATTTTGTTGGATGAGAAAATTTATACCGAAGGAACATTTGTGGAGAATTATTTTTTCAGTAGAACCAGTTTGGCTAAAAGAAAATATTTGCACATCTCTCAGCTTCGCTCTGAAGCGCAAGGAATGTACTGCTCGATCACAAGTTTTCGCCATCCGGGCCGTTCGACATTTTGACCCTTCGCTATTTTAACCACTCGACTTTTTGACCGTTCGATTTAATGCTTTCTGTTTTTTGAACCGTCGCTATATTTACAATTCGAAGATTCGTCTTCTCAAATTATTTGGTGTTATTTATATAAGCAAATCGATATTATGTCTCTCGATATTTTTTTAATCGGTTTTTGTTTTTCGCTATATTTCAACTTCGAGATATCCGTATTCGGAATTTTTATTTACGACTATATAAACCCTCCGAACATTGATCTATCTATATTCAAACATTCGACATTTTTTAATTCGATATTTCAGCCTATCTGAATATTGATCCATCGATATTTCGACTCCCACCCGCCTGGTCCATAGAGGCATCCCTCCTCTTCTTCTAGCTGCTCATGTTGAGCACAAATTGATTTTTTTTAAATTTCACGGACAAAGTCTCCCTTAAGAATAATCAGATTT
>OX101784.1:61937469-61992469 GCA_944452715.1 Ophion slaviceki
TAATTGGGTCTTTGAAGTGCCAACATTTGGGCCCTTGAGGTGCCAATAATTGGGCCCTGAGAGGGCCAATACTTGGGCTTAAAGAGCCCGTTATAAGAGAGAGAGAATCATTCGGCCCTTGAGGTGCCAATAATTGGGCCCTGAGAGGGCCTATACTTGGGCCAATAAGAGAGAGAGAGAGACTCATTCGGCCCTTGAGGTGCCAATAATTGGGCCCTTGAAGAGCCAATAATGGGGCTTAAAGAGCCAACAATGGGGCTTAAAGAGCCAAAAATTCGGTTCCAAAGTGCCAATATTTGGGCCCTTGAGGTGCCTATAATTGAGCCTTTCAAGCGCCAATATTTGGGCGCTTGAGGTGCCAATAATTGGGCCCTTAAAGAGCCAATATTTGGGCCCACCAAAGTGCTAATATTTCGGCCCTTGAGGTGCCAATAATGGGGCCCTAAAGTGCGAATTATTATTCGGCCCTAACGTGTCAATATTTGGGCGCTTGAGGTGCCAATAATTGGGCCCTTAAAGATCTAATAATGGGGCCCTCAAAGAACCAATTATTGGCCCCTGCAAGCGCCAATATTTGGGCCCTTGAGGTGCCAATAATGGGGCCCTTAAAGTGCCAATAATTTGGCCCTTGAAGTGCCGACAATTGGGCATAAAGTGCCAATAATTGGGCACCTTACGCCGCCTAGAGTTTTTTTTACACTTGTTGCTCGTAAAGAACTCGTTATACAAACCCGAATACGTCAAGGTCCCAAAATCCATTTCTAACGTCAAAAAAGACCCAAATTTCCGATGAGGAAGCGAACGCCGTTAGCCAATGTCACATTATCTACCAAAGCTGACGACAAACAAATAACACACATCGTTTCGTCGACAGAGCGCGGGCCCCAACGACTCGATCAGCATGTTCGTCATCCTGCCGGACGAGATCAACGGTCTCGCCGAGTTGGAAAAGAACATCGAGAAGGTCACCCTGCAGAAGCTTCTGTTCGGCAGCTTGCGCGACGTCAACGTCTACCTGCCGAAATTCAAAATCGAAAGTACTATCCCGCTCAATGAACCCCTCGTCAAAGTGAGTAGCGCCCCCCCCCCTCCTCGCAGCGCACTTTCGATCTACCGTAGCGATTCGACCAAAGAAGGCAAAAACGAAAGTGCACTGAATATTGCACGGTCAATTTTTTCACGGACGTGATGAATTTTCGAAACTTTCGCAGATGGGAATGGGCGAAATGTTCACCGACAAGGCCAATTTCACTGGTATCGCGGACGCTCCGCCGCTCAAGATCAGCAAGGCCATACAGAAGGCCTTCATCGAGGTGAACGAGGAGGGTAGCGAGGCCGCTGCAGCGACCGGTGAGTCTCGTCGCACGAAAAAAAAAATTCCTTTCCGATCCACGTGTGCATGCACCACCGATACGTCCTTTTATTCTTCCTCTCTTCTTGGTGAAAGACATTTTTCTAGTTTTCTTTTACTTTTCTTTTTTATTTTCGTTTTATTTCGCAAGAATTTCGAACTCTCCGTCATCCCGACTCGCTGTCAGACACAGATAGGAGATATCGGGGAGGCATCATTTTTCCTGGCGGTTAATTTTTTATTTTTTTCTCTCTTATGTTGAAAGAAAGGGCAGAAATAAGTTATGGAGAAGTATTGGCGATAGTGTTGAGGGAAAGAAAAGTTGAAAATACGGTCAGACGATTTTTACTATGAAAAGAATTGATAATGTGTACTTTTTATTTGAGTAATAATAATTGATGTTCAAAGTAGAAAGTATATCAACTTTACATAATTGTAGTAAAAAAATGGCAGCATTCAATTTTTCGCCCATAACTATGACGTTGCAGTTTGTATCCTTGAAAGGTAACGATTTTTCTTTTCATTATTTACTTCTATAATTGTATTATTATCGAAAGCCCTTTTTTCGTCAAATTGAGGTTGTAAATCTCTAATAAGGGGATGTAAAAAACGTTCGAGTGATTTTCATAGTCTAAATCCGTGAACGAAAATTTGAGCAATGAAACAAAATGAACTTTTGATACATTCCAACTGTGACATCTTTAACGTCATCCATTACTTCAAATTAGTGAACGAATATTTGAGCAATGAAACAAAATGAACTTTTAATACATTCCAACTCTAACAGCTTCAACGTCGTCCATAACTTTATATATGTAAAGTATATGCCTTGGTATTACATGAGGAGCTGCTGAACAAAACCGAACTTGACCACACTACGTCAAATTGAATTTTTCTTTTATTTTGTTTATGTTGTTTATTTTTATTTATTTTTTAGCCTAAAAACTGTCATTTCCCTCAAAAAGGCAGTTTTAACTAATTTTGGGTCGTTAGGAGCCAGATTTAATTAAAAATATTAGGTGTAGTAAAGAGAAATCCATTATTTTTGCATGAAATTGAAGGGAAAAATAATGGATTTCTTTTTTCTACACCTAATATTTCTAATGAAGGCTAATGAAGGCGTGCTTAAAAAACACAAGAAATCAAAATAAATAAATACTTACGTAGTGTGGACAAGTCCGGTTTTGTTCACCAGCTTCTCATATATATATACAGGGCTACTGGTTATTATTATTTTTCTTAAAAGAAGGGTAGGCAACTCAAAAAATTCATATACAAAACTGTTGCATGGAGTCCAACGTTTTAAAAATTATTTGTGGTTTGAGGGCACAGTAACGAAAAATGATTAACAATAAAATGAGAATAATCTGCAACCAATTCCGAATTGGGGGTCCAAAACCCTGCGAGACTAATAATTATTCTTATTGTTTTGTTGATAATTCTTCGTTACTGTGTCCTCAAAATACAAATAATAAAAAACGTTTAACTCCAAACAACAGTTTTTTAAAATAAATATTTAAAGTTGCCTAACCCTCACAAAAAGAATAATAAAAATAATAATAATTCGAAAATGATTCACTTTTGCATAAAGCATTACTGGCTTATTTGATAGCGGAAAACATCCTTTCAAGGGATCGCGACCAATAACCAGTAGCCCTGTATATATATATTTAGCAACTTTTACTATTCAGAATAGTGATTTTTATTACACAATATAATAATAATAATTACTGAGAAATTGTCTCGGTAATCGTAGTAGTTATATTACGTAATAATAATCAGTAGTCGAAATGGTAAATGTTGATTGATACGTATATTTATATAAATATTCGTAATGGTAGAATAATTTATGACACTTTCTCAAATGATATGAAGAATTTCCCAAATTGAACGATACTTTTTCGTTCCAAGTGCCTGGTAGTACAACGTTCATGGCGCCATCGATTTATGGGTTTCGAGATTCTTCCGAAGTAAAACGAACCAATGGTATCGAAGTTTGCATCGTTGGGCTGCAACGAACACTTTGTTCTTGTACCTTTGGGCTATAAAAATCTTCCAAAAAAGCTTTTAAGAATGAATTTGGAAAAAAAGACTAGATGGTGATAAAAATGAAGAAATAAAATAGTAAAAAGGAATTTTCGGTGCATTCCAACGATGCAAACTCCAACACCATAGCGAACCACGACTTTTTTTTCCGCGACTCGTAATGAGTGGGTTTGTGTTCCTTTGCACCCTCCACCATGCATCCTCGCAGCCTTAAGAATATCCGAAATCCTTTTGCTTTCCTTTGCCCGTGACTCATATATAAAACCTTTTTCGAGTTTTTGGGCCTTCCAAATTTTCGACTACCACTTCCTGTGATCCTCCACCCCCCCCCCCAAAACTCACTTTATACACGAGACGATTAATCTCTACCCTGCTCCCTCGACTGCCTCCAGAGCAAAGACTACAAAAAAATCGCGTTGCCGATTGGCAGCTTTGCTGAACAAAAAAAAAAACCGAAAAAATCCCAAAATCTTTGCACGCATGCGCAGGACCGAGCGGTCACCCATCCCGCAACTTTCGCCATTGGTCTCACGATGGCTTCCGGTCTTTTCTTTTCCTTTTTTTTCGGTGTGGGGTGGAGGGCAAAATTGGCTTCGATCGTAAAAAAAAGGGTGACTTTTTTTAACGGGTGGACGGTTATTTTAACCCTGCTGTCTGCACTTCGATAACCATTATTAAATGTAGCGTGAACGCGCGCGCGCGCGTCGAGAAACGTTTTTGCGCGCTAGATCGCGCAGCCTCGCGCGCGATCTTCGTCCATATCTTGTTTTTCGAAATTCTGCGACGTTCCTACCCGACGAAGAAACGAAAAACGCGTCGTTGCAACTCGCCGGAAGGTCGCCGGAAGGCTCGAGGACTGGTGTGCTTCGATGAGTGTTAAGAGGGTACTGATTTCTTTTTTTTTTGGATGTAGATATATGCACGAAAAAAATTCCACCGAAAGATTTTAGTTTCGCTGCATCGTCTTTGAGAATACGAGAATTGGATAGAATGGCAAATTTAGGACGGTTTTTTAGTATGAATAATTGCAAATTGCATTGGCATTTGTGTGACCATTAAGGGGCTACATCTACCGAGAGGCCCGAAAAAAATGGCCAAATTCTCTTTTTTTAACGCAAAGGTACATCTGTTGAGGCGTAAAAAAATCACCAACACATAGAAAAAAACAACAAACGCATGGCCGCTGGCAGATGATGAAGTTTTTTTCGCGACGTTTGGCGGTGGACACTCTCCAGCTCAAACGGTCCATCCGAAATCTAAAAACCAAACGGGTTATTCAAGCTAACAATAAATACGAGTCGTTGACGATCGTCGATTTTTGAAATCTTTTTTTTCAACAACGTGGCGACGAATTGACACCCGAGCATACAAAATCTATGGAAAAAGTTGTCATGTTTACGTAACTATTCAAAGATGAAAATCGATTTTGAAAAAGTGAGATCGTCGACGACCTTTGAATGTTTCTTATTGCATCTCCTGCAAATTTGGAAACAATCCATCGAGTGGTTCTTGAGATATCATGTCCACTGACTTTGAAAACAGTGTTTCGAGAAAAACGCGTTTGAGGTAGTCCTATCGCTCCACACTAGTCATACCACTGATCTTCCTTGAGACTTGTACGATTTACATTTTTAACATATGCAAAAAAATTGTAATAACTAGATTTTCCATGTGTAAACTGCTTAATGAATGTTCACATTTAATTAGAAAAATGAAAAAATAGTTATTCCAACGATTCGCGCAGTATTTCTAGGTTTGATATTTGGCAATATTGGTTCTATCTCCGTCTCTTTTTACTCAACCAGGCGAGTTTAACCTCCATGCTTTTCATCGTCGATCTGTCAAAACAATGTCAGGTGCGGGAAATATGAAGCATTGTATTCGGGCCACGACTGGTAAAAAGCGTAGAAAAAATGTGTCGGCGAAATATGTCGGTTAAAAATGAAATATGTGTGGAAATTCGAATGAGTGAGATGAGGTTAGGACTACAGTCAGCTGTTGCCTTGCTGTCGCGTCTCTTTCTCGTAGCAAGTGGTAATAAATCCAATACCGGAAGTTCAAATTAAACTTGATATTACATAAAAATTAGGTCAATAAGCGTAATTTTTTCTGAGAGCACTGGATTACTACAAGTGTTAAGTATGTAAATCTGATTATTTTTAAGAATCTGACGGATTCCCACTATTATATACACTTTTGTAGCGACCGGAAATTGGGTTTTTGTATGTCGTCTCGGAATTCCTTCACAAAACACGCAATTTTAATATTTCTTTTCTCTGTAATTAGGTCGACAAACGACCCTGAAATTTTACAGAGACGATTATTAATATATTTAGTGAAGCTCAAAAAAAATTATGAAAATCCTATGGATTGAAGCCTGGCGATAGGACTACCTTAAAGTTTGAAGTATGGTGCTGCCACGGATCGCCCGGCCAACTGTTAGAAGCTGTAGCTCTTTCAATTTCAGGAATATTTCAATGAAATTTTCAGGGAATATAGCTAAAAAGTGATACTATCGAGGAAAAATATTTTTGGAAAATGCATTTTTTTAACCCACCTAGGCAGATGTAGCCCGTTAATGATCGGAGCTACGCTGCCTATCAAGGATAGGAACTATTACCGTCCTTAATTGTTATAAATATATATAAACAATAAAGAAAAAATGATGAACTTATAAATAAAAGATGCTACGCTGAGCACAATATAATACGACTTGGACTAATAATAATAATAATAGTAATAATAAAGTACAATTTTTTCGAATTGGTTCGCATGAAAATTCTGCATAAGATCTTTTTTCACAAAGTTTCCTGAACATTTGAGGTTAAAAATAAGGCTTTTCTAGATAAAACAAATAACCAAGAGTATTTTTTTCAAATCGGATAAAAGAAGTTATCATTTGTAGAAATGGCATGCGAAAAACCAAAAGTAGATGATTTTTATCTCGAAAACCGTGGGACTTTTACTAAACTGAAATTTCAGCATACAGTAGGACATGATCTGACCTATCGTCAGTTGCAGGATTATCCATTCATCATAGGACACTCTGTATTAAGTGTACAATAATAATAATTATTATGATGACACTAACAAAAGAGTTAATGGCTCTTGCATCTTAATTGATGGAAAATTTTGAATACCAATTGTAAAGGGAGGACACTACAGTGACAGGCCGACACATAGGTCGTTTTTGCCGTTTTTTTTCGTCTGCTAGATTATTCATTTAGGATGTGGAAAAAGGTGTCATAAAGCATGCATTGTTCAGGATCCTCATTCAGGGATCTGCAACCTAAATCTGCTCGAGATGATTTCGGGCAACAATGAAAATGAGGGAACGAAAAAATTAAAAGGACTTTTGTTGCTTTCTAACTATGCAAACTCCAACCCCATCCGAATTTACGATTTTTCGCAAGAGTTCTGCCAAGTTTGCAGGGTTTTCACACATTTTTTTTTCTTCTCGAAAACGATGTTGAGAAAAACGAGAAATTTTGAGATTTCGAATTTAGTGGATGAATCTACGCTTGGAGAGAGCAGGAAGTGACTGTCCTTTGATAATTATTATTCGTAAACATTTTTTTCAGCAAGTTGTTTTTTCATGAGAATCTTTTTCATTATAATTTTCGTAGGGACTTGGAGAAAAGAGATTGCGCTGCAGGGGGTGGGGGGTGGAGGTTTACGATGTTCAGGGATCAGGTGGGAAAAGAATATCGAGAGTTGCTTTTCTTTTGTGCTCAGGTTTGATAGCAGTGCCGGCATCGGCTCGCCTACCACGCGAATTTAAGGTCAACAAGCCATTCGCCTGTGTCATTGCGACCACAAATAGGCACGGTCAATGGGGTGTGCCTTCCGATCAAATGGACGCACCTGTCCACACGATCATCTTCAGCGCGAGAGTCGTCGCACCTTGATGCACCGTCGATCCTAATGTCGCTCGTAATTAATCAGTTACACTGCGTTTTACGGGCAAAAAAATATTGGGATTAAGGGGGCGAAATACCTTTAGGCGAGGGAAAAATGGCTGATTATCATAATTTTTTTTAAAGGAGTGATTTTTTCACTATTTTTGGGACCTAGGGCATGTTTTATTACTACTTTTGGTCGTTACTTGGTATTTTATTAATTTTTTAAAATTAATCTTCGAATAGGGCGGAGGCGTCTATTTAGACACGAAGAAAATAAGCAATATTGAGGGATTTTTTAAACTAAGAAATAATTATTCTACAATTATCAAACTTTAGGTATACTTTAATAGTATATTTGAGTATACAAAACAATTTTTTTAAATTAATTCATCATCAAATTGACGGAGTCATCATCAAATTGGGGAGTTGCGAATCGGCGTGCAGTCTAGCTTCCCGTAGACTTCGATTTGCAAAAAAGTTCGAACATTTTTTCAGTTAGAACATGTATAGTTTCTATGTCACGGTAATTAAAATGAAGAAAATGCAAATTTACGAAAATGGCACGCATTTAAAAAAAAAAATCAACATTTTACGCAACATTTCTGTAAAATGTGGATTAAAAAAGTCGTTTTTTTTCCAAGTTTTCAAAAACAATTCTCGTCAAGTAGAAGATACCGATATTATCAATATTTCTACCAAGTTTCAACTCAATCGGCTTAATAGTTTTTGAGTAATCCTGCACGCCAATTTCGATAATGCAGTTTTGAGAAAAACTGCATAGCGTTGACGGGCTGTAACGTTTCAAGTTTTTCGAATTTCGCTTTGAAACTTTGAAAAAATATTTTACATATATAGTTCTATCGTTTGAAGGAAAAAAAAAGAAATCGATTTTTTTATCATTGTAAATGATAAAATTCCGCCTTTATCGTCTGAAAATTAGCCAATTTTCATGAATTTTTTTAAAGGTGATAATATAAACGCATCATTTTAAAATTTTGACATTATCGTATCGGAACTTTAGAGTGTTAAAAAAATATTTTTTAAACAAAACAAAATGGCGACGTTATAAGATATTCCTTGAGGCGTCTTTTGAAAAATTGGTTGCGTTTTTTGCGAGATTTCTCACTGTAACATTATTGGATTAATATACCTAAAGATTTAAGGTTATCGCGTAAATAAATAATTTTTTTGAGGTAAAAATTGTCGAGAAAATTATCAAAAATGGGAAAATTTAATGACGGTGCCTACTTAATTTTTCATTTAACACTTTTTATATTTTTATAGCACATCTTTCCAATAATGTTATAGTGAGAAAACTTCCAAAATTTCAGCTAGATCGATCAATAACTTTTTGAGCTATAACGTGAACAGTTTTTCAAAAGATACCTAAACAAATACCTTATAACGCCGCCATTATGTTTTGTTTGAAAAGGAAAGAAAATTAACACTTGAAAGTTGTAATAAAATAAACTCAAAATGAAAAAATGATGCGATCATTTTATCACATTCAAAAAAATTCTTGAAAAATTACTAGTTTTCGGGCGTCTGAAGGGATTTCCTTAAAAATAAAAACAACGAAGATTTTTCTTTCATTAAGGCGGGAAACCAGTTTAAATGACACAGAAAATCGATTTCTTTGCAATTCCATAAATTGTTAGTAAAACTATTCAAAAATGTGTTCCCAAAGCTGTATAAATAGTTCATCACTGCCTTGAATTTTTTGTTTTCGGTAATTTTGTTCAAACGCTTTTTTTTTCGAAACAATTTGTGTACGCTTGAGCTTAAAAAGTTTCTAGCCTATGATTTTATAAAGTGATATTTCCTTTGTTTAATTACGCTCTATATGAACCTAAATTTGGGGTAATATCGTTGTTTGAAGTATTTTTTATAGCAAAAAACGTTATAAAATAAGGGCAAAAATTATACCCTTTTGTTTAAACACTTCTAAAAAATGCAATTTTCATTTTTTTGGTCATAGTTAGGTTCATGTTAGGAAAACATGTTTTCCAACACGTGAATATATACATATACATATACATGTGCATGTGTTCCATATTTTCAACGGAAATGCTTCGAAAAAATTTAAATATTTGTTTGAAAATATGTATGAAATATTCCCAAAGTTTGATTAAATTCTATTCATTTGTTCCTTGTCGAAAAAAATCATGAAAATCACTAAAACAAAGTACGCCTAAACTGATTTCGCGCTTTAACACTCATACGCAGAATATGAATCAAGAAAAAATGAGTATCGTTGAAAATCGATGAAATGGTACGCTTTGAAACAAAAAGATTGAATTTTGCGAAAAAAAATTGCTACACATTTTGCAATAAAAAATACTTTTTTTTCAATATTTTCACAAAAATTTAGGGTCGTGTTTTATACCATAAGGTTAGAAAGTTTTATACTAAATTTCATCAGACTTGGTCGCTTAGTTTTTTTCAGCCGGTCATGCTAGTTTTGAAAATGCAATTTAGAAGACCTCATACCTCCGCCATTTTCAAAGATTATTTTTTTAACCTATGAAACAGCTAAAAATAGTAATAGTATTTTTTTATATCTGCGGAACCCGATTTTTAAGGGTTGAAACGCACCCTCGAAAATTGGGGTGTTTTTCGTCCATAATACTTTAACGGTACGAGATATGCAAAAAAATTCAAATTGCAACAATGTTCATTCGTTCGTGTACGAATTGGAGATGAGAACGATAACGTTATCGACGAAAAACGAAAAACACCCCTATTTTCGAGGGTGCGTTTCACCCCTTAAAAATCGGGTTCCGCAGATATGAAAAAATACGTGTCGCCTATTTTTACCCATTCTACAACCATGCCAAATTTCATCGAAATCGGAGAGTTCGACCTCGCAAACTTTGCTTGTAAGTCTCAAAACGGCGAACAGATCTTTTCATTTATAGAAAAAATAATTAAAATCAGCCAATTTTTTCCTCGACTAAAGGTAACTGCCCCCTTAAAGTTTTGGAAATTCTGGGCTTGGTTGATTCGTGGCCAGGCCTGAAGAAGGACGTAGACACTACGCTTCCGGTTTAGCCGGTGATAATTGAAACGATTGATCGATCAAAAGATCTCGCATTCTTGACGTGCTTGCACTCCCTAACTAAAAAAAAAAACTAAAAATGCAACCAGCAGCATGTCTGGATGGGAAAAGGCCTGGGAATATTCGTGTAGTTTTTTTTTTTTTCGAGAATTTGGTCGGGCAGTGTGTTTCTTGGAGTGGTGAAAAATTGGGAAAAGTAACGAGAATGAATGTTTTTGCAAAAATCGAAAAATTCCAGCTTTTCTTGACACTTGTTGTTGGAATTTTCTACTCATTCAATTCGAGCCACAAAAATGAAAACATTTTTGTGGCTCGAATTGAATGAGTAGAAAATTCGAACAGGCGATGAAAAATTCGATCAAGAACGTTAGTTTTTCGTTTTTTAATTTTGGTATTCAATGGCAATTTTCGAAAACTTCGATACTCTTGGAGTCCACCTTTTTTTGAGGCCCGAGTGTTTTTTGGAAAAATTTCTCTCGTGGCACTCGTAACTGTTGCGAGGAGAATACGATGTCTGTGGATCTTTTTTGGTCGTCGTTTTTGGTGGTCAATTTTAACCTAACGAAATTGTGGTGAAGGCAAAAAAAGGGCCAAAAATTGCCTACTTTGCACGTGGTATTTAAGTGATTGGCACAGGCAATTTTTTTTGCAGCAATTGCAGTGGCACCGTTTGCAGCTTTTCCGAGCGAAGAGCCCGTGACAATGAGAGTGGATCATCCGTTTTTATACTTGATTATCGCGGAATCGATGGGAGCGAAAATTTTCGAGGGATCTTATCGTAGTTAGAAATTTTCTCGCTGTAATTGAATTTTTACGTAATGACGCTCTCCGAATCGTCGGTGATACTGGAACAATGCAAATTTCCTTTTTTTGTTATCAAATGTACATTATACGATTGTGGAAATAAAAGATTTTTTTTGTTTCGCAACTTACGGTAAAAGGAATGCACGGAGTAAGAGATTAGTTTAAAGTATAATTTGAAATCGAGGAAAAGAGAAATCGCTTGGTTGTTGAAGAATTGAAGGCGCTTTTTTGTTTCTCGTTTGTTTCTTTTCAATTTCTTATTTACGAGCGCCGAGTCGCTCGAAATTATTTTGGCCGCCTTTTTCGATGTCGAATCAGCGAAAGAAATATTTTCCAGTACAGTGAATAATTTGTTTTCAAAACGGTTGCATTTTGTATTTTTAAAGTGAATCTGTTGATTATTTTGCTCGAATAATTAATTAATCAATATTCTCAATCAATTAATCGATTATTTTGATAGGAAAATAATGAAATTAATGAAAGGCTGACTCTGAATTGTTCTATATTTATTTTTTAGAACAAAGATGACTTTTCGAATATTCGAATTGAGGAAAATATTTGCGTGCTCAAGAATCTTACGAATAATTGAATTTTAATTCGACTAAATCGTGACTCGCATAGATCGCGAGTTTATCTTTCTATAAAATGCGAAAGCAAACAACACAAATTCTACGTGGCTTTGGAAATCATTCGGAAAATCTGTGTAGCGTTAAAATTGCGTAGTGATTTTCCGTAATTTTTTTTTACGATCAGCTGTTTCCTGCATGAGAAGGTCAAATTTAGGATGGACAAAACATTTTGCAGAAGAAATAGTGGGGAAAAGAAAATAAGGGACAGTTAACAGAAAATTATGAGGAATGGAAGAAAGTAATAGAAAATTTATGGGAAGTATTGAGGAATGGAAATTCAATTAAGAATAATGAGGTAGAGCAAATAATAGAAAATTAATTAAAATCCATAACGAATAAAAAATAATTGAATGATAACGAGGAATAAAAAATTATTGGAATCTAATGGAAAGTATTATGGAACGGAAATTAAAAGAAAATAGTGATAAAAATCAAGCAATGAAAAATATAGAAAAGGAAAAATAATGGAAAACGATTCCAAGCAAAAATACTTAAAAAAAAAGAAAAACACTAGAAATGAGCAGTTTGAAATAATTTGAAAAAATAATGTCCAGTGAAAAATTCTCGATCAACAATAATCAATTAAGAGCTTCCAATCTGCGTCTCTTTCCGCGCGTTTTTTTCGATCTCCCAATTTTGTCCTCTCATAAAGATCCGGACAAGCGTGAAAAAAAGTGGCAGTGTTCTCTCCACGAAGTTATTAAAACTACACGCGAGGATTAAAAAACTTTGTTCACCTCGTGCGCTTCTTTGCGTTACGCGTGTACTTCCGGGCCCTTTTGTTGTCTGCGAATATCCTGCGGGCTATTATTTACCCAGACGTGGCACCGAACGCACGATCGGGGCCGAGAGTTTATCATTTTTATGCCGATCGTAAAACGATCGGAGAACTGGGAGTCACGATTTTCCGCGGACACTGCATCGGCTTCAAACTAAAGGTAAAGATAAATTTCAAAAAAAAATGTATTTCTCTTCGTCCGCCTGTTCGTATCCGATTTGTCAAATTTCATCCTGTGGTTCGTGCTTCCAGCACACTCTTCGAGAAGCTTTTTCCGCACATTTCCGAACATTAACGGTGATGGACAAGCTTTTGGCGAGTGGAAAATGATATTTCAACAATCAATATTAATTCAATAATTAAATATATTATTTTTTAATCCACCGAAAAAATTGGACGTTTTTCATTTGTCATTCATTGAATTTACGTAAACGATCATCTTCGAAAAACTTCCAATTGTAAATTTTGAACCTCTTCGCGAAGCCACGGTTTTTCACATGATTTTTTTAATCTTATTCTGTCGCGAGTCCAAAAATAGAGCGTCGAAAAAATTCGAACGATTTTGGGCAGACCTCAATGTAGAAGAATTTAAAAAGAAGACATTTTTCTCTCATTCTGACCATGCAAAATGTTCCCTCGTTAATTGATTTTGGCAATTAAGAATTACGGCTAGATCTTGAATTTACATAAATTTTTTCCGTTTTACAAAATCCCATTTCTAAAATATGAAATTTTTAATTTGATTTTTTTCGCAACGGAAGTATTCTTGAAAAATTAAATTCGACGTCAATTTTTCCGCATTATTACCATATTTTTATCATTATCATTATTTTTATCATTGAGTAAAGATCGAAACTTCTTTGAGGAGAGTGAAGAGAACTGTCATTATTATTATTATTATTATTATTGTCAATTAATTAATTAATTAATTAAATTTAAAAACACACATTTAAGGGTAGTGAAGAGACCGAGATTGACGAAAAAAAATTCCATTTCAGCCGTCAATATATCGGATCGTTTCAACGTCGACGACGAGCCAACGGTCACTTTCGACGCGAATCATCCATTCCTCAGTTACATCGCAGCCACATCGCATGAGCATCATCCCGTCTCTCTCTTCACCGTTCGCCACACTGGCCCCAGTGAAAAAAAATGATACGTTGCAGGAAACATCACGGCAATTATTCTCCCGAAATTGGCGTCGAAGCGTTTCGCGCTTTTTTCTTCAGTAAAGAAAAAAAAAGAAGCTTTATTCAGACTTATGAATTTCCCTCGAATTTTATCCGTCAGCTCCGGAAACACCGAGCACTTTACTAACAATTTGCACAAATTTAATCTTAATTTTTAATCTTTATATACACTCATATATATCGTTGAAAAAAATAGAAAATTTTTCACCTCATGATTCATCGATTCGTTTTTTATTCCTATTTTTATTATTAGTTATTAATAGTTACTGTTATTATTTCGTTTCACAAAAAATAACGATCTACGGATCGGTTCGAAGACTGGACAAATTCTCCCTCGCCCGAATTATTACCAAAAATAATTTTTGGAGAAATTCGCAGTTTTTTTTTACAAGTGGAACTAAGAGAGGACGGGCCGAAAAAAGGTCACTAAACATTTTTTTTGTCCACTAGATTATTTATTTGGGATTTGGAACGAAGGTATGTTATTAGGCATCTATTGAACTTGTTTTGTGTAAATGTTTGTTTAAAAGAATTAAAAATTAACAACGTTATTTGAGACATAATGGAGCCTCTGTATAAAAATGTAGTCCAATGGCCTGATCAAATAAAAAAAAATTACAATTTCTTAGGACGTTGAATAAGTTTTCGCTGTTTTCTAACGGATGGCGGTACTAGACCTGTCTGCGTGTAGCTTAATACCAGTGTGAACGCTGAAAATTTCGGTGATTTTCGGGATTTTTTTGGAAGATAAGTACTCAATTAAATGTTTCGGAAAATTGAGAATATATTTGGCTATATTTGACCTATATTACATAATTTTTTTATAGAAAAATATTAAGATCCAAGCGACTTACGCGCTGCCTTCGGAGGCGCCAAAAAAAAAGTTCCTCCACTGCTGACATGATTCCGGCCGATTGAGTAGCTGAAACCGAAAAAGGAAAAAATGTCGTTAAACTGGAAGGTATTTCCTTTACAATGACGTAGGATTTTCAAAAAATATCTAAATCTAACAAAATGGCGTAGTTATGAAAAAAAGTATGTTTTCTTGCCTATAAAATGGTCGTTTTTTTCAATGCCAAATCGTCAATTTTCATCCAATCAAAAATATCCTACGTCATTGTAGAGTAAATATATTCAAGAGTACTCAGTTCTAATTTCAAGTCAGT
The DNA here is from genome assembly GCA_944452715.1 of Ophion slaviceki. NCBI lineage: Eukaryota > Metazoa > Arthropoda > Insecta > Hymenoptera > Ichneumonidae > Ophion > Ophion slaviceki. The sequence goes on from OX101784.1 coordinate 61,952,394, forward strand.
CGGAAAATTGCTCTTTGAGTTACAATGTCAGCAAATTTGAAAATCTCATTTCGAGAAAAACGCATTTAAAGATTTAACTATCGATTTTTGCAAGATAAAATGATATTGGTATAAATGATATAAATGATGATGATATTCTTGAAAGTATAAACTGTCGAAAAAGGCAAAAAAAAATCGATTTTTTTAAGTGTCACTGGTATAGCTCCTTAAGATAGAACGAGCGCGCGCTTTTGATTTTTATAGATTTTGTTCAAATTTCAGCCAGACATTGTTCATATCATTATGCATGTTTGAGCGAAATTTCAGAACAGTCGACTATTTAGATTGGGAGATAACGGGTTTTTAAATTACAACGTTTATCACTGCAGGGTCTGCATTGACCGGAAGTCAGGTCACATAATTCGTCGTACCATTCTATTGTGTTTATGAATTTTGAAAAAAAATTACGTTTAGATAGCAAATTAGTTAGGGAAAGAGTGAGAAAAGTTTGGATTGCCTTTACTATTCAGTTTTGCTAAAAACTTTCAGTAAAGACAGAATAATTATCCGTAAAAAATATTTGTCCCCTATAATGAGAAGAAATATGGCAACCCCGCAGAACAGTATTGTTCAATATTTCGAGAAAAAAAACTAAATTATCGTGTTGCTAATGTTAAAAACTTTTATCATAAAAATTATTTTCGTTATAAATATTAATATTTTATATTGTTTATGTTATCTTCATTAACAAATAAAAGTGTTGGTTAATTCATAACTAGTTAAAAACTTTGTTCGATGAAAAATTACTTCCAAATGAAAATGTGTGTTGCAGTATTATTTTAAATATGCCGCGCAAACTTTATTGGATTATAAGGGACTTCTTATTATAAGGGACGAATATTTTTGACGGAACATTATTCTATCTAAATTTCAGTCTAAATAGTCGACTGTTCTGAAATTTCACTCAAACATGCATAATGATGTGAACAATGTCTGGTTAAAATTTGAACAAAATCTATAGAAATCAAGAGCGCGCGACCGTTCTATCTTAAGAAGATAACGCATCTATAAAGAAGTACTGTAAGCAAAATTGAAATTCAGTGTACGTCATTTCTCCGAAGTGTAAACAACTTTTTTTTCATCGTGTTAAACATGTCAAATTTCGTGCCAAAAAAGAGTACATGCAGGGAATTTTACTGCACTACTTTATTCAAAAAAAAATCTGCAGCTGAAGCACACAGAATTCTTGTTGAGACTTACGGCGACCATGCCCTGTCGGAAACAACATGCAGCGATTGGTCTGGACGCTTAAAAAATAATGATTTTGAGGTGTTGGAGGCTTTGGATGGATTTGGAGGCATTACTTCATGAAGACTCATGTCAGACGCTAGCTGAACTTGCAGGATCATTAGGAGTTGATAAAACAACAGTTTCGAAACGTTTTAAAGCATCAGGAATGATTTTCAAAATAAAGCAGTACTTTTCACGAAAAAAACAGCGAGAACTTATTCAACATCCCAATATATAAATGCAGTTCTCGTAGAACGTAGCCGTTTTTCGAAATAAATATTTCTCAAAATAGCGGGTGTTAAAAAAAAGTATAATTTTGGCGAAATTTTCACTTATATTCGGGGGCTTAAGGGGACTAGGCATCGAAAATAGGCCGAAAATGGAATTAAATTCATATGGCATTTGTGGAGAACCGAAACAACATACACACATTTTCATTTTTGCAAGATTTTCATTGGACTTTTGGCTATTAAATTCAATGGTTGAGGTTTCAAAAATATAAATATTTAAGGGGGATATAGGCGGATAAGGACGACCACGCGTCTCATGCACTGCTCCCTCATTGCCATGATCCCGAGTGGCCGGTTGAAGTTTTCGGAAATTTCCAAACGCCATTCTCTTCAAGGGATGTTCCTCCACAACCTGAACGTATTTTTTTTTAAACAAACATTTAAAAAATGGTGGCTAAAATTTGAAAAAAAAATCGAAAAACGGATAACCTTTGTTGTAATAACAATAATAATAATTTTGTAGAAAAAGTTTATCTCATTATCTTCATTAAAAAAATCAAGGCGATATCTTCAATCGTGCTTGAGTTATCGCGGCAAAACTAGTACAAAAGGCTACTTCGAGAATATCGCGTTTAAGTTTTCGTCCTACGGCAGGAAAATTGCAACTTACGTACGTTAAGGGGCCAGTCCACTTTGGAGCCACGAAAAAAGGCTATTTTCGCGATTTTTTTAAGGACTTTATAAAAGATATGAATATAAAAGTTGTTGGGCTTGATAAATAAAGTCTTGAAATACATGAAAAGAAAAATTTAATCAATTTTTATTCATTTTTAAGTACACATACTATAGTATAACGTAACGCCTCAAAAATAGGTGGGCTAGGTAGATCCATCACAACTCGGCAACGGCTTGTCTGAAACAAAAAAATCAAAGTCCATTAGATTCAGTATGACACCAGCTACAAAATAACCCTCGAATATAAAGTTTTATCGAAAAATAAAAAAATGGCAGATGAAAAACGAAAAAGTTTTAAAAACGCGTTTTTTCGCAGTTTTTCGCAAAAAAAGAGTAAAAATCAAAATCTTAAAACCATCGAGGGTCATCTTGTTGCGAATCATGTTTACAATATGTGGTTCAAATTTCAAGAGAATCGGTTTATTAGTTTTAGATATACGATGGAGCTAGATTTTGAAAACGTTGTTTCGAGAAAAACGGGTTTGCAGTTTATACTATGAAAAACTCTCACCTAAACTCAATCGGCAGTTCCTGCACCGTACAAAATCCCTTCTGATTGCTCATCATCGTCGATTTCTTCAAGTCTTGCTTGCTTTCGATTTTTTGAAGTTTTCAAAGTGGACTGACCCCTTAAAAATTTCTGGCGCTGTAAGACTTCTCGAGTTCAGCTTTTTCTGTGGCAACAATCGCGGAACGTCGTTTTTTTTTCCACCCTAGCTTCTTTAGACGATGCTTGCGATCTCTTGTCTGCATCCAACCGTTAACCGTTAGCAGAGATTTGGAATTTTATTGCTCTTCTGAGCTCAATTTTGCAAATTTTTCAGTTTTCATTCCGCCAAAATGTTTAGAAAAGATTGTAGTAACAGAATACAAAAAAAAACCGAAAAAATTCGAGATTTTTCGATGCCTATTCCCCTTAAAGAATTGCAAATAAATTTAAAAAAACGTCTACGTACTGCAATTACGGAAATTTTGATTTTTCAAAATTGAAAATCGAACAATTATAGCTAGAGATACGACTCCGGCCAGGTCGAGAAATATGCGAATCGTTGCGCTATCTGCCCTCACTACATCGTCTGTAATTTGGTCAGTTTTCAATATTTTAACTTGAACATTATTTCTCACATTCTTGAATACCCGTACTTTGAAAAAATGCCAAAAAAATATATTTTTTTCGACCCGTCACAGTAGCGTTCCGCCTTAAGGGGGTCCCGTTTGGTTCTGCGCGTGCGTGGCTGTGCCCGGAAAGAAACAAATTTTCGCATATCCCTTAGGCGTAATTTCGTTGAGAGCAAGAAAAAAAAAGTTTCTCTGACCATGATCGATGTTCTTTTAGGTATGAAAGTCCTGCTGAGAGCACCGGCCAAACCTAAAGTACCCGTGGAATTCCACGTTGACAGACCAGCCCACATTATGATAGCGACAAACGTGGAACTGTTCACCGCCAGGCTGGCCTCACCCTGAGACGAGCCAAGGAGCAGCGATCTCGATGGGAAGGACAGGGAGAAATTTTCCCGTCCGATTAGACACAAGGCAACACGACTGCAGAAACGAAATAAGAGGAACAGCGACCGCGAAAAGATTCCATTAGAGTCGGTCGAAAAAAAAATATATATATATATATGCATTTGTGTGCGCATATATTTGTTCGAACAAATATATGTTTCTCCTCAGTTTAACACGCACGCAAAAATTGTATATATATATATATATATATATATATGTATTAATGTAATTTAAAAATGTATATTTAATTAGACAAAAAGGTCGCAGCTGTTCACGAACGGCGTACGAACGAAGCAAAGAAATGTATTTGAAATACACGGCAAACCAAAGAAATATCTAGTGTATTTTTATTTGTAGTACCGGGCCCTTAAGGTGGCGTGGAAGAAACACTATCCTTTCCCTACCACCTTAAAGGGACAATGCTTGTACGTGCCTGAGCACTTGCCTCTAAGGTCGTACACTCAATGGCAATAGATCAAAGTTGTAGAGAATTGATTTTACTACAACTTTAGGTCTTGTAATTTTTTTCTACAAGTTGTAAATAACCGAGCTATTAAGCAAAAAAGATTCCTCCTTTAATTCAAAATGGTGGCCAACGCACCGGTGAAATCTGGTCGCCATTTTGAATTTAGACTACCAGTAACCCCCTCTAAAGGATAGAGTGTTCAAATTACTTAGGGGCCGTCCATAAATTACGTAACGCAAAATTTCCCAATTTTTGACCCTCCTTTCCCCCCACGTAACGGGACCGTAACGCCTGGCTGACCCCCCCCCCCCAATTGCGTTACGTAATTTATGGACGGCCCCTCACGGGGGTATGTTGCCATTTCAAATGTCTAACCCGACTGGGCTATTGGGCGCTTACACGCTTTCAAGATTTGTGAGCAACGCTCGTGGCGTTCGACTTGGCGCTGTGCGCGCTTACAGTAAGCATTTATGACGTCACGCGTGACGTCATTACCGCTGCCATTTTGAAACGAACGCGCCACGTGAGCACGACGAACACGATGCTTTCCTAGGTAGAAATTTCCAAATAGTTGTCCGGAAGTTGTTTAAATGGGTACCAAATGTCTGTTTGGAGGTTACCTACAAGTTATCACGTGTCCAACACAAGGAAGTTTTCTTTTCGGATGAACAACTCGGAGTTAACCTTCGGGCGGACATTTCGTGAACTTTTAGTCGACTTTTGTACAACTTTTTGAAGGTTGCTACTTGGGTTACCAGTTGTTTATGAGAATTTGTCGAAAATGGTGGCAACAGCTTCACGCAAGCTGTTTTCAGTTAAGGGGGGATATCTTTAGACGGGAAAAGAATGGCTGATTTTCATGATTTTTTTCTACAGGAAAGATTTCTTCTATTTTTTTGAGATTTAGGGTATGTTTTATTAGTACTTTTGTCTTTTTCGTGGGATTTTTTTTTAGTTTAAAAAAATGGCCCACTTATGGCATGGTTTTTCAAACGGGATGCGGCGGATGTTGTCAGACGGCGACGGGATTAGTCTGAAAACAAAACCAACGATGGTTTTTCTTTCATTAACACTCTTACGCAGAATATGAACCAAGATAAAATGAGACATTTCCAAAATCGATGAGGTGGTCCGCTTTGAAACCCAAAGATTGAATTTTCCGAAAAAATGGCCACATTTCGCAATCAAAAAATTGTTCTTTTTTCTTCATTTTCCAAAACGTTTAGGGTCATGTTTTAGACAATAAGGGTAGAAAGATTTATACTAAATGTCGTTAGAATCGATCGATTAGTTTTTTACCTATATGGCACGCCAGTTTTGAAAATGTAGTTTACAAGACGGTGCTATACCTCCGCCATTTAAAGATTGATAAAAATAAGAAAATACTATGTAACGGCCTAAAGTAGTAATAAAGCTTCTTCCAAATCTTAAAAGTGCTGAAGAAATATTTTCTTTTGAAAAACAATCATGAAGATCTGCTAATTTTTGTCCTCGCCTAAAGGTATTTCCCCCCTTAATGTGGGGGACCCTATTTCTGATAAAAATAACATCTTCAACATTGTTCTAGATCCGAGTTAGGGGATTTCTTTTAAGGGAGATATAAAAAAATTGAGAAAAATGTTCTTTATCACTACTATTGTCTATTAGATCGTCATCTTCATCACTATCAGTTCCATTGTTGATTATGTTGAACAACTCGTTAGTAATTCGAGAATCAATAAAACCTTCTGCTGCATCCACCATACTTGTACAATGCCAACCTGAACGATTTCAAGAGATTGGAGCGTTAGCCATAATCGAAGATTAAATTTTTCATATATATTATTCTCTAGACTATACTGAGTCCTTACGAATTAAAAAAAAATGCACATTTTTTTGTACGCCGTATCAGACCACTCCAGTCTTTATAGCTTTATTCGAAGATTTTTGTGTTCCGAATTAAAAAATTCGCAGATCGGAGATTTTTTATCTTCTACGATAAAAAATTGCAATAATAGTACGAAATCCAAATACCAGCTATTTCCGGTCCAAGAGTATTTACCAATTTACTACACTGTTGACAACCGTATCCAAAGTAATACGGAATTGAACACGTTTAAAGTTTACTCAATCGAGTCGCACGTTTCGAAATAAAAGTTATTCTCAAACACCCCCCAGATAGACACGTGTAGCTCATATTGGCATCATATATAGATGGTCTATGAGGCGAAGAAAATCACACAGCTTTGTGTCCCTTGTAAGTGCTCCCCTTCAAGTCATATTTGCATCACATGATGATTCACAGTAACAAACCCAAACGAGACCGGTGCAATGGTCTAGTGGTTAGCGTGCTTGCCACTACACCTGCGGACCGGGAGGTCCCGGGTTCGAATCCCAGTCGCGTACATTTCGTAGTGAAATGTTTTTCTTCGGCATTTCGCGGCGAAATAAGACTAGTTCCACGACTGGCGAACTTGATGACCGGCTGTATTGGTATAGGTTTTCCGCTGTTGCCCTATACCCATGATAGAAATGTCACGATGGATTGATACAGAGGGGGAAGTCGGCTGCGGCCGCAAGGAGGGGGGGGGGAGGCGGAGAAAAAAGGAATGTGAGAAAACAGCGGAGGAAACAAAAACAGTCACAGTGGGAGAAAAAAATAGGTAACAAACGCGAACAGCGTGTACTTTAGGAAAAAAATAAATAAATCAATAAAACAAACCCAAATGAAGCAAAGTTGTTCTCACGTGAGTATGCATGCAGTGAATTCATCAGCACTAGCAAAATCGGCCCACGAATATCCAACAATAAGTGAGTGCATATGGAGCTTATATGGGTGTCACGGCGTGGAGAAATTCTAGTGCTATGGAGCTCATATTGCTGGCATGACGTGACGTAACTATGTTGTGCTCATATGGAGCTCATATGGGTGTTACGACGTGAAAGATAAATAAAAATATCACCGTCATATTGCACTCATGGGATGTATCACTGAGAAATATTGATATCCCCGTCATGTTGCACCTGTCGAATGAATCACTGAGAAGCATGCATACCACCGTCATATTGCTTGCATGGCATGTCTACTACCAGCGCTAACCCAGTGCATCCACCAACCAAAGTCATTGGATGACTTCCATATGACGTCAATCTGCAAATATTCAGTGTAAAATTCAAACTTGCCGTCTTATGAGTTCATCTTGTAGTCAATGGATGATGCATTTTGAAACGACAAATTTAAATCACGCTGTATCTCAAATTCATGATACTGAATGAGCTCATGAAACGTCTTCATCAACGTAAATGAAATTGCGTTCAGGTTGAGTACAATTCATGAGAACAATTGATGCTACCATAGTGAATACACGCCGAAATTTCTACACATGACTTCAATGTGACGTAATATTTGCGGATATTAAGGGGCTATACCAGTGTGAACGCTGAAAATTTGGGTGATTTTTGGGAATTTTTTGAAAGAATATATTTGGTTATATTTGACCTATATTACATCATTTTTTCATAGAAAAATATTGAGATCCAAGCGACATATGCGCTGCCTTCGGAGGCGCAAAAAAAAGTTCCTCCACTGCTGACATGATTCCGGCCGATTGAGTAGCTGAAACCGAAAAAGGAAAAAATGTTGTCAAACTGGAACGTATTTCCTGTACAATGACGTAAGATTTTCGAAAAATATCGAAATCTAACAAAATGGCGTAGTTATGAAAAAAAGGATGTTTTCTTGCCTATAAAATGGTCGTTTTTTTCAATGCCAAATCGTTAATTTTCATCCAATCAAAATACCCTACGTCATTGTAGAGTAAATATATTCAAGAGTACTTAGTTAAAATTTAAAGTCAATCGGATAATCGCTCTTTGAGTTACAAGGTCAGCAAATTTGAAAAATCTCATTTCGAGAAAAACGCGTTTAAAGATTTAACTATCGATTTTTGCAAGATAAAATGACATTGATATAAATGATATGATATTGAATGATATGAATGATATGATATTCTTGAAAGTATAAACTGTCGAAAAAGGCAAAAAATCGATTTTTTAAAAGTGTCACACTAGTATAGCCCCTTAATTGCGGACACTTGAGCACAGCTATATGAGTTCGACGTGCTTTAAACGTACGACGCATTTGTAGACGACATATTGAGATCAAAAGGCTTTGTACATTCATGATACTAAATGAGTTCATGACTTTGCATCACGACATGTAGTCAATATGCTGTAAAATTTGCTTCATCAATTGTATGCACGGCGTGATAATCATGACTGTCTATCTGGGTCGAGAATCGAGACAATGTTTCTTTTTTGTGTCATTTTAGGAATAATGGTTAGCGCTACGTCCGCACTGGTGAACTTTCCGATGCTACCTATTGATTTTATCGTGGACCGACCAGCATTGTTTGTCCTGACGACCGAAAAAGCAATAATATTTGTAGCTGCTCTGTCCTCGCCGTAAAATCCTGACAGGAAATTGTTGGATTGCGTCTACGATCCCACCCAGGCACGATTTTTGGCTAACACGTTTCTCGAACACAACAGAGGAGGTTTACACAATTAAAAAATGACAGACGAATACGTATATCAAAGATGTAAATTGAAACTGCAAGAATTCCACAATGTTTGTACTTGAAGTTTCCCAACAAGTTTTAATATAATTAACCAGCATATACACAAATCACGTAGTTTTATTTCTATGATTATTATTATCATATATATATATATATATATATATATACAGAGTGTCCCTCTTATCTCTGCCACCCCAAATAACTCGGTAATTATCGACGTCACAAAAAAATGTTCCAGACAAAGGTTGTACGGTGTGAAGAAGGCCACCAAATGCGACCAATTTTTTTTTTATTTCGGTGTATGCGCTGACGTACAGTGAAGGTCACGTGCACTTTTTTAAATGGAATGGTAAATTTTTTTCAACCATCTTGTGGACACCTCAAGCCGCATAAAAAACATTAAGGGGTCAAAGTCGTTCAAGGCCATTCAAGGTCTGTATCGATGATACATAATATCAAATATTTGGCAGTGATCCGAGATATTTAGATTTGTATTTCATTTTAATAGGTGAACTTCAATGACCTTGAACGACTTTGACCCTCTATGATATATATATATATATATATATATATATATATATATATATATATATATATATATATATATATTGGGATGACAATAGGGTGATGAAAAAAAAATTTAATAATTTGAAAAACAACAAAACTTTCTGCTGCGTCCGCCATCTTGATACTTATAATGCCAACGTGAACGATTTGAGGAGGTTGAAGCGGTAGCCACAACCCAAGATTATTTTTTTTTTAATATATCTTATTGTCTAGACTCTACTGTGTCTTTACGAATTTTTTGAAATGTTTTCACCACCAAACACCACAGATAAAAAATAGTTTAATGAATGTAATTGTACGTGCGGTTAGATAAGCAAGCCTTTCACGCTACGGGTGATGGTATTTTTGGCTATTTAGCACCAACATAAACCATTTCTGAGAACGGACTAACGCAAACTAAACCTTAGTAGACATTTGGAAAAAAACTGCCATCTTGCCCATCACAAACCATCTACAGTCAATATTGAACCATCAAGGTTTGATGAAAGATTACAAATCTCGGCTGGCGAATGAGCAGCATTGCTGTCTGAATAAGTGTACCAAAATTCAAGTCAATCCGTTCTTTGGATGTCGAGAAATCGTGTACACCGTTTTCGAAAACACAGTTTCGAGAAAATCATGGTTAAAGTTTCGCTAGCAGTTCTATCCTACATTTTTGTGTAGAATAGTACTGCTAGTTTAATTGTTGAGATTAACTTGGTAACAGATTGAAGGTGAACTTACAAGGAGACGGCACGACCGTGGGGCCGGGGATTTGGCCGAATTTTTTTGTGGTGCAAGAGGACCCCTAGCACCTCACGTGGTTAAAGTAGTCGTATGCACTGATCGGAAAATTCTGAGAAAAATCGATTCAATATATATATTTTTTTTTAATATTAGACTTTATTGCTCCGGGCAACACACTTCCTCAGTTTGCACTGGGAAACATTCACCTACCCCCGGGGGTTAGGCTCGGTCTTAATCTAGACCGGAACAATAACGCTGGGCGACACTCGAGGGTTCCGACACCACCTCGACTGCCGCCCAGTCAAAAAAAACGCGCGAAAAGTCCAATTAATCGCTCTGCGATAGCCGCTCCCTCAAGCCAGAGGGTTAGCGGCTACCGCAGTCCACAATCGTGTTGCCGGAGTAAACGGAGGGACCCAAGTATGACCGCCTTCTGCATCCGACCTGCTAGCAACCGGACACCGGGTTTGCAAACCGGTATGCCAGCGAGGCCCGATACAAAAGACTCCTTCATCCCCCCTAGCGCGCCGATGATGAGGACAACGAGAGTTACCCTGAATCCTCGGTGCAAACGACGTAGCTCGGCCAGGAGAGGCTGATACTTGAGCCGTTTCTCCTCTTCCTTTCGCGACACGTTCACTTCGGCCGGAGCCGAGAACTCAATGACGTATATCGTCTTGTCGTCGAAATCGAAGAGGACAACATCAGGCTTAGTCGCTTGTAGCGGCCCGATGGTCGCGAATGAGAAGTTCCAATAAATCTTGCACCTCTCGCCCACGACAACGGACTCAATATCTCCTGGTAAATAAGGCGGCACGGGCTCCCGGTCTATCCCATAAGAGTGCCGTAGATGGTAGTACAACACTCTTAGGGCCGCGTTATGGCGATGGATATAGCCGGAGACTGCATATACTGGGCAAGCCGACAGTAGATGCATTAGTGTCTCCGGCGATTGTTTGCATGCACGACACAAAGTGGTCGGCAGAGGCTGACCCAAAACGCGGCTGCGATAGACCAGGGTGTTGATGACTCCGTCTTGGCAGGCGCAGATAAACCCTTCGGTCTCGGACATCAGTCCAGCTGACCTCAAGAAGGAAAAGGTCAGCTGGGTGGACAGCCCCTGTTCCTCGATGTGGTGAAAAAACACACCGTGCATGGGTCTGTCCACGTGCTGCCGAGTCAGGACAGTCTGCTCGGCAGCCCTGATTGCCCGCCGACGTCGGGACTTGGGCAACCGAGCGACGGAGTCTATTGGCAAGGCGCCACGCCGGCGCCGGCGGAACTCCAAGCCGAGGGTCTCTGCCGCACGATCTGCCGCCTTATAAAGAAAAGCACCCGCCCCATGAAGCTCATGCTGGTGCACAATCTCCAGGAGCGGGTCCGAGCTTGTTATCACATCGCTTGCTATTCCGAGGACCATGCGGTCATGAAGACACTCCAATCCCAAGAGCCCACGCCCGCCGCTCTGAAGCAGCATATAAAGGCGCGGGGTGGAAGATCGAGGGTGCAGACTCCGTTGGATGTTCATTATTTTGCGTGTGCCGATGTCCAGCTGTTTAAGCTCGTCTCTGCGCCATTTGACGACGCCAAAGGAGTAGAGCAGGACCGGGACAGCGAGCATATTGGTGGCAGTGATCTTATTTTTCACAGACAGATCTGATTTCCAGATCCGTCTGAGACGCCGCCTATACTCGCTGCGGAGGGCCCCCTTGACACCCTCAGCGTCTTGAAGAGAGCGCTGATCGATGCCAAGGTACCGATAAGACCCCCCGGCGTCCAGGTGTTTGAAGACGCTCCCGTCCACCAGCCGGACATCAGCCGCGACACCCTCTGCTCTCCCTCTCCTGAGATGAAGAACAGCGCATTTGTCCAATCCGAAATCCATCCCCGCCGCCCGCGTGTACGTCGCTACGATGTTCAAGAGGAGCTTAAGCCCCGCCTCCCCGGGGGCGTATAGCTTGAGGTCATCCATATAAAATAAATGGGTGATCCCTCGCCCACGCTCCCCGGGGGGCCCCGCTTCGTACCCGCGTGCAGCCCGCAAGGCGATTGATAAGGGTAATAGTGAGATGCAAAACAGGAGGGGGCTGAGAGAATCTCCCTGGATAATCCCCCTCCTATACCCCGCCACTCCGGTCGACACGTTGCCTTCACTAGTCTTAACTGTGAAGCGTGTCTTCCAGAGCGGCATGAGCTGCTTAATGCATCTCACTATGTAGGGACTCACCGAAAGGCGTTCGAGTAGGTGTATAATCAGTTTGTGACTGACAGTGTCGAACGCCTTACGGTAGTCTATCCAAGCGACCGAGAGGTTACGCTTGTGCTGGACCGCGTCTTGCGTAATGCAACGGTCCGCCAGCAGGTTCTCCTTACAACCTCCCAATCCTCTCTTGGATCCCCTTTGTTCGTATATCTCCCGCCATGCAGGCTCGATCTCGTGCAGAACACGCTCATAAAGAATCTTTGTGAAGATCTTACAGAGCGCATTCAGACACGTTATCGGGCGGTAGTTCTCCGGATGCGACAAATCCCCTTTTTTGGGGAGTAGCACCGTCCTTCCCTCTGTCAGCCACGCAGGGATGGGCACCGTCCCATCGATGAACGACGAGAAGATGCGGGCCAGATGGGTATGGGTGCACGTGAATTTCTTCCACCAGAAGATGTTAATCCCATCTGGTCCGGGAGCGGCGTGGTTCCTCATGCTACTCACCGCCTTCTCCACCTCACCCCGCGTGACTGGAAGACAGTCGCCACGTTGACTCGGCTGTTGCCGGCAAAACGCGTCGAACCGCCCCAGGGCTGGAGTGCTTTCATCAAAATGACCCTCCCTGCTATACAGTTCTCCCCAAAACCGCTCCACCTGAACAGCTGTTGGCGCTGTGTCGGGGGCAGGCGTAGGTGGTTGGAACCAGCGGCCTGGGTCAGAACGGAAGAGGGCGTTGTCTAACGCCCGACCCAGCCGCCTCTCTAGGGATTGCTTCGCAACCCCCAGGTTCCGCACCTTCTCCACGTAGCGTTCCTTCACAATAAGAAGGATAGCTTTGTTCAATGTGTGGTGACGGCATTTCAGTTCCGAGCTGATTTTTCGGATTTTAGGGGTAAACGCCCTCCCCGCCGTAATGAAGTCTAACACACATTGAACACGGGATGCCTGCCTCCGCGCTTCATTGATCTTATTCTGGAGCTGTGCAACGCGCCGCCGAGTCTTAACCACGAACGCCGCCTTATCATTGCGTGTTCGAGGTTTCGCCTCAACAGCCGCGTGATACACAGCCCAGTTCAAGCTGAGGAGATCAGCAGTTTCAGGGATTGCTGCCGCAAGGGACTCATTTGCCGCTTCTAGGCAACCAGGCTGAAGAGAAAATTTCCCAGTGATTCTCTCCCTCCTTGTTTCCCAGTCCTCTGTCAAATCGACGCGCCAACGGGGGGGTTCCGACTGCCGGGGGGACCGATCTTGAGGCCGTCCGGCAGAGCTCCGCACTGAACGCGCGGAAGAGCGCCTGCCGGACAGCTCTGGTGGTAGTAACAAGAGATCGTAGCCTTGTCGTCGCAAACGGGCGGCCTGGTCTCGCAGATGTTGTTGCGAGAGGTATGCAAGCTCTGGGTGCACTTGGCTCCACAGGGCCTGCAACCTCGCCATGTAGCCCCTTCGCGACGGCAGGCTATCCCTCCAGCAGCGGATGAGGTCCTCCTTGAGTTCCTCCGTCCACTCTAGGCGCCGATTTCGAGCCGTGGTCGTTGCCGTGGATCCTGTACGGGTGCCCCTCCCAACTGATCCTTGGTCCCCATCCGAGAGGGACCGGTTGTGGGGGGCCTGACTAGGTCTAGTTGGAACCTAGTTTTCGGCGTGCTAGGTGGTTAGCCTGGCACGTCGGTGGCTATTGCGAAGGAGTTGTGCTCCCCCGGGCGATGGGCACGCCAGCTTCCCCACGCCAGCAATATTTATTTTTTTTAAATTTTATTATTAGACTTTATTGCTCCGGGCAACACACTTCCTCAGTTTGCACTGGGAAACATTCACCTACCCCCGGGGGTTAGGCTCGGTCTTAATCTAGACCGGAACAATAACGCTGGGCGACACTCGAGGGTTCCGACACCACCTCGACTGCCGCCCAGTCAAAAAAAAAAACGCGCGAAAAGTCCAATTAATCGCTCTGCGATAGCCGCTCCCTCAAGCCAGAGGGTTAGCGGCTACCGCAGTCCACAATCGTGTTGCCGGAGTAAACGGAGGGACCCAAGTATGACCGCCTTCTGCATCCGACCTGCTAGCAACCGGACACCGGGTTTGCAAACCGGTATGCCAGCGAGGCCCGATACAAAAGACTCCTTCATCCCCCCTAGCGCGCCGATGATGAGGACAACGAGAGTTACCCTGAATCCTCGGTGCAAACGACGTAGCTCGGCCAGGAGAGGCTGATACTTGAGCCGTTTCTCCTCTTCCTTTCGCGACACGTTCACTTCGGCCGGAGCCGAGAACTCAATGACGTATATCGTCTTGTCGTCGAAATCGAAGAGGACAACATCAGGCTTAGTCGCTTGTAGCGGCCCGATGGTCGCGAATGAGAAGTTCCAATAAATCTTGCACCTCTCGCCCACGACAACGGACTCAATATCTCCTGGTAAATAAGGCGGCACGGGCTCCCGGTCTATCCCATAAGAGTGCCGTAGATGGTAGTACAACACTCTTAGGGCCGCGTTATGGCGATGGATATAGCCGGAGACTGCATATACTGGGCAAGCCGACAGTAGATGCATTAGTGTCTCCGGCGATTGTTTGCATGCACGACACAAAGTGGTCGGCAGAGGCTGACCCAAAACGCGGCTGCGATAGACCAGGGTGTTGATGACTCCGTCTTGGCAGGCGCAGATAAACCCTTCGGTCTCGGACATCAGTCCAGCTGACCGCAAGAAGGAAAAGGTCAGCTGGGTGGACAGCCCCTGTTCCTCGATGTGGTGAAAAAACACACCGTGCATGGGTCTGTCCACGTGCTGCCGAGTCAGGACAGTCTGCTCGGCAGCCCTGATTGCCCGCCGACGTCGGGACTTGGGCAACCGAGCGACGGAGTCTATTGGCAAGGCGCCACGCCGGCGCCGGCGGAACTCCAAGCCGAGGGTCTCTGCCGCACGATCTGCCGCCTTATAAAGAAAAGCACCCGCCCCATGAAGCTCATGCTGGTGCACAATCTCCAGGAGCGGGTCCGAGCTTGTTATCACGTCGCTTGCTATTCCGAGGACCATGCGGTCATGAAGACACTCCAATCCCAAGAGCCCACGCCCGCCGCTCTGACGCAGCATATAAAGGCGCGGAGTGGAAGATCGAGGGTGCAGACTCCGTTGGATGTTCATTATTTTGCGCGTGCCGATGTCCAGCTGTTTAAGCTCGTCTCTACGCCATTTGACGACGCCAAAGGAATAGAGCAGGACCGGGACAGCGAGCATATTGGTGGCAGTGATCTTATTTTTCCCAGACAGATCTGATTTCCAGATCCGTCTGAGACGCCGCCTATACTCGCTGCGGAGGGCCCCCTTGACACCCTCAGCGTCTTGAAGAGAGCGCTGATCGATGCCAAGGTACCGATAAGACCCCCCGGCGTCCAGGTGTTTGAAGACGCTCCCGTCCACCAGCCGAACATCAGCCGCGACACCCTCTGCTCTCCCTCTCCTGAGATGAAGAACAGCGCATTTGTCCAATCCGAAGTCCATTCCCGCCGCCCGCGTGTACGTCGCTACGATGTTCAAGAGGAGCTTAAGCCCCGCCTCCCCGGGAGCGTATAGCTTGAGGTCATCCATATAAAATAAATGGGTGATCCCTCGCCCACGTCCCCCGGGGGGCCCCGCTTCGTACCCGCGTGCAGCTCGCAAGGCGATTGATAAGGGTAATAGCGAGATGCAAAACAGGAGGGGGCTGAGAGAATCTCCCTGGATAATCCCCCTCCTATACCCCGCCACCCCGGTTGACACGTTGCCTTCACTAGTCTTAACTGTGAAGCGTGTCTTCCAGAGCGGCATGAGCTGCTTAATGCATCTCACTATGTAAGGACTCACCGAAAGGCGTTCGAGTAGGTGTATAATCAGTTTGTGACTGACAGTGTCGAACGCCTTACGGTAGTCTATCCAAGCGACTGAGAGGTTACGCTTGTGCTGAACCGCGTCTTGCGTAATGCAACGGTCCACCAGCAGGTTCTCCTTACAACCTCCCAGTCCCCTCTTGGATCCCCTTTGTTCGTATATCTCCCGCCATGCAGGCTCGATCTCGCGCAGAACACGCTCATAAAGAATCTTTGTGAAGATCTTACAGAGCGTATTCAGACACGTTATCGGGCGGTAGTTCTCCGGATGAGACAAATCCCCTTTTTTGGGGAGTAGCACCGTCCTTCCCTCTGTCAGCCACGCAGGGATGGGCACCGTCCCATCGATGAACGACGAGAAGATGCGGGCCAGATGGGTATGGGTGCACGTGAATTTCTTCCACCAGAAGATGTTAATCCCATCTGGTCCGGGAGCGGCGTGGTTCCTCATGCTACTCACCGCCTTCTCCACCTCACCCCGCGTGACTGGAAGACAGTCGCCACGCTGACTCGGCTGTTGCCGGCAAAACGCGTCGAACCGCCCCAGAGCTGGAGTGCTTTCATCAAAATGACCCTCCCTGCTATACAGCTCTCCCCAAAATCGCTCCACCTGAACAGCTGTTGGCGCTGTGTCGGGGGCAGGCGTAGGTGGTTGGAACCAGCGGCCTGGGTCAGAACGGAAGAGGGCGTTGTCTAACGCCCGACCCAGCCGCCTCTCTAGGGATTGCTTCGCAACCCCCAGGTTCCGCACCTTCTCCACGTAGCGTTCCTTCACAATAAGAAGGATAGCTTTGTTCAATGTGTGGTGACGGCATTTCAGTTCCGAGCTGATTTTTCGGATTTTAGGGATAAACGCCCTCCCCGCCGTAATGAAGTCTAACACACATTGAACACGGGATGCCTGCTTCCGCGCTTCATTGATCTTATTCTGGAGCTGTGCAACGCGCCGCCGAGTCTTAACCACGAACGCCGCCTTATCATTGCGTGTTCGAGGTTTCGCCTCAACAGCCGCGTGATACACAGCCCAGTTCAAGCTGAGGAGATCAGCAGTCTCAGGGATTGCTGCCGCAAGGGACTCATTTGCCGCTCCTAGGCAACCAGGCTGAAGAGAAAATTTCCCAGTGATTCTCTCCCTCCTTGTTTCCCAGTCCTCTGTCAAATCGACGCGCCAACGGGGGGGTTCCGGCTGCCGGGGGGACCGATCTTGAGGCCGTCCGGCAGAGCTCCGCACTGAACGCGCGGAAGAGCGCCTGCCGGACAGCTCTGGTGGTAGTAACAAGAGATCGTAGCCTTGTCGTCGCAAACGGGCGGCCTGGTCTCGCAGATGTTGTTGCGAGAGGTATGCAAGCTCTGGGTGCACTTGGCTCCACAGGGCCTGCAACCTCGCCATGTAGCCCCTTCGCGACGGCAAGCTATCCCTCCAGCAGCGGATGAGGTCCTCCTTGAGTTCCTCCGTCCACTCTAGGCGCCGATTTCGAGCCGTGGTCGTTGCCGTGGATCCTATACGGGTGCCCCTCCCAACTGATCCTTGGTCCCCATCCGAGAGGGACCGGTTGTGGGGGGCCTGACTAGGCCTAGTTGGAACCTAGTTTTCGGCGTGCTAGGTGGTTAGCCTGGCACGTCGGTGCCTATTGCGAAGGAGTTGTGCTCCCCCGGGCGATGGGCACGCCAGCTTCCCTACGCCAGCAAATATTTATTATTATTATTATTATTATTATTATTATTATTTGGACACCCTTGTCCAAATTTATTCGGAATTGAACACGTCCGAAACTTTACTCTCAATCGAATTGCCCGTTTGCACATAAAAATTATTCTAAAAAATCGGTGAATCAAAAGTTTTTTTTGTATAATTTTAGCACTCATTGGATTCTTCGGTTGCGCACGGCCGATCGCCCCGCTTCGACCTATCGATTTTAAGGTGGATCGACCAACATTGTTTGTCCTGGCGACCCGAATGGCAATAATATTTGTAGCTGCTCTGTCCTCACCGTAAAATGACAGGAAACTGTTGGACCTGAATGGGAACTGTCGGTCATACCCGGGCACGATATTTGAATGACACATTCCTTGAACACAACGGAGCAGAAGGTTCACGACAAAAATTTAAAAAATAACAAACGAATACGTATGTCAAAGACCTAAAATAAAACAATAAGAATTTCACAACGTTTGTATTTGAAGTCTGAAAACAATTTTCAATATGATTAACCAGCATCTGAAAATTAGATTCAGAAGACTGCGCTATACCTCCACGATTTTTAAAGATTAATAAAAAAAAATGTAATACCATGTAACTGCGAAAAGTAGTAGTAAAACATACCCTAAGTCTCAAAAATGGCCTAGAAAGCTTTGCTTTAAAAAAAAACATGAAAATCAGCTCATTTTGTCCTTGCCTAAAGGTATTTCCCCCTTAATTTGGGGGGCCCGATTTCTAATAAAAATAACATCTTCAACATAGTTCTGGATCCGAGTTAGGGAATTTCTTTTAAAGGAGATATCCAAAAATGGGGAAAAATGTTCCCAGTTTCATCTCTTTGTCACTACTGTTTTCTATTAGACCGTAATCTTTATCACTATCAGTTTCATTGTTAATTATCTCGTTAATAATTTGAAAAACAACAAAACCTTCTGCTGCGTCCGCCATCTTGATACTTACCTCCATGGAAATTTATGTATGTAAAATATATGCAGAAAGTATATGCTACACACATATATATATATATATATATATATATATATATATATATATATATATATCGGTCGCATATATAGTGACGAAAAATAGAATAATACGTGTATATTCAGTATATATGCACCAAATATATGACGCATATATGACCCATATATTTTCGATATATTTTTCTGACCAAAAAATATATGCTACGTATAAACACTATATATGATGCATATATGAGGCATATACGACGCATATATTTTCGATATATTTTCAATCTATTTTTTTGTCAGAAAAATATATCAAAAATGTATGCGTCATATATGACGCATACATTTTTGATACATATTCCTGACAAGAAATACATGCTGTGTATAAACACTATTACAGTTAAACTTCATAAAACTCAAAACTTAAACTTAAAAAACTTAACCTACAGTTAAAGTACACTATTACATATAAACATTATATACAAATATGCTACACATATTTGTATGTATGTGGCATATTTGTACCATTTATGCAGTATATATGTGGTATGTATGCAATGTGTATGCAACATATATGCTAAATATATGTGGTATATATGCAGGGTAAATGCTACATATATCATTGATATGTGATACATTGATATACAGTAATACCACGCATATACATCTCATATATAAAAACGTTACGAAAATTGGAATTTGGCACATATATGCAACATCTATTTTCAATATATGGCATACATTTCACATATATTACAATTATTAATAAAATAAATTTGCAGTGTATTTTTGCGTATATAAATTTCCATGGGGGATACCCACACGGAAATAAAATATATGTAAAAATATATTTTTCGATATATTAAAGATGGATGTAAAATATATTTCAGATATATATTATGCATTTTAGATATAGATTAGATATATGCAATATATACGGGAAATGCATTAAAAATATATTCGCGATATCGAAGTTTTCGTCCAAAAATTCAGAATGTATATAAAAATATATATGTTGGATATGCGGTTACGTATATTCGAACTATATTGAAAATATACTTACAATGTACTCAAATTACCCTCAAAATATACTACAAATGTATTTTAACTGTATTCGACTTATAATTGAAATATACTTTAAATGCATCTAAACTACACCTAAAATATACACGATATATGTTCATACTGCGTTAAAAATATACTTGAAATAAGTTTATACTACATTTTAAATATTATTAAAATATATTCAACGTGTATTTAAGATATATTTAATCTCTACTTGAACTATTCTTAAAAATTTTGTTATGACGTTATTTACACATCATTGCACCCTTTTACGATATTTTTCCTTGTCATTAATTACGATTATGGTGTTTGCAGTTCAAATATTTTAATGGTTCAAATTTAAAATCTTACACGCCGTAAGGCGGTTTCGAACTCGGGACTTCTGAGTGATGAGCTGGGACCTTCCCCACTGAGCTAGTTCTACTTGATAAATTAATTTTCGTATTGTCTGCATATGGTACAATACACAATGTTAGTTTATTGAGAAATGTGCGGATTTACAAGAGTAACTAACATTATCGGGTCAATTACTTAATTGCGTTCGCATAGAGCACGATAATCGAATAGAATTACGAGATTACATAACCTTCATTTTTTTTGTCCGATTATTTATTCCGGCTAGTACGGCTAGGTCTTCGCGAGATACCGACTTGAAGATGTTTTTCATTTGCAACGTCATCTGTTGCTCAAGTTGCTTAACCAACCATATTTAAAATATATAAAACATACATTCAGTTTGTATGTTTTATATATTTAAGATGTATCTTAAATGGATTTATATTTATATATCGTATAGGTTTTACTCTTACCCATAAATATAATTCATGGTATATTAGTAAATATATACATATAAATATATAGTAATATATTCAGATATACATATAGCATACCTTAAATATATTCGGATATCCTATTAAAAATGTATAAAGCGTACGTTAGTCATGCAATTTCAATATATTTTATATGCATCTTGAATGTATCTTTTTCTAGATGTCAGCATACATTCTCCGTTATGCTCCCGAGTATATTAAACATATATTCAGTATACACATCTAATATATTTAATGTACATCTTAGAAGCTATTTATGTTTATATATCGCATAGGTTTTTAATCATATCCAAAATGATACTTGACATATCCAACTTTGCGTACAAAATGTATTTAATATATGTTTTATGTATCTTTCGATATATTTTTTATATATTTTATTTCCATGTGGGTATAATGCCAACCTGAACGATTTGAGGAGGTTAAAGCGTTAGCTACAATGCAAGATTATTTTTTTTAAATATATGTTATTGTCTAGACTACACTGAGTCTTTACGCATTTTTCGAAATTTTTTCACCACAAAACACCAGAAAAATTACCATCTATAGAATAAATCTATACGACGTATGCATTTTTGAGGTTCATTAAAAAAAATGGTACGTTGTGTAGCCGGCAAAGGAACTATGCAATTATATACAATTTAAAAACTAGGAACTTAGAATAGACATAAGAAAAGTGATGCAAAAATACTATTGTAAAGGGGAAGGGAAGGGTACTCGTGTAAATACCCTCACGGGCATACTCGGAATAAATACTACACTACTAGTACTACTAGTAGATTGTGTACTAAAGAGGCAAAGTGGGACTTTCAAAAGCCCCTGTATCCACGGTGCACATGAGTATTTATATAACAAAACCATGTTTTCCGACCTTTTGTATTGTTGAATACATATGGCTGCAAGCACGTGCAGAAGTTATATTGAACACGGAAGCTGTATCGCGCGCGCCGAAGGGGGGGGGGTGGAGGGGCGGAGCCCCCATAGACACCACACGTAATTTTGAAATGTATCAGCATATTTTTTTTATTAATTATTTATGTCCCGATGATATTGACGATGCTTCGTCGCGATGTCACGTGAAAGTGAGGTTATGTTTCTTCCCGTAAATATGTAATTTGTTTTGTTTGACGTAATAATTAATTTGTTTGGCTTTAATAAAATCACTTCTACAACAAAAAATCGTCGTGCGACAAGCGTCACCAATTAGCCGCCACAACAGTCAGTTTCACCGTGTGCACTGGCTGTATTACTATTTGTTTAGTACACGAACTACGCTGCGACGCCTACAGACCGTATTTAACACCATGTTTCAGGATGAATTTTCGGACGCTTCTTATACCGTCTCTCCATACGAAGATTGGACTCCTTCCCTATAGTCTCCTTAGCTGTTCCAAAAATTTTACTGTCTAGGCCATAAATCACCTCTTTTAGGTCCTGTTTACACCCACGAAAAAGCGAGGAAAACATGACTGTGGTATATCAAATTCATAAACTGTCATTCGACTCAACTCGAACGGTCCAATCTTCTTAAGGGGTTGTTTGGGTTTCGAAGCCAAAAAGCACATTTTCTCTATTTAAAAAAATATGATACATAAATTATTTTATTCAAAATGTCAGGCACATAAAAGAGCAACATTTCAACAATATTTTTAAAAAATTAATCTAAAAATTTGCAAAATTCTGCCGGTGGGACCTGGTGTCCGGAGACCCCTAAAAAAAGTGTCCTCGTGATGGTCGGGATAACTCATGATAGCTTTATCTGAAATTAAAAAACCAATTTTTTTCTGTTAGTAGATAAGTATAATTCGTAATTGAACAAAGGGTTTTTTATTGGAATTTGAATTTTTGACAGAGTTGTATGCAAAATAGTTCAATTTTTTGTACAATTCACACTATGTATAGCCTTGTAAAATTAGTTGTAATAAAAAAAATCTTTGTTCTATCACTGGTCAGTGCTATTTTGAAGAAGTGTCCAAAATTTCAATAAGATGGGTGCATTCATTTTTGAGAAATCGTGTCCAGCGACTTCAAAAATAGTGTTTCGAGAAAAATGCGTACCTGCGTCGCTCCCAGCCGGCCTTGCCCAATGGGGGAAATTGTCAAAGGCTCTCTCCCCTAAACTTTTACAACAATTGACTTAAAAGTTTGGGAGAATATGCTAGACATATTGTACTGTTGGATAATAAAATTTCAAAAAATGAGTTTTGACACATTTGCAAACCCACGTATTGTACGTGAATAATTTTAAAAAATCATGTGCGTGCGGACTTCCTGGGGAACCCGGATTTTCCGAATAAATATTTCCGCAAAAGATCTAGGGCCGGAGTAGGTCCAGGAAGCTTCAGCCCTCTTGCCGAAAAACTTGACTCGGAAAATAGTCGGTAATGGGTTTTCGTTACCGATTGAGTGTCTTTAGCTTTTGAGGTTATGTGAACCGGATATGGGTGCGATAAAGTGCGGCGGTCACGGCAGTGTTTCGCGCTACACGTATTATTTCATTGTTTTGTTGGATCACAAGCATCTGCACGCAACGAGATGACGGTGTGCATGAACTCACGACAACAGCTTCCGTCTATTCAACATTCCCTTCTACTTGGCTTTGTGTCTGTTTCAGGACTGGGAATTTCCTTGCTTAGCGCTATCAACATAGCATTACCTCCCGTCGATTTCAACGTTGACAGGCCGGCCCACTTCATTATAGCAACTCCATCACCCGATCGTCACGTGACACTGTTCAGCGGATCCATTCGCGAAATCGGCGCTGTCTAGATCCACGATAGTTGACGAAACATCCCGGAAAAACACGATCCACTTCAAACAAAACAAATCCACGAAAAACCAGTAAAAAACAATTGCGGAACAAAAAAGGTCCACGAAAAATCGGTAAAAAAAACAATTCGGCCGAAAAAAAACAAACTTTTCTCAGACGCACGTTCAACGAGCCAGGAAAAATCCGAACACAATCTTTACTCCGTCGCATTCGCCATGAAACACAAGCAACAATAAAGTTCGCGAATATTTTCTCGTGACAGCGGGCGAGGCTGAAAATCGGAGTATTTTCAATCGGTGGTAGAATAATTTTTTAATCGTGTTTCGAATTATTTTGTATAACTTTACGCATTTAATATTTAGGCGGTGTTTTTCATTGACAGGAAAATAACAGAGCTTTTTGAAAAAAAAAATGTTCATTGTATTTTTCATTGATTCTTCTTTTATACTCCAACCATGAACTCCGCCCCTATTCTGCTACTCGATTCCCTCGCGTACTCGGAGCATGCATTTTGTCGATTAAGGGGTTAGGCTACTGTGACAAACCGAAATTCGCAGTTATTAAAAAAAAAATTAATTTCGAAGGCATAAACAAGATGATTGAAAAATCGATTCGACATTTATTTGTATGCACATTAACAAAGTTGTGTACCAAATTTCATTTTAAAAATATTAATAATTATAGAAGCTATAAACAATCTCGTGAAAGGCGTTTGAACGTAAGGGGCTTGAACCGTGTACTTGATTTTGGCCACCCGGCTGATATGAAATAAAACAAACGAATCTTTTCCTTAAAGTAGATAATATTGGGTAAGACTGGACCGAGCTTCTTTCGTTATAGTGTTTCAATCCAATAACAATAAATAAATAAAATAAAACAAATTTAAAAAAAATTAAAAATAAAATAAATAAACAAATGAAAATAGATAAAATTGAAAAAAATCAAAATAATTAAATAAAATTTTTCACGAATAAAACCTAGTATATTCACCCTCTCGACTCAAACGTAACTCACATCCAGTGGAGCGCCAATGGATCTCCATCCGACTCACATTCTTGTTTGCTGTAAATCGCCCAAAACTATTTGTTGTTATTACCAATGACAGATTATAGTTGTATAATAATAATTTTTAAAAAGTGTTTCAATCAGCAAAAAAAATGTTTGTATTCATTTTCTCGATTTTTCAAGGAAAAAATGGGAACATTATTGTTAATAACTAAAATAAAAAAATATTAAGAAAAAAAACGTCGATAAAAACGTAGTTTTGAGTAAAACGCATTCAAAGTGTCACTAGCAGTTCTATCATTGCAATCATAAGTTTACCTTCAATCTGCGATTCCTGCACCATATGTTGAACCTACCTCTTCAACTTGAGGTGCCTCGAGCCATGACGTTCGTCGTTTTCACAGTAGCCTAACCCCTTAAACGTTCCTATTTCGAAATGCTTATTTCTCAGTCTTGTTTTTTTGTCGCCTCAAACCGCTTCGAGGTTTCCGTAACAAAGGCATCAGCCTGGCATGAATTTACAGAGTTGGTGAAAAATGCATGTAGAAAAAAGGTGACGATTATATTCGACACGGTTCGAATAAACCCAGATATGTATTGGACTAAATTTTTTTGTACGCCACGTCAGACTATTCCAGTCTTTATGGCTTTATATTTACATTTTTGTATCCCGAATTCAATAATTCGGAGAACGAAAAAAAAAAACATTTTATTTGGGCTTCTACGATAAAGAAAAATAGTACGAAATCGAAATAGCAGCTATTTCCGGTCCAACATTATTTACCAATCTACTACACAGTTGACACCCTTATCCAAAATAATACGGAACTGAACACGTGTACTTAACTTCGGTCGGTTTTTATTGAAAAAAATCCGGGATACACTTTAAACATTTCTTAATATGTCTGCACAATTTAAATTCGGAAAGTATAAAATTGAATTGTTGTAAAAAATTATCGAAAACTTTCAGTTTTAGGAAAGTGAGAATTTTATTCAAAATTCGTCCGGGTCATAATGACCCAGTGTGTCAAGGAAGGGTTAAGGCGAGAAATCCCTTTAGGAGCGCACAGTAGGAGAAAAGCCCAAAAACCTGGCCAAAACCTCAAATGACCTTTGACGGGAATGAAAATTAGCTTACAGGGGTTTTCAAGGTCGCTGATTACGAATCTGAAAGCCAAATTATCGTAAACAAAATGGCCGATCCAATATGGCTGACATGAATGTTAAAAAGTTGCCAGATGTCGACAAAAATTGGTATTTACGGGTTTTCAAGGTCGCTGATTACGAATCCGCAAGCCAAATTATCGTAAAAAAAATGGCCGATCCAATATGGCCGACATGAACGTTAAAAAGTTACCAGATGTTGACAAAAATTGGTATATACGGGTTTTCAAGGTCGCTGACTACCAATCCGATATCTATTGTTTATAACTTGCAACAAAGAGCTTACAGCAAATTGTTATAAACAAAATGGCCGAGTATCCTGCTAAATAGATAAATTAATATATTTAAAAAAATCATCATAATAAAATAAACGTGAACAGTGTATTCTACGCAATTATTATTTTTATTTCCAAAATACATACGGAACGTTTCAAAAATAGAAAATTTTATTCTTAATCAAAATCGTAATCGGAGTCGGAGTCGGAGTCAGAATCATTATCCGAGTTTGTATCTATTACAACTCCCGGCACGGCTTCAATCTCGGCGCAAAATTCGTCTGCTGCAGCAGTCACTTTAGGAGCGATCAACATCGCTACAGCTTCCGGCGACAAACTCTTCAGCTTCTTCTGTGGTAGTCTTCTGACACTTGAAATGTACGGATCAGAAGTAACTAAGAGCCGATGAAAAACATCTTCCATAGTTTTAACCCTGGAACTTTTTCGCGCAAAATCTTCTCGATATCGTTTGATGTCTTTGTTTCGAGCTTCCTGAGCATCTTCGGATAATTGGCCGATTAGTAATAGAGCATGAGTTATTATCACTGGACCATGAATTAATAGTTTGTGCACCGAAGTAGGCATGGAGTACCAAGGGTATAATGCAACGGTCTTTCTTGCCGTTTCAATAGCATACTGTTCAAATCTTTCACAGTTATCTCGTGGCCACACGATATAACTTGTAGGATTACGTACAAGCGTTTAATAACTTCTTCGTTGACCCCCGTTATCGCAGCGGAAACCGTCGAATTTTCAAAGAATCGCCGAGCTGTGTTGCCATCATTGCTGCTGCCGTATCCAGGCTTTGGGCGATCGATATTTAGACCCAATTGCTTCTTGAATCCTTCTTGAATGGCCCTCTTGCGTTCCTGGGTAATTTTTTTTTCTTCGGCACTTCGAGCTTGCCATTTTTTAATGCCGAGTTTGTAAGACACGTGTAAGCAATACTCGAAGCACCGTATCCACGCATGCAGCGTCGACAATCCGAACTTCAAATTTGTTTCATTGATTTCCCTTTGCAATACAGTGTCGATGGCATTAAAATCTTTGCTGGTTGCTCCACACAAATAGCACCGTTGAGCAGATTTCGTCAATGATACAGCGTTGCAAACTTTACCATCTATCATGGTGAACAACAACTTGTACATTACGGAGATTTCTTTTCCATCTATTACACTTTCGAATGGACGAAGTGACTTTATTTGTTCTTCAACAATTTGGACTTCATTAAGTGTTGACTCTGTGTCTTCGCGTAGAAACAGTAGTCTAAGCGGTCTACAAAATCGTGGAGACGAGGGTCTGGGGTTCTTCCAAACAACTATTTCTTCCTTCGATTGTTGATCATAACACACGAGTTGTAATGGCACGACTGAAGTAAAGAATACATGCGCATCAGATTTGCTGTCATCACTGAACGTCTGCTTATATTCACTTTGCCCAGAACTTCCATCGCAACCCCACTTGCAAATCAAGTCCATTTTACGAACATTATCTGGAGTCAATCTTTGAATAAGTACATTTTGGACGAGTAAAATACGTTCAACTGTATGATCTAATAGTGCCTGTAGTTGGACTTCTGCACTACTCTCTGTAATCCTGATTGCATCACGTGGTGGATAACAACGCTTTTTTGCTTTCATCACTTTTTCGTAAGACGGATATAGCTTACAGTTATTTTCCTTCCCTAATCTTCTCATTCCCTGGTAAGTACTCTTGGAGAATTTATATTCAATCATAGCGGAAAGTGCAGCCTCTTCGGATAAAGTAATTTCATCCGTTGCTGAGTAAGCTTTACGATACTTGGAAGCTCTTAAAGGACTCGTCATTGTTACGTCCTTAATAACTTTTGCGGCGTCGGATTGTCCTGAAGAGCGAAGGCTCATCTGAGTAGCGTATGCTAACTCGACCGAGTTGAACGATGTACGAATATCTTGGGTCTTCCTTCGTTTAGATCTTTCACTGGACATTGTAAACTCAAGGGACGGGCGGCCGCCCGTATTACCCGGGCTTGTTACTACAGTGTCTGTAGGTGCGGCAAAACATACCTGCTTGCTAAGCCATTCACCGTTATTCTTGAAAAATACACAGGATTTTCTGTGAGCTTGTTGCCACCTCGTTCTCATTTGATTGAAGAGTATCGAAAAAGTCTGTTTCGAGTCCTCAGGCACTACAACTGTACGTCCGGTGTCCTTGGAAATTTTTTCTACCATAAATTCGATCAAGGAAGCGAATTTATCGGATAAATGCTCGCTGATTATCAGAAATACTTCTTTCCTTGTCAGCACCAATTCTTTGTAACCGGATCCTGTAATAAAGACATAAAATTGTAGAAAATTGGTGTTAAAGGAAAAGATAAAATTTTCAATTAATACAAAAACTTGAACAATGTACATTATTTTACCAAATAAATAACCGCAATAATTGAAATAATTTTAAGAAAATTAGACAGAAAATATTGACATGGATTTGGTTAAAAGAAAGCTTTGCTTATTATATAATATATATATATTCAAATATTTTATTTGAATGTTATAACATTTCATTTATATTTAAAAAAATTTTATGTGGTTGATTTTAATATGTATATATATATATGCATACGTATATATCATAATTAAATCACAGAAAATTTATATATATATATATATATATATACACATACATATATATTAAAATAATTTATTTCAAGCGTATAACAGCCGTCTTGTCCGTTATGATGCTACTTCACCCATTCTCAGGTAGAGGCGCAGAGGCTGCTCAATAGTGCCGCGTGCACGCTCGGCTACCGCACGATGCGAAAAAAATCATAACGGACAAGACGCACGTTTTCCGCAGGTAACTCTTGTAAATTTCGAAAGCTTATACATTAAACTAAAGGCCGAGACTAGGAGCTTTGCAAAATGTGACAAAATATATAACTTTTCGGACCGTTGAAAATATAAGTTTTCAAAATTATTCAATTTTATTTATGCCGAAGGCTATACTACATTTCAATCATTTATACATAAACTTTAGATTCAACCGATGTAAAAACATGTTCTACATACCTCCAGAAGTCGTATCCATGTTGCAGAATTGAAATTAAACCCGTCACTTTAAAGTTATGGGTTTTTGAAGTCAGCGTTATTTTCGTCTGTTCAGCGCGTGACACGTACACTCTTCACGAACACTAACTGCCAACTGACGCTGCGGCGCAGGTATACACTTAAAGGGCTTTCCCTTCCACAATAGAATGCAGTTACTAGTCCTCTACCTGAATGACTACTCAACTGACCCTATTTCGAAAATTTATTTTTTGGGGTTTTGGCCAGGTTTTTGGGCTTTTCTCCTACTGTGGAGCGTGAAAAATAGGTATTTTTTGGGATTTTTTTTAGAGGGGATAAAATAATCTGATCATTTTCAAATTTGGACATGAGTTTATTATAACTGTCAAGTAAAAAAAAAAATTTTTTTTTTGGGATGGCCAACAAAATGACGACGTTATTAACAGTCTGTTTTCCGCGACATCGAAAAGTACTGCAGTTGTCACTCTTTCTGTTGATCGGAAAAAGATTTAAGTGTCATTCGTTTACTGACATATTAAGGGGAAGGATATACCTAAAAAATGATTAAAAAGTGCAAAATTGAAAATTTGGGAGCCTTTTTACTCCAAAGTTCGAATTTTCGACCATTTTTTCGACATATTTGACCCCAAAAAAATTCTTTATTTACACCCTACCTTTCAAACTTTAGGTATATCCTTCCGATAATATTACTGAGAGTAACCTCCCAAAATTTCATCCAAATCGGTCGATAACTTTTTGAGCTACAACACGAGCAGTTTTTGAAAAAGTAGTTTCGAGATAATAACGTTTAAAGTTTTAACCTGTGAAAACTATTAATTGTAGTGACTTACCGATTAATCAGCCATTCCAGGCGCATTTTCAATATTTCGAGTTTTCCTTTGGTCAGTATATTCTTTGGGTATCATACTTTCGAAATATGTTTAAAAAAAACGATTTTTTGAAAATTCTAAAGGGATTTCTCGCCTTAAAGTTTACTCTCAATTGAGTCGCCCGTTTGAAAATGATTATAAAAAATCCGTGAATCGAAACAATGTTTTTTTTGTGATTTTAGCATTAACGTTTGCCTATGCCACCTCATTGACGTTCCGGGTTCCACCTATCAATTTTAACGTGAATCGACCAACATTGTTTGTCCTTGCGACCGGAAGAGCAATAATATTTATAGCTGGTCTGTCCTCGCCGTGAAATCCTGACAGGAAACTGTTGGACTGCGTCGACGATCCCACCCAGGCACGATATTTGGCTAACACGTTCCTTAACGCGGTCCTCTAGTTTCTCGGCTGTTTTATTACGGCTTTTTCAATAATTTTTTACGGGCAAAGCATCGAAATAATCAATCTCATTGTTTTTGCATCATCTTTATTAACATTTAAATAAGCTTTACAAATTTTTTGAAGTCAAAATATATAATAGAATAAAGGTTATAGTGGCCGACAGGAAAACATCAAGTAGAAAAGGTGCTTGACGGTGACCAAGATTGCGGCTGTTCTGCTTATCTGAAATCAAAAAACCAAACGGCATTTTGATCTTCATATTTAAGACTAGCGATTGAACTAGAGTGAATTCTAAATTACAAAAATTGACTTTTTTATACACTTTTGAAAATTACATTCTATTTTTTACTCATTTTTTCTTAAGTTTTTTGCTCGTACAAAAAAAACTATCGAAGCAATCATGATAATCCTAGTTCAATCGCTGGCTTATAGCATATTAAAGATGCTGTATAAATTTGAACAAGATCGGTGCAGTAGTTTCTGAAATATCGTGGTCACCGTTTCGAAAAATGGTGTTTCGAGAAAAACGCGTTTGAAAGTTCGCGCATGTGATTTATACCTGCGTATACCTGCTCCGTTCCAGGGCCGTAACTTGTGAACCACTCCGAATATCGAAAAAACCTTTGGCACACATTTTCTACACATGTTGTAGATGTGATTTATGAAAAAAAAATCGAATTTTTCGACCCGAGAAACTAGAGGACCGCCTTAAACACCACGGAGAAGGTTCACAACAATTAAAAACAACAGACGAATACGTATGCCATAAATGTAAAATGAAACAGCAAGAATTGCACAATGTACTTGAAGTTTCAAAACAATTTTCAATATAATTAACCAGCATATACACAAATCACGTGGTTTTATTTCTATTATCGTTTTATCATATACACATATGTATTTAAAAAATAAGTCAATTTTTTAATTACACTAATATGCAGGGTATCCTTTTACGAATGGATAATCCTGCAACTGTCGATAGGTCAGACCAGGCCCTTCTATATGCTGGAATTTCAGTTTAGTAAAAGTCCTACAGTTTTCAAGATAAGAATCATCTGCTTTTGGTTTTTCGCATGCCATTTCTACAAATGATCACTTTTTTGCCCGATTATTTAAAAATACTCTTGGTTATTCGTTTTATCTAAAAAAAGTCGTCTTTTTAACCTACAATGTTAAAGAAACTTTACGAAAAAAGATCTTGTGCAGAATTTTCATACAAACCAATTCGAACATCTAACTTTGATAGCCTACGGTGTAAATAAAAATCTACTACGCATATCATGCCAATTATTTGAAGAAGTTGTTTAGTTATTGTCGATTCATATCATTTGTAGAAATGACATGCGAAAAACGAAAAGGGGATGATTTTTTTTTAAATAACATAAAACCCAAAATCTCGAAAACCGTGGAACTATTATTAAGGATGTATGGCAGCTACTGCAGAGTCGTTACAGAACTGATTATGCAATTTGCAAAAATCGCATTTAAAGACTAAATAAAATAATTGTAGTATTCATTGAAGCTAAAAAGGAGATTTACCACAGCTCAAAGTAAAACATGCGGTACAGAAAGAAGAATTTTCAATTTTTAACTGCAAATTTAGTTGCTGATTTGATGTACGTTTTCCCTGACGTTGTCGTGGTTACGACATACGAGCTAAAGAAATACGAAAACGGTCCGATTTAACTCGCAATATCTCGCAAAATATATGGGCACATGTCGATTTTTTTTTTTAACGTATCATGCATATTACAGCGATACCGCACAAAAGTTTTTTTTACAAAAGAGTACTCCGGAAATACCTTTGTTGCCAATGTAAAGGGAATTTTGGACGTACAGTCCTATGTTCCCCGTGTTAAATGACCCAACTTTGAATTCGTTTGTCTCAGCATTCACGTGGGCAAATTTTGTTTTTTTAATCTCAAAAAGTTCTCGATATTTTCCTTTACAATATCAGTGAGTTTCAATTCGAACAGTAGTAAATAACTTAGTTGCCATACATCCTTAAACTGTAATTTTAGCATATAGTAGGGCACGATGTGACCTGTAGACAGGCGCCGGGTTGAAATCCCGAACTTTGAATGCTCTGACGGTGTAAAATTCCGAATTTTAATATTCCGAAATTCAAGATGGGGCCGGGTTGAAATTCCGAACTTGGAGTGATCAGAACGCTCAAAACTCCAAAAGAATCCTACCCCCAAAGATCAAAGCTCCGAAAGAATTTTACACGAAAGACCAAAACTCCGAAAATCTGAACACCGTCAAAATAATTCGGCTATGGAAGTTTTAAAAGTTTCAAAATTTTCAATAAATCGATGAATTATTTCGAGAATTTTTTTTTTCGTTAAGAAGTGATTTAGTGCCAATTTTGAAATTTGTCTGGACAATGTCATACGTTCGACATCATTTACAGTAAACTGTGTAGACATGACCTTGACATGGGGCATGATCTTGACATGAGGGCCGGGTTGAAATACCAAACTTTGAGTGCGCCGACGGTTTAAAATTCCTAATTTTAATGTTCCGAAATTACGAGGTTTGTCAAGATTATGCCAGCGAAAGTCGACACAGTTGACTGTAAATGATGTAGATAACATTATCTACACTAAGTTCAAAATTGACGTAAAATCACTTCTTAAGGGGCCAGTCCACTTTGGAGCCACGAAAAAAAGCTATTTTCGCGATTTTTTAAAAGGATTTTATAAAAGATATTCATATAAAAGTTGTTGGGCTTGATAAATAAAGTCTTGAAATACATTAAAAAATTTAATCCATTTTTATTCATTTTTAAGTACAAAAACTATAGTTTAACGTAACGCCTTAAAAATAGGTGGCCTAGGTGGCTCCATCACAACTCGGCAACGGCTTGTCTGAAACAAAAAATCAAAGTCCATTAGATTCAGTATGACACCAGCTACAAAATGACCCTCGGATATAAAGTTTTATCGAAAAATAAAAAAATGGCAGATGAAAAACGAAAAAAGTTTTAAAAACGCGTTTTTTCCGCAGTTTTTCGCAAAAAAAAAGAGTAAAAATCAAAATTTTAAAACCATCGAGGGTCATCTTGTTGCGAATCATGTTTACAATATGTGGTTCGAATTTCAAGAGAATCGGTTTATTAGTTTTAGAGACACGATGGAGCTAGATTTTGAAAACGTTGTTTCGAGAAAAACGCGTTTGAAGTTTATACTATGAAAAACTCTTACCTAAACTCAATCGGCAATTCCTGCACCGTACAAAATCCCTTCTGATTGCTCATCATCGTCAATTTCATCAAGTCTTGCATGCTTTCGATTTTTTGAAATTTTCAAAGTGGACTGGCCCCTTAATAAAAAAAAAAAATCTTTAAACAATTCGTCGATTTATTGAAAATTTTGAAACTTTCAAAACTTCCATAGTCGAATTATTTTGACGGTGTTCAGATTTTCGGAGTTTTGAGCATTCTGATCATTCAATGTTCGGAATTTCAACCCGGCCCCTATCGACGGATGCAGGATTATTCCTTCATAACAGGACACCCTGTATATATTTATATATTTATATTAGGGCGATTTAAAACATTGGCTATTTTTTCAAATTCCATTATTCAGTAGTTGCAGTAAGGTGAAATAAGACGCCTGTCAGAATATGAGCTCTTAATATTCATATTTAGAGATTCCTCATCGCGATTTTCTATTTCTCATGCTAATAACACGAAGAAAACTTTGCTTGCTACTTTTGAATTTTATAACTCGCCAACGGCTCAACGTGCAACAATGCTCAAGACAATTTCCATAGGAAATTGAGCGCTCTATAAAAAACGTTTCTTATCGTTTTATGACAAACCTACTCTTTCAAAAGTTATTCACGGTCAAAGTTGAACTTATAATAAATTTCAAATTTTTTTCACGTACAGGGCAAAACATACTTATCACAAAACGTCATAGGACCTTTTTTGTAGATCACTTTATTTCCTATAAAATATAGTATAGGACAAATACGCCTACGATGAACATTACCGCCCCTCCGTGTCCATCTTCACACTTTTTTCAGTCTTCGCGAATTCTTTTTCTCACTCGCCAGGTGAAAGTTCCCATCAAATGGTAAACAATGCGCGAGCGACAAAAAAGCGGTATGGTTGAATATGCATTGTTGCAAAAAACGTACAGAAGCATCGCACGATGCATTGCATTTGGGAAAATAGAAGAACCAAAATTAGAAAAAAATTAAGTTTTTTGCAGCAGGGCATAATAATAATTTTCTTTTTTTACGAAACTGAAGTAAAAATAATTTTCTAGGCCTCGAATTGACACTCGACATCGTTGGACCAGAGCCAATGAATTTCCACGTCGATCGATCGTCGCTTCTGATGCTGATCAGCAAAAACACAATTCTCTTCGCAGCTGCTCTCCACGAGCCGTGAATGCCTCTAGAAAAAGGATTAATCTTCGCGCGGGGAGGTGCTGAAAGAAAATTGTTCATAAGAATTGTTCAGAAACGATACTTTGTGTTGTGACAGATCCGATGTATGCGATAAAAAATACATTACTTGAAACGAATGACCAGCATGAAAATCCACAGCTGTAAAAATTATTCCTGCATGCCCCGTTAATGCTCGGATTTGAAAAAAAATATATATATATATCAGCGGGGGAAAAAGGGCGAACCGTTTAGGAAAATTAACAAAGAAACATCCGATTTTGTTGCAGCCACTTTCGCATACAAGAAGAGGAAACCGACGCCCGTAGCCTTCACGGTCGATCGACCGTCGATTTTAATCCTAACAGCTGCGAATTCAACGTTGTTCATGGTCTCCCTTCGGGCCCTGTGAGCTCCGTGTCCGCTTACGCGAAAAGAGACGATTCTCAACAAAAATATTCCGTCCACACAGTATTAAATCTCGTGCAATAAAACAACCAAAAATCTCATTATGTATTATTAAAAAGTGAACAATAAATGAGCTCTCCAAAGGATCACTGAACCCAAACTGGTCTTTTCGATCTCCCTCATCTCCCGAAGGCATCCTCAAAACCGCCCGCCTGTTTCAGCTGCGAATAAAAAGTCGCTGGCGCAATGACCGGAAAAAAATTCACCTCGTATGTCTATCGCAGCGATGCCGAAGTAATGGACGTGCCCGATCGATCTATGTTTCCAGGTATGCAGATAACGATGAGGTGCATGACATATCCGAAGGAAATGGAATTCAATCGACCCTTCCACTACATGATCGTTGCGAAGAACTCGAACGTCGATGGCACACCCAGCGGATACGAAGTATTCGGTGGAATCGTCGCGGATCCGAAAATCTAAAAATCGCGTATCGAACATTATAAATATATGTATAGTCGAAAATGTAGGAACGGTTTTATAAAAAATAATGTCATTGTCTCGCGGATATTCACCACCGATGGCCCAAATATCGAGTTACCAAATGTCCAATTTCTTTGCTGGGGTAGCGCGAGTCTCACATCTTTTGTCCCCAAAACGTAAGTCCCTAGGTATTACATAAGTTTACTGTAATAAGGATAATTATATATATATATATATATATATATATATATATATATATATATATATATATATATATATATATATATATATATATATATATATATATATATATATATATATATATATATATATACACACACACACACACACACACATACACACACACACACTTTATATATAATATATTTGTAACATGTCATATATGTTACAGTTTAGGCCCGTTTTCCCTAGTCAAAACGAGTTTTTACTAAACTGTCTTCGTTCCAACTAGTTTTTCCTACTGCCACCTAAAATTCACTGATAAATAAATTTGAATGTAGGTCAAAACTCGTCTCCAACCCAAACTTTCGTTAGTTCAATGCATTGCGTTCGAACTAGTTTGGGTTTGTTAGTTAGTTCGTTGACACTTATTTGAAACTAGTTTTGCAGTTCGTTAAAACTAGTTTTAACGGACTTTAGCTTAACGTAACTAGTTAAAACTATAGTTGACTAGTTCTAACTAGTTGAAGCTATAGTTAACTAGTTCTAACTAGTTAAAACTATAGTTAACCCGTTCTAACTAGCAAAACTATAGTTATCTAGTTACAACTAGTTAAAACTATAGTTAACTAGTGCTAACTAGTAAAACTATAGTTAACTAGTTCTAACTAGTTGAAACTATAGTTAACTAGTTCTAACTAGTTAAAACCATAGTTCACTAGTTCTTGCTAACTAGTTGAAACTATAGTTAACTAGTTATAACTACTTAAAACTATAGTTGACTAGTTCTTACTAACTACTTGAAACTATAGTTAACTGGATCTCGATAACCAGTTAAAACTATCATCAACTAGTTGTAACTAGTTAAAACTATAGTTAACTATTTTTAACTAACTAGTTAAAACCATAGCTAACTAGCTCTAACTAGTTTCAACTAATTAGTTAAATTACGTTTACCCAATTTTAACTAACTAGTTAAATTAAAATTTAGTTATGTTATTATGTATTAAATTTATTTGTCAGTAATTCTATTTTTTTTACTAGGGAAAACGCGTTTAAACTGATAACGGAATAACAATTATTAAATCATATAATATTATATTGTATCTATAATATATAACTGATAACATATTATGTACATGTATAACCATTATCAACTGATATAATGTTATATATAAAATATATCTTTTAATAATTGTTATTAATGTACATAAACTTTTATACAAAACTTGCTTATACACGAGTAACTACCTAGTTAATTTTTGGGGACGAGAACTCATGCTACTCTACCCTTTTTCGCTTCCATCGATTCGCCGATACGAATTGTAATTCGAGTTTCGTAAATGAATTTTGTCTGTCCGTGATTATGCTTGTCGATGCATTGAATGATTTATTCTAGTCCTTAGCCAAATGTAATAGGCAGTCTATTTTTTACTATGGAAAACGCGGTTTAACTGAAAACGGCTTTAGCCAAATGTAATAGGCAAAGTCCTTAGTCAATATATTGTCGGTAGTCCTCAATCCTTGGATGCTTCGTCTCGATTCGGTTTCGCTCTTCGAGAGAGAAAGGCACTCTGTATCTTCGTAGAAACGTGTTACGAGAATAAAAATGTAAGTTTGTGGATTTTTTTTTGGAGGGTGTATTTTTTTTCGTCCCAACGCCTCGGACGATGTCGCAACGTTATCCTGGAAGATTAAAAAAATGATATAGAATGAATCAAAATAATTCAAAGGGATTTAAAAAAAGTTGATCTTACACGAATGAAGGAAATTCATCGGAGGATCGGCAATTACGAGTCAGTCAATTTCGTACAAAAACATTTTATTCAATATATCGATTATGTAAAAAATAATATGATTGAACTTATAATCTGTACGTGATAATGGCAATAAACTTCTCACGTGTCTGTCAAAGAATCGTGGATGGAAGCCCCGTCTTTAATAAATTGCAACGAGATAAATTTTTCTCTTCTCCGTTTACGTAAACTCTGGCCAATATAGACAAGTCAAATATTCGAGACAACAAAAAAAAAACTTATATATTGTGTATACGTATAGAAAATCTCGATACGACGATTGTTCGTATCTCGGGCAAGTACGCGGAGGTGTCGACGACTCTGGAAGGGCTTAGAAGTTCATTCGCTTCTACCGTAATTATTGCAACGCTCCACCTCGACGCGCCTCCCCGATCGCGCTTTTCTCATCTTTCCTTATCTTATCGAACGAACGATTTTCTCCTCTCGCTCGCACCTGCATCGAAATATATTCTTCACAGCGAAATTGCACTTTGGAGCGTAATTCAACTGACGCGATACTCGCGAACTAGGATATAAAGTAATGAAGAACAAAAACAAAATACAATTATCCTTCACTGCGCAGTTGCACGCAGCTCGGCCACGAATCGTGGCGTAATTTTCTTTAAGGGGTGACCGCATTAGGCGGAAAACCGACGGCGGACCTTGATGTTGATTTTTGATGAATTAATCAATTCTATCGAACTATTCGAAATAAATATGAGACAGATTACAAAATATTTGGTTCGATAAGTGTTCGAATTTTTTTACTGCAACTCTGCGCGGTGGAATTTCACCAACTTTTAACATCGACAAACCCAAATAATCACTAGACACGGATTTGAAAAAAATTGAAAAATCTCGTTATGAATTTCGTACATTTTTTTTCTGAAAAATGCAGTGCGACTTTATGTCGAAAATAATTTTTCTTCATTTGTCGCTACTTCTCTAGTGTTTTATATTCAAATTAATAAACAGAAATATTACTTCAGGTTCGATACAAAAAAATTGAAAAATTCCACCTGGAGAGTTTGTCAAAAAAAGATTTCGGACGAACTAGGTGAGCCGCTTTTTTTAACTCCGTAAAGAACTTTTAAATTATTTTTGTGTAAATTTTCACTAAAGTTCGTGAATTTTTCTCAACTCAACTCCAAGGTCGTAAGTTTCCAGCCTACGCCAGTTACCCCTCAAACTATCGTGATCAACAAGGAATGTAAAACAATAGACCACAAAAAATACCACACGATTACTAGCGTCATTGTTCCCACGAATCTATCAATGATTTTCATATTCATCAACCAACGCCCTGACTTCTCAATCTTCAAAATATCACTACTTTCCCCGCGGATTTCCGAAACCGATAAGTGGAAATTTCCCCGGGTTTAGCCGTCGCCTCGATAAAATAAAATATAAAAAAAAAGTAAAGTCAGATCTCTACGAGACGACGCAATTTGCGGTTTTTCCGGTGGAAGTATTGCTGTAAGTGAGTGAAGTTTTTCGCGGTTGTGGCTGCATACTCATCGTGGTATCCAAGAATTCCTCATCCTCGTCCTCGTCCTCGTCCACGTCCTTGTCTTTTCCGGGAGCCCGAGTGTCGTGAACGTACCGATCGATCATGTTTTTGTCGATGGGCGGTAGGCTCGAGTGTTTGGCGCGATTGTCATCGTAAAAGTTCAGGATCTCCTGTCTGGTCGAGTCGACCGTTTGGCCGCGTTGCCGTGGATAAGTTCCGACGACGAAGCCGACGTTTTTCCGTTCGTACGGATTCGCCGTGGGGACATCAGGAAGGAAACCGACTCGCCGTTCGATTCGACGAGCTTGAGGATTCAAATTTTCCATGGTGAAGCCCATTGGAAAGGATTTTCGAGCCGGGCCGGGCACGTCTAGGGTAGCTCGGCGATCGTTCCAATCGCCTCGATCATTATTGCCGTAGGAATATCTGTCCTGTAGCCAGCCGAGTGCCTTGCTGCGACTTTCCCTCTCGGCCGTCTCGGCCGCGTAAGATTTGCGTCGATCAGTCGTATTTTTCTCTCCATTGGCAGCCTCGTCGTTGCTCGTTGGCTCGTGGGTTTTTCCGAGCGACGGAGCCGTCGGAGCATCGGCCGCTCGTCGATTGTCGGCTTTGTCATCAACGGCTGCGTCTTTCCAGCGGGCGCTCTGCATGACGAGGTGGGCCAACTGCTGTATCGTTTGTTTGGGCAAATGTTGGTCCTCGTGTCTCGCGGGTTTGGCCGGTGTCGAAGTGTCGCAGGGTTTGTCGGGCATGACCGACTGGAGATTCAAGCGTCGCAGGCGCTCGTAATTGTCAACTTGGCCGGCGAGCAGCAGCAGATCGTCGTCGTCGTCGTCAGCGCCTGCGACGCCAGCACTGCACGAGCCGGCGGGCAACCTTCGATACTCGCACTCGCTCGAGGAGGCCTGACGTTCCGCGTCTAAAAAAGCCGCCGACAGAATTATTCCGGGATTCGGTTCGGCCCGCGACTCGAAAAGTTTCCTTCTCGCTGCCACTTCTTGGCTCATTTTTGCGATTATTCTCGCGTTCTCGGCTTGCTCCTCCGTGTGCTTCTCGATCT
>OX101784.1:61997469-62192469 GCA_944452715.1 Ophion slaviceki
CCAAAACTGTCTCGTTCGACTCCGGTGATTCCGGATATTCTTCCTCTTCTGTGGAAAACCAAGGTTTATGTTTTTTTCGGAGTGTTCTCCGTAAGAATGGATGACGTTGAAGTTTGCATCGTTGGAATGCAACGAAATATTTTTTTTTTTCATTTTCCCAATTTTCTTTGGCCGATTCGAGCTACGAAAATCAGGCAAACATTTTTTAGGATTTTTATTTAGTGATCTAGAACAAATTGGCAAATTTTATTGTAGATAATGATGAAAATCAGAAATTGAAAAGAACTTTTGTTGCGTTCCAATGATGCAAAGTACAATACCACAAGAATGGTCGGTGTACAGCCAGCGTTCTTCCAAAGCTTGTTTGGGTTTATTTGTCCAGGAATGTTCTTTATGAGTATGGCTACTGTACAGCCCGAGTACTTCGGAAACTTGTTTTGGATTTAATTGTCCAGGAATGTTCTTCGCAAGATAAGGAGGTGAGGCGTTAGCCACAATCCAAAATTAAGGGGCTATACCAGTGTGACACTTTAAGAAAAATCGATTTTTTTGTCGCCTTTTTCAACAGTTTATACTTTCAAGAATATCCTGTAAAAATTTCAAGGCCGTATCTCCAATCATTTTATTTTGCAAAAATAGATAGTTAAATCTTGAAACGCGTTTTTCTGGGAATGAGATTTTTCGAATTTGCTGACATTGTAACTCAAAGAGCAATTATCCGATTGACTTGAAATTTGAACTAAGTACTCTTGAATATATTTACTCTACAATGACGTAGAGTATTTTTGATTGAATGAAAATTGACGATTTGGCATTGAAAAAAACGAACATTTTATAGGCAAGAGAACAGACTTTTTTTCATAACTACGCCATTTTATTAGATTTTAATATTTTCGAAAATCCTACGTCATTGAACAGGAAATACCTTCCACTTTAACGACATTTTTTCCTTTTTCGGTTTCAGCTACTCAATCGGCCGGAATCATGGCAGCAGTAGACGAACTTTTTTTTGCGCCTCTGAAGGCAGCGCATAAGTCGCTTGGATCTCAATATTTTTCTATGAAAAAATTATGTAATATAGGTCAAATGTAGCCAAATATATTCTTAATTTTCCGCAACATTTAATTGAGTACTATTCTTCCAAAAAATTCCCGAAAATCACCCAAATTTTCAGCGTTCACACTGGTATAGCCCCTTAAGTTTAAACAAATATATATGTGTTATTGTCTA
Source organism: Ophion slaviceki (assembly GCA_944452715.1). NCBI lineage: Eukaryota > Metazoa > Arthropoda > Insecta > Hymenoptera > Ichneumonidae > Ophion > Ophion slaviceki. The sequence continues at coordinate 61,998,700 of OX101784.1, forward strand.
GACTATACTGAGGCTTTACGAATTGTTTGAAATTTTTTCACCACCAAACTCCAGACATAAAAAATTGTTTAATGCGGTTAGATGGGCAAGACGTTCACGCTACGGGTGATGCCATTTTTTTGGCTATTTAGCACCAAGATAAATGATTCCTAATAAGGATTAACGCAAACTAACGTTTGTAAACATTTGGGAAAAAACCCATTTTGCCCATCGTAAACCATATATATATATATATATATATATATATATATATATATATATATATATATATATATATATATATATATATATATTCAATAGTGAACCATCAAAGGTTGATAAAAGATTACGAATCTTGGCTGGCGAATGGAGAGCAGTGCTGGCAACCTCAATGTTTGCGAGGTTGCCGTATTTCGGCAACACTTAATATTAATTAAGGATGTATGGCAGCTACTGCAGAGCCGTTACAGAACTGATTATGCAATTTGCAAAAATCGCATTTAAAGACTAAATAAAATAATTGTAGTATTCATTGAAGCTAAAAAGGAGATTTACCACAGCTCAAAATAAAACATGCGGTACAGAAAGAAGAATTTTCAATTTTTAACTGCAAATTTAGTTGCTGATTTGATGTACGTTTTCCCTGACGTTGTCGTGGTTACGACATACGAGCTAAAGAAATACGAAAACGGTCCCATTTAACTCGCAATATCTCGCAAAATATATGGGCACATGTCGATTTTTTTTTTTAACGTATCATGCATATTACAGCGATACCGCACAAAAGTTTTTTTTACAAAAGAGTACTCCGGAAATACCTTTTTTGCCAATGTAAAGGGAATTTTGGACGTACAGTCCTATGTTCCCCGTGTTAAATGACACAACTTTGAATTCGTTTTTCTCAGCATTCACGTGGGCAAATTTTGTTTTTTTAATCTCAAAAAGTTCTCGATATTTTCCTTTACAATATCAGTGAGTTTCAATTCGAACAGTAGTAAATAACTTAGTTGCCATACATCCTTAATGGCAATAATAAAAAATCTTGTCACACAAATATAAATAGGCATAATTAAGGAGCTGGCGAACAAAATCGTACTTGTCCACACTACGTAAATCCTTTTTTACTTTCTTATTTTATTTTTTGTGCCTAAAAACTGCCTCTTCCCTTAAAAAGGCAGTTTTCAACAAATTCTGAGGTGTTTAGCGCCAGGTTAAGGGATAACACCACTCTAGGATTTTTGGAAATATCGTTTTTTTTTTGCTTAAAAACTTTGGGCTCATAAAAACAATATGCAATTGGTCCTGTAGCGATTTTTTTTTCCAAAGATTCAATCATCGATTTTGCCGCAGCGTCTCGGATTTCTTTCAGGCGCCTCGTACAACTTTAAACGCGTTTTTCTCGAAACCACTTTTTTCAAACTGGGAGGACGGATTACTCGAACACCCTTGCATGGATCGATTTGAAATTTTGATAGTAGCTTCACAATTGCATTCTCTATGGGAGTACGTAGCCGTTTTTTTTTTAAATTAAGTGTAAACTTTTGTTTATAAACACTTTACTGCTTATTTTTTGGGCAAAAAATCTCTTTTTTTTTTCAAAGTGCGCCATTTTTTCAAAATTTGATAAAAAATCCCTGCGTAGTCCTATAGCTAATAATATATAGATTATAATTTTTTTTATTTTTGTTCCAGGTCTTATACTTTACGAGAAAACCGTCGTCCCGTGAAGCTATTTGTAAAAAACACGTTTTTCAAGATGGGCTCTGTCGCCGCCATTTTGTATGGAAATTATAATAAATGTTTTTTTTTAAATACTTTAATATGTGTTAAATAAACCCTCTAAAAATAAATCCTATTTCTTTTTTTCGTTAAAGTGGTGTTATCCCTTAATTAAAAATATTTCGGGAGCTAATAAAGGTTTGCATGAAAAACCACGAAAAATTAAAATTAACATTTTTTTCGTAGGGTAGACAAGTCCGGTTTTGTTCGCCAGCTCCTCAATTATAAATTACTGAAAATTTCAGTCTGAGTTGTATGAAACATTCGCTGACGCATCTTTTTTGTTCATATCAATCATCGATTATGTTATACTTCTTCAATTTGATAGTAACACAAAAGTTTTTGTTATTTTATTGCACTTTAATTATAAATTTTATGAAAAATTAGCATCTAGAGAATAAATATATACCTTGTATGCATTTTCTTGAGGGTCATTGAGAAAAAAAACTTCATAAACCGTCATTCGACTCAACCGGACCGCTCCCACCTCCTTAATTAAACGGAAGTATAACTTACGAGCGAGATGCCAAATAGGAGAGAGCGCCTCGGTCCTTATCAGGGACTCTATGGGCTCGCTGTACTTGTTGAATCGCATTTTCAGATTCTTGCTCGTTTTCACATCCTTCGGAGGCGACTTAACCGGCACCGTTGCATCTACGCCAAGCATAACATTCGTGTTACCCCTTGGATTGGAATTGGATGAAAAATTAAGTTTTTCGACGTCCGAAACTTACCGACGGTATCGACGCCGTTGTTCTCGTCATTCAAGCTGCACTTTTTGTCCTTGAGAACTTTGTCGATGATCTCGTAATACTGTTCGACGCCCGATCTCGTGCCGGCTTTCTGCGCCTCGCGACGACAAACCAGCACGTGCTTCATTCTCGACCTGCACTGCTTGGCGGACACGGCGTAGCCTTTCTTCCTCATGTACCTGGCGATTGGGGTAGAATATCCATAAGTCGAATTACCATTACGGATTATCCATAAGTGAATATCCATAAATACGAATATCCATAAGTCCAATAGCCATAAGTGAATATCCATAAGTGAATATCCATAAGTCGAATATCCATAAGTGCCAATATCTATAAGTGAATATCCATAAGTACGAATATCCATAAATGAGTGCCAGAAATGGCGGGAAGTAGAGGAAAAGTGAGTATAGAGGGAAACCAAACAAATACAAAAAAATTAACCCAAACAAACTCACTTATCTCTACCTCCCGCCATTTCTAGCACTCATTTCTACTCTATACTCACTTGTGGATATTCATACTTGTGGATATTCGTACTTATGGATATTCGTACTTATGGATATTCGTACTTATGGATATTCGTACTTATGGATATTCGACTTATGGATATTCGTACTTATGGATATTCGACTTATGGATATTCATACTTATGGATATTCGACTTATGGATATTCGTACTTATGGATATTCGTACTTATGGATATTCGTACTTATGGATATTCGTACTTATGGATATTCTTACTTATGGATAGTCGACTTATGGATATTCGACTTATGGATATTCGTACTTATGGATATTCATACTTATAGATATTCGTACTTATGGATATTCACTTATGGATATTCGGCGACAGTGTACCTGGCGATGCTTTCCCAAATTGGCTGCGGCCCCTCAGCGTACGCCAGCTGCTTCTGGACCTGCTTGTCCGCCCACACGGACACTAACAGACCCGTACTCTCCGGCGTCCATTTGTACTTGATATTGTCTCCGTAGTCGCTCATCGCGATATCGCTCGGGACTCGCCCAATGTTTTTTTCCAGGGCTGCTGTTTCCTCGTCGCTGCGAATTAAAAATTGATGTCATTTTGTATAGGGAGTGAGGCAATAGTTTTAGGGTTGATTCTTTTCTGGTCTTTTTTCTAGTTGGAAATATCATTAGTTGATGGAGGAATGTTTAGTTTGATATTTGAGTTGTTTTATATGTACCTTCGTGTTAAAAAAAATGCGTTTGTTTTTCACTAAAGGTTTCACAGGGGAAAAAATTGGAATTTGGCAATTTTTTCGGGCCTCTGGGTAGATGTAGCCCTTTAACGTTTGAATCGTTGGATCGCAACGAAAATTAATATTTCTCAATTCCTGTAATTTGTCGGGGCAGAGTTTGCCTACGAAAATCCCTCAACTATTTTTTGAAATATTCATTTAGCGATCTATAATAGAAATCTACAAGAAAAGATTTCGTATAACGATCAAAATAAGGAAATAAAAATATGAAACGGAACTTTCGTTGCATTCCAAAGAGGCAAACTTTATCATAATAGCCAAGGGATTTTGGAACACACGATCGATAATAGAACGTTTCTTTGTAAATGCAAACTGCATAAAACAAGATGGGGTGGTCATTGTTGGAATGCAACGAAAATTCTTCTTTATTATATGATTTTTTTTACTACTTAAACCTTTCTTTTGCCAAGTTGAGGTTATGAACTTCTAATAAGGACCTTCAATAATGTTTCAGTGATTTTTGTAGCCTGAATTCACCAATAAAGTTGGGCAATACGAACCCAATTCATCCAACAAAAAAAAATCTTGGTGCTGGCAAAATTCGTATGATTTTTTGTCAAGTGCCTATTCGTGAGACCAATACCAACCTATATTTCAAGTTACTATATAGGGTTTTCAAATAAATTTTAATTTCGTAGTAAGTGTCGTTAGCATTTCATTTGGGAAATTTTACCTTTTTTTTAAATAACTGTTATAAATTAATTCAGTGATATATCGACAGCAGCGAAAACGAGCTTGTTCGACGATGCTGAAGTTTGCATCGTTGGACTGCAACGAAATTAATTTCTTTCTGCTGATTTCGCCTACAAATGTCCTTCACCCATTTTTTAAGATATTTATTTAGCGATCTTCATTATAAATCTATAAAAAAAGATCACTTATAGTAATAAAAATATGAAAAATAAAGTGTAAAACGCAACTTTCGTTGCGTTCCAACGATGCAAACTTCAACACCATGCTTGTTCGAACTACCCTAGTACATTTCGTTATATATGCGGAGAATATGTTATGCGAAAATTTAGAAAAACGATTACCGATTTCGTGAAAAGTGCTTTTTTTTCTTCTTATTTCGGGATGGAAATAAAGGATGAAGACAAATTCGCAGAAAATCTTGGTTTTGTCAGCGAAGAGCAAGGAGAACGCTTCCGCCAAGCATAAAAATCATGGAGGTAGGTGTCGGGAAAGACGGGACACGCACTCATGATGGCTGATATGATATTGAAGTTCGCATCGTTGGGCTGCAACGAAAATATATTTTTTTCATACCGCCTTGTTCTTTTCTGGTAGATTCAGGCTACAAAAATCACTGAAACATTTTTGAGGATCCTTGTTCGATATCTATTAGCAAGACCCGCGAAAAAGATTTTATAGAATAATAATAATAAAGAAAGGGAAAAAATCAACAACAATTTTCGTTGCATTCTAACGATGCAAACTTCAAGGCCATATGGCTGATTACGTTTGGAGCTTAATACGTCACTGCCTCTACAAGTCTCACTCAAGGAAATCATGAAAAAGAAGCTTACTCAATGTGAAAATATTTAATACAACTTACATTTTTCAATAGAATTAGATTTTATTAAAGAACTGTACGTTTTCGTGTTTATATGTAGAATATCAATATTGAGTGTTAATGTATGATCAATACAGACATAAGAATCAAAAGAAATATGCAGTTTTTGGCACCAAATCAACTGTTGAGCTGTGTAATTGATGCTATTTCAGAGATGTGTGAATATTAAATCGGCAGTGAGTTTAGCAGGGTTGTTGATAGTTTATTTCACTCGCTTCCTGTGTTAAGATTGGTATGAAGAATATTGAGCCTGGAGTTTGCTTAAAATAGAAATGCTATGGAAGTCAAGTGGAATACTTTTTTATTGACCAAATTATTTTTGGCCGATTTAAGCTACAAAAATCAAACAAACCTTTTTACACATTTACGACTTTACTTTTTGCAGATTTACGACTTTGCAAGAAAAATTAATTTGCAAAAAACGTTTGCAATGACAATAAACGTAAATCGATAAAAAATAATAAGAATAAAATTGTTGCATTCCAACGATCCAAACTTCAACGTCATTGGAGCGCACTGATAATGATTTTTAAAAATTTCTCACATTTCATTCAGCAGAATCGGAATACAAAAACTAGTTGAACTGTAACTGAATTCGAATGAGTTTTTTTTATTTCTCACATTTCTTTTGGCAGATTGGGGCTACGAAAATCATTGAAACTGGAATCAAATTGAAATGGAATGAGAATGATTCTTTTTATTTCTTACATTTCTTGCAACAGATGTCTGCCACGTAAATCAGTCCAACTGGAATCTGATTGAAATAGAAAGAGAATATCTTTTCATTCCTTACATTTCTTTCAGCAGATTTTTGGTACCAAAAACAGTCGAACATTTTTCAGGACACTTATTTCGAAATTTACAACCAAAATCTGCAAAAAGGAGTTTTATATAATAAAACAAATAACTAAATAAAAATGGGAAAAGCGATTTTTGTCGTATTTCGACTATGTAAACTTCACCACGATACGAAATGGATCTCGTGCTATTGAACTACTATTTGCATCGTTGGAACGCACAGATAGTTCGGCTTTATTTTTTTTAATTTCGTTATTTATATTATAATACAAATTTTTCTTCATTAATTGAAATCGTAGATCACTCCTGAAGATAGGAAAAATCATTTGAGTGATGTTCCTACCCTAAGTCAGCGAAAGAAAATATGAGCAATTAAGGGGTCTTCTCACTTTAGACGCTAAAAAAAGGCTATTTTCATGAATTTCTTGATAGATTTATATTATAGATATTGATATAAAAGTTGTTCGATTTAACAAATAGACTTTCGAAATACATTTAAAAAAATGTTTTTATGTATTTATGTAACCCAAACAAACTTTAAATGCGTTTTTCTCGAAGCAACGTTTTTCGACGGCTTGGTGATAAAATCTTCGAAACTACTGAACCGATCCTTATGAAATTTCAACCACATATCCTTTACAACTATAGCTAAAGCGCACATCAAGGATTTTTAAAAATTTAGATTATTTTTTTGCCAAAAACGGTGAAAAAAACACGTTTTTTTTTTGTTTTTTCGAAAAATGTCCGCCATTTTGTTTCAGATGATCCATCATCGAGATTTCATCAACAGCGCAGACCTATAATTTTTTAACTACCATTTTCGTCTATAAATAGTGACTTAAATAAATGAAAACAATTTTTTAAATGTATTTCGAAAGTGTATTTATTAAGGGGTTAGGCCACAGTAATAAGTATAAAATCATGTGCGAATTTAGCAATTTTTTTTTGTATGAAAAAGTGATTCACTCATAAAATTAATTACACATCTATTTAGTATGAATATCAAGCTGTTAGAAAATATTTTTTTTTTTTCTATGTACAAAATAGCCGACTACTAATATTTTCTTTTATCCTTTTTTTAGGCGCTCCGTGGTGTGACCTTTAGCATCCACAATTTTTTACCCAGAACAAAAAACAAAAATTCTCGTCAATCTACATTAGAATACCTAGAGAAGTACGTACGAAATTTAAAAAATATTGTTGTATTCAAAAGTTGTAGGTATTTGAACTTACGAAATGATATTTCAGTGAAAAATTTCGTTATACTGCTCATAAACTGCTTGTAAAATGAAAAGTTTTCGATTAATCAGAAATTCCGTACGTACTTCTCTGCGAAATGCAATTAGGAACATAAATTTTAAATTTGAAGTAAATCGAGTGAAAATTGTTGAAGTTATTTGTCATGCCAATTGGAAAAAAGCTGTTTCGAGATGTTTCGAGTAGTCGGCCATTTTGTACATGGAAAAAAAAATATATTTTTTCTAACAGCTTGATATTCATACTAAATAGATGTGTAATTAATTTTATGAGTGAATCACTTTTTCATACGAAAAAAAATGTTGAATTCGCACATGATTTTATATGGTGGTTTACATCGTTGGAACGGAACGAAAGTTTCGTTTTACATTTTATTTTTCATATTTTTATTGTTATAGGCGATCTTTTTTGATAGATCCATAATATAGATCTCTGAATAAACATCTTAAAAAAAAATTGAAGAAGTTTTGTCGGTGAAATGTGCGAAATGAAATTAAATTCGTTGTAGTCCAACGATGCAAACTTCAGCATCGTTGATTTTATACCCATAACTGTGATCTAAGGCCTTAAGTGTAACAACTTTTATATCAATATCTATAATATAAACCTATCAAAAACATTAATGAAAATACCCTTTGTTTTAGCGTCTAGAGTGAGAAGACCCCTTAAAGAAAAGTTATCTTTCGTTACATTCCAACCATGCAAACTTTATCATCATATACTCGCGGATCTATGAATTTTATCTCTAAAACGGACCTAAGAATTTTTATGAAACAGAATGATCCTCCATTTTTGGGTACCGAAAAGCGATTCAGCTGGATCTTGATTTTGGGGTACCTCATTAGGAGGATTTGAGAATCCCGATATGGATTCATTTCTACAATAATACCAACCGATAATCTACCAACAAGAAAATACATTTTTCTCCCCCGATATGATGTTGACATTTATGACGTTGAAGTGTGCATCATATGCAATTAAATATAATATTTTTTAATTCCCTTAATTCAAAAAAGGAAATTTATAAATTTAAGGGAATTCCCTTAATTTATTTTGGCAGATTTTGCCTCCTAAAATCCCACAACGATTTTCTAAGATACTTATTTATCGATCTACAATATAAATTTACAAAAAACTATTTCGAATGATAATGAAAATAAGGAAATTGGAATATAAAAAAGAACTTCCCTTGAATTCCAACGGTGAAAACTTCAACAACATTGAAGTTTCCATAGTTGGAATGCAACGTAAATTCATTTTTTTTCATTACTCCCATTTTTCTGTAGCTGTGTTAGATAATGAACATCACTTAAACGTTTTTATGTTTCCATATTAGAATCTTGCAACTTACGTTTGTAAAAAAAGGCTTTGGATAATAGCTAAAATATAGAAATAAATTATGAGACAAAAAATCGTTGCTTGCCAATGATGCGAAATTCAACATATCCCCCGATTCCGCAACCCTATTAATCTTAATCCTTTGGCTCTGCTCTACAAGAATAATGATGAAGCTTGCATCGTCAGAATGCAACAAAAGTTCATTTTCCTTCTACTGCTCACATTCTTTTCTCCGATTTAGGATACGAAAATCACCTAAACATTTTTTTCATCTTCATCAAAGATCCACGAACGGTGTCAAAAAAATTATAGATCATGATGATAATCATGAAATTAAAAAAAATAGAAAATAACTTTTCCGGCGTTCCAACGATGCAAAATTCAAGTCCATTTAGAATGTTTGAAAAAAATGTTGAATTTACATTTTTTTTATGCACTCTGCCTTGTAACCAACGGAAAGCAAAAAAGTAAATTTGTTCGCTGGCCTGATTTTAGTTTTGCGAATTTTAGCTGGAAAAATACTTCGAACATTTTTAATATACTAACTTGGAGATCCAAAAACGAAAGTTGAAAAAAAATTAAAAATGAAGAAATTTGATATAATTCGAATAAAGGAATAAAAAATTGTATATGTATTTTTTACTTTCCGATGATGCGAACTTCAACACCATAACGAAATTCACCCACGTATCAACTCTCTCTCTCTCTCTCTCTCGCTCAATCGCGTCCGCAAGCCTATTCATCCGGCCATTTGCGGAACACAATGGAATACAATATAGCGCAATAACTTTTCACGATCCTTCCGATAAATCGAAAACGCTAACCGTCCGATCGAGACTATCAGCCGCGCACATACGATCAACGAAAATTTGCAAAACTTACTCGCTTTTTTTATCCTCGCGTACAGCGGTCAATTTGAATGTCGTAGAAACGCGAGATTTTCGACAATGCACTTTCACTACACAACGAAACATGCGACGAACTCGGCTCGGATGATAAACTATGACTTTGGTTGGAAAAAAAATTGAATGTGTATACGGGAGCGTTGCATTTTAGCGTCGTAGCTTTCGGAGCGTCTTCGCTCGTCTCTCTCTATCGTTCTCAACGGTCGTCGAGGCCGGTTCAAATTTCGGTGGTGCGCGACAACCGTAGGCGGGGATGCTGCGTGGGTTACAGGGAGAGAGTGCGAGGATATTACGTTATCGTTGTTTTTTTTCTTTTCGTTTGCACGCCACGGGACAGCGAGCAACAGGTTGAAACACGAGTAATGGCGCAGCGCCACGACGGCGCGTGGCGAGTATCGGTACTTTTGTTGCCGGCACTGTTTTATCGACAGTCGGTAAGAATGTGTTCTGTAGCCGGTACAAAAACTGCTTTTCCATGTAGCCGTAGACGAAAGTGCGGGCGGCAAAAAAGGAACATTTAATCATTGGCGCTGGCTTACCAACGGTCGATAAAGAATCCTAACACTGTGTTTCCAAAATACGTGGTCGTGCTTTTTTTCATCGAATTTGAACGTTAGCCGCTACGTTTTACTGCCGGTCGGTAAGAACGTCCTGTCGTTTGTTGAAGTAGTCGTGCTTAAACCACACAGGGTTGCAAATAATGCATTACTTTTTGTAATGCATTGGTATTTTCATTACTCATTACTTCACATTTTTTAGTAAAAAAAATCATTACCCATTACATTACATTCAGTAATGTAAAAAATTTCCATTACTCATTACGTTACGTTTTGTAATGGAAACAATTGCCATTACTCATTACATTACATTTTATAATGCAAACAATTGCCATTACTCATTACATTGAGTTTTGTAATGGAAAACATTTTCATTACTCATTTAATTAAATCTTGTAATGTAAAAAAATTTCATTGCTCATTACATTACATTTTGTAATGTGAAATATTTTCATTACCCATTACAATGTAATGGGCAATGGCATTTTTTTACATTACAAAGTCCAATGTAATGGGTAATGAAATGTTTTTACATTACAAAGTCCAATGTAATAAGTTATGGAAATATTTTACTTTACAAAATGTAATATAATGAGTAATGGATTTTCTTTACATTGCAAAATGTAATGTAATGAGCAATGGAATTTTTTACATTACCAAATATAAGGTAATTTGTATTGGAATTTTTTCACATTACTAATGCAATGCAATGTAAGAAATCTCCAGTACTCATTACAATGTAATGAGGATTACTATTCGTTTCCCATTAGGGGCAGCGGTTTTTGCACTGGGTCGATCTGACCCGATGGGAAACGAATAATAATCCATGATACTTTGTGATGAATAACGGACATTTGTCACATTACATTGCATTTTGTAATGAAAATGTTTCACATTACAAAATGTAATGTAATGAGTTTTGGAAATTTTTTACATCACAAATTCCAGTGTAATGAGTAATGGACATTTTTTTACAATACAAAATATAATGTAATGAGTAACGGAAATTGTTTACATTACAAAATATATATAAATATATATAAATATATAAATATATAAATATATATAAATAATGGGTAATGAAATATTTTTTCATTACCCATTAAAAAAGTAATGAATAATGCATTACTTTTTTATTACAAATTTCGCAATCCTGGATCTACCGCCTCTAGGCGCCAGTATTAGTTTTTACCGACGACCGATAAGAAACCGCTTGTCTGAAAAATGCATGCTCATTTTCCCGCAGCATTTGTGCGTTCGCCAGTATTTTACCGACGGTCGGTAAGAAGATATCTGCTTTTTCCTAAAAAATACGTTGTTGCGACCCAGTTAAGACGGAATGACACCTCATCGCGGTCGGTATGGTAGAACAATTATAGATTCCCAAAAATCTCTGAAACGGCTCTTCAGATCCCGTCGAAACTTTGCTAAACGACGTCAAATAGATAGACGAATAGCTTCCAGCCCCTCAAATTTTCTAAATTTGAGAAAAAAAACTAGATTGGCTTATGATAAGACAATCTACATTTTTTTCTCAAATTCAGAAAATTTGAGGGGCTGGAAGCTATTCGTCTATCTATTTGACGTCGTTTGGCAAAGTTTCGACGGGATCTGAAGAGCCGTTTCAGAGATTTTTGGGAATCTATAATTGTTCTACCATACCGACCGCGATGAGGTGTCATTCCGTCTTAACCAAGCGTACCTTTGGTACAGCGTATCGCAAATGTGGAGTACGCCGTACCCCACAGTACCGGTAATCTACGGGTACAGGATACCAGCGTAGTCGTGCCTCCACGGTATCGGTACCGTGGAGTTACACCGTACTGCAGTGCACGGTGGCTCCACGGTGGCGATACTGTACCGGTACCGTACTAGCACATTGGCGGTACAGCGAACCGTACGGCGTACCGGTCATGTACCAGTACCGTTCGCACGTACGAGGTGGCAACAGTAGCGGTACGGCGCTATCCACACGAGCGGTACATTTCCGATACTTGGTTAGCTGGGGAGTGTTCAGCACAATTAGTACGCCAATCAAAAGCGTTACCGACAGTCGGTAAGAAAACTCCGTATTCCTAAAAAACGTGGTCGCCCGTCTTAGTATTTTTACGCTATTCAGTATTTTTACCCTCTTATCCTATATCCACAGTATTTTTACGCTATTCAGTATTTTTACCCTATTATCCTATATCCACAGTATTTTTACGCTATTCAGTATTTTTACTGACGGTCGGTAAAAAAGCGTGTCTAAAAAAAAATACATGGTCATTTTTTCACCGCGTCTGGAAACACTCCGTTACTTTACCGATGATCGGTAAAGTAAAAAATCTTAGTTACTTTACCGACGGTCGGCAATAGTAAAAATCCCCGCCGCTTTCTGTACAAAATACGTAGTCGCTCTTCTCCCCACACCTGTACGTCGCTAGTAATCACATTGTTGTTCTATTCAGGCATCAAAATTTTCGTCCAAGTGCCCACGGAATATAAACATGAGGATACGCCACACTCTGGGTATCGTTGTCCTAACGCTGCTACATGTTCACTGGGTCTCGTGCTTCTTCGACCCTGTTACCTTGGGTGTAGGTGGCCTCGGACTCGGTCTCCTCGGTGCCGGCTATCACAAATTAATCAAATGCAAAATATTCGAATGCTGCAATGACGATCACATACCGATAAATGTAACAGGTACCGGCTGCAAAATAACATTTTCAAAATTTTCCTCGAAACGCGGTAATATTATTATCACGAATATTTCGAATATTTTTTATCTATGTTCATGCATTTCGAATATCCCACCTTAGACCTTCAGCAACTACTCGCCACGCGATTGTACGGACAGCACATCGTTCAGAGGACCGTAGTCCGCGCATTGCGCGGCTACAAGGCCACCGCCAATCCTCCCAAGGCGCTAGCTCTGAGCTTTCACGGCCCAGCCGGCACGGGCAAAAATTACGTCTCCTCGTTGATCATTTCCAGCTTCTACAAGCGAGGAATGATGAGTGACTTTTTTCACTTGTTCAGCGGCAGTACCTTTTCTCAGAGACGACTCGAGGAACACAAGGTGAAGAGAAAATATGTTCTCGCTACTTTGTAGCGGAACTTTTCCGAAGGCAAAAAAGGTTGAAGATTGGAGCGGCTGAGTTGGAAAGGGTTGCGAGAATAACTAAAGAATTTTGCAAGATTGAATGAAAGACTCGGTAGAGCAAGACTGTGTACTGGGAAAAAGAATCGGCACGGCTCTGCCTCACACGCTGCTCAGAAGCCGCAGAATTATTAAGGCCTTAGGTCACAGTAACGGGTATAAAATCATCTGCGAATTTAACCATTTTTTTCGTATGAAAAAGTGGTTCACTCATAAAATTAATTACACATCTATTTAGTATAAATATTAAGCTGTTAGAAAATATATATATATTTTTTTCAATGTACAAAATGGCCAACTACTAATATTTTATTTTATCTTTTATTTAGCCTCTCCGCGGCGTGATATTTAGCATCCACAATTTCTTACCTAGAACAAAAAACTAAAATTCTCGTCAATCTACATTAGGATTCCTAGAAAAGTACGTACGGAATTTAAAAAATATTGTTTTATTCAAAAGTTGTAGGTATTTGAACTTAAAAAAAGAATTTTCAGTGAAAAATTTCGTTATAACTGATCATAAACTGCTCATAAAATGAAAAGTTTTCGATTAATCAGAAATTCCGTGCGTACTTCTCTGTGAAATGCAATTAGGAACATAACTTTTAAATTTGAAGTAAATCGAGTGAAAATTGTTGAAGTTATTTGTCACGCCAATTGGAAAAAAGCTGTTTCGAGAAGTTTCGAGTAGTCGGCCATTTTGTGCATCGAAAAAAAAAATTATTTTTTCTAACAGCTTGATATTCATACTAAATAAATGTGTAATTAATTTTATGAGTGAATCACTTTTTCATACGAAAAAAAATTGTTGAATTCGCATATGATTTTATACCCGTTACTGTGGCCTAAGGCCTTAATTCAGTAGTATTGAAGATTTTTTAATTGCCATACATGTAAATTTCCTTTTTGCAACTGGCCTAAGACTTTCGACGAAACAGAGTGGCTGTATTGGCTGCGAGGATGCGATGCAGGGGACATATACACCTAGGAGCCAGAAAAAAGGTCATTTTTGTGAATTTTTTCAAGGAAAACTATTTGAAATTTCGGATTGGAGTTTTAATTATCTAAAAATACATACATTCGAAAATATGTTTAATTTTCTTTATTTAAAAATATCAAAAATATACAAGGATATTGTATGATCCTTGGAGCGTCGTAAAAAAAACTGCGTATACGGTACCCACTGGCGTTTCTTCAAAAATCATCTGAAAAAAAAAACAAAAAGATTATTTATTTAGATACTATAATCTAGTACTTGTCATAGCCGATTTTGAAAATATCGATTTATGACAAAATGGCGGACGTTTGAACATAAATAGTGATTTTTGGGCCAAAAATTAATTATTATTTTGCCTATAAAACAAAAACTGAGTAACGGAAAAAAATGCTATGACAAGTACTAGATAATGGTGTATAGAATAACCACAAAAACCTCAAGGCAATCGGTTCATCGGTTTTCGAGAAGTTTTGGGTACCGATTTGAAAAACGTGGTTTTGAGAAAAACGCGTTTGAAAATTTGGGAATGAATAAATCAAGAAATTTGTCAACTTACATGGAATCATCGATACCAGGCCCATAGTGTGGTAGGTCTTCTACGGTCGACGGAATGTTCATAGCTTCTAAATCGATTTTTTCGAGCATCTAAGTGTATATCTCTCTTTAAACTGGTACTCAGATTTAGGAACAAGCATTGAGGACATGTGTCACGCCTGGTCGGTAGAAATCCTACAGCCAAGTTTTCTCCTAGACGGATTGCATTTCGAGCAAAACGAAGAGATAGACGTTCGTCTTTAACTTCGCGGTCACACGTTCTGGCTAAAACACGCTGGTCACATTGACCCCAGCCATGTTTAAACGATTGCCCCGTTGACCATATCGTTCCGAATGACTCATAGAAATTTAGGACATTAGTTTCCACATCCCAGAAGGTGGCATTCTCGGTATTATATTTTAATAGAATTTTAAAATGGCGGAAAAAAATCAGCAAAGGGTGAATGTGTAAGAAAGCCCTTTTTTACTGAAACAAAAATCAGCTCTAGCAATTTTCAATTGTTTTTCATAAAATTTTAGGGTGATACTCTCGAGATACGATAGTTTAACAAAAAATAGCTCTATAGTTTGCGTCTCAAAAAAGGTATTTATTCTCATATCTGAAAAGGGTCCATTTCGGAGTGAAATAAAAAACGATAATGATGAAAAATGAGCGATTTATTACAAAACGAACTTATAGTAATTTTGGCTTAAAGTTGCGCTTGGGGTAATTTTGACCTCGGGTGGCCGCGGAGGGTTAAGGGCGATTGCTGATTTTCATGATTTTTTTACAGGATAGATTTCTTTATCATTTTTGAGCCTTAGGATACGTTTTATTACTACTTTTAGCTATAACATTGGTTTTTTGTGTGAGGAAAAAATGGCTGGCTTTCATGATTTTTTTTTAAAGGAGAGTGAGGAAAAAGTGAAAAATGTTGAAAATCGTTGAAATGGTACACTTTGAAGCAAAAAAAAAATGAATTTTCCGGAAAAAATGGCTACATTTTGCAATAAAAAAATCCTTTTTTAAAATTTTCAAAAACCTTTAAGGTCATGTTTTACACAATAAGGTTAGAAAGATTTATACCGCATTTCATCAAAATCGGTCGATTAGTTTTTTAGTTATACGTCACGCCAGTTTTGAAAATGCTGTTTAGACGACCATGCCATACCTTCGCCATTTCTAAAGATAAATAAAAAAAATACCATGTAACAGCCAAAAGTAGTAATAAAATATACCTTAAGTCTAAAAAAAGGTGAGGAAATCTTTCCATTTAAAAAAAATCATGAAAATCAGCAAATTTTTTCCTCGCCCAAATGTCCCACACACACTTATATTTAGCCACGATTTTGACACACTGGGTCAATTTGACCCGTACCCCTTCATCCACCTGCCCTTAACAACCCTTCGATCGGTTTCTATTGAAAAAATCCGGGATACACTTTAAACATTTCTCAATACGTCTGCACGATTAAAATTCGTAAAGTATAAAATTGATTTCTTGTGTGTTTACCCAGTGTGTCAACGTAGGGTTAAGGAGCTATTCGAGTGTGAACGCTGAAAATTTGGGTGATTTTCGGGAATTTTTTGAAGAAAAGTACCCAATTAAATGTTTCGCAAAATTAAGACTATATTTGGCTATATTTGACCTATATTACATAATTTTTTCATAGACAAATATTGAGATCCAAGCGACTTATGCGCTGCCTTCGGAGGCGCAAAAAAAAGTTGCTCCACTGCGGACATGATTCCGGCCGATTGAGTAGCTGAAACCGAAAAAGGAAAAAATGTCGTTAAACTGGAAGGTATTTCCTGTACAATGATGTAGGATTTTCGAAAAATATCAAAATCTAACAAAATGGCATAGTTATGAAAAAAAAGTCTGTTTTCTTGCCTATAAAATGGTCGTTTTTTTTCAATGCCAAATCGTCAATTTTCATCCAATCAAAAATATCCTACGTCATTGTAGAGTAAATATATTCAAGAGTACTCAGTTCAAATTTCAAGTCAATCGGATAATTGCTCTTTGAGTCACAATGTCGCGTGTCAAAAACGCGTTTAAAGATTTAACTATCTATTTTTGCAAGATAAAATGATATTGATATAAATGATATAAATGAAAATGATATACTTGAAAGTATAAACTGTCGAAAAAGGCAAAAATAATCGATTTTTTGAGTGTTACACTGATATAGCCCCTTAAGGCGTTTGGCCACCTTGGCCGATCGAAAAATGGGTATATTTAAAAAAAATAATAAACTCGAAAGTATGGGCTGGAATATTTTTATTTTTTTACACAACGTCAGAAAGGGCTTCAACAATAACGTTAATAAATTTCCGTTCAAAATATTAAAAAATGGCGCCGTTACGCACATTGCCGCGGAGGCCCTCCGCACGATACGCGCGGTCGTTGTCCCAGCTGTAACCCGGTCATGTCACATCAGAAAAGAAAATCAGCTCATTCGTGAGTAGTGTCGCTACAATGTAGCGTAGCGGTTTTTTTTTCGACCATCAAAAAATTATGGTGAGCCGAAGAAAAAAATTTGTATTTTTCACCGAAATTTTTCGAGCAAAAACAATAATAAAACAAAAACTAATCAAGTTATCGCAAAAATCCTACGTGACATTTTAGATAATGTATCTAAAAGTATTGTGTAAAAATTTGAAAGCAATCGGACCGATAGTTTACGATATTTCGATAGTACCAGTTCAAAAAATGTAGTTTCGAGATAACGCAGGACAGCTGCGTGAGCTAAACCGTGCGAGTTACAAACACGGATCGAACCGCACGTTCGACCGCCCCTAGCGGCTCAACCTTCCTGCCGAAAAATAACTGTAACTTGGTCAATTATGCATTTTTCAATACGTACTATGGCTTGAATTGTTCTTAAGGAGGTTGGAGCGTAAGCCACAATCCAAGGTTAAATTGTATAAAAAATCTATGTTATTGTTTAGACTATACTGAGTCTTTACGAATTTCTTAAACTTTTTTCACCACCGAACACCAGAGATAAAAAATAGTTTAATGTATGTAAATTAACGTGCGGTTAGATGGGCAAGACTTTCACACTAAGGGTTATGTATTTTTTTTTGTTATTTAGCACCAAGATAAACCATTTCTAACAACGGATTAACGCAAACTGTACCTTTTTAAACATTTAGAAAAAAAAATCCTCATCTTGCGCATCGTAAACCCTGGGCCAATAATCTCGTGACGTAAATATGAATAGGTATAATTATAAACTACTCAAATTTTCATTGTGAATTGTATAAAACATTCGTTGCCGTAGTTTTTTTTTCATAATAATCATCGATAATGTTATACATTTTCAAGTTGGTGGTAACACAAAAGTTTTTCTACTTTACGGAATGAAAATATCAAAATGCATAATTTTGCCCTTTAAGGTAGTTCCTCCGCGAAAATCTCAACCAAAAGTTTACATACCATGTTCATGTTTAAAAGATTGATAATTGGTTTAATTAGTAATAAATAAAATTAAAAACTACGCAATATTGACTCGGTATTAGTAGATAATACGATGGATATAATTTATTGCCGTAAAATATATTTTATATTGTGTTTTTGATCTACCATTGCCAGTAAACTTTTTGCCGGGACTGTCCAGGCTTTGCCCCAATTGTTTTTTTTTCAGGCTTTGCCAGGCTTTGCCAGGCTTTGCACCAAAATTGTGACGGCTTTTCATGGTTATATCTTGGAAACTAGATGGTGAATCATTCTCATTTTTTTTCACATTATTCGTGATATCTTACTCTAGCTTATCCTCGTTTTTTATCAATTTCTTAATTTTAGTTTTGACGGTAAAATTAATGATGCTCTGTTTGGCCATCATAACGCATTTGTTGCGTGTAAACCAAGCCAACTTTAAGTGTAAATATCTCAGGTTTGGGGTGGTCAAACTTATTCAAATTGCACAGATGTTTGGATAATGTATTGAATAACATATATGTTAAATTTTAACCATTTCTTAATTCGACTCTTCTGTGGAGGTACTACCTTAATTGTATAGTCAAAAAAATTAGCATATACAGAATAAATCTGTACCTCGTATGCATTTTTTGAGGTTCATTGAAAAAAGAATGAATAAACCGTCATTTGACTCAACTGAATCGCTCCAACCTCCTTAACAGTTCAGGATTCATTTTAAAAAAATGAAAAAAAAATTACATGGTGGCCAGATGCCTAAACAGGCCAAGAGGCAATCGAGTCGCCATCCGTATGCACAAGAAGGAATAATTCGCTCTCTTTACGCACAGGAAGTCATCAAGAACATCGTGATAGAGACGCTGCTGCGATGCGAGAGGTCGATATTCGTGTTCGACGAGGTTCACAAAATGCCGGAAGGTTTGTTGGACGTTCTCCTGCCATTTTTGGATTACGGTCAGCCGATATTCATCGAGTACGAGTCGCGGCGAATCCGCTTGAAGAGCAACCGCGCGATATTCATATTTCTCTCGAACGCCGGAGCTGCCGGAATACTCGACGAGATGTTGAAACTTTGGTTGAGCGGAAGGAAGCGCGACACGCTGAAGCTCCAAGACTTCGAGAACTCGATAGGCGGCAACGTTTTGAGGGAGAACAACGGTTTTTTGAACGGAAGCGCGATCGAGGCGTCGCTGATAGATTATTACGTGCCGTTTCTTCCGCTCGAGGAGGAACACGTCAAGTTGTGCGTCAGAGACGCCTTCGATAAGGATCGATATCCGGAAGCGCCCACACCATTGATGGAACAGGACGTATTGTCGACGGTGATCTACGGGCCTTCGCCTTACAACATTTACGCCACTGCCGGATGCAAGAGGCTGGAAACTAAGGTCGCCAGCGCGAGGCAAATCGATAAAGCAAGTGCCGCATGAAATCGTTACTAAATCCAATCTCGAGTAACTCAACAACACGAATCTGCGTAAACAAAAATACCGAATTTTACACGGATACGAAAAAATGTGCATGCTTTAAAAGTTATTGTTAATACTGTACTAATGAATTTGTATATTTTATTTAAATATTAAAACTGTACATTTTTTTCGATCTCGTATTCTTATTTCAGACTACACGCATCAGGGGGCACGAAATTGAGGTCTATTTTTCTTCCTTTTTCTCACCATAAATAAGTATAAAATAAGTGTATAAATAAATAACCATAAATAAGTATAAAATAAGTATAAAATCATGTGCGAATTTAACAATTTTTTTCCGAATGAAAAAGTGATTCACTCATAAAATTAATTACACATCTATTTAGTATGAATATCAAGCTGTTAGAATTTTTTTTTTCGATTTACAAAATGGCCGACTACTAATATTTTCTTTTATCTTTTTTTTAACGCTCCGCGGCGTGACATTTAGCATCCACAATTTTTTACCTAGAACAAAAAACAAAAATTCTCGTCAATCTACATTAGAATACCTAGAGAAGTACGTACGGAATTTAAAAAATATTGTTTTATTCAAAAGTTATAGGTATTTGAACTTAAGAAATTAATTTTCAGTGAAAAATTTCGTTATAACTGCTCATAAAATGCTCATAAAATGAAAAGTTTTCGGTTAATCAGAAATTCCGTACGTACTTCTCTGCGAAATGCAATTAGGAACATAACTTTTAAATTCAAAATAAATCTCGTGAAAATTGTTGAAGTTATTTGCCATGCCAATTGGAAAAAAGCTTTTTCGAGAAGTTTCGAGTAGTCGGCCATTTTGTACATTGAAAAAAAAATTATGTTTTCTAACAGCTTGATATTCATACTAAATAGATGTGTAATTAATTTTATGAGTGAATCACTTTTTCATACGAAAAAAATTGTTAAATTCGCACATGATTTTATACCCGTTACTGTGGCCTAACCCCTTAAAGAAAAACAAAAAATTGTGCCGAAATCTGCGAGCGGTCGACAAATACTTAGAGGTCGTTCAAGACCCCCAAAAATTCAAATTTTCATTAAAAAATCGATTTTTTTTCGTTCACTTCTCACCCATGAATTTTACGCTTGGCAATTTTTAAATTAACCTCGCGGAATCTCTCGCCGGTCTATGAATATTTAGTGGTCGCTCAAGAGCTTCAAAATTTCCAATTTTCGCCAATTTTTCTTACTTATCTCTTAAATTTAATCCTTTGTAAAATTTTCAAAACAATTGATCGTTTTTCTTTAAAAACAGATTTATCAAACTTACCTAACACTACTTCCCCAACAATCATAATCTTTGTTCTCATAAAATAATTCTTTAAAACTCTTGTCCGTAAATAAAATGATGTCCCCTGTTTTATCGGCTAAGAAGTGTGAGGTAAATAAAAACAATCCGTTTCTAAAGAAAAAAGGATTAATTGTTTTGAGAATTTTACAAAGTGTTAAATTTAAGAGTGAGTAGAAAAAAAATAGCGGGAATTGGACATTTCGAAGCTCTTGAGCGACTACTAAATATTCATTCGCTGGCTAGAGCTCCCGCGAGCTTAATTTTAACACTATAAAACGTAAAATTCACGTATGAGAAGTAACCAAAAGAATCGATTTTTAAATAAAAAGCAGCATTTTTGGGCGGCTTGAGCGACCTCTAAATATTTGTTGACCGCTCGCAGCTTTGGCGACAATTTTTTTTCTATTTAAAGTAGATAATTGGATGTTGAGAAAAAGGAACAAAAAATAGAGTTCAAATTTGTGCCACCCTATGCATCGCTTGTTCGTAATCTCTGAATTGTTTTTTTTTTTTTTGACAGGGGCCTCCCGACTCGACGTGACAAATTTGACAGCCCCGATACAGTCCAATTTTGTTTTTCGAAGCACCCGCCGGTAATTTCTCGTTATTGGATTATTCGGTTGAAAGGTGGACGACGAGGATAGTTCGGATATCGAAGAAAACTGGCAACATGGACGACTTCACTTTTTACTTGAATCTCACCAAACCCCTCGTTCTCGATCTTCCGAGCGCAAAAGGTTCAAATATATTGTCCAAGCGAGCGAGAAAATTGCAATGCAAAATTCTTGGAAAAGTCGCAAAAAGTCTCGAATGATTGTCAGATCGGGCTATGGCGGCTCTCTGGTTGAAAAAAGTTCAGGAAGTCAATTCAAGCTCGCCGCCGGACGATCTTCACGTCGAGTATCTCAAGCTGTTGCTCGTGACGATGCAGGAAAATGAGCTCGCCGGTGTATTCGAGAACGCGCCACCTCCTGGCGATTTGCATGACTTGGTACCCGGAGTGAAAAAAGTAATTGAACATGTACAAGAATTCGCGTGAAGAAGAAATCCGTAGACTGGTGGCAACATAAAAAAGCTTATTGTGTCGATTCGCGGCTCCGGAGATAATTTTTCGAAAAATAAGAACAGTAATAGCAACAAAATTAGTATCAATAAATAAAAGGCATTAATGTATTTCATTATTGTCAATTATTATTAACAATAATAAATTTAATATTATTCACTATTATTTTATTAAGGCCGGATATATATTTAGACACGAAGAAAATAAGCAATATTGAGGGAGTTTTTAAACTAAGAAATAATTATTCTACAATTATCAAATTATAGGTATACTTTAATAGTATATTTAAGTATACGAAACAATGTTTTTAATTAATCCATCATCGAAATGGCGAAGCTGTGGCAGAGTGTTACAGCAAGGTTGCCGCGGAAGTTGCGAATCGGCGTGCAGTGTAGCTTCCCGTAGACTTTGATTTGCAAAAAAGTTCAAACATTTTTTCAGTTGGAACATGTATAGTTTCTATGTAACGATAATTAAAATGAAGAAAATGCAAATGTGAGAAAATGGCATGCATTTACAAAAAAATCAACATTTCACGCAACATTTCTGGAAAATGTGGATTAAAAAAGTTGTTTTCTTTCCAATTTTTCAAAAACAATTCTCGTCAAGTAGAAGGTACCAAAATAAGCAATATTCCTACCAAGTTTCAACTCAATCGGCTTGATAGTTTTTGAGTAATCCTGCACGCCAATTTCGATAATGCAGTTTTGAGAAAAACGCGTTTGGAGTTCACAGCGTGAGGCACAGCGTTGACGGGCTGTAACGTTCGAAGTTTTTCGAATTTCGCTTTGAAACTTTCGGAAAATATTCTACGTAGATAGTTCCATCGTTTACAGAAAAAAAATCGATTTTTTGATCGTTGTAAATGTATATCCCGCCTTAAGGATGTTCGGTACGGGCGATACAATGTTGCCAAGCTAAACCATGTTGAAAATAAAAAATTTCAGAAAGTTCAGAATTTTATAAAATTTGGTGAACATATTCTTTAGTGCCAAATTTGACAATACAGATTTTTTCAGATTCTTCTTCTGCACAGTTATCGAGTAAGTTAACACTAAAGTTCATGTGTATAAGCATAGCGTTTCCACATATATAGGTATACATTGCGGGCATAAGAAATCTGCTTTAATGCTTAATTTTTCGATAACTAAGTATAAGAAAATTTTGAAAAAATGTGTGTTTTCGCACTTAATGTTGAAGAACATTATCACCAAATTTGATCAATTTCTTAACATTTTGACTTTTGTACCGAAACTCCTTAAATGTAATTGATACTCATTTAAGATTATTGATAAATATTATTTCGTAACAATTAAAATTGCATACATATTTTAAGTCTTTAATATCGACAATTATTAGCATCGACTATTCTTATTATTTTCATTATAAATATTATTAATAATAAATTAAATATTACTAATATTACTAAATATTATTTTAATATTAATTTCAATTAATAATCATTTTTAATTTAATGAATAATAATTTACGATTATTAAATATTATTCGGTAATATTTAAAATGACCCAGATATTTTTATTCTCAAATATCGAATGTCAACAATAAAGCGACGTCAAATATTGCAAACGTCAAATTCCATTTTTTGTCCAAAAACGTATGTAACTGAAAAAAAAATTCTTTCGACAGGCGCAAGAGATACTGCACTTGACAAGAACCGAAAAGTCTACGGCCCAGGGTGACAAGTCAATGACACGAGCCTATCCGCCCGTCGTGACATCGATCGGTGGTGACCTGTGCGAGTACGTTGCCGTTCAGGAAATTCCAAGCTTCGGAATCCACGGCTACTACGCGCTGTCGACCGAGCCTCTGCCGAAATGGGCGAATTCCCGGCCTGCCGTGGTCGCCGACAAAACGGCAAAAGAAAACGAAGAGAGTGCGAAAAACGCAACGTCGGGATTGAAAATCGGCGAAAGTACGAAGAAAAAACACGAAAGAACGAAACACAGCGAGAAGTCGTTACGAAAAATATTTCAGTAAGATATCCGAGACTACGACTTTTTTTTCACATTGAAATGTCGCTGTGGAATATTTTGTTCGAAGGGCACAGAGAAGCGAAATCGCCGGTGTCGAGACGCGACCTTGCTGGGGAAGAAGTCGCTACATCGATCGGCTGATCGACGAATCTCGTAAGAATACCGGCATCCATCGATTAGAGAATTTAGTCGAGGTTCTTCATTGGGTTTGGTGGAATTCGTATCGTATCGTCTTCGATAATAGGGATGTTGCCTATTTTTGGGAAAGTGTTTGAAATTGTTCACATATAGGGTAGCGTGGTCCGAAACCGACCGGTGGTCCCATACCGACCTCTCCATGTTTCTCAGTACTTGTGCTGCAAACGAAACTGTCGGTGGTGGCATTTGAAAGCTCTCACAACACCGACAATTTCGAGGTAGAGAGCCATCTTTTTCTCTCATTTCATTCTATGGTTTTGCGTCGCGTTGTGTTTTGACAACGCGAAAGTTCATTTTTGAGCTGCACGGAACTGCGGTTCGAAGTGTTTTATTTTTTCTTAAAAAATCCAAAGGTAGGTTGTTTTGGTTGCTTATGGCCTAGACTTGAACACGCACTAATAAATTTAGATCATTTCCATCGTTGTCAGTAAACGGCAAGGCATTGCTTGAAAAAAGTCTTGGTGGTCCTAAACCGACCGCCAATGGGTGGTCCGAAACCGAGCCCCACGTTTTTGCGCACTAAAGATTTTCTAGCGTGTTTTTGGTGGTCAAACTGTGATTTAATGACGTCTGACGGTAATTACACATGGTTGTTTTAGAAATGGGGCGATCGTTCCAACGTCTAAAGCCAAAACGAGATCCGGCGATTCTGCGGCGAACACTTGGTGCCACGGCATTAGGACCCGTCCGTCGGCTGTTCACAGTTATTGTGAGGCAGAAGAGAGCTCAGACAGCGATTGAAATTGTAATTTTTGCATTAAGCGAGTAAAATTGTAATCAATGCATTCATTCCATTGTATTTCCTAAGAAAGGCCTTAAAATTTTCTAAAACAAATTTGAAAATTATTCCCGAATCATATTGTTTTGCTAACAAGTTGCAAAATAAATTCAAAATGTTGCCTTTTCCTTTGATTCGCTGTAAAAAAATAGGGGGTCGGGTTCGGACCACGATTTTTGAGAATGAACAATATGCAGACTTTCATTACGGCCTCGGTATCTTAAACAAACGGTACCCGAAAACATCGTCAAGCTGCTCAAAACTTAGAATAACGTCCCCTCTAAAGAATCAAAATTTGGTTTGAACAAAAAAAAATAATTTGATGCACTTTTGTTGCCTTTTCTGGTTAGGCGGTCCGTTTCGGGTAGGGTAGCGACTATATTATGTAGGGTAGCGACCCTACATAATATATCGTGTCATTTGACGGCCCGTGACGTCATACTTTGCAAAATACGGATCTCTAAACAAACACGATAACAAATATTTAAGAATGAATAAGTTTAAGGATGAATTCTAAACTCTATTCCATAAAAAGCCATAACGACATGGAATTCATGCACGTGCACGAAATGGTGTCAATACTAAATTATTTAGGTGTCGACACCGAAAACAGCCTCGGTCCAGATCAGTGTTAAAACCGTTTCTTTTTGGTGTCGACACCCAAATTAGTGTTGACACTTTTTTAATGGATGTTGACATCCAAAACAGCGTAGGTCCAGATCAGTGTTAACACCGGTTTTTTTAAATAAAAAAAGCCCGAAAATGTCAAGACAAATGCGATACAAAGGAAAGTTTACAAGAAAAAAGGCGCTTGCTAAAAGACCGAAAGCTGTGGCAGCCATGTGTCAAGCAAATGCGGCTAAACGCGATGAGAATAGCCATAACCTCAACGATCAGCAATAAAAATTGTCTGTCGATGCACGTCGGATCGTGGATTTACATCTTGTCGACAGTTTAAATTGTATTCGCTGTAACGAAGACAAATACTTGCATAAATACATGCATAAATTGAACAAATTAAATTTGTTTGCAGAATAAATTTATTTCACATCCATCTCAGAATTACTAGAACTCGGGAAAAAAACACGCTTCGAGTTCCCAGACCACGCGCCGATCAGCTGGCTGCAGCGTACACTGTTGCCAATCCGTTAAATGGTTGGGCCCAAGTTCGGTGTGGAATAAAATTACCACTTTTCATAAGTTGATATCTCTGAAACGTATTGCGTACACGTGTGTTTTTATTTTGAAATCCTAAGATCCGTTTAGAACCTATATCGAGAAATACGAGCAAACTCCTATCGGTTTACGTGTTAGGTATAGGGATCGCGCACAAAAATACCCATATTCAATCACACTTATCTCATGAACTAAACGGTGAATCAAATTGAATTTTTGGGCATCAGTCCACGAAGGTCATATCTACACCATACTCAGATTTCAGCCAATTCTTAAGATTTGACCAAAACTACAGAACTACCTTAACACAAAGTAAACAGCAACAGTCTAGTATAAGCAGTATGCTTAGAGCCCGATTCGTTCGTCTATTGCAAAGTGTCACGTCATGAGCTCTAATTGGTGCTCTTTGTCACGTGACTTATAGATATTTTTTACAATTTATTTAACTAAATTTATCTACAATTTTCACAAAAATAAAATGAAATAGGCACTTCCGAGCATTACTTCAAAGATAAGCTATCACCTCATAACAATACTTTTTTATTCTTGGATACTGGCAACATCCCTATTGTCCGTAGCTCATCTGGTGGGAGATCTCGATCTAAGCGAAGCTGACGCTCTGCTGCATCACTATCGCGACACCAAGTTCCGACGAAAGAAGGATTCCAGCGCGGGAAGCGAATCGAAAAAGGCGTGCGCGATATCGTCGAGACGAAGGAGGGTGGAGACCCGACTGGATATGCCACCATGCGCGTTAGTCCACTTTTTTTGAGTCCGAAACTTAACGACGATCCTCCGTGGCCAGCAGCGAGGGCCAATACCGAGATGGGTGACCGCTCAGGCGCCCAGTTTTATCGAGTTTCCGGATGGTCACGCGCAACCGGAAACTCGGTGATAACGTAGCCTGTATCGGTCACGGGAAAGGGATTGAAGAAGCGGAATGGCGGACGACGCTTATTTGGAACGTGGTCTTCAATGTTTCAGATTTGTTCCCGAAGATAACGACTATTCGCGATACGATTATCCTCCGGAAACCTTAGGTGAGGCCCTAGCGCTTGCGACTGTCGGAATAACTTTCTACCGTTTTTCCGTCCGATGGAGCTGATGAAATTTCCGTGTCGCGCAGGACCGCGAACTTGCGATCCACGGAATCTCGACCTGAACGAAGCCAGGATTGCCGGAGAGGATGGTGAAGTTTATGACGAATACGACGAGGATTATTGTCCCTGCGTGCACTTTGCACCAACTCATGGCCAAGGTTTTTATCTCAACACGCTTAGTACACAAATTACGCAACGCAAAATTTCCCAATTTGTTACCCCCTCCCCCCACGTAACGGGACCGTAACGCTCAGCCCGAACCACCTCCCCCCCACTATTCCGTTACGTAACGGGTGCTTCGTCGTCAATAACTGCGATTTTTCTCATAGACATAACTAATTATGCGAGGATCGGGTTTATACTCATTTTATGAAGTATATATTCATCTAGTTTTATTCCAATTTTTATGAAAAAATCTTGCAAATTAACCAAGATATATACCTTGATTTGACGACGAAAAAAAGTCTCTCCATTGTCCGATCGGTATCTTTATGAAAGGTTATCTGTAAATTAAAAATCAACAATTTATCGATATCTATACAAGTGTAGCTGTCGTTATGCGTAGCCGTTTTTTATCTTGGTTTTTTTTAAATGTCGACAGTTTGGACATTTTTTTATATTTTCAAGGCCCTTTTTCTGTATTCAAGCAGTCCTTAAAAATAGTAATTATCAAATGTTTAAAACGCGCATACGTACAACCTTAGTCACTGCGATTAAAAAAATGTTTTGAAAAAAATTGAAAATCGTTTGATAAGTTTTTAAGTATTCGCTCGGACAAGGGTGAAAAAACTAGTTTCGAGAAAAACGCGTTCAAAGTTTTCGTTCCGTGTTTCTTGATATAAAGTTGTTTTTTCTAGAATATTGATACTTACATTGGAGTATCCAGTCGCGGGCGATATGACGGTTCTTCATCTTCATGATAGTTGACAAAATAATAAGAGCCTGTACTTTATCTATTGTAAATGATGCCACACCCGTAGGGACTGAGGGCACTAACCGGTTGCGCTACCTGTCCTCACTAAAGTGACTATAACTCCGTCAATTTTCGGACTTGTGAATAAAAATGTTGCCAACATATTTTTCAATACATGTACTTTCAAGAATTATAAAAATAAAAATAAATTCCTTCAAATTTTGCTTGGGGGATGTGGGAAAGCTACTGTGCACAGTGACTTTCCCCCTCAACTGACATTGCGTATAGAAAGCTGTCAGCTGTCCACGGTAAAATTGCACGCGAGGTTTAAATAAAAAAAAACTTGAACATGCAGAAATTTTGCTATTGCTGGCAGATTTAGAATCGTGACGTAACGCAAACCTTGACCCCCCCCCCCCCCCAATTGCGTTACGTAATTTGGGTACGGCCCCTTACTTTAAAAAATTCAAATAGAATCCAATATTGAACAAAATTCTCCAATATCACCTGAAATATTCCAATATGAGACGCAATTCTGCTATGTGGAATGAAATTTTGCAAATGAACTAAAATTTTCCAACCTCAAATAAAATGTTCCGATATGGAATGAAATTTCTGGTAATTATATAGTTTAGTGACTTATATGTATGTGTATATATATATATATAACTGGTAATTATATAGTTTAGTGACTTTTCCTAAATATGGCGCTAAAATTTATTTTTCGCAATTTTTAACTATAAAACAACATAAATAATGGTGGAATGTCGGGGGGAACCCAAACAAACAAACTACGAATTGTTTTTTAAGTAAAAAATGAATTTTCAAAATTCCTAATTTCGTTCGATATTTCAAGTGAAATTCCTAATGAGTGTTCGAACCGTTACTTCTATGTCTTTATTTACATCGCTGTTATATATTGTGTGTTGTGTGTAACGTCCTCGGTCTTCTTCCCACGACGAAAACAGAAACGATAATAGTGCGAATATTCGAAAGAGTCTTATGTGTTTTATATTCTTCGTTTCTTATTCTTATATTCCATTTTATGCAACGTGCTTCGATTTGTGATTCCAAACGGAATGTCTTGGGTAATTTTGGAGTTTTTCGGTTTTATTCAATTTTGTGTAATGAATATCTTGTTCAAAGCATTGTTATTCCGCACAGTTCTATCAACTCGAAGGTATGGATGCGAATGAGAATATTGACGAAAATTCAGTATGTGCCGAGTGCATTTCAACGAATGATTTCACGCATTTTTTTCAATCATTGCATCATCGAACGTGGAAAATATTACCAATGATGTACCAATGTACCGAATAAATGCTTAAAAAAAGTAACAAACCCTGAAATTCGCAAATTTTTACAATTTTTTCAAATGTATTTTTTTTCGTAAAAATATCTGGAACCTAAAAAACATAACATCATTATTTACACCACAAAAAAACGGTAAATCGCGAAAAATACAATCGGAGGCCATTTTCAGGAAAAGTCACTAAGCTATATAATTACAAAATTTCTCAATATTCAACGAAATTTTCCGGTCGAAAACGGAGTTTACCAATATGAAACGAAGATTTCAAAATGAATTGAAATTTTTCAACACGGAATAAAATTTTCCTACATGAAATGAAATTTCCCAATATGAAGCGAATTTTTTCGGTATGAAACGAAAGTTGCCTGGATGTCATGAAATTTCTCGATATAAAATGAAATTGTTCCCTCTAAAAAGAAATTTTCCAGCATGAAGAGAAATTGTTCAACCGGAAAGGAAAGTTTCCAATGTGACATAAAAAAATTGCTGATATGAGACGCAGTTCTGCAATATGAACTAGAATTTTCAAAATGAACTGCAATTTTCCAACATGAAATAGAATTTTCCCATAGAGAATGAAATTTTCCAATATAAAACGATATTTTTCGGTATAAGACGAAATTTGCCAGGATGTCATGAAATTTCTCGATATAAAATGAAATTGTCTGCTCTAAAAATTAATTTTCCAGCATAAAGAGAATATGTTCAACCAGAAACGAAAGTTTCCAATATGACATAAATTTTGCCAATATGAGGTGCCATTCTGCAATATGAACTGTAATTTTTCAACATGAAATAAAATTTTCCTGTATAGAATGAAATTTTCCTATATCAAACAAGTTTTTTCAGTCTAAAACAAAATTTGCCAACATGTAATGAAATTTCTCGATATAAAATGAAGTTGTCCAATCTTAAAGAAAATTTTCCCGCATGAAGATAAATTTTCCAGCACAAAAAAAACGCTCCAATATAACGTGACATTTTCTAATACAAGACGCAATTTTGCAATATTAAATGATATTTTCAAAATAAACTGAAATTTTCCAACACGAAATAAAATTTTCCTATAAGGAACTAAATTTCCCAACATGAAACGAAATTTTCCGGTCTGAAATTAAATTTTCCCTTCTGAAGCAATGTTTTCCAATATAAAATGTCACTTTCTAATATGCATAGAACTTGTTTAATATGTAGTGAAAAACTCGAATATAAAATGTAATCTTCATACTATGCGATTGAATTTCCCAATATCAAACGAAAATTACGAATAGTAAACGACGTCTTTCAATACGAAATGAAAACTTGCCAAACGAAACAATTTTCTTCAATATGAAATGAAATTTCCAATATGAAATTCAATTTGCAACACTAGTTCTTCTATCGTGATGCAAGATCTCACGAAAGCAGCATTGAAAAAAGCTCCAATTGCGTGAAAAATATCAAAATTGTAACGTTCACATTGATCTAAAGCGCCATTCCGAATCTTAAGGTAGTCGTATCGCCAAGCTTCAAACCATGGGATTTTCATAATTTTTTTTGAGCTTCACTAAATATATTAATAATCGTCTCTGTAAAATTTCAGGGTCATTTATCGACCTAATTACAGAGAAAAGAAATATTAAAATTGCGTATTTTTGTGAAGGAATTCCGAGACGACATACAAAAACCCAATTTCCGGTCGCTACAAAAGTGTACATAATAGTGGGAATCCGTCAGATTCTCAAAAATAATCAGATTTACATACTTAACACTTGTAGTAATCCAATGCTCTTAGAAAGAATTACGCTTATTGACCTAATTTTTATGTAATATCAAGTTTAATTTAAACTTCCGGTATTGGATTTATTACCACTTGCTACGATAAAGAGACGTGACAGCAAGGCAACAGCTGACTGCAGTCCTAACCTCATCTCACTCACTCGAATTTCCACACATATTTCATTTTTAACCGACATATTTCGCCGACACAAATTTTCCACGCTTTTTACCAGTCGTGGCCCGAATACAATGCTTTATATTTCCCGCACCTGACATTGTTTTGACAGATCGACGTTGAAAAGCATGGAGGTAAAACTCGCCTGGTTGAGTAAAAAGAGACGGAGATAGAACCAATATTGGCAAATATCAAACCTAGAAATACTGCGCGAATCTTTGGAATAACTATTTCTTCATTTTTCCAATGAAATTTGAACATTCGTTAAACAGTTTACACATGTAAAATTCAGTTATTACAATTTTTTATTTTTTGCATACGTTAAAAATATAAATTGTACAAGTATTAAGTATGATCAGTGGTATGACTAGTGTGAAGCGATAGGACTACCTTAAAGTACCACCGAATTATATCGAATTTCCACTACGAATGTGCGCGTCTACTTATCTCCGATTTTCTCATATCTCAGGACACGAAACACGGTCACGCGACTATCCGGACGACCAGTGCGAGTCGGAGCTCGTCGAGACAACAGGTGAGCATGAACCCCTACGTGTTTCACTTCACCATTCTCGTCTTTTCCGAAAATCTCTCGACTCCAGATTACGACGACACTTGGCGAAATTACGCTCGCGTGCCCAACGAAAACGAGTGCGAACGTTCGGGGAGTATGGACGAACCGTTTCCGTATGCCGACGACTCGACAATGGGGCGAGTCGATTCCGACACGTTGGACGACGTGAGACGGCTCGTCGCGGATCCCCATAGAAGGGAGCCACCCTCGCGCGGCAAGGTCAAAGTTCCGCGAAGAAAGCCGCATCCGACCCTGCCACCCGAGGAAGGAACGATCGCCCACCTCGAAGCCTGGGACCCCCCCGGTCACAGTACGCGTATTCGTCATTGATCGTCGCCATTCGCCACCAAAAAATATTTATAAATTGGCAGTCTCTCGCATTTGTCGCTCAACGACCACAAGCTTTGGCTTTTCTTTCTTCTTATAAACATCGGATTCTTTTTTCACACCCATTTTCGAGGGTCGTTCTTGAGCCTTGAACTCGTTGAAACTACAACGCAAATTGTTCTGTCTCCATTTGTCTATTAAAATCTAAATGGGCCTTCGCAATTAGCCCTCGTGAAAAGTGAAACATATTACGTGAAAAAGAAATACAATTGTTTTCCAATTTACGATCTCTGGCAGTTTGAACATTATGTATAGATTGGTGTACAAGAATACAGTGGGTCAAACAAGTTTTCGTGCAGGGCGATTCAACGACAAAGGAGGTTGGAGCGTTAGCCGCAATCCAAGATTTAAAAAATATATAAATGTTATTGTCTAGACTAGACTGCTGAGTCTTTACGAATTTTTTGACATTTTTTCGCCACAAAACACCAGAGATGAAAAATAGTTTAATGTATGTAATTTTACGTGCGGTTGGATAGGCAAGACGTTCACGCTACGGGTGATGCCATTTTTTTGGCCATCAGCGCCAAGATAAACAATTTCTAACAACCCGGTAAAAAATGGACATATATAAACATAAATAATCATGTATGACCATAAATGATCGTGAACGAAATTTGTCTCTATACAATCATGTATGGCTACTCATATACTATTGCATATGCAACAGTGGTGAAGGGGGTCCCTTCGGCATGTAGTGCTTTGCGGTGATCATCATACATTTTTACTGGATCATCTGAAATCAAAAAACCAAAAAGAAATCATTAGTTTAATAATAAATCTAGTCTTTAATCGAAGCTTTTTTTTAATTAACAAAATGGCGGCTTCCGACAGATAACTTTCGATTTTCGACCAAAAAATCGTTTATTGTTAAAAAAAAATAGAAATTTTCAAAAAAAATGAAAATCCTTCGATTAAGGACTAGTTTTTAATGCTATCGATAAGCACACCAAATTTCATCAAAATCCATTGAGTGGTTTTTGAATTATAGTGATCACCGACTTGAAAAACAGTTTCGAGACCAAAAAATGTTCGTACAAGGAACAGGAGATGGCTGATCCTGGAAGGAATTAATTGCGTCGTGATCTGTCGATAATTAAAATAAATATATTCCAATGAATACAAATTAATAATACAGAATAAATGCTGTGGGTGAACGTTTCCCCAAATAATGTTTGAATTCCCCAAATTGACGCGACCGATTATTAGAAGCCGACGCGTTTAAAGTTTTTCGATGTGGATACGGTATTATATTGTCGTAAAATTTTGAGGTCGATGGATGAAGCTAAACTTTTTTTATGTATTTTGATCCGCTAAATCCGAATGTCATAATTTTTTGCCGAAAAGTCGAGCATTCAATTGTTTATAGCTAATTGTTAAAACAATTTCTCAAAAAATTAAAGTTTTTCGGGATGAATTATTATTTTTTAAATATTTTGGGCAATTTTATAACGAAAGTATTCTTTATAAAATTTTGCTAAAGTTCATAGTTTTTTAGGAATGAATTTTTTAAAATTTCGGAGAGTTTTCCAATTTTACACTTGATTTATGTATAGAAATACTAATTAAAAAATTACTTGCATCGAATCATCAATTCCTGGCCCATAAAATAGGGCTTCTGCCGATGTGGAAGCTTCCAAAATATCAATTTGTTGTTGTCTTCGGAGCATTCTGTGTTCCCGGGTATTATCGTTTGCGCGTTTGTCAGCCACGTCTATACGTTGAGAATAGACGTGGCCCCTTCACTAATAGTGGGATATTCCGGAAACTATTCATCGGATTGACTTGAAATTTTCAGGGAATATTTTCTAAACATCATACTTCAAGAAAATGTAAAAAAATCGATTTTTTGAAAATTCTAACTGCATCTCACTCCTTCACCGGCATGAAGAAACAAAAAGTTGCGTTAATCGAAAACACAACGTTTGAATTTTGACGACATTCGACTTCGAGGATCGTCCTCATATTTCAACCACCGTCCTGTGTCCAAAATCAGCGATTCGTTTAGAAAAAATGAAAGAACCCTTTTCAAAGTAGCCGGATGTGCCGATAGGCAACGTTACATACCCGTGAAAAACGATCACTTTCTACCATTGGCCGATGAACGGCAGCATTACCGGCTTAGTGTTGCGCCACAGTAGGAGTGATCTCTTCGGCCCAACGCTGGCATGTACGGTTGGCCAATAGTAGGCTTACCGGAAATCCTAACAGATGGCCGGGTATTGGCCCAACATTGGGCTAAAGAGATCACGATCATTGGCAGACGGTTGGCGTGATCACCGGCCCATAGTAGGGCTAAGGTCGGCTTCATATTGTTGGCGCAATATTCGGGCTAGTGTTGGCCCAGTGTATAAGGCTGTCAAAACAACCCAATGCTTAGCCAACAATCGTTCAGATTCACAAGTTTCTGTGCTCGATGATTGCTCTTCGAAAGAATTATTAGATTCACTAACATCGTTATGCACAATCACTTGTTCGCGGAATGTTTCCAAATTTGTTTCACTATCTACTTGTCTTTTTGTTTCGTTGCCTCTGATCCTAACCTGCTGTAAAGAGTCTTCTAATTTTTGTCGTCGTTTTAACACTCGACGTTTCTTAATACTATCATAATAACTCCGCATTTTTTTAATACGCCACAAAACTTTAGTATAAATCAATTTTATTTTTAATCAAGTGAATTTCAGATAACAGTAATTATGAGTTTTTATTATCACAGGACGTAGAAAATTGCATGCAGCGATAATAAAAAAATATATAATAATAATATACGTAAGAAAGCATTCTTGTATATATGTATGGACTATACCGTTCAAAGCCAGTGTTGGGCCAGGATTGGCAATTCGTCAGTTTGCCATGCTAAAAATAAGCATTGGCAAAACCACGGTCAAACGATTGGCTCAGACTCAGGGCCTGCGCTCGCCCCGACAATTGGCCGACGGTCATTAATTAGTACTGGCCCAGCGTTGGCTCTTCGATGGTGTGCCGAGCTTCAATTCGAGACTGGCAAACCCATGATCAACCGATTGGCCGATGTTCGGGGCCAACACTGGGACCCGATAGTTGGCTGACAGTTGGTAATGGATATTTGGCCCAAGGTTGGGTGTTCGTTGGTTTGCCATGCTTCAAATGAGCACTGGCAGAATCATGGCCAAATCATTGGCCCGTATAAAGGACCAACACTGGGTATTAGTGGTTGGTGCTGAATATCGTACCAAGCGTCGGCGGCATCTTAAGCACCGACAAATTTTTCACGGGATAGATATAACAGGTTCGAAATATCCTTCCGTATGTATATGATCGAAGGATCTTCCAATAAAAGTAATGAATAAATATTTATTGTACCTCAACTTTACAGCGTAATGAATACAATATAATCCGGAGTGCAATTATGCACTCAATCTCAATCTTAATATGTATTTTTATATATTATTCGATCCTGATCCCACCTACCCCATCATCTGTTTCGAAAAGTCGAAATTACGCTAATTTATTTTTTTATTAAACATACTTGTCAAAAATTGACAATAACTA
This sequence comes from Ophion slaviceki, assembly GCA_944452715.1. Lineage (NCBI taxonomy): Eukaryota > Metazoa > Arthropoda > Insecta > Hymenoptera > Ichneumonidae > Ophion > Ophion slaviceki. Next base: position 62,034,763 of record OX101784.1, read on the forward strand.
CGCAGGTTCCTTCATGCTAAACCGAAATTTCAGTCTCTAACGTCATCTTGTAGCTGCGTTTTGTAAGGCACGGAGTATACGGTAATGTCTAAATTGTACGTGGAGTTGTGCCGTTGCAACGATATGTAAAGTGTCAAAAAAATGTCAATTCTTACCACTCCGAGCAATATCATTGGGTAAGAAAAAATCTTATAGGAGATTTGAGCTGTTCAACATACCAGCATGAGTGGTAGGGCTCGATTATTTTTTGTTCCATTTAATTTATATGGAACGGGCGCTCTTTTCGTTCTGAACTGAACAACTCAGCAGCTCTTCGCTGTTTAATAAATTTGGTTGAATATCCTTGAAGCTGGCCGCCAGTTTTGAAAATCGTTTTTTTTTTTGTTGAAAATTTTGGTATAATTGTTTTTACACAATTTTGCGTTATTTGGAAAATGTATGTGATCTCGTGGAAAATTCGAAAAAGGCATTTTTGAAATGGCTCCAGTTCCTGAAAAATAATGATATCGAGATTTTTAAAAAGGTTTCTTAATACGGTAAGCATCGAATTTAAGATTTTTTATGAAATGATATTTTCCGAAATTAAATTAAATTTTTCAATATAAGATTAAATTTTCTAATACGAAATGAAATAATGTGTCGAGATTTTCAAAAAGGTTTCTTAATACGGTAAGCATCGAATTTGCGATTCTTAATGAAATGAAATGAATTTTCTTTTAATTCGTTAAAGTTTAATTGAATTTTTTGAAAATAAATTAATTTTTTTAAATTGAATGAGTTTGTTTTTATTAAATTTAATTTTTTCAATTTAAATTACATTTTCCAATATGAAATAAATTTTCCACTATCACAAGAATTTGTTCTCCACGAAATGCAATTATAACCAGTCTGAAATTAAATTTTCGAATATACAATTAAATTTTCCAATATGAAATGAAAATGTTCATCGTAAAATGAAGCTTTTAGTGCGAAATGGAATTTCCACGATCAAAAGAATTTTTCCAATATGAAAACCAAACTTTTCAATATAAAGTTTAAACAAAATTTTGAACCTGGACGAGTTAAATTTAAGGATATCCACCCGACTTCGACAAATATTAAATAGTTGATTAATTGAAGTGTGAACGCAGAGAAAGTTTCCCGTATAAATGAAACGCGGAAAAAAATGATTGTTCGCAATTCCTCGACCTAGAATTAGAGCCCAAATGAAAAAATAAATTCTCGCCGAACCCTGATGAAAATACTTCGCTAAATGGATGCATACTTCAGCGATCTACTTAATTCAAAGTCTGTACTTTTGAGGAAATCGTTCTTCCAGCCATTGCTTGAAACCGATGACCCAACCATCCACGGTATTCACGACTTGGATGAAGAGTTTCGCCATGAGGGTGTCGAGGACAGGAGCCATCGTGGGATCGTCGACCAAGCATCCGGGTTTTATTTTTGTCATATACGTCTTGATGACATCCCAGAGATAGTCGACTATCAGCCCGAGCAGTTTTCCCATCGCGATATCCTTGTTTCGCGGCAGAGCTACGTATATCCTATAAGCTATGTCGAGCAATTTGCAGAAAATTACCGCGCAGTTCGGTAGCACGCGAAGATCGTTGAGTACATTTTGGAAATCGGCGATTTGCGGGGGTGCCGTTTGCATCGTGGCGCTCGAGTGTTTCATGCAAAATTCCCGGAGTATCGTGCCGTTGCTGGTGTCCATATTCTTGTAGGACGTCTCGTTCGGTCGATTTTTCACCTTGGCGGCCATTTGCTCGGTCTTGGGGGCGGCCGAATTTTTGGGCTCGGTTCCAGCCACGTTGTTCGGCTTAACTGCGCTGGTAACTTTCGGTTCAGCTTCGGTTTGAGCTTTCGGTCCAGCTCCGGTCGGAGCTTTCGGTCCAGCTCCGGTCGGAGCTTTCGGTCCAGCTCCGGTCGGAGCTTTCGGTTCAGCTCCGGTCGGAGCTTTCGGTTCAGCTCCGGTCGGAGCTTTCGGTTCAGCTCCGGTCGGAGCTTTCGGTCCAGCTCCGGTCGGAGCTTTCGGTTCAGCTCCGGTCGGAGCTTTCGGTCCAACTCCGGTCGGAGCTTTCGGTCCAGCTCCGGTCGGAGCTTTCGGTCCAGCTCCGGTCGGAGCTTTCGGTCCAGCTCCGGTCCGAGCTTTCGGTTCAGCTCCCGTCGGAGCTTTTGGTTTCGTGCCCGCCAAGTTCGCTGTGGCTCCAGCGACATTGATCGGCTCAATACTCGACAAACCAGACGTCGCGGTACCAGCGGAATTTTCGGTAGAAACGGAACTCACGCCTTTTATTATATCCGCTCGTATCTCCTTGGGTAGTTTTGAGAATTCGATAGGATCGATGGTGAGCAGCGAGTTGACGCTGACTTTTCCATCGGAGAACGATGCTTTGGCGCCCGAAGCGCTAAAAGCTTTTCGATTTCTGACCATCGATTGGAAAAATTCATCCTTGTTGTCGATCATGTTGATGCCGCGTATGATCTCCTCGTTGCTGGAAACGTCGTTCGACCCGGCGGCCCTGGTGTTACGGGCCATGCGTTGAAACTCACGGCGATGTCTATTGCTGCGCAAGGTCGCCTCGTAATCCTTCAGCACTTGTGCCTGGGACGTTTCGATTAGGGTATGGGCGAGGCGGACGTTCACCACGGCGTTGCAGAAGAAGAAGAGATGAGTGACGAAGAAGAAAACGTCCTGCGTTGATATCTCCTTCTTTTCGCTCCAGGTGGCGTAAATGTCGTAACTCTTGTAGCCGATGCCGATCCCGTTGACGATCAAATTGCCGATTTGGACCGCGTCGTAGGCGACCGTGGCGACTCGGCCGATCGACGTTCCGGTGCGTATGGCGCGCGAGAGAAGGGCAGTGCCGCCGGTCGCCGCGACCCCCACCGTGCTACCGACTATACCGATCCATGCACCGAGCGCTGCCCGGTCCGTCACGTTTATCGATCCACCGTGGAGACCACTGTCGGCCAACTGATGCACGGATCTACCCGCGGTCCACAAACCGCTCACGCCGGTACCTACAGCGCCTGCAAATTTTTTTTTTTACATTTTTGGTCATACAGTTGAACCTCGATGTTACGAAATCCTCCATATTGGGAAGATTTGTCCATTCCCTTTCGATAGACACACGAAACCTTGATACAATGACGTCATCATGTATATTATGCTCTGTGCTAATTGCTTGTAAAAAATGCTCTAATTTAAACTTTTCTTTCTGTTAAAAATATCCCCATATTTGTAATACTAACATGTTTTTTTAAAGAACATTTTAAGGCCTTAGGCCACAGTAACGGGTATGAAATCATGTGCGAATTTAACAATTTTTTTTCGTTTGAAAAAGTGATTCGCTCATAAAATTACACATCTATTTAGTATGAATATCAGGTTGTTAGAAAATATATATATACCAGGTGTGTAAGTATGAAACCGGAATTTGCCCATAGGTGGCGCTAGATGTCGATGCAGTTACCGACACATCACGTCAGCGGTGTCTTGTTATTGTATTGATATCCGACAAAGATTTCCAACTCACAATAACACGAGTTTCATTCAGTAGCATTAGTTTATTAGAGATAAACATGTCGAGTTTTGTGCCAACAAATTACGATTTGCCGACAGCACTACTTTTCTGTTTTCATCTGAAGAAAACCGCAGCCGAATCGCATCGAATGCTTGTGGAGGCGTTTGGTGAGCATGCTCTCGGTAAAACACAGTGTTTCGAGTGGTTCAAACGGTTCAAAAGTGGCGATTTTGACGTGAGGAACGAAGAACGTGGAAGACCACCGAAAAAGTTTGAAGACGCTGACCTGCAAGCCTTGTTGGACGAAGACGACGCTCAAACACAACAACAACTGGCGGATCAGTTAAAGGTGACCCGAGAAGCCATCTCTAGTTATTTGTATCATATCATTACAATAAACGTGTTTTTTCTGTACAAAAATTCCGGTTTCATACTTACACACCTGGTATTTTTTCGATGTACAAAATGGCCAACTACTCGAAACTTCTCGAAACTTTTTTCCAATTAGCGTGACAAATAACTTCAGTCACGCCATCACTTAAATCACGCTCGATTTACTTCAAATTTAAAAGTTATGTTCCTAATTGCATTTCGCAGAGGAGTGGTCTGAAGCAAAAAATCAAACATATTTGCACTTTGTACAATATTGTGTATAAGTTGACCTGGAATCAAGAAGAAAAATTGAAAAATAAAAATATTGTGAGCGATCGGAAGGAAGTTTGATTTTTTTCCCAAAAATTTTCGCAGTTTTTTGCTCACTATTTTTTTATTTTTCAATCTTTTTTTCTTGATTCTAGGTCAACTTTTACACAATATTGTACAAAGTAAAAATATGATTTTTTTGCTTCGGCTCACCTGTCCGGGACTTAGGACTTCCGCAAGCGAAGAATGTCATCGCCCGCGCACTGACATACGTGGCTCCTCCCACTGCCACCACCATCTTTTGTTAAACTTTAAAAAATATTTTGATGGTCAATAAAGACCGCTTAGTCAACATACCAAATATCAACATTCTATATTTAATACTTTTCGCATAAAATATTGGTGAAAAATCGAACATTTTCTGGCCCAACAAGGCAGAACCTTGCCTTAAGGGACTGACTTCGGTATAACAAATCCTCAATATAACGAAAACTCGATATAACGAACGAACTTCACTTGAGATTCGTTATATCGAGGTTCGACTGTATTCGGTGACTTTCAGTATCTAGATGTCTGGTTTTTTTCCACATGCGCGAATCCTGCACAATTTTGTTACGTTCAGATCCCGAAACGATTTAACTTTTTTTTAGTGAACCTGGATGAGTGTATCTTTTCTTGGAAGCTCGTAGTTCGTGTTCAATTTAGGTTTATTTTCGAACAAATTTCCGCTTGTTTGGTATTTTTGTAAAACTGATGTTCAAAGAAAGAAATGCAAGTCTGGTATCAGCGAACTCCTCACTGGAATTTCTTGGCGTGCGATCTACTGAAGTTTGGGAGAGGAAGAAAGAAGTGCAAGGACTTATGATATTGAAGTTTGCATCGTTGGAATGCAAGGAAAGTTCCATAGTGCATTTATTATTTTTTTTGCAAATTTAAGCTTCCATAGAGCGTAAACTTTTTTCTGTATTTTCTTTAGAGATCTTCAGCCTAAATATGCACGGAAATTTCTCGGATAATAACGAAAATGAGGAAATAAAATGTTCTAAACATTTTTCGTTGCATTCCAACGATGCAAACTTCAACATTGTAGATTTTTTAAAAATGCTACGTAAATGCAGCTTATTCCTAGTCTAGGGACTGCAAATCCCATTACGAAGTTATCTAATTCCCAATTATTTCTTATTTGTGTAAAAATTTCAATCGTCACGTTAAAAACTCTTGCACATTTGACTCTATTGACCTTTCCATAACGCAGTAGACACTTTGGCGAGTAAGTAAAATTTATTGCCGATTTTTCTATTTGTAAGTTTGGTCCGTCATTTTAAGAGACGGTGTTCACACCGAGTGTAAAAAAAGTGTTACCACGGAGGATTATTCATATTAATAATCGAAGATGTAAATTGTTACATTATGCACTAATGGATATTAAGGGGCTATACCAGTGTGACACTTTCAAAAAATCGATTTTTTTTGCCTTTTTCGACAGTTTATACTTTCAAGAATATCATTGTCATTTATATAATTAATATCAATATCATTTTATCTTGCAAAAATCGATAGTTAAATTTTTAACGGGAGATATACACCTAGATGGTCGAGGTCGAAGATTCAGAAGCTATGAACATTCCATCGACCGTAGAAGACCTACACTATGGGCCTAGTATCGATGATTCCATGTAAGTTGACAAATTTCATGATTTATTCATTCCCAAATTTTCAAACGCGTTTTTCTCAAAACCACGTTTTTCAAATCGGTACCCAAAATTTCTCGAAAACCAATGAACCGATTGCCTTGAGGTTTTTCGTGGTTATTCTATACACCATTATCTAGTACTTGTCATAGGATTGTTTTTTCCGTTACTTAGTTTTTGTTTTATAGGCAAAATAATAACTAATTTTTGGCCCAAAAATCACTATTTATATTCAAACGGCCGCCATTTTGTCATATTCGATATTTTCAAAATCGGCTATGACAAGTACTAGATTATAGTATCTAATTTGATAATCTTTTTGGTTTTTTTTTTCAGACGATTTTTGAAGAAACGCCAGTGGGTACCGTATACGCAGATTTTTTTACGACGCTCCAAGGATCATACAATATCCTTGTATATTTTTGATATTTTTAAATAAAGAAAATTAAACATATTTTTGAATGTATATACTTTTAGATAATTAAAACCCCAATCCGAAATTTCAAATAGTTTTCCTTGAAAAAATTCACCAAAATGACCTTTTTTCCGGTTCCTAGGTGTATATCTCCCCTTAAACGCATTTTTCTCGAAATGAGATTTTTCAAATTTGCTGACATTGTAACTTAAAGAGCAATTATCCGATTGACTTGGAATTTGAACTGAGTACTCTTGAATATTTTTACTCTACAATGACGTAGGACATTTTTGATTGAATGAAAATTGACGATTTGGGATTGAAAAAAACGACCATTTTATAGGCAAGAAAACAGACTTTTCATAACTACGCTATTTAGTTACATTTTGATATTTTTCGAAAATCCTACGTCATTGTACAGAAAATACCTTCCAGTTTAACGACATTTTTTCCTTTTTCGTTTTCAGCTACTCAATCGGCCGGAATCATGTCAGCAGTGGGGGAACCTTTTTTTGGCGCCTGCGAAGGCAGTGCATAAGACGCATGAATCTAAATATTTTTCTATGAAAAAATCATGCAATATAGGTCAAATATAGCCAAATATATTCTTAATTTTCCAAAACATTTAACTGAGTACGTTTCTTCCAAAAAATTCCCGAAAATCACCAAAAATTTTCAGCGTTCACACTCGTATAGCCCCTTGATACAATGATGGAACGTACTCGCAATTGCCAATCCAGGACCGATGGGTGTAAACATCGCGGTGATTCCAACAGCCATACCGGCGGTGGAGAATATTGTGCTAGCAATGTCGCCGCCCAATAAGACCTTTTTAGTTGGGCTATCCGCGGGTGATGGTAAGATCTCCAACCAGACCTCCGACACTCCGAGATGTTCTCCCTTGAAAGAATTTGGATCTATTTGATACACGCCATCCTTGGGCAAGACCATGGTACATTTCGGCAGCGTGTTGTTCTCCAAGTAATCGGCGAATCCAGCGTAAACTCTCCCACTGTTATCTATGAAATAAACTTTCCCAGATTTCCCAGCGGCCGTGTTTTTCCCATCAGTTTTGGCATCGCTGTACCATTTCACTTTGAACACAGGTACGGGAAAAAATTGCAGCTCGGGTACGGAGCATTCCGTCTTCTCGTCTTTGTCTTTTTTCTCGCGAGCGTTAACATTTTTTGCCACCGTCAATTCGGCGAATCTTTTTTTCTGGGCCTTCAGCGCTTCTTTTTTGTTGAATATAACGTTATATATGATACTGCAGTGGACGGTATGTTTGTTCTCCTTGAAATTCGAGTACTCCATTACTTTGTCGTACAACGAGTCCATGAGCTTGCGCTGTTTCTCGTTGTAGGCGAAGCGACTCGAGTCGCTTTCGTTCGTGTTCGCATCGTTTAGTTTATCTCCGGTGTCGTCGTCCTTTGGCAGGGGCGGTCCGAACATACCGTAGCCTATGTAATCTCGAAGATATTCCAACTGGTATCTGTCGAAGCTGTTCCAGTCGGCGCATAGTTCGTAGTGATTTTGTTGATATTCCCTCGCAGCTTGGATCAGCTCCGACTGCGAAAGTTACGAATCGTTGAATAAAATTATTGAAATGGGGCAGGACGGAATACGAGATTGACGTTTCGATCGTACTTTCTGGTAATTATAAGTATTTCGCTCAATGCACAATTAAGGAAAACAAAATGAGGAATAAATATTCGGAACGTACCTGCAGAAATTCCGATGCCATTTCCGCCTCGTACTTTTTGAGGTTATCACGATGTTGCGACATGAATTCTTCGTAGCTGGTTCATACGCGCGACGTCCACACAAAAATATGATTATTTTTCGTTTTCTCAATTCGATACCGAAAGTTTTCGACGCGATTTCAAAGACTCAGCCTCGACTCTCTGCAGCAAAGTGTACGAAGGGTTTGGGGCTTCCTACAGAAATCCGATGTACGTCCGCATACATTTTGCACCTTAGTGTGGCCACCGAATCATGGGAATCCCCCAACATGCACATTTTACGGGGATTTTACTGAAAAAGTCATCGTTCCGCAGCGTTCCGCTCCAGTCTATTTTTTCAACATCCGCTGTTTCCCAGATGGCGCCACTCTTCGGCGCGTAACTTTGCGTATTTCGTAACTCGCGTGTTTCGTAACCGCATCCAGTAAAGTTGACGTTTCGAGTAAACAACTGAAACGCCCTCAAATACTTAAATTGTACAAAAAAGCAGTTATTGATCGTCTCGCTGAAAGCAAAATTTCTCCAGCGTGCAACTTTGCAATACTTCTCGCGGCCTCGCTAGATGCAATGATAACAGACGTCAGTAATCACGGTGCGGTACGGAAACGCCACAGCTGCAACGTCCACAATCGCACCGAAAGTTCCTCGATCCGCGACATGTCCGACTTATCATTATTTATGTAGAATAAATCTTGGCTGAGAAAAAAGTTTTGTTATTTTCACGTACGACTGATAAGACCCGTGCATTGCTCGCTAACTGCAACTCCGAGCATTTGCGTTGAGGAGCGCGAAGTGCGAGATCTCGAGTTTTTTGAGGTTATACCTTGACGCACCGGACGTTTTAACCCATTTTCGTGCGTATACACACGTATAAGCACGTAGGCGATAACACGGAGTCTACTGACCGGAAGCGATAAGATTCGAAGTAAATGCGAGGCAAAAGGCTAGCGCTAGGGCACGGTAGGAAATAATAATGGGCTTGGACGGCATGAGAGTCGGAAGCGGAAGATGTCCACCGCTGATCGTCGGCGGATTGCTCGTCGCTTGTTTTCTACTCGTCTGCAACTGGTGGAGCCTCTCGACGGAGAATCTCGAGTTGCTCCGTCAGCTCGACGACGTCAGCGAACAATTCAAAGAACGGTAAAAAGCCAGCGTCTCCGTACGCCCGAAGGAAAACTCGACTTTTGACTTGACCGCACGCGTGACGTGAAAAAGTGTACTTTTGCCTTTCGCAGTTCCAAGGAACGAGACAGATGCGACACGCTGCGAGAAAACGTCGAGGCGCGCTACAAGCACCTGGAGGAGGAAGCCGGCGGTCTCCACGTGCGTCTTCAGGCACAGAACGAGCTGAAGAAGCAGAACGGCAAAATCGCCGAGTCGCTAACCATGTGCAAAAGCGAATTGGAGTCGCTGAAGCAACTCGACACCACCAGGAGCGCCACTCTCGAGACACTCAGGCTGGAAAAGGACAAAATGGCCACACAGCTGGACACCAAGAGGGAGGAGAACGACAAACTCAAGGCCGACTTGGAGACAGTACGTTGAAAATGGCCAAAAACGCGACTGTTTTCTCATAGACTGTTATTTGAATTTCGCCGTTGGGGGAATACTCCTGTTTTCCAAAGATTCGGGGGATGAAAATAATATTGGGGAAGATTGCGAATCGCTGAATGTGTCGATAAGAATTCCGTAGTTAACGAGGTACACGAGGAAGGAAGGCTGGAAAAAGAGAGGATATTTCGTAAATTTTTTCTGGGAAAATGTGTGTTGGTTGGATTTTTTTCTTGTTAGGGTAAAGAGTATGGTTTTAAGGAGTTAGGCCACAGTAACGGGTATAAAATCATGTGTGAATTTGACAACATTTTTCGTATGATAAAGTGATTCACTAAAATTAATTACGCATCTATTTAGTATGAATATCAAGATGTTAGAAAATATATATATATTTTTTTCCGATGTACAAAATGGCGGTCTACTAATATTTTCTTTGGAACAAAAAAAAAGTCTCGTCATTCTACATTAGAATACCTAGAGAAGTACGTACGCAATTTAAAAAATATTGTTTTATTCAAAAGTTGTAGGTATTTGAACTTTAATTTAAATTGAACTTGAATTTTCAGTGAAAAAATTCGTATAAAGCTGCTCATAAAATGAAAAGTTTTCGTTTAATCAGAAATTCCGTACGTACTTCTCTGCGAAATGCAATTAGGGACATAACTTTTGGATTTGAAGTAAATCGAGTGAAAATTGTTGAAGTTATTTGTCACGCCAATTGGAAAAAAGCTGTTTCGAGAAGTTTCGAGTAGTCGGCCATTTTGTACATAGAAAAAAAAATATATATTTTCTAACAGCTTGATATTCATACTAAATAGATGTGTAATTAATTATATGAGTGAATCACTTTTTCACACGAAAAAAATTGTTAAATTCGCACATGATTTTATCCTTGTTACTGTGGCCTAAGGCCTTAAGGCCGTCAGGGCGAGCCGCGTTTACTTCCCTATTTGAACTTCACAATGACATTTTGTCCGCAGGCACAGAGTGAGCTCGAGAAATTGAAGCTCTCCGTCGACGCTCCAAAGGACAACAAAGCCGTGGTCATCACGCCGTCGGAAGGTAAGTGGTCTCGACGTCGAGTTTCGAGGAGCCTCGGAATATCCGCTTCCGTTCTACGCGGCCTCCTTCCGGACTCTGCGATTCGTCCTCGCGACATCTCCAACTCGCGAGTCCGCAGCATCTGTCCTCGCGAGCGAAACAAATTAATTTCTCTCGTCCGCACATCCGCGATTGGGAGAGCGCCTATGAAAATTCTTTTTCCCGGCATATTCTGCTCTTGTGCCCAGTAGTAACGCGGGGCTTCAGAGACGCGGCTCAGTTGGGTCCGGTTGAGGAAGCAGCGGTGGAAGTAGCAGTCTCGGGACAACGGGGTATGAAGTACCACGGGATTCCAATACTTCCGGGAGATCCGCCGGGCGTTCCGCGTCAAAGTCCTCGCCTCTCAGTTACGATGCTGAAAGGTAGAGGTCGATTTACCCATACACATCGGGGTATTTTGCCAATCTAGACGGTCAAAATGATTTCTTGAGATTTTTTTTTATTTTTAATGACTCTCTTATTGACTCAAGGCTATAGGAATTGTTTAAAAAATAACAAAACTATATTTTTAACTTGAATTTTTATTTTTCTCTGAAACTAAACTCAATATAGTTTATACAACTAACAAGGAACATCCCTCAGGTGACACCCTTCGATTTTGTTGGAATTTGGATTCGGTGCTTTATGTTATAAAGCACCGAAAAGTAAGCGATACGTATTTTTTTTTGTCGGCGGAAAAACGGTTTTAAGGGGTAAAACAACCCCTGAATATAGGGGTGGTTCACCCCTATTTTTTGTCAATGTCACTATAGTGGATTTTTCATTGCTTCGGATTAGAAGAATTTTCGTTTTTGTTTCATTAAAATCGGTGGACTCGTTGTGCGTGAAACTGCTATATTACCCCTAGAGATTAGCAAAAAAGTTTAAACATTTTTTCAGTTAGAACATGTATAGTTTCTATGTGACGGTAATTAAAATGAAGAAAATGCAAATTTAAGAAAATGGCACGCATTTACAAAAAAATCAACATTTCACGCAACATTTCTGTAAAATGTGGATTAAAAGTCGTTTTTTTCCAATTTTTCAAAAACAATTCTCGTCTAGTAGAAGGTACAAATATTATCAATATTTCTACCGAGTTTCAACTCAATCGGCTTAATAGTTTTTGAGTAATCCTGCACGCCAATTTTGATAAGGCAGTTTTGAGAAAACGCGTTTGAAGTTCACGCCCGTTCCGAATCCGAGCGGTGAGGCACAGCGTTGACGCGCTGTAACGTTTAAAGTTTTTCGAATTTCGCTTTGAAACTTTGGGAAAATATTCTACATATATAGTTCTATCGTTTAAAAAAGAAAAAAACAGAAATCGATTTTTTGATCGTTGTAAATGTATATTCCGCCTTAAGTGCCCATCTCCGATTTTGTTGAAACCCATATATGTGATATAGGATTTGAAACTATTAGACACGTATTTTTTTTATCTGCCCAAAAACGTTTGTAAGGGGGGGAACGACCTCTCAAAGAAAGGCGTCTCATCCTTTAATTTCATTTACTTTCAATTATTCTATAGTGGATTTTTCATCGCTTTACATTAGAAGAATTTTGGTTTTTGTCTAATAGTTTTCAATGCCTTATCACATATATGTGTTTAAACAAAATCGACGGCGGACACTTAAGGGGGCAATATACACCTAGGATTCGGAAAAAAGGTCATTTTGGTGAATTTTTTCAAGGAAAACTATTTGAAATTTCGGATTAAGGTTTTAATTATCTAAAAGAAAATGAAACATATTTTTCAATGTATATAACATTGAACAATATGTTTCATTTTCTTTATTTAAGGCGTTACCCCCACTTGTAGCGCAAAAAAAAAGGCCTTTTTCATGAATTTTTTTAAAGAAACCTACAAAAAATTTTTAATCGATCAATATACCATCTTAAAGAACACATCTTGAAGAACTTTCAGTAATTTTTTTATTGAAAAATATTACATTGTTTCGTGGCAAATGGCCGTCAATGAAATAATGTTTTTATATACACGGTTTGCGGTGACCAACATTGCGGCGAAGTGGATCATCTGAAAAAAAAAATGCGGATGGATTTAGTCAAATATAAGCATAAACTAGTCTTTAATCGAAGGATTTTAAAAAATATTCATTCTTCACAAAATGGCGGACAGTTAAAGTTAATGGTTCGATTTTAACGAAAAAAAACGGCCGTTTTTTGGCTATAAAACGGCCATTTTTTTCGAAAAAAAATCGAACGATTAAAGACTACATTTTTATGTATTAAATAAGCCTGCAAAATTTCAAGAAGATCGGTTCATTAGTGTTCGAGTAATCTTGGTCACCGACTTCAGAAATGCCATTTTGAGAAAAACGCGTTTAAAGTTTCAATTTCAGTTTACAAGAAGAAAATATTTTTTTTTGTAAACTTACATAGAGTCATCTATTCCTATACTCATAGAGCCATTTATTCTCAGATACTTATACTTCAAAAAAATACAATAAAAAAAATCGATTTTTTCAAAATCGCAAGTGGGGGTAACCCCTTAAAAATATCAAAAATATACAAGGATATTGTATGATCCTTGGAGCGTCGTAAAAAAATCTGCGTATACGGTATCCACTGGCGTTCCTTCAAAAATCATCTGAAAAAAAACCAAAAAGATTATTAAATTAGATACTATAATCTAGTACTTGTCATAGCCGATTTTGAAAATATCGATTTATGACAAAATGGCGGACGTTTGAACATAAATAGTGATTTTTGGACCAAAAATTAGTTATTATTTTGCCTATAAAACAAAAACTAAGTAACGGAAACAAAATCCTATGACAAGTACTAGATAATGGTATATAGAATAACCACAAAAACCCTCGAGGCAATCGGTTCATTGGTTTTCGAGAAATTTTGGGTACCGATTTGAAAAACGTGGTTTTGAGAAAAACGCGTTTGAAAATTTGGGAATGAATAAATCATGAAATTTGTCAACTCACACGGAATCATCGATACCAGGCCCATAGTGTAGGTCTTCTACGGTCGACGGAATGTTCATAGCTTCTAAATCGAATTTTTCGACCATCTAGGTGTAAATCTCCCCTTAAGTGATGTTCCTTGTGAGTAATTTTCAGAGTCAGGTTCAGCGGGAATCGTCAATTCAATTGCATCCTTTGTGAACGACATGGATTTTTTTGGGGGTTGGTCTCATGCTAGCGATCAGTGGGCCGGAATTTAGTAATAGCCTGTTTATAATATCAAGGTTACATTCCGCCCGAATATAAATTCTCTAATCTTTTCACTATCTTGTTGTTCACCCCTGACTCGAAAAAGTGCGCATAAGTGCGGCTGATTTGATGATGATTATATTGTACAAACTATCATCTCGCAATAATAATTCGAATAACGACAGGGACGAACCCGGAAAAACAACAAAAAAACTTTTTATGCGTAAAAATCTGGTAGAAAATATAAAAATGTTCAATTTTTTTTTCAAATGATAAAAAAAGGATATTCCATTAACAAATAACACAAAATGTTTCAAAAGTATCTGTTCTTACCTGCTTGATCCAAATTCATAACAACATTTTCAAAGAAATGGCTGTTAACAAAATTTGTTACTTTTTAACTAAGACAGTCAAACTAAGAAAGCCAAAAAGATATGTACACTTGCAGCGATGAGAGACGGGGACGGGCTGCCTATTATTCTCTAAGTCATTTAACAATAATAATTTTTTCGTTCACCTACGGTTTTTTGTTCACCTGCGTCAAATTTTAGAAATTGATTTATGACCGGCTAGATCGTCAGAATACCCGTATGTGCAACGTATAAAAGGGCCTCGTTGGGTCTCTTTCTCATTGAGGCCCAAAGATCGTTCGAATCGCAATTTGCGAGAGATCGTCCCCCACCGCACAATCTCCGCACTCTTTGGGGACAACGCTGTCTCTCGAAACACTTCAATCCTCTTCGCTCTCACTCTTTCACTCATCTCATCCGGGCACAGAGGGAATTGATTTTTTTCAGACCAATTCCCAGTGACGTACCCGAGATTTTTACTGGGCAGGTGTCATCGGGAATTTTTGCTCAATTGTCTGTCTATCTTTCTTTCTCTCTGGATTAACACTTTTTCGTATCGTGCTTCGCCTCTTCGCGATATGTTGCCGCACTGAAATCTTCCTAAACGCACCAGGCAACGTGTGCGACACAAAACGAATTTTTCCCCAAAACCATCAATGTTTCGTTTGTTTTTATTCAAGGAGTCTTCTCACTTTAGACGCTAAAAAAGGCTATTTTCGTTAATTTTTTTGATAGGTTTATATTGTAGATATTGATATAAAAGTTTTTACTCTTAATAAATACACTTTCGAAATACATTTAAAAAAAATATATTCATTCAAGTCACTATTTACAGACGAAAATGGTAGTTAAAAAAAAGTTCTAAAAAAATTGTGGGTTTGCGCTGTTGATGAAATCTCGGAGATGGATCATCCGACAGAAAAAAATCAAATTTTAGATTCAGTATTTTAATGGCTATAACGCATATCATACGATTTTTTATATATGCAAAAATAACAAAATGACGGACATTTTTGAAAAAAACGTGTTTTTTTCACTGTTTTTGGCAAAAAAAGTAAATATCAGAATTTAAAAAATCCTTGATATGCGCAATACCTATAGTTGTAAAGAATATATGGTTAAAATTTCATAAGGATTGGTTCAGTAGTTTCGAAGATTTTATCAACCAGCCGTCGAAAAACGTTGTTTCGAGAAAAACGCCTTTAAGGGGCCATACCAGTGTGAACGCTGAAAATTTAGGTGATTTTTGGGAATTTTTTGGAAGAAAAGTACTCAAGTAAATGTTTCGGAAAATTAAGAATATATTTGGCTATATTTGACCTATATTACATACTTTTTTCATAGAAAAATATTGAGATCCAAGCGACTTATGCGCTGCCTTCGGAGGCGCCAAAGAAAAAGTTCCTCCACTGCTGACATGATTCCGGCCGATTGAGTAGCTGAAACCGAAAAAGGAAAAAATGTTGTTAAACTGGAAGGTATTTCCTGTACAATGACGTAGGATTTTCGAAAAATATCAAAATCTAACAAAATGGCGTAGTCATGAAAAAAGTCTGTTTTATTGCCTATAAAATGGTCGTTTTTTTCAACGCCAAATCGTCAATTTTCATCCAATCAAAAATGTCCTACGTCATTGTAGAGTAAAAATATTCAAGAGTACTCAGTTCAAATTCCAAGTCAATCGGATAATTGCTCTTTGAGTTACAATATCAGCAAATTTGAAAAATCTCATTTCGAGAAAAACACGTTTAAAGATTTATAATGATAATGATATTCTTGAAAGTATAAACATTCGAAAAAGGCAGAAAAAAATCGATTTTTTGAAAATGTTACACTGGTATAGCCCCTTCAAGTTTGTTTGGGTTACATAAATACATAAAAGAAATTTTTTAATGCGTTTCGAAAGTGTATTTATTAAGTGTAACAACTTTTATATCAATGTTTATAATATAAACCTATCAAAAACTTTCATGAAAATAGCCTTTTTTTAGCGTGAGAAGGCCTCTTAATGCTCCGAGGCTATTGGCGATTTGTGAAACTTTCATTTTCAGGACCGACGTCCAATCCGATTGCTCAACAAGATTCTCCCAACAACGCGAACGTCAAGGACATTCTGGACGACCTGAACGCTGGTAAATAACGTTTGTTTGGATTTATATCCTTTCCCATCCGAAGATAAACGAAATCTCTCCGTAAAATCGTGGCAAAAATACGAATTTGTCAGCTGCAACGTTTCGACGCTTATTTTTCCAACGAAAATATTCACTGACCGCGTTCTTTCAGAATAAAGTTCGATACGAAGATAGAGGATTGTCCCTTTTTTGTGTATCCCAGGCGGAGAGACGAGTCTTGAGAGGCGGAACCCAAACAATGTTTTTTTTCTGTTGGGAAACAGAGCCGAACAACAACATGAGCGGGGGTGGCGAGGAAGCGAACCGATTCATCATGCCGGACGACACGAAAAACGAAGTGGCGGACCAAAAGTGATCCTTGCTCGACGTTGAATAAAAATTCGGCTCTCACTGACGACCAGCGAGTCCCGCCGAATCCCCCAAACTACTCCAACAATACACTCTTTTTTTCATCAGCAAATGTTCCTTTTTCATACAAAAGATACAAATCGATGAAAAACGTGATCCAGCTGGATGCAAAAGACTCGTCTCGAAAAGAAAAAAAAACAATGCTGAATACATGCCATACGAGAGAGTGAAAAGATACGACTCGAAAAAAGAAACGATAGCTGGATAACTATGTATGCCATACGAGCCGACATTCCTGACCTTGTGTGGGTGGAAGGTGAATATCGAGATGTTTGATATTCCGATACTGTTATTATAGATAATCAAGGTATCAAAATGGTGAATCAGATTCGCCGTTTTCTACCGCGCCATATAATGTACCGTTAAGAATAAACGATTTTTTCGTCATTCCGCAATTGTTCTTCGGTAATTGATGATTAAGGGGGGAAGACCATTAGAAGGTAAAAAATTAGGGTTTTTTCGTGATTCTTTTTTTCGTGTAAAGAATACTCATGGAAATTTGTAACTTTGTGTGGTTTTTATTTGATACTTTGAGGGGTGAGAGGGAATCAGATTTTTCAAAAAATCGATTTTTTTAAACATTTTTTTGAAGTATGATGTTTCGAAAATATTACCTGAAAATTTCAAGTCAATCCGATAAATAGTTTCCGGGATATCCCGCAATTAGTGAAGGGACGTGGGGTCCCCATGGCAGGGAGCGGCTGACAAACGCGCAAACGATAATACCCGGGAAGGCAGAATGCTTCGAAGACAACACCAAATTGATATTTTGGAAGCTTCCACATCGGCAGAAGCCCTATTGTATGGGCCACGAATTGATGATTCGATGTAAGTAATTTTTTAATCAGTATTTCTATACATAAATCAAGTGTAAAATTGGAAAACTCTTTCAGAAATTTTCAAAAATGTATTACTCAAAAACTATGAACTTTAGCAAAATTTTATATAGAATACTTTCGTTTTAAAAGTGCCCAAAATGTTTTTAAAAAATAATTCATCCCGAAAAACTTTAATTTTCTGAAAAATTGTTTTAACAATTGGCTACAAACAATTGAATGCTCGACTTTTCGGCAAAAATTGTGATATTCGGATTCAGCGGATCAAAATACGTTTAAAAAGTTAGCTTCATCCATCGAGCTCAAAATTTTACGAACATATAATACCGTATCCACATCGAAAAACTTTAAACGCGTTTTTCTCGAAACTATGTTTTTCAAGTCGGTGACCACTATAATTAAAAAACCACTAGATGGATTTTGATGAAATTTGGTGTGCTTAACATTAAAAACTAGTCCTTAATCGAAGGATTTTCATTTTTGTTGAAAATTTATATTTTTTTAACAATAAACGAGCGATTGTTTGGTCGAACATCGAAAGTTATCTGTCGGAAGCCGCCAGTTTGTTAATTTTTGAAAAAAAAAGCTTCGATTAAGAACTAGATTTATTATTAAACTAATGATTTTTTTGTTTTTTTTTTAAATTTCAGATCCAGTAAAATTTTATGTTGGTCACCGCAAAGCACTACATGTCGAAGGGGATCCGACAAAAACGGCGATATTTTTATAAATAATCAATATTTTTCTTGGAAAATTTGTACAAGTCAAGTTGAAATATAACATAAAAAGTCTATGTAACCACTTTTGTGAAACAAACTTAATTGCTATAAAAAAAATGATTGAAAATGCTCGTTTTTCACGCCTCTGACTGCATCTCACCCCTGAAGTATGCAAAAATATTTGATTCCTGTAAAATGCAAATTGCCAGTCGTGTACATCGATGTTCAGACGAAGGCGCTCAAAAAGTTTCCGCACTGCTGGAATTCTCCCTCGTGCTGTAATTGTCTGAAACAAAAAATCAAAATGATTCTTAAGGTAGTTCCGTTGTTTGGTCAAATCTTAGGAATTGGCTGAAGTCTAAGTATGGCGTAGATATGACCTTCATGAACTGATGCCCAAAAATTCAATTCGATTCACCGTTTAGTTCATAAAATAATTGCAATTGAATATGGGTATTTTTGTACGCGATCCCTATACCTAACGCGTAAACCGATAGAAGTTTGCTCGCATTTCTCGATATAGGTTCTAAACGGATCTTAGGATTTCAAAACAAAAACACACGTGTACGCAGTACTATTGTGGGATTGATTTTTAAAAAATGGCAAACTTTGACCGCTTAGTTTCGGAGATATCGACTTATGAAAAGTGGTAATTTTATTCCACACCGAACTCGGGCCCAACCATCTAACGGAATGGCAACAGTGTACGCTGCACCCAGCTGATCGACGCGTGGTCTGGGAACTCGACGCGTATTTTTTTTCCCGAGTTCTAGTAATTCTGAGATGGATGTGAAATAAATTTATTCTGCAAACAAATTTAATTTGTTCAATTTATGCATGTATTTGTCTTTGTTACAGCGAATACAATTTAAACTGTCGGCAAGATGTTGTAAATCCACGATCCGACGTCCTTCGACAGCGAATTATTGTTGCTGATCGTTGAGGTTATGGTTATTCTCATCGCGTTTAGCCGCATTTGCTTGACACATGGCTGCCACAGTTTTCAGTCTTTTAGCAAGCGCCTTTTTTCGTGTAAACTTTCCTTTGCATCGCATTTGGGTTGACATTTTCACGCTTTTTTTATTTATATAAAATATTTCGCGAAAGACGGATCGTAGGCAGTTCAACGCTTTGACTGCAGCAAAATCGCGCTGTTGCCACGATTACAGCGCTGCTCTCTATACGAGTATGAGACCTATCTATGCATGAGGTGCGAATGTGTGGAACATATAGAGTACAATCTCTGTAAAAAAAATCTACAACCAACAGCATCGTATAGGCATTGAATGTTACTATACGCTTCGACCGAAACTTTTGGCTCACACGTGTACCTACAGAACTACCTTAAAGGTACCACACTGTCGATGAAGCAGGATTTTGGAAATATATGCAAAATTCACGAAACGGCAGCTTCATAAAGTACATTTTGTGATTTTTTATAACATTTTTGCTATATTTAAGGGCAAAAGTACGTTTCATTTTTGGAATTAAAATATTATTTAGGTTCACCGACAAACTGAAGGTACAAGGAAGATGTGTGGCAAATTTCATCAAAATCGGTTGAATAGTTTTTGAGTAATTACTCCAGCAGTTGGGAAAAATACAGTTTCGAGAAAAACGCGCTCAGTTTCAACAAGGGAAAACTTAATTATTTTGATGTCTTACCGGACACACGATTCGTGATCTCCGCGCCGAAACGTCCCGGCGCCAAAACGTCCTCGTGCCAGAACGGCAGCGCCAAAACGTACTGCTCCCCCTTGGGCAACTGAAAATCCCGAAGTACCAAGACTGGGACAAAAGTGAAATAGGAGCGGGAAAAATTCCGTGAGGCCTTAGGACGTTCAAAACAATCTGTTGCACGATATAATTTGAACATCCTTTTGTTGTTGTTCTATTGTCTTCGTACATTACGACGGTTCATTGTCATTTGTCTCGTTGTATCGACTAAAACACCGCTCTAGCCTTCACAAGTGTCATACAAACTGCGTGTTTTCTTTTTCCTCTTGTTCTTCTGCATTTCGAAGATTTTTCGTTCTCTATTTCATCTATTTCGTTAATATGCCTCAAAGTCGACGATTATAAATGCGAATACTCTATATCTCATGTACAGATATGAACAATTGGTGTTTCTTTTTTTCTCGCTGGGTTAATACTGTTACATTTGTCGGTGATGTTATCTTCGCACTGCGAAAATGATGAATTGTACGGAAGTGGTCCTAATCGCCTTTAGGTCGCGACGATCAAGCCATTAGACCGTTTTTACCTTTTTAGTTTTTTTTTCGGCTATGATTCAACTGCATTAATATCGCCGTTGACGAGAATAAACTTTCTCTCTTTCTCTTCGTCACTCGATAACGCTCACATAAATAGTCGAACATTTTTCGAACACATGTAACACGTAATTAGTTCCAAAGGGTGACGAAATTGGGTCAATATTCGGAAGTGTCACTCCCGCTAAAAAGAGGCTGTACATTGTTTTTATCAATTCTTTATGATTGTAAAACCTTATATTAAGTTATATTTTAAAGGCGCATAATGTTTGGGTTTGTTTGGGTCTTGAAAATATTGAATCTTGAAAAAAGTTCGAAAGATCGACGAATACAAATCTTTAAAAAAAATATTTATTGACATTGTTTTTGTTGATGCGCGGCCATAATAATATTAAATATGATGTTTTTTAACTGTAAGAAACCACACAAAAAAAATCAGCTCGATTCTGACGGGAGTGACACTTCCAAATATTTACCCGAAATTGTAAAGTGCCCATATGTTTTTCAAGAGACTGTCGGTGATTTTTTGCGAAAACATAATATTTGATAGGTTTTCAAGTAATTTAGAAAAAAAATACATCGTATTTTTCTGATGATTCGTATTTGCCAGGAAAAATTGCGAATTCGGAAAAAATAAATCAAAAATCCATTCCGACTTCAGCAGAATGAAGATAATTAAATTCCGAATACGAGAGAATCCGAATTATTTTTTTTTACGGAATTAAATTTCTTGTGTCTACTAAATGCATCTTTGAAAAAAAAATTCTCGATGACAGGATACACGAGAAATGTTTTCCCGAAGTGCTTCGTATTCGGAATGGAATTATCTTCGTTCTGCTGTACTCAAAATTGGATTTTGATCTTTTTCCAGACCGTCCAATGTTTCTCTGGCAAATACTACTTATCACAAACATACGCTATATTTTTTTTCTGAAACTTAAAAAACCATTGAAAATAATATTTCTCCCAGTCGCAAAATTTCCGCGCAAAACCCTTTAAAAACACATGGCCACCTTATCACTATAACCCTGTATGTGCACACACATATATACACACACCCACGCACACGCACTCATATATATGTGTGCATTTGGACATACAAATAATATAAAACTTATATATAAAAAATATTTTAAAATTAATAATAATATTATATGGTAATTGTTTAGATAAGTGACTTTTCCGAAAAATGCGCCTAAAAGTATTTTTTGGCTATTTTCTCATTTATTGGGTTATAAATGATGATATCAGTCGGGGGAAGCTGAAATCCACCCCCCATAAAAAGTTATGGGGTTTTGAAGTTTGCGGGAACACGTGATAAATTAGGCCATTTTTTGAACATTTCGACGCCTATATTGGGTTTGTTTGGGTTTTAAAAAATTCGAAATTATTTTAACAATTTTTTGCTCGTAAAAAAAAGTTAATAAAAAATGTTAGCTTCTCCCGACAGAATATCATCATTTATAACCCAATAAATGATATTTTATCGGAGAAATCAGATAATATTTTTCGGAAAAGTCACTTATCTAAAGAATTACCGATTATGTATACATACATACACACATACATACATACATACATACATACATACATACATACATACATATATATATATGTATATAGTACATATAAAATGATAATAAATATTATAGTATAATGAAAAAAAAATATAACTCTCAAATACGTACTGTGTACATAACATAATATTTTATCATTAAAATATTTATATATTTTTTATATAATTTTTTTGTGTGTCGTGTGTATATAGATATATATATATATATGCACTTTATCTAGTACAACAGCGCGGTACAGTACGAATACAGCATAACACGTAGAAGAAAAAAAACTGAAAATCCGCCTGGAAAAATAATCACATTTGTGAGTCATTTCACAGGAAGCAAAACATTTTCGCTTCGTATAGACGCGAGACCGGAAACGTGTTTCGCGCATTTTACAAGCATTTATTTCAAGAGCTGGCCTTGAAAAAATAAAAAGCAAATAACATTGCCATAAACAATCAATACACACACTACGCGTAAAATAATTAAATAAGTTTTTTGGTCTTGTGTGTTTTCTACGTCGTACGAGCGTTTGATGAAAAGAAGACAAAATTTGACTAGCAAAAACGTTAAGTAACGACTAGATTCGCATTTCGTGGACGAACAAAAAAAGAAACGATCTTTCCATCGCCGACTATTGTTCTCCTTGTCACTTTGTCGTCAACGGTCTGTGACGCGTCCACCCCGTTTATTATTTTCGTGATATCGCTGTCGATCTATAACTATCGATACAATTATTTGTTATTATTATCCAAGCACCCGTGGAATATGCATTGAGATAGATTATTATCAGGTAATATGTGTGTGTGTGTGTGCAATTGTACCCGTTTGTCGATGTGTTCGGAAGTTGTGTCTTTATACGTGTGCGTTGCCCGTACGGGCCGTAGATTCAAAGGCCGTTTTTCATTGCTTCGTTTTTTTTGTTTGTTCCTCTTTGTCGTTATCGTTAAATTCGTTGCGATAATCCGTTTGTCGATCGTATATTTTTATATAAATTCGTAAAGCTATTTCATGTTCGAGCCCTTGTTTTTTTTTCTCAAATTTTTCTGGTTGGGGGCGTTCGAAAAAAAGGAAAAAAAAAAAACAAATTCGTAAAATTCTGGTGGTGAAACATAGTTCTTTCAGAACGATTTTTGTTACGGGGTCAGGCTACTGTGAAAATGACGTACACTCGTTTAGACTGATTAGCGTATTTTAACCATCGGAAAAAAAAATCGCGAAAATCAGCTTTTTTCGACCTGTTACACGGTAATGATCTCTTAAGGTGGAACGAGCGCGCGCTCTTGATTTCCATAGATTTTGTTCTAATTTTAACCAGACATTGTTCATATCATTATGCATGTTCGAGTGATATTTCAGAACAGTCGACTATTCAGATTGGGAGATAATGGGTTTCAAAATTGCAACTTTTAACACTGCAGGGTCTGCATTGACCGAAAGTCAGGTCGCATAATTCGTCGTACCATTCTATTGTGTTTATACATTTTGAATAAAAATTATGTTTAAATAGCAAACTGGTTAGGGAAAGAGTGAACAAAGTTCGAGTCGACAAACCTTGCAATTTCGGAACATCAATTTTCCTCGAAAAATCGAAAAACAATTCAAGATTTTTTTTGATGATTGAACACGATTAAAAAAATTGCGGTCCAGTCTTAGCCGATACAATCTATTTTAAGGAAAAAAAAAACTAGTTTTTTTTTCGTTTCAGATCAACCGGATGGCCAAAATCATGTACACCGTTGAGCCCCTCACGTTCAAAGGTCCTTAACGAGATTGTTTATAACTTCTTTAACTATCAATATTTTTCAATGAAATTTTCTACACACCTTTGTTAATTTACATACAAATAAATGTTCAAACCATTTTTCAATCATCTTACTTATTCCATGCAAATTCATTTTCTTTTAAATAACCCTAATTTTGGGCCGTCACAGTAGCCTAACCCCTTAAATAAAAAAAATGCAACGATTGCTAGCCTCCTCTGGGTATTCAAAGGCGAGTATTTTCAATCCTCTTCATTACTCACAGTCAATTAACCCGTTCTACTGGAAAAAAAGAAAAAAAAACTGGAAATGATTAATTGCAATGAGCTTGTGACCGTTTCGAAATAAATAAACAAAAAATTAACTGTGAAATATATTACTGCAGTGTATCTTTTTAAATAAAAATATAATAATGATCTGGGAAAATCAATCACTGCAATACGAGCTACTATACTCGTTATTTCCAATCTCGTGTTCCCTGTGCTTACGAGGCTGGCTCCTATTTTGCAATTAATGCTGATAAAAACAAAAAATATGAAAAGAACGACCACGTAAAAACGCGCGTTCCTGTACTCTTGTTACGTAGCAGCTTGTGCGTTTCCATTTCGTCAACGATCCGAGAAAATTGCCCGCATTTTTCTCCGATCGTTCGATCGACTCGTCTGCGAACTCGAAGACTCAAAATATTCGTCCTTTTGTATAAATTATTTATCCCTCAACGAATGGGGCGAGGAGGAAGATCGTTCGGAAGCTCGAGTTAAATGTTAATTACTGCGCTTTTTCTTTAGTTTAACGCTTTTGTGCCGTGCCCTGGACATTTCTAGAGTTTTTCGCAAAAATGAAGTTTTTGGGAGGAAAAAAGGGCGGCGACTGAAAACTTCCACGTAAATGCAACGAATTCCAGGAAGTCCAAATCCCATTACGAACTTATTCATTTTTCCGTGATATTTAAATGGAATGCCTGATAGAATGTGCATAATGAATTTACATTAATTAATTCTGTTTTGGTTTGGGCTGCCGGGTTGAATTTCCATTGATTATTAATTACTATTATGATGAATTATAAATTTGCTTAAGGGGAGATATACACCTAGATGGTCGAGGTTGAGGATGTACAAGCTATGAATATTCCGTCGACCGTCGAAGACCTACACTATGGGCCTGGTATCGTTGATTCCATGTAAGTTGACAAATTTCATGATTTATTCATTCCCAAATTTTCAAACGCGTTTTTCTCAAAACCACGTTTTTAAAATGGGTACCCAAAATTTCTCGAAAACCGATGAACCGATTGCCTTGAGGTTTTTTGTGGTTATTCTATACACCATTATCTAGTACTTGTCATAGGATTTTTTTTCCGTTACTTAGTTTTTGTTTTATAGGCAAAACAACAACTAATTTTTGGTCCAAAAATCACTATTTATGTTCAAACGTCCGCCATTTTGTCATAAATCGATATTTTCAAAATCGACTATGACAAGTACTAGATTATAGTATGTAATTTGATAATATTTTTGGTTTTTTTTTTCAGATGATTTTTGAAGAAACGGCAGTGGGTACCGTATACGCAGATTTTTTTACGACGCTCCAAGGATCATACAATATCGTTGTATATTTTTGATATTTTTTAATAAAGAAAATTAAACATATTTTTGAATGTATGTACTTTTAGATAATTAAAACCCCAATCCGAAATTTCAAACTACTTTCCTTGAAAAATTCACAAAAATTACCTTTTTTTCCTGCTCCTAGGTGTATATCTCCCCTTAAATGAAAAGTCTAACAGTCAATTTGCATTTTTCAAATTTGTTTCGATTTTGGTTGTTCCTTGGGGCTCATCGTCAACGCTTATTATAAATTGTTAATTCAAATTAAATGCCCGATAGCAGAGGCGCCATCAATGACCTTCATTCGAATATATTTGGGTATGAGTTCATACTTAATCGTTACGATAATAAATTATTTATAAACGCAAATGATAAAATTCAATGGCTTAGTTGCGAAAATCTAAATCTATGCTCGATACTTTTTTTTATCTCGTGTTTGGGTAAGGGCATCATTTTTGCAAAAATTTGGTCGACGGAAAGAAAACGTCTCCGACGGTGAACAGAAATGACTAAAATAAGACGACGATGAAATGTGCATCCTCGGAACGAATAAAAAATTATTTTCCCCGTGTATCGTCCAAATATTTGCGGAGATCGAGGCTGCGAAAGTCATTCGCACGTTTTTTAGGTTACGCTCATTAGAAATCTGCAAACTAAGCCAGCATGATAATGAAGATAATATTGAAATATTGCACGACAATAAATAATAATATAACTATACACGATAATAAATAATAACGGTAAAATATTGCACAATAATAAAAACAACCAAATAAATAAATGTGTAAAACGATTTTTCGTCACGTTCCAACGACGTAAAATATCAACAGAATAAAATTCACGGAAACAATAATAAATTATCGCGCAACAATAAAAACAAAGAGATAAAAAAGTAGAAAAATCAATTTTCGTTGCGTTCCAACGATGCAGACTTCAGCGGAATAAAAGAATTAATAAAATTAGCTGCAAATTAGGCGAGCTGCGAATAATCTTCCTCGCTCCCTCTCACCCTCCGTCAGTCGACTTTACTGTGGCGAATAATGAGCATTGTTTCTGTGCTTTCGCCGAAAAATAAATGCAAATATCGATCTCAGGCGCCACCACCGACTGTGCTTCTTCACAACTTCCCGGGGCTGTTCTTTGGCACGTATCTGACGTACTATCGAGTAGAAAGCGTCGTCGATGAATTGCCTGAGTGCGGCGGAAGTCTCGTAGAACGGGCAGCCCAGCTGATCGGCAAGTGCCTTGCCCTCCTCGGTCGAAACTTTGCGACAAGGCTGAAGGTCGAATTTGTTGCCGACCAAGACTAGCGGTATGTCCTCGCTCGCGCGTACCCGCGATATCAACTTCCGGTACTCCAGGGCCTCCTGGAAGCTGTGACGGTCCGTCACCGAGTAACAGATCATGAAACCCTCGCCGCATCTCATGTACTGGTCTCGCATCGCCGTGAATTCAACCTGCGCAGCCAGGAGAAAAATCAGCGCGATCTTTTCGTAATTGCGGGGCCGGAAACTGGCCCCGTCGAGCATAAGGGGGTCGTCTAGTGTGTCAGATCAAAAGAAGGGAAAACGGCCTTGCATGACTTCTTCGAAGAAGAGGAAGGTGTACTCTATGGTCCAGGCATAGCAGATTGATGGTGAGACCATTTTTTTATTATGAATTATATACAACAACTTTCAAACGCATTTTTCTGAAAACACGATTTTTTCAAACTGCTGCCATGATATCTCAAAAACTATTTGATTGATTCTGCTCAAATTTATACAGCATCTTTAGTACATATGAGGCATTCCACGTTACTTCGGCCAGTAAAAAAAAATCCACAAATTATTTTGAAAAATCGAGTTACTTTATTGAAAAATATTCACCGAGTGTCGATATTTTTTAAAAATATCTGACGTTTTTTCTCGTTGGTAACCATTTTTTAACATTTTTCCATTCAAATGGCTGTATCTTTGGCAGGATTTCACGTACGTACATTCGTAAAAAACGAAAATGTGCGTCTTTTTATAGCCTTCCGGAAAAAAATTAATTTAGATTTTATTGAGCAAGTCGGACGTCCGTTTCAGGGCAAAATGTGCAAAAATTTTTTTTTTCTCAAGGAAAGACACTCGTTATTTTATTTTTTAAAATTTCCCCGAATTGTGAATACGAAAAACGGATTTTTGGAATTTTTTATATTGTGGGTTTCCGAAACACCGTGAAGTAACAGCTATTTTTATTTTTTAATTTTTTTTTTATTAATATTCGATTGAAGAGTGTGGAGCACTCCAAGGCTCCAATACATATGACATATATGTCATATGTATTTCAAAAACCTGGTAAACATACAGCTCCTTTCCTAAAGCACAATCGGCTCATGTCCATTCAAACCCAGTCGCGCTCCAAATAGTTCTCACCTGCCCGGCGGTGTCCAAAATGTCCAGAAGAGCCGCCTCGCCGTCTATGACCGCCTGCTGCTGGTAGGAGTCCTCTGTGGGAAGACAAACAAATCAAGCTGGCGAATCTTCCTCGCCCAATCTCTAAGAACGTTCCCGCAAATTAACTCACCGATAGTCGGGTCGTGGTACTCCAGGAAGCTGTGACTGACAAACTGGAGCGTGACGGCTGCAAAAACAAAACGTGTCTCCGATCAAACTTGGACTGCAACTAAAATTCTTTTTCCCTACTTACTTTCATTCTTATCCAAAATCATCTTATGCATATTTGGATAGTAAATCACTAAATAAAAATCCCCAAAAATGTTTCCCAAAGTTCGTAGCCCAAATTGGCAAAAAAAATTTAGAAAAACCATTTCTTCGCATTCCAACTATGCAAATTTCAACATTGTTGGAATCGACAAACGCACGAAACAGGAGAATCGAATAGCGCCTCCAATTGTTTCTTTCGACATTCGCCAAAGTGGACGTCAAAAACATTTCTTCTTTGGCCAAAAACTTTTTTGTGTCACAATGTTCTGCGAATGTAAAAAAATATTTTTCTCACCCGATTTGCCAACTCCTCCGTCTCCGAGCACTACGATCTTGTAGACTCTAAGACCGCCTCTGGTCATAGTTGGCGCAGCGACCGCCGGCGTTTCCTGCCCTCGGTCCTTCCCGTTGAGACACGCATTTTTTTGTGCCGCCGCATCGGCTGACATAGTAAAGTCAGTGAAATTTTTCACACGCCGCAGAAATCGATCTTGTTAACTCTTGAAACTTGCCATGCCGCTTTTTCTATACATATATTTTAATATATATATATATATATATATATATATATATGTATATATTTTTCGGATTTCACTTGAAAAATACGAAAGGACGAAAATCCGAATTTCGATGTTCACGATGTTTCGTTACTGCCGAGCGAGACATTTTTTCGGCTTTGACACATGTGTTTTTGCGTTTCTCGAGCGCACGCAGCGGGCTTCGAATATCGCTCGTAACAATCGATACCGTTATTGGCATGTATTATTTTTCACAGGATGACGTGTCGGGGCTGGAATCTTTCAAACGTCACGATCTTCGTGAAGCTTCGTTTGTTTGTTTGTTTTTTTTTTCATACGGAATGTGCAACACGTTGGAAATTTGTGCAAAATTGCCGCGGCCACTTGGCAACGATGCTGTGGAAATTTCGCCACGCTTTTGCATACGTATATATATAAATATGCATATATGTATACATGTGTAAGGGAATGAGGCGACGGCGCACGTCTGTCGATGACGAATATTGATGGAAAAAAAAAGAAACGCGAGAAACTGTACACGGAGGTTCGCGGGGGGTGTTAATCGAGGCGTCTTCACCCAATTTTGCCGATACTCATCGTCGGACTTCGTGAATTTCCGTCCCGGCCATTTTTTCTCCGCGACAACTGGAGGGGGAATTTTTTTCTTCGCTTTTTCCGTGATATATTTTTGTTTTCGTCACGATCGAGGAATTGTTCTATCTCGAATGTTTCGGCGTACTTCGTAGCTTCGTTGCTTTTGCCGCCATTTTTCTTATCGTCGAGTATCGTGAAATTTTTCAACGATCTCGGTTGGAGCTCGGCGGAGTTCGTAATCGTCGAATTTCGCGGCTTTATTTTTATCGAATTTTCGACGAATGGGCGTGGATGAAGTGTGTTGTCGTCGCTCTCCGGAAACGGTCGGTGAACTGTCAACGCGCGCGACGCGATCAGCTGTGACGCGCGGTCGATCAGCTGTCAGACGTACGGGCGAGAGTTTGGTGCGGCACGGGTGCGGTGCGTGATTAGGAAAATTGTTATATTCGTTGATGAGAGAATGGAGGGTGATGATACGGGAGCCGAATCGTCGACGAGAATGGGACCATCGCATCGCAATGATAAAATCAACGCGCCGGTCGACTACGACGAAGATCGAGTAAGGTTAGAGTCCAATGGGACGTTTCTACATTGCTCGGCCCTTTGTCGATTCTTTGGCCCATGAAATTCCATCTTTTCACTCATTTCATTGAGTATATTCGTAATATTTCGTTCGATCGATAATCTCCGAGTGTTCTCAAAGTCTTGCGGCGACGATTTGCGGGTTCCGGAGGCGACCGTCAGATGGCGCGCCACGGCCGAATCAACAACGCGCCTCGCTCGTCAAACGAGTGCTGAAATATGAAACTCGTTTTTGCAAATTTGCGGGGTACACGATGGAAATTGATTGGAATTGAAAATGAACTGGTGCGCAATTTTTATCGAAATAATGGAATATTCGATGCGTTATTGATCCAATGGCGAGATCGATCTCGAAGTTTGTTTGGGTTTGTTTGGGTCATTTAACTGGAGATATACACCTAGGAGCCGAAAAAAGGTCATTTTTGTGCATTTTTTCAAAGAAAACTATTTGAAATTTCGGATTGGGGTTTTAATTATCTAAAAGTATATACATTTAAAAATATGTTTAGTTTTCTTTATTCAAAAATTTCAAAAATATACAAGGATATTGTATGATCCTTGGAGCGTCGTAAAAAAATCTGCGTATACGGTACCCACTGGCGTTTCTTCAAAAATCATCTGAATAAAAACCAAAAAGATTATTAAATTAGATACTATAATCTAGTACTTGTCATAGCCGATTTTGAAAATATCGATTTATGACAAAATGGCGGACGTTTGAACATAAATAGTGATTTTTGGGCCAAAAATTAGTTATTATTTTGCCTATAAAACAAAAACTAAGTAACGGAAAAAAATCCTATGACAAGTACCAGATAATGGTGTATAGAATAACCACAAAAAACCTCAAGGCAATCGGTTCATTGGTTTTCGAGAAATTTTGGGTACCGATTTGAAAAACGTGGTTTTGAGGAAAACGCGTTTGAAAATTTGGGAATGAATAAATCATGAAATTTGTCAACTTACATGGAATCATCGATACCAGGCCCATAGTGTAGGTCTTCTACGGTCGACGGAATGTTCATAGTTTCTAAATCCTTAACCTCGACCATCTAGGTGTATATCTCCCCTTAAGACCAAAAATGACCACCATCTATAATTTCACGCAGATAAGATGAAACGAAACTCAAAAATAAACAAAAATTGAAAAGTTTCGTTTCTTAGCAAAAAATTATAAACATCAATAAAAAGTCGTCGAAACAATTTTTATTGCATTATTAGGAGCTGTATTCGTGAAAAAAGGATCTAAAAATAGGGACGACGTTGAAGATTGCATCGTTGGAATGCAATGGTTTTTTCTCCATTTGCTTTTTCTTTGATTTTATGATTAGTCAAAGTCTTTTTTTTTTGCGATTTGAGGTTATGAATCTCCGATGGAAATACGTGAAAACATTTGAGCGATTATTGACAGCGTATGTCGGTCAAAGGAAAATTGAGCGATTAAATAGAATTAATGTTCATTGCATTCCATCGACGCGAGATTCAACGTCGTAAGTATGGTCCCTGGCATGGAGAATATGGTAACGAGTTAAGAAAGAGGTTAGTTACTGTAAGCCATATTTGGAAAATTGTTTTTTTTTTCGATCTGAAAAAAAAAGCGTATGAAAAGATTGGGTAGAAGATCGATGCGCTGGTTTATTCAAAGTACTGCCCATTGGAACAGACAACTTGGGCCTTAGCGTCCGCACAGGAAGAATTCGGATTCTTTGGAGGCAATTTGGTCATTTAGCGATCTTTTAACTTCTCTGTACAAGACGAAGTGCTGAGCGCTGACTGCATCAACCTGAAAAAATGGCAATGAAAAGTAACAATGTCTAGGAAGTGCGGCAGGTGGACTAGGATTCACCAGTTTGATTTATCAGTTTGCTCCTTCCGAGTACGTCCTAACCGCTTGAGCAGAGGCCTGATGTTGTTATGCCACAAAATCAACTTGTCACTGCGATTCTCCCATCCCTTCGCGTACAGACCTAGCTTCAAACGTATCAGTTGCAGTCGATAACGATCCCCAGTGATGCTTTCCGACGCTTTCAGCAACTCGTCATACACGACAGTCCTTTCGCTGATTTTCCACGGTCCTTGTTGTCCACAGAGAAATAACCACTTAAGAAGTGGCAAAACGACGGCACCGTTGTACTTTATGAAGCATCTTTGGCACACACTTGCTCTAGCAAACGATGATGACGTTGAAGTTTGCATCGTTGGAATACAACGAGCATGGTTTTCTTTTAATTTCACAAAAGTCCTTGCGCAGATTTAAGCTGCGAAAATCACGCAAACCCTTTTTAGGATTCTTATTCAGAGATCTACAACAAATTTGCAAAATATTGTTTTAGATAATAATGGAAATGGGGCGATGAAAAGAATTTTCGTTGTATTCCAACGATGCAAACTTCAGCCTCCCAAACGATGCATTTGCGCAGCTAATTTCTATGCCGGGAAATCATATTGAAGTTTGCATCGTTGGTATGCAAAGAAAATTACAGTAGAGCCTCGATTATCCGAACCAATTGGGACCGAGACTAGTTCGGATAATCAAAAGTTTGCATAATCGAAACGTGGGTTTTTTGGGACCAGATCATAAGCAACACCTTTTTACATAAAAACAGTACATGAATATGAATTAAAATTTGACATACATTTTAACGTTGAAAATATGTATATATATATGTGTGTGGGTGTGTATTCTAAATATGTGTGTGTGTGTAAAAATCGTCCATTTTTAATTTACGAACGGCTGTAACGCGTTTTTGAGCGTTTAAGTCTCGCAGCCGTTTGAGAAGGAGAAGTTGTGTTGGGTTGCTCATTGTTGCTCACAGCAGTGGCAGTGAGCAACAATGCATCTTTCGCGCGAACGTTTGGATAAACTTCGTCATCGTTCGGATAATCGAGGTTCTACTGTATTTTAAATTTCTTAAATGTTCTTTGGCAGATTTGAGCTATGAAAATCAAGCCAGAATTTTTAGCATTTTGATTTAGTGATCTGCAACCTAAATCCGCTACGTACAATTTTGGAGTGATGAAAATAAGAGATTTACCAAACTTTTCGTTGCATTCCAATGATGCAAACTTCAAACCTATGGAAATAGTGGTGCATAACTTGCCGCAAGTGTGACTTATTTGGAAGAAAATTTGCCATTGTAAAGACAACTGAAATAGATCGACGCTACTCACGAAAAGTAGCGTGTTTCAGAATTCTTACGAAAACAAGCACGTTTGATATCACCGCGAAAACGAGCATGGTCTGGCTTTCGACACGAAAACTAGCAAGTTTCGGTTTTCGCCACGATAACCGGAACCTTTCAATATTTAACGCAAAAACTAGCACGTTTCGGCTTTCACCACGAAAAGAATCAGATTTCGATATTCAACGCGAAAATTAACATGTTTCAGTAACACTGGAATTGATTCCGACTTTTCTTCCGTGCTTTTTTATGCCTTGCGTCTATTTTTTTACTCCAATTCCTTTGACCGCAATCGGAAATTTACGATTTTTCAGACCGCTCAAAAAATTTGAATTGGACTTCAATTAAAATTGCAAGTATTCGGGAAATATCCATTCAAGCTTACGTCGATACAATCTACGTTAAATATGAATTTGACCAAGAAGGACGAGAGATGAGAATCTTAAAGAAAAACAAAAACATGGATGATGTTCGAATGTTCCAATTAAAACAGACGTCGGATAAAAAATCGCCTCTTGCACCGAGAAAAAAAAAGATTTACAGGCCATGCTTGACAGAGGTTTAATTCTAATCGAACATCAGCAAGATTTTTCAAACATATTCGACGATGACCATCTGTAAGATTACAGTAGATTTGTTGAATGATATTTTCAATAACGTTATTTTTTTAATAGAAAATCACAATAAATATTTCATTATATTTACAATATCGACAGTATTTTTTTATAAAAATTACTACTATCGATTTTAATTGATAATTATTATCAAAATGTTAATAGAAGCAACGAGTATAAAGTTAAAATGTGATTACGCAAAAAATTGTCATATTTAAAAAAAAATACTAATGGTATATTTTTCCAGATTTTTACGGAGCACAAGGACTTTAAATTCTCACCAAAACTCTTTTCGGTTAGATTGTACGAGCGATGAGATTCTTAAGATTTTTAACTTACTCCTCTTACACTAGTTTTCTACAGTGAAAATCAAACAAACTAGTTTTCGTAAGAACTTTTAATCGTGCTACTTTTCGTGAGCAGCGTCGAGATAATGTTGATGAGTCTCCCAAATGTCAGCTACGGTGTTTCAGCGAACTCTATGCTCGTCATGTGTATTGCGAACTTTTAATTCGAGAAAATAATCCACCTAACATCTATTGCTGCCAAGCAGTTTTATATGCAACTCTTATTGGATCAAATTGAGGGGAGATATATACCTAGATGGTCGAGGTCGAAGATTTAGAAGCTATGAACATTCCGTCGACCGTAGAAGACCTACACTATGGGCCTGGTATCGATGATTCCATGTAAGTCGACAAATTTCGTGATTTATTCATTCCCAAATTTTCAAACGCGTTTTTCTCAAAACCACGTTTTTCAAATCGGTAGCCAAAATTTCTCGAAAACCAATGAACCGATTGCCTTGAAATTTTTTGTGGTTATTCTATACACCATTTTCTAGTACTTGTCATAGGATTTTTTTTCCGTTACTTAGTTTTTGTTTTATAGGCAAAATAATAACTAATTTTTGGCCCAAACATCACTATTTATGTTCAAACGTCCGCCATTTTGTCATAAATCGATATTTTCAAAATCGGCTATGACAAGTACTAGATTATAGTATCTAATTTAATAATCTTTTTGGTTTTTTTTTCAGATGATTTTTGAAGAAACGCCAGTGGGTACCGAATACGCAGATTTTTTTACGACGCTCCAAGGATCATACAATATCCTTGTATATTTTCGATATTTTTAAATAAAGAAAATTAAAATTATTTTTCAATGCATATACTTTTAGATAATTAAAACCCAAATCCGAAATTTCAAATAGTTTTCCTTGAAAAAATTCACAAAAATGACCTTTTTTCCGGCTCCTAGGTGTATATCTTCCCTAGGTGTATATCCCTTTAAAGAAATGAATTCAAGTGAATTGAGAATGAAATTAAACATTTTTTTCAGCTCCACGAGATGACGGCGTCCTACTCCGAGATATCGTTCGACTCGCAATCGTCGCCTCCGATGTCCGAGCTGAGGTCGCTGGTCGAGTCGCCCGAATTCGACGGAGAAAAGTTTCTCGAAGAGAGTCTGGCCAAGGCAGAGACGGCTGGCCACAGGCCGGACAGATTGAATCTGAAGAGCAGCGACGAGAGTCCCGAGGAGGAGGAAGATCCCGATTTGCCGAGTTATAGAAAAGCCCTTGGCTATCTTCAGCTGGAGGGTACGGTGATGCAGGATGGCGACATGGTGCTTTTCGTCGCTGAGGATCTAGAGACTAAGATCAAGCTGTCCAGCCCGGTCACCAAGAAAGGCGACACTCCGTCGTTCCCCGGCTCGCGGAGCTCGACTCCCTGTCTCTACAGGCAGGCGCTCACTCCTCAGCTGCCACTGCTCGACCACAACGTCCTCAACGAGCTCGAAATGGAGGCGAGAAAGATCGCGACCTCGGTCGACTCGTTGACGGAAAACTTGGCTGCCATTTTGCACGGGGTTTGTTCATTCTATCGCACGTATATTGTTTTTAAGGGGTTAGGTCACAGTAACGGGCATAAAATCATGTGCGAATTTAACAATTGGTTTTCGTATGAAAAAGTTATTCACCCGTAAAATTAATTACACATCTATTTAGTATGAATATCAACTGTTAGAAAAAATATATCTTTTTTTCGATGTACAAAATGGCCGAATACTAATATTTTCTTTTATCAAAAAATAAAAAAAATGGTACATGAAAAACGAATAAAAAAAAAAACGCGTTTTTTTCGCAGTTTTTCGCAACAAAAAGAGTAAAAATCCAAATTTTAAAACCATCGAGGGTCATCTTGTTGCGATTCATGTTTACAATGTGTGGTTCAAATTTCAAGAGAATCGGTTTATTAGTTTTAGAGGTCGATGAAAAACGAATTAAAAAAAAACGCGTTTTTTTCGCAGTTTTTCGCAACAAAAAGAGTAAAAATCAAAATTTTAAAACCATCGAGGGTCATCTCGATGGAGCTAGATTTTGAAAACGTTGTTTCGAGAAAAACGCGTTTGAAGTTGATACTATGAAAAATTCTTACCTAAACTCAATCGGCAATTCCTGCACCGTACAAAATCCCTTCTGATTGCTCATCATCGTCGATTTCTTCGAGTCTTGCTTGCTTTCGATTTTTTGAAATCTTCAATGTGGACTGGCCCCTTAAGTGCAATTTTTGGGTTCCCTTAAGTGCAATTTTTGGCGGATCGACTTGAAATTGTCATAATATTTTTAAAATGTATTTTGACAGTCCGTCATAAACCAAAAATCGATACGTTCAAAAAAATTTAGTCTAGCTGTAGGCGCTTAACGGGAATTTCGATTTTCAGGCTTCTGCAGTGACCGTTGGGTGTTTGGAGACTTACCGGGACGCAGTGTGCAAAACGTGCGACGCAGTCGATCACAACATCAAGTCGATGTATCAGCTCATGGCAAAGTGCGAGGAGCTCTCCAAGTCGATGAGTTCTATATACAAATTGGCGGAGCAAATGTGAGCCTCTTGATACGTATAAGTGTACATGTCTATATATATACAGGGTGTTCTGTTATGAACGAATAATCCTGCAACTGTCGATAGGTCGGATCATGTCCTACTGTATGCCGGAATTTCAGTTTAGTCAAAGTTCCACGGTTTTTGAGATGAAAATCATCTGCTTTTGTTTTTTCGCATGCCATTTCTACAAATGATAATATTTTTTATCCGCTTTAAAAAAATATATTCTTGGTTATTTGTTTATTTAGAAAAGTCTTCTTTTTAGCCTTAAATGTTGAGTAAACTGTATGAAAATAAGATCGTATGCAAGATTTGTACATAAACCAATTCGAACATTTGACTTTGATAGCCTGGAGTGTAAAAAAAGTGTACTACGCATATCGTGCCAATTACTTTGAAAAGTTGCTTAGTCATTATCGATTCGTATCATTTGTAGAAATGTCATGCGAAATACCAAAAGGAGATATTTTTTTTCAGAAAATAACACGAATCCCAAATTCTCGAAGACAGTGGGACTTTTCGTAAACTGAAATTCCAGCATATAGTAGAACATAATCTGACCTATCGACAGTTGCAGGATTGCTCATTCACAACACGACACCAGGTTGTCCCTCTTATCTCTGCCACCCGAAATAACAAAAAAAAAACAACTCTTACGGTTCCCTTGAGCTATATATATATATATATATATATATATATATATATATATATATATATATATATATATATATATATCTTTTCCAAAATGTCGTGCGACAAAAATTGGCCGAGACATTCGCCCAGTAATCGCTCGTGTTTTTCTTTCCCTTCGAGTATCAAATAATAAACGAAAAATATTGAATCGTATTATCGACCTGCAAATCCAGTTACCGTGTTGATTGTTCTTTAGCGAAAAAAAAAATTCGCATGTCCGAAGGTCGATTGGGCGCCGCGCTCGATCTTGTTCGCACGTTCTGCGTGTGAGCACCTACCGTACAATTCTTCACTGCTTCACCTCTTCGAACCCGGACAAAAAAAAAGCGTTTTGCTCTCAATGACATCCCATACGCTTACAAAGGGCACCCTAACAGTCGTGAACCATGCCGTTGAAGTTTGCATCGTTGGAATGCAACGAAAATTTGTTTTTCCCCATTTTTCTCCATTTTTCCTGTTATCTAAAATAAATGTTGCTTGTAGCCCTCTAATGAGGACCTTCAAAAAAGCTTGACGAAGCTTTCAGCTGCTGACGAAAAATTTGCAATCAGAAAAAAAAACATTTCGTTGAATTCCAAGGATGCAAACTTCAATATTGGCAGTCACCCTGCGAACGGGATCGCATGCCATTTTTCTCTTGTCATCGCGTCACCCTTCAAATATTTACTCGATTCGAGAGTGACGTTTGGTGTTTTGGTTGCTCGCTTCTTTGACTTTTAACTGCTTGGCCAAGGTATATAAAGGTGGAAAGGCAATCTCGCTTAATTTCGTTGGCACAGTTGGCTTTTACCTCTTTTCTCCCCCCCCCCTTTCTTTCGTGCACTGCCTTGTAACTCGAGCGCCGAATGAATATTTAAACGGCTCTTTGCCGCCGTATGAACTCCGGCACTAACTCAAGCAACGACGTGAAAAGCTGATTTTTCTTCTCTCTTTCTCGTCTCTCTCTTTTTATTCCCTGCTAATTTCGCGACATATGTACGTACCTCTCTACATATATATGTGTCCTTTTTCAACAGAAAAGAGATGAAGAGGATGTTGGAGCTGTTTGAGAGCGCAATGAATCTGTGAGCGCGTCTTCGTCGATCCCAGAGCGTAAAACGAGAGCACAAAGTGAAAAAAAAAAACGGTCGAGGAATGATCTCCGAAGACTTTCCTCGGGACGGAGAAAATGCGTTAGCCCACGGAATGAGTTTCGGGAGTCACTGAAATGTGGCTGGCCACCCGCGGAAATCGAAGTGCGTGCATCAACGTGTTGTTTTTTTCCTCCCAATTAACGTGCGACGGCCGACGGAGACGAATTCCAAACGATTCGGTAACGTTGTCTTCATCGAGGAGCCAGCAGATTTATCGTTGATTTATCATTAAGATTTTAATAAATTATTATCTAGTTCGTAGCGCAAAATATACGAGTATCGAAGTGACTTCTTTTCGTCCTTTACGATAAAAGAATGAGCGAAAGTTTGCAGATTTTTCTGCGTCGATTCCTTACGCGTTACGATTTTTTGCTTCTCGAGGGGAAAAAATTCGTATCTCGGTGAAAAGAAGACGTAACCAAAGGGGCCGAGTGGCATTCGAAGGAAAAAAAGAAACAGTTCAAATTCCCGTTTTTTAAAAGGTTTTCTTTCTTTTCAACGTTAAAAAAGGCTATTTTCATGATTTTTTCACACAATTTTTTTTAACGTATTTCGAAAGTGTATTTATTAAGTGTAACAACTTTTATATCAATATCTACAATATAAAGCGGTTTAAAAAATTAATGAAAATAGCCTTTTTCAGCGGCTAAAGTGAGAAGACCCCTTAAAATCCTCCATTAATTTTATTAACTCGCCAGATGGCGTTGACCACGGTCCTGGCGTTTTTCACGCCTGCCTTCATTGCAATGAAACTTTTGCCTAAACTTTTTTCAAATTCTCATTTTATGCTAAATTCTTCTAAAATTCTCATTAGAGACCTACAGGCTGACTCTATCGAAAAATATTTTGTATAACGATAAAATTGGAGACAAAGGAATTTAAAAAGAATTTCCCCTTATAGCGGGAGCCCGGATTAGAAGGTCCAAAAAATCGTTTTTTCGGGAATTTTTTAGACGAAAAAAAAAACAAGTGAGCTCAGTAAACATTGAGGTATCATTTCATGCATATTTGGAATGTATAAAAAAGTGTTTCAACATATCTCAGGTTTGAAAAAAAATGTGTTAAAAAAACACTTTACCGTGCTATAAAAATGATTTAGAAAGACTTTTTCAACGACTCTTTTAATTCGCTTAGAAGAGATTTTCATATAGAATAAAGTAAACTTTGGTTTGATTCAATAGGTCGTTTAGTTTTTTTTTTGCTATCACGCCCGTCAATCTGGAAAAATCGTGAAAACAAAAACTCGAGAAAACGAGCTTCAAAGTTTTCAATAGGAAGAAATATCAATGTCAAATATCAATCGCTTTTCTGCTTTTGGCATTGCATCTTCAAAAATATGTACAATTGGCCTCTGTAACTTTGTAAATATATTCTTGGGCAGTTTATCTATCGATTTAAGCAATAAAAAAAAACGTTTTTTTGGACCTTCTAATTCAGGCTCCCGCCTCGAGCATCAATTCGGTTTTTTTCCACTTACAATTGTTTTTATATTACCTCCAAAAAAATGTTTTCCTTGTTAAAATGACTGCCTCCCCTCCAACTGAGTTAAGGGGAGGTACCTGAGCAAACGTCGAGAAAACAGGTAAACTTCGGGAATTTTTATCTCAAAAACTAATGTTTCGATTGGACCCGGGCTTTTATTGGAGAATATGTGCATTGCGGTATGTTTAGGAATTTTTTTAAATAAATTCGTTTTCGAGATACATCTGGCACCGACTTTGAAAACCATGTTTCGAGATAATCGCGTTTGAATCGCTTCCAGTCAACGAATTTATTCAAAAAAATTCCTAAACATACCTCAATGTGCATATTTTCCAATAAAAAAAACCCGGATCCGATCGAAACGTTAGTTTTTGAGACAAAAATTCCCGAAGTTTATCTGTTTTTCTCGCCGTTTACTCAGGTACCTCCCCTTAAGCAAATTTTCCCGTATCTTCAAGTCCAAGACACATTGACGTTCCGGATCCAAGTGGACCACCCTGTGGGTAAAAAATTTCTTCGCAACTGTCACACTAATAACCCAATTTTTTTTCCATCTCTCTCTCTACCTCTGATGTTTTTTTTTTTTCTCGGCGAATCTCATTACATTTTATCTACCGCAGATTTTGCCAACGTTTCGTTTGATCCAACTACCGGCCGATCCCTCGTCGGGATTATTCCGCGAGAATAATTGCGGGTCACGTGCACGCTCGGCCGAGATACGGAGAGTGTGCACGTTGCAGTATTGGATGAGGCGCCCCGGTGGAAAGGAAAGAGAGTGGGTATGTGGGTCGTCAGCAACGAAGACGAGGAAGAGGATCGTATGTACCGAAGATGGTGTCAAGACAATCTTCCTACTCTTCTCTCTCTCTCTCTCTCTCTCTCTCTCTCTCTCTCTCTCTCTCTCTCTCTCTCTCTCTCTCTCTCTCTGCAGCTCGAAGAAACAAAAACTCGGAGCCTCCTTCAAAAGACGACTTTTCAGATAGATTAGCGTTTTGTAAGCCTCGCTTTATTTCCGTCTCCATAAAGGGGAACGAGTTCTCGTCAAAGCTGGCGCACCGCCCTTGAGCCTCGTCGTGGCGGTGTTTGCGGCCCATCGTCGACGTCTACTTTATGCCTGCGTACAACTTGATGAGGCACGGCAAGAGTCTCTTGACGCAGAACCCAAGGCACAGAGAGCGAGCGGGAGAGATAAAGGAAAAATAGTTGAGACTTACAGTGTTGAACTTTGCATAGTTGGAATGCAATGGAAATTCTATTTTTTTCCCTGTATTTCTTTATTTTCGATTATAATGAAAATATTTTGTCGCCAAGTTGGGATGAAGATTTTTAAAAAAGTTTCTGAAAAATGTCGCCTGAAAATTTTGTCGCTCGAAAAATATTTTGGCATTAGAGAGAATATTAATTTTCGTCGCGTTCCAACTGTTGTGCCTGCAAGTTTGCGCAATACAACGAAGCGATCGATCGATCGAGGAAGCGTTTGTGAAACGGTATTCCAGACCGAATACTGCCTTTCTTGCGAAAGAGTCACACTTTCGCCAAAATGCAAACGCCAAAGACACTGCGACAGATTCTGACCGAGCATCGTACGACGGTTGATCCAGGACAAATTGCGACGAACAGAGTCGACAATAGGGTATTAGACTATATTAAAAATATGGTTAATTCTCTTGTCGTTCTAAAAGAATATAGTGTTTAAAAAGTATTTTCTATAATTTTATCGAAAAAACATAAGAATTATTTTCGTTAAGGCCTTAGGCCACGCTAGAGGCCGAAAAAATAGGCTTTTTGGGGATTTTTTTCAGAAAAACTACAAAATAAATCGAGATTACAAAAAGGGTGTTTATCACACATATCAGTGACTGTATACAATAATTTTTTTGAAGCGATTAATTTCAAAATGGCGCCTGTGCAGCGTTTATCTCGAAACTGCATTTTTTAAGTTGGCCGGAAACATAACTCGGACAATTTTCAACCGATTCACTTGAAATGTTGAATATATCTTGAAAAATACATTGTCTGTGTATTTAGTGTATGAGTACGTAGGATTTTTTTTTGTTATATTGCATAGTTCATTTTTTATTACAATTATCTGAAGATTTTTTAGGCAAATTTTTAGAAAGTGAACAATTATCGTCAGATAATTGTTAATTATCTGACGATAATTCATTAATCGATGTATGTAACAAGTATGTAATAAGACGATTAATCACAATCCTTTTACGAACTCGAATATTTAACAATTAAGGGGTCTTCTGACTTTAGACGCTGAAAAAGGCTAATTTCATGATTTTTTTTGTGGGTTTATGTTATAGATATTCGTATAAAAGTTGTTACACTTAATAAATACACTTTCGAAACAGATTTTAAAAAATTTTAAATGTTTTTAGATAAACCAAACAAACTTTAACGCGTTTTTCTCGAAACAACGTTTTTCGATGGCTTGTTGATAAGTCTTTAAAACTACTGAACCGATCCTTACGAAATTTTAACCACATATTCTTTACAACTATAGCTATAGCACATATCAAGGATATTTTTTGATATTTACTATTTTTTTGTCAAAAACGAAAAAAAAAAACGTTTTTTTTTTTCGACAAATGTCCGCCATTTTGTTATCTTTGCATATATCAAAAATCGTATGACATGCGCTATAGCCATTAACATACTGAATCTAAAACCGTTTGATTTTTTTTTCGGATGATCCATATGATCCATATCAAATATACATGAAAAGATACCTCAATGTTTACTGGCCTCAATTGTTTTTTCCTTTCTAAAAAAATTCCCGAAAAAACGCTTTTTTGGACCTTCTAATTCAGGCTCCGACATTAACGAACAGACGACGAGTATAGTGAGACATAAAATGAGGCATACAAAATGAATCTTGTTGATTGACAATTAAAAAATGGATCTTATAAAAGGAGACGTACAAAATGAAACTTATCGTAGAAATTATTTCTAACTCTGGTTGTTCTGGCGGCCGTTGTAGCGTGCGGTGAAGAGATTCACCGGATTCTTAGTTCTGGTAGCAATGATCGCCATGAACGGATGATCCACGATGAATTCCATAGGCATAGGATTGAACATCCTGGCGTTCAGGATCGCACCTGAAGCACAGACACAAACGCGATATGCTTGAATTTATTTATTGTTTTCACACATGTAGCTACACCCAATAGACGCCGGTGCACGGCTCTGGCGATCTCCCGCTTTGGGCAGCATAGGCCCGAGCCAATACTCGGATGGGTGACCGTTTAGCTGTGCACCGGCTGGCGCATCAATGAGTGACCGGAAGGCCAATACTTTTGAGACTTTGGTGTAGATGCTTGAGTGAAAAGTCTGTGCACCAGCGAATCAGAAGAATATAGGGCCGTCTATTCCGGTACGGGTTTTTCACAGTTTCCCTGTGCCCACGGCAAATACGGTATAGTGTACCTTAAGGCTGTGGACGCACCGGAAGTTAGGTCAGATCAGCGAACTGATGGTAGGGAGTGATAGGAAAGGCTTCAATTGGGAAGGGCAATAGGCAAAAACCTGCAAGGGTGTCAGGAATATATATATATATATAGGGTATTTCAAGTGTTTTTAAACGGCCTAAAAGCCTGACCTTCAATCTTTTTCAAAGTTGGTGATGTTTTTGTATCACATATAATGAGTACGTGGCATTTTTTTTCAGATTTTTATCGGCTCGCTAACTCGGCGAACTCTGAGATAAGATTTTACACGTGATATAATTTCAAATGATCGTATCGTAGTGATCTTCTCGTCGTACGAAAAAATGTCCTCTACAAAAAAAGTTGCGTTTTTCTTCGAAGTATTTTGGAAAAAGTTTTGAAAATTTTCCAAGTACTACAACACTAAAAGAAGAAGAAAATTTAAAAATTTTAAATTTTTTTAACCTCAATGACTAGGTTGATCCTGCTGAAATTTACACTGAATTTTCTTTCATTAGTGTAAAACAACATGTGTAAGTTTCATTCTGGGCCCGGCTTGCGTTCAGTTAATATCGTCGTCTTAAATTTAATGGGAAATTGTTTTTGTTGAATAACTCGGCGATTTACAATTTTTAAGTAAAAATGGTAATGACTAAACTTATAGGAAATCGAGTGCTTTACAACTTTGGTCATTACCGTTTTTTCTCTACCATCGGTATTTTTCGAATTAAATCGAAAAAAGCGGCTATTGCATTATCTCGTTTATTTTTAACTTTAGGGCATAAACGAACATGAAGGAACTTGTAGAGAATGAAATTTTGGACAATGTTTGTTCCCATCTTTTCTTTCCTAGAATCAATATTCATGGTCGTACGCCAACGGTAAGAGAAAATGTCCAATGGTTCGCAAAATAATAT
This sequence comes from Ophion slaviceki, assembly GCA_944452715.1. NCBI lineage: Eukaryota > Metazoa > Arthropoda > Insecta > Hymenoptera > Ichneumonidae > Ophion > Ophion slaviceki. The sequence goes on from OX101784.1 coordinate 62,078,973, forward strand.
TTTCACGCTTCTCGTTTATTACCGTTGGCGTACGACCTTAAATATTGATTACAGGAAAAAAAGGTAGATACCACAATACTTGAGAATGTCATTCTCTACAAGTTTGTTTATGATCGTTTATGCCCTAAAGTGAAAAATGAACGAGATAATGCTGTAGTAGCTTTTTTCTGGTTTAATTCGAAAAATATTGATGGTAGAGAAAAAACTGTAATGACAAAAGTTGTAACACACTCGATTTCCTATAAGTTTAGTCATTTCCATTTTACTTAAAAATTGTAAATCGCCGAGTTATTCAACAAAAACCATTTTCCATTTAATTCAAGACGACGATATTAACTGAAAGCAAGCCCCGCCCAGAATGAAACTTGCACATGTTGTTCTACACTAATGAAAGAAAATTCAGTGGAAATTTCAGCAGGATAAACCTAGTCATTAGAGTTGAATAAATTAAGAAATTAAAGTTTTTTCTTTTTTTTAGTGTTGTAGTACTTGGAAAATTTTTGATTTTTTTTTTCAAAATAGTTCATAGAAAAACGCATCTTTTTTGTAGAGGACATTTTTTCGTACGACGAGAAGATCACTACGATACGGTCATTTGAAATTTTATCACGTGTAAAATCTTATCTCCGAGTTAGCCGAGTTAGCGAGCCGATAAAAATCTGAAACAATGCCACGTACTCAAATTATATGATACAAAAACATCACCAACTTTGAAAAAGATTGAAGAAGGTCAGGTTTTTAGGCCGTTTGAAAACACTTGGAATACCCCATATATATACACACTTACCAGTGGCCGCCGCAGCCTCACTGCCGTTCTCGTTGATTTCTAAGACAGCCTTCTGCACGATTTTGCTCACGTAAAGCGGTGGGTAACGCACGATTCCCGTGAAGTCTGCCCGGTCGAATATGCTCTTAAGGCCCAACTGCGGAAAACACGAAAATTATCGACACATCTGTGGAAATGCAGGATCCTGATTCTCTCTCCCCCTCGCCTTGATCCTGCCGTCGAGCAATCTCAGATCCAGCGATTTTCACATTTAATGGGATTTAAACGCAGAGATTTTTGAGGACACGTGTCAAATGCCCGGTCGGTAAGAATCCTACGTCTGAGTTTTCTTCTACCCTGATTACATTTCGGGCAAACGAAGAGAAAGACGTTTTTCGTCTTTGAACCGAGCACCAAGTGTTTCTTCTCTTTTTTCCCGGAAAATCAGCCGTCTCGGAGAAAATTGGGAATCTGCAAATAAGTTCTCTCCCTCACTCAGAGTCGCTCGGTCGGTGGGCATGCCGTGAGAGTCTACCGAAAAACAACTAGGTAAGTTATCGACCGCGCCCTTTGTTACCGACCGAGCGCTTTCTACCTTACCACGAGATCTTCGCGCACAGTTCTTTCACTTTTCCATCGACTACGTGTCTCTTCGAGACCGAAGTGACTTCAAAATTCTAAACACGAAGAATCAGTCTCCATTGCCCTGTTCATCGATGTTTTTTTCTCCTCATGTTGCGAGACCCCAGTTTCTACCTTACCGACCGCGGCACTTTTTTCTCCCTCGCTATCGTCGAAGGTACTAACCCGATTGAGGGGTCCTTCCAGATCGATCTCACTTTCGATCTTGAATTTCGGCAGGACAAGTCGCAGACTGCCCGACTCGCCGTTATCGAGGAGTTCTTCCAAACTAATTTTGTCGAATTTTGCCTCCACCTCGGCGAGACCGTCCCTTTTCATCGGAAGTACGATGAACATGCTGATCCTGTGTGCCTCGTCCTCGCTCTGTGCACACAAACAAATTCAATCGTCACCGATTTACGCTTAGACGTTGCACGATTGATCGAAAATCGGCGCGATTGAATCTCACTCGTACCTTGTAGGGAAGTTCGATGAATACGGCATTAACTTGTGCGAGTACCCCGAAGTTGAAGGAGGCCGTTACCTCCATACTCGGGACTTGCGTTTCCGTCACACCGTCGACGTAGAACGTACGGTCCTTCGTAAGCTCAGGATCAAATGCCGTTTGCCAAGTTCCCTTGAAGTACATCGCGTTCACGACTACGAGACTCGCTCCGTCGTTGAAATCGTCTGACGGAAAATTAATTAGGCGCGTTTGAGCCAATTTTTTCTTGTCATTGACTTTTTGTCTTTAAATTTCTTATCTTTTTATCCTCAAATTTCAAAAAAACCTTTTTATCTTTAAAATTCAACAAAATTATTTTATAATGATTATTATCGAAATCGGTTATTGTTGGCATTATTTTTGGTTCTTATTGTTGTTATTATAATTATTATTGTAATTATTAATGTTGTGAATATCTTTAAACGTTTTTATCTTTAAATTTCACAAAAATTATTATGTAATTATTATTATCGAAATAGATTATTGTTGCCATTATTTTTAGTTGTTATTATAATAATTATTATAATTATTAATGTTGTCACTATCTCACTGCTTCACAAGTCATCCATCTTTACATTATTGTTATTATCATTGTTATTTATAATTGTAAAATAATAGTAAAAACAATTGTTCAGTAATAGTACCAGTACCGTTTCATTACTACTAGTAGTAGTAGTATCTTTATTCCTTGTATACCATTTTTAAGGGTGTTTATATAAATGCACCTCCCTTCTCGTTTGCATTAAGGGGTTACCCCCACTTGCGATTTTGAAAAAATCGATTTTTTTTATTGCATTTTTTTGAAGTGCAATTTGAAGTGCAGTTTTTTTATGCCCGGAATAGATGACTATGTAAGTTTACAAAAAAAAATATTTTCTTCGTGTAAACTGAAATTGAAACTTTAAACGTGTTTTTCTCAAAATGGCATTTCTGAAGTCGGTGACCAAGATTACTCGAACACTAATGAACCGATCTTCTTGAAATTTTGCAGGCTTATTTAATACATAAAAATGTAGTCTTTAATCGTTCGATTTTTTTTTCGAAAAAAATGGCCGTTTTATAGCCAAAAAACGGCCGTTTTTTTTTCGTTAAAATCGAACCATTAACTTTGACTGTCCGCCATTTTGTGAAAAATGAATATTTTTTAAAATCCTTCGATTAAAGACTAGTTTATACTTATATTTGACTAAATCCATCCGCATTTTTTTTCCAGATGATCCACTTCGCCGCAATGTTGGTCACCGCAAACCGTGTATATAAAAACATTATTTCATTGACGGCCATTTGCCACTAAACAATGTAATATTTTTCAATAAAAAAATTACTGAAAGTTCTTCAAGATGTGTTCTTTAAGATGGTATATTGATCGATTAAAAAAGTTTTGTAGTTTTCTTTTAAAAAATTCATGAAAACGGCCTTTTTTTTGCGCTACAAGTGGGGGTAACGGCTTAAACGTCCGCCATTTTGTCATAAATCGATATTGTCAAAATCGGCTATGACAAGTACTAGATTATAGTATCTAATTTAATAATCTTTTTGGTTTTTATTCAGAATGATTTTTGAAGAAACGCCAGTGGGTACCGTATACGCAGATTTTTTTACGACGCTCCAAGGATCATACAATATCCTTGTATATTTTTGATATTTTTAAATAAAGAAAATTAAACATATTTTTGAATGTATATACTTTTAGATAATTAAAACCCCAATCCGAAATTTCAAATATTTTTCCTTGAAAAAATTCACAAAAATGACCTTTTTTCCGGCTCCTAGGTGTATATCTCCCCTTAACATTTAAGGTTAAAAAGAAGATTTTTCTAGATAAAACAAATAACCAAGTGTATTTTTTTTACCGGGTTAAAAAAATTCACCATATTCTACATATGGCATGCAAAAAACCAAAAGCAGATAATTTTTATCTCGAAAACTGTGGAACTTTTACAAAACTGAAATTCCACCATATAGTAAGACACGATCTGACCTATCGTCAGTTGCAGGATTATCCATTCATAACAGGAAACCCTGTATATATATATTTCCCGAAAGATTCGACTTCGAAAAGACAAAAAAAATACATATATGTTCACGAAAAGTTGGCAAGAAAATAGTCGAGCGAGAATTACGCGACGAGGCGTGCAGTCTTATCTGACAATGGCTCGTGCGACGATGAATTCGTTAACGTCGGATTACGCGCGTGTAGTCAGAGTGATTATTACACCGCTATTGAGTAATAAATAAATAGCAGCGAGTCGGAGTAGTGGATGGATCAGCAGACGTCGAGCGTCGTCTGCTGCTCTGGCACGAATTACTCACAGCACCGTTCGGTGTAAATCTTGTTCAAATCTCGTTCGAAATTGGATATTTAGCCGCAACGAAAAGTCGTGCGTTTACACATCCGATTTCGTAAGTTCGAATGTTCGAATTGGTTTTCGATCTTCATTGTGTGCATCTGTACACATTCGACTGTATTGTTCGTTCATTCATACATAGATCTATACGTATGAGTGGCTTTGACCCACTTTATACAAAATCGAGAATTTTTATGCTTTCCTTTCGGAGACATCGCTCAAATTTCACGTGGCTATGAGCATCAATAAATTCCATGGGAAAAAAATCTTTAAATCTTTAACCAAAAAAAAAACACGTGTGTATATGGGGTCTTCGCGATCAACTCACAGGGAACATCCCTCAGGTGACACCCTTCGATTTTGTTGAAATTTGGATATGTTATAAAGCACCGAAAAGTAAGCGATACGTATTTTTTTTATCGGCGGAAAAGCGTTTTTAAGGGGTGAAAGGAACCCTAGAAAATAGGAGTGTTTTTCGGTTTTCGTCGACAACTTTATCGTTCTCATCTCCAAAGTATAGTGCACAAAAAAATAAACATTGTTGCAACTTGAAATTTTTTAATATCTCGTACCGTTAAAACGTTATCGACGAAATACGAAAAACATCCCCATTTTTGAGGGTGCGTTTCAGCCCTTAAAACCGTTTTTCCGCCGATGAAAAAAACGTATCGCTTATTCGGTGCTTTATAACATATCCAAATTTCAACAAAATCGAAGGGTGTCGGCTGAGGGATGTTCCTTGTCAGGCAACTATTTCCCCCAACGTTGTTGATTCTAGACAAGGAGGCTGGAGCGTGAGCTACAATCCAAGTTTTAGAAAAAAAATATTTCTATGCGTTATTGTCTAGACTAAACTGACGCATAACGATTTTTTTTTGTTTTTTTTTCGCCATAGAACACCAGAGATAAAAAATAGTTTGACGTATGTAATTTTTTAGATTATAGATTTCCATAGTGGAAAGCCTGGTGCAAAAAAACAACTAATTTTTTTCATTTTTTTTCTCCCATCCTTCGCCCATCTGCGGCTGCAAAAAATCGAAATACTCACTCGGGCCCTTTTTAGAATTGTGCAAAAATTTGGATACGTTTTAGACCTGATTTGTGCATTTTTCATCAAAGTTCAACTCGCACTTCCGATATACACACACACACACACACACACACACACACACACACACACACACACACACACACACACACACACTGTATATGAGGTATTCCACGCGAATCCGGTGGATTTTTTCCCGCCGCCAATTCGATTAATTTTTTCTATCTGATTCCATTGACTCTAAAAGATACCCTGATTTTTTTTACATTTTTCGAAACAACCCTTGGAAAAAAAAATTTCTCCGAAAAAAAACGCCCTGATCTAAAAATTCAAAAAAATCCGAAAAATGCATGAATTTTTTTGACCATTTTCGAATAACTAAATCGTTATTCAAAAATGGTCAAAAAAATTCATTGTGGGTATCAAAATATTTAAGTATCCGCCCGAAGTAAGCGGTTCTTGAATTTTTCGGATTTTTTAAAACGTTAATCGCTCAGTAAGCACAGCAAAAATCATACTTCCACTGCGGGTGATAGCTTGAAAATTTTTACATATAATCACGCATTTTTGGGAATTTTTTCAGATTTTTAAATCGGGGCGTTTTTTCGGAGATTTTCTTTTACTACGGATTGTTTCGGAAAATGTAAAAAAAATCAGAGTGTCTTTTAGAGTCAATGGAATCAGATTTAAAAAAACAAATCGAATTGGCGGGGGTGAGGGAAAAAGTCCACCGGATTCACGTGTAATACCCTATATATATATATATATATATATATATATATATATATATATATATATATATATATATATATATATATATATATATATATATATATTTACATATTTATTAAGGAACATGATCTTGATATAACGATTCGTTAGGGAAATTCGTTATATCGAGTTTTCATTATATTGAGGTTTCGTTATATCAAGATCATGTTCCTTAAAATATTCTTCAAAAAAATATATTGGTACTATAAATATAGGGATATTTTCTAAAAAAAGAAAGATTTAGATGAAGCAATTTTTGCCAGTAATTAGCAATTAGAGCACCATGTATATTATTATGTTTTTGCATCAAGGTTTCGGGTGTCTATCATAAGAGAATGGACAAATCTTCGTTATATCAAGAATTTCGTTATATCGAGGTTCGACTGTCTACATGTATATGTCTATCCATATATCTCACGAGATAAAAAGTGACAGAAAATTAATCTTACCCGGAGCCACGACGTGCTCGATCCGTTCGTTCGTCTTTTTCGCGAACCACGTGTTGATGGTATCGCTCGCTTCCGTGGCTTTGGCAAAATCGAGACTCTGCACTTCCGAGCGAAAGGCTCTCGTCGTCGTCTCTATGAAATCCGGATTTGGTTGAATGTCCGAAGCAACGAATATCCCATTTGCCATACGGAGCTCTGCCTCCTTGTACGTCTGCGACCAGATTTATTCGAACGCAAAATTTATCGCCTCGCTTTTCTTCCTAGATCCTTTTTTTTCGTTTTTTTTCCCTCATTTTAACCATCGTCATCTTAATTCTGCCATAATTAACGCTGCATACTTAAGGGGACTCACATCGAACCTATCAACGAGATTCTGGAAGCCGATTTTTCCCAGGTACCTCAGCGATGGAAGCTGGAGGGCCCAGCGTAACGCTAGCTCGGTATATCTCCGCGCCCCGTAAGATACCATTGACAGTAGGGTGGACACGCCGATCGGCGAACAAATGAAATTGTTTTTGCCATCCTTAACAACTTCCTGCGCGTGCAAAAAATATCCGTTTTACGTCGATCTTTCGTCATATTTTTTATAATTATGATATAAATATTAATATATAACAATAATAATATAATGATATAATAATATAATATTATAATAATATTATAATATTATAATATAATATAATAATAATATAAACAATATAATAATATAATAATATAATGATATTATAATATAATAAAAATATAACAATACAATAGGAGTGCGAATGGAAACCCAACAAAATGGGGAGAGAAAGTAAAAAATGCAATGGAGAAAATAGGAGAGGAAAACCCATGGAGAGCGATAGGAAACGATGATATAGGGGAAATGGGAAGGATAACAGAAAGGGGGACGAGGACAAAAGTCGACCAAGAAATCCAACAGGATTGGAGCAAAGTAGAGAAATCAACGTATTGCCCACAATACGAAAACAGGAGGAATGGCATAGAGACAGAGAAGTATCGAGAGGATTCAGATACAGCAGGCGAAACAAAATAAACTTGGGCGAGATTAAGGCCTTAGGCCACTCTAGAGAATGATAAAATAGGCTTTTTGGGGATTTTTTCTCAGACAAACTACAAAATAAATCGAGATTACAAAAAAGGGTGTTTATCGTACATATCAGTGACTGTATACAATATTTTTTTTGAAGCGATTCGTTTCAAAATGGCGGCTGTGCAGCGTTCATTTCAAAACTGCATTTTTTAAGTTGGCCGGAAACATAACTCAGACAATTTTCAACCGATTCACTTGAAATGTTGAATATATCATGAAAAATACATTGTCTATGGAAGTACGTAGGATTTTTTTTTATATTGCATAGTTCATTTGTTATTAACAATTATCTGACGATTTTTTACGCAAATTTTTGGAAAGTGAAAAATTTCGTCAGATAATTGTTAGTAACAAATGAACTATGCAATATAAAAAAAAATCCTACGTACTTCCATAGACAATGTATTTTTCATGATATATTCAACATTTCAAGTGAATCGGTTGAAAATTGTCTGAGTTACGTTTCCGGCCAACTTAAAAAATGCAGTTTTGAGATAAACGCTGCACAGCCGCCATTTTGAAATTAATCGCTTCAAAAAAATTATCCTATACAATCACCGATGTGTATGATAAACACCCTTTTTTGTAATCTCGATTTATTTTGTAGTTTTTATGAAAAAAAATCCGCAAAAGTCTATTTTTTCGACTTTTAGAGTGGCCTAACCCCTTAAGATGTGGAAAGAAGGAAATAAGGGTTATAGCGTTAACAAGTGCAGGGTATGTAAAAAGGAATTGGAAAACTTAGTGCATATCTGTATGTGCAAAAAAGGCAAGGGAAAAATAAAAAACAAATAGTAAAAAATCTGAAAAAATGGATAAGAGATAAAGAAGGAGAACAAATCGATAGAAAGATACAGACGGTGCTGACAAAGGAGCCTGCGACAGAACTGTGTATGTTTAAAAAGCACTTCGCGAAAGTAATTGGAAAAATTGTAAATGGGGAAACGATTGTGAGAGGAAACTAAAAGCGAAACGACGGTAGAGTGTAAGTTTAGAAATAAGACAATTTTGTTAGGGGAAACATATACATTTATAGGGGGGGGGGGGGGGACTTTCTGTGTAAACACCTTAAAGGGATATACCTGGAATAATAAATACTACTATTACTAGAAAAATATAATAAAAATAATATAATAATGCAGGGAGATCGATTTAATTGCCCATTCTTGCCTCTCGGGCTTAAGAATATTGGATAAGGTTCCGCCCCTATCGAGCTGAAATTTTGCCCAAACCTTCCTTTTAATATTTTAAGACAACACCTAAAGGGATTTTTGGCGACTCGCAATAGTTTTCGCGATATTGAATTTTAAAGTTTTTTTAACGCGCGCCGACTATATCTATATCTGCTACGTTTCCGTTCATACAGGGTGTCCCAGAACTGAATACGTTCCCTGGAATGGGGAGTTGGGGGTGAAATTCTGAGTCGATTTATATAAGAATGTGTGGGTCTCAGATCAACCCCTGAATTATTATTAATTTTTTAAGACGGGCGCACCTGATTGGCCCGCCTTTAAAAATTAATAGTAATTCAGGGGTTGATCTGAGAGTCACACATGCTTATATCAATCGACTCAGAATTTCACCCCCAGCCCCCCATTTCAGGGAACGCATTCAGTTCTGGGACACCCTGTATATGTTATCACGCTCTCCGTTTTGTCCAAACAAAAATACCCAAACAAACCCCAACCCGAAAAATATTGCGCGTCGCCAAGAATCCCTTTACGGGTTGTCTTAAAATACTAAATGGAAGATTTGGGCAAAATTTCAGCTCGATTAAAGGGGGTGGGGGTCGGAACCTTAACCAAAATATTATTATACTCTTTAGTTATTACTTTCACGAATCCGAATATTTAACAATTAACTGACTTTCGTGTACAACGAAGGAAAAATACGTCCCAGTTTACTGGTTAAATTTCAAGCCAAGTTACCGAATTTCGAACGAAAAATTACGACTCTACAAATCGGCTGATTTATACGGCACTTTATGGAGATGACACGCTGGCCACATTTCTATCTAATCGTTTATACAGTAAGTAACTCTGGACTTCTGAAATTATTATTTTTTTCATCTATTATTTGTAAATTTTATATTTACGATTATTATTGTTTATGAATAATAATAATTTTAAATACGAACATCACACGAATATGCCATTGTACCTTGATCAATTTGTTCGAGAACGTTCGCGCACTGTATGTCACCATCCTGTCGGCTTCCCCCGACAGCCACGCATCTACCGCGTATTTTTCGTGAAGAGGATTAATCGGCTCATCCTCGTGCGTAGATACGGGAAGAGTCTCGCTCGTGCCGTTTCCGGTAGTCGGCTCGGCCGTCACCAGGTGCAGTATCCCGATACCGATCAACAAAACTGTGACAAATTGATGAACAAATTCGTAGCAATCAAGTTATTCGCAATGCAGCAGGTATCGGATGGTTTTATTTTCGCATGTGGATTAACGATTCTGCCAATTCGGCAGCGACGATTTTTTCTTCCGAAATCTGATTGGTCTTTTTTCTTTTATTCTTCTCAAGTTCGTGACTGTGGAAGAGGTGTGCAGTGATGATTTGATTTTTGCAAGAAAGGTCAATTATCTTCGAGTAAAAAATGTTTAGTGTATTTTTTTAATACAAATTTTTTATTCAACCAATTCGAAAAATATTTTGGGCCTTTTTCATTATCGGATAATGTTTTTTTTATGTATAAAATACTAGCAAACAGTCAAGAAAAAGTTGCACACACTTCGCTTTCTTTAATTTATTGCTCGAATAAAAAAAATCCTTTGTCATGAAATTTGGCAATTGAATAAACGATAAATCGATTATAATTTTTCAAAATATTTTTCTTTTTTTTCGAGAAGTCATTTCGAAAAAGCAAAGTGAGCGAATAATTTATATTTAGCATTTTTAGCAACCATTTTTTAAAATTGTTTTTTTACATATTGGCATTTTTCATATTCACATATTTTCATTCAGCAATATTGAGTGAATATTTTGTTCAACCCCATTTTTTTTCTTACAATACTTCTCGAAGGAAAGAAAAACGTTTTGGCAAATTATTTTATTCGATAGCACATTTCGAATATAAATACTGTGCGCGTTTGTTAACATTTTTTCTCGGATTTTTCTGAGGTTTTCCAATAACATACTTTACCTATATTGATAATATTGAATATATGCATACAGTATTTATATTTGAAATGAGCTATCGAGTAAATCTGCCAGAATTTTTCAATTTTTCTTGTAGATTATTGTCGAAGAAGCCAAAAAAGGGAATCAAAAAGTATTTGCTAAACATCGCTAAATTTAAATATGTAAATATTACAAATAAAAACATGTAAACAAATTTGAAAACAAATATTCGCTAAATATTGCTAAAGGAAAATGTGTAAACATAAAAAATAAAAATATGTAAAAAATTATCAATTAAAGAAATTTGCTGTTTAAGCTAAATAAAAAAATTAAAAATAAAGATATTTATACATATATAATTATTATTATCAGATGATAATTTCCCAAAAAAACCCATACACTTTTTTCATTCACTTTAATTTAGAGAGCGATTTAAAAAATCCAATAGCGTATATGATATCGTGAAAGTGATGAAAAAGTAGCAGCCTTAAAATTCGCCATCAACCACACGTATGTCGTATACTCACGGAGACGCATTTTGAAATCGTGGCACAGATTGGCAAACGATGCGTTGGCGAAAAAAAAGCAATCAGTCGCCTCGACAAAGAAGTCGTGAGTTTCGATGAAAGCGTTGACTCGATGTGACAGTGAAGCGACGGATTTCGAGGCTTTTAAACAAAAATCAGCCCGCCCCCCTCTCTTTTTTCCTCCGCCCCCTCGAATTTCTCGCCGTATTACACGTGCCTATCAAGCTTTTATTGTCTTTTTTATCTATTTTTGATATTCGTCGCGTATAACACACACGTGCGCAACGGATAGAAAAAAAAAGTCGGCCAAAAATTTCATTTTTTGCTCGGGCAAACGATACAATTGACGCATATGTGTTTTGTGCTAGGCTTGAGAGGCAAAAAAACATGAAATAAAGATCTCTCGATATCACGACAATTGTGCAAATAGAATAAGTTTACGGCGGTTTCTTATTGCAGGATTATTCGCTGACACACATTCATTGTATAAAATAGTCCATCGAATGAAAAACAACGTAATTTGAGTGTCCCGAGCGTCAAGTAGTCGCAGTGATCGTTTTCTCTGAGGGAATTTTTCTGGTCCTGCTACGGAAACACTTGGATAAACATATACAATAATAATTATAATATAAATAATAATATAAATGAATATATAATAATAACATTTTTTTATTTAATAAATAATCATAATAACAAGCGTCACCCACTGCACCCGTGACAATTGTTTTTTATGGCCCAGTCCTGTTTTCAAGACTGGGACAAGACTGGGACAAGAGTGGGAAGTGTCACTAAGATAAAACATTAAATAATTCGAGATTTGCTCAACAATTATTGTTCTTAGTAATTAAACGCCTCAAATGATGATTATTATTGTTATTATTATCGTTATTTTTTACGTTGATTCATTAATTAAAAAATAAATCATTATTATTTTTATTAATTCTGTCATCGATTTTTTACGTCTAAAAAATTATCATTATTATTATCATTATTATTATTATTATTATTATCAACACTTCATACAAGTCTCGGAATCTACCCGGCATCTATGAGAAATTATCACTGATGTAATTTATCATTAGCAATTATCACTATTTTTAAGTCAGATTTTTTTTGACAAAAAAGTTATCATTATAATTCACGTCAATTTTTTTACGACGAAAAAATTACCATTGTTATTATCATTATCAAAACGTTATACATGTCTCGGTATTTAGCTTTCACCTATGAGAATCCTACGGACGTATGTCAAGTAGGATTCTCTTACAAATGCCTTACAGATCGGTCTTACATTATTATTATCATTATCAATATCTTTTCACGTGATTTTTTTTACGTAACAACTGTCATCATTATTATCATCATCATCATCACCATTGTTATTGTTATTATCTTTATTATTTAATCGACATAAAAAATAGTGTACAATTAAGAAAGTAATTAAACTGAACTAATAAACATTACTATAGTTGATCCTATGACGAGTACTCTATTACCTTTATTGTTATTATTACTATCATGGATAAATAAAATACGATTAATACATTGAAAAAATTACTATAGTAACTAAAATGCCCTACTAGATGGTATTAGACTTCACTACTGCTGTCACTATTACAGAAGAACTCCGTGTGGCTGGAAATCTCTCGGTATAGGGTCAATGCCGTCTGCTATGAAATTTCCCAATTACGTTTGATAGTCGTCCCAGAGCTCCAGATACGAAAAAACGAGGTGGGTCGTAACATTTTTTTCGAGATTTTTTTTTTCGTTATGTCTTCGTTTTCATTTATTTTATGAGATCGCGTCGGTTCAGTTGGTCTCGTATACGATAATTGTGTCAGTGATACTTTTTTGTCCGACCTACTCCGCGTACCAACGATCGGTGACATTGAGATGTCGTTTGGAAGAGTGATTCACTTGTTACACAAAATACCGACTGTCGAACGACAGTCGAAGTTTGAGCAACGCGATCAAGTTCGTAACGCGCTCATGCTCGGATCTTCAGACAATGATAATAATACTGTCGATAAAGGTGCTGAAGATTGCGTCGTTGGAATGCAACGAATTTCTTTCTCTCATTTAATATTCTTATTTTATTATTATAGAAAATATTTTTCAGAGATTTCGATCGTCGATCTCCGAAAAAGCATTTTTGTTATTATTGTCAGAAGATTTGCGTAGATAAAATATGCCAAAATAAATGTGAGCGATACCGCAAAAAATGGTCAGGTTGGTAAGAAAGTCTTGAGACACAAACGACACCTTTTCTAAAAAAAAAAACATAACATTCTATCAAGGTAAGATAAATTCATAATATAGTCTCCCTCTTCATCTAAATGGTGTCTCAAAATGACCTCACATTTTAATTTATTAATGAAACGTATTATTTATTTGAAAAGTACGAGTAATTTTTATTTAAATATAAAGTACAAACATGGAGGTTATGTGTGGAACACAATATACGATAAATGGCCGCCTCATCCCTGTTTGCAAACGATCACTCTCTTGACGCAATTTTCAATAACACTTTGGCATAATTGCGGACTAATTTCATTAATGGTGCGTCCAATTGCTTCCTTGAGCTCCGAAATGGTCTGTGGGTCATTGGCATACACGTTTCCTTTCAGAAAACCCTAAAGAAAGAAGTTCAAGCGTCACATCGCACGATCTTGGTGGTCAATTCACATCTCCGCGGCACGAGATAACACGACCATGAAACTTTGTATGGAATAACTGCATTTTTTCGCCCGCCATGTGGCAGGTTGCGCCATCTTGTTGAAAGAATGTGCTCCGCTATCTTGTTGAAAGAATATGTTGCGCCACCTTCTTGAAAGAATATGTTGCGCCATCTTGTTGAAAGAATATGTTGCGCCATCTTGTTGAAAGAATATGTTCCGCCATCTTGTTGAAAGAATATGTTGCGCCATCTTGTTGAAAGAATACGTTGCACCATCTTGTTAAAAGAATATGTTCCGCCATCTTGTTGAACGAATATGTTCCGCCATCTTGTTGAAAGAATATGTTCCGCCATCTTGTTGAAAGAATATGTTGCGTCGTCTTGTTGAAATAATATGTTCCGCCATCTTGTTGAAAGAATATGTTGTGCCATCTTGTTGAAAGAATATGTGGCGCCATCTTCTTGAAAGAATATGTTGCGCCATCTTGTTGAAATAATGTTTCGCCAGCTTGTTGAAAGAATACGTTGCACCATCTTGTTGAAAGAATATGTTCCGCCATCTTGTTGAACGAATATGTTCCGCCATCTTGTTGAAAGAATATGTTCCGCCATCTTGTTGAAAGAATATGTTGCGTTGTCTTGTTGAAATAATATGTTCCGCCATCTTGTTGAAAGAATATGTTGCGCCACCTTGTTGAAACAAACATTCTATGCGTTGCTCGATCGTGTAATTCTCCATGACTGAACCTCAATACTTCCTGATGCCAGCTGTCACAGATTACTACTCTATGTTCGCCACAAAAAAATGGCGCGCAATTTAAAATGTCAGGTCATTTTGGGACATTTACAACTCATGTCCAACGCTCTATTAAACTTTGAATGCCAGCCGTCTAGAAATACTTAGGTCTTGAATTGAAAAACTCTTCAAGGGTATTTTGAAGATCGGTTTGACGATGAAGTTGTTTATCACGTAAATAGTTTTTCAAAGCCCAAAATAAATGATACACTAACGGGGCTAAGTCCGGTGAGTATGGTGGATGTACTAGTACTTCCCATTCTAATTGTGAAATAGTTTTTCGTGTTATTTTACCTACCTGGGGCCGAGCGTTGGTCGTGAAGAAGATGAACTTATCGACGTTTACGACGTTTTTGTTTAATAATTTCGGACAGCTTCTGTGATTGTGTAGAGTAGAGCTCGGCATTTATGGCTGTGTTAGGCAGAAGAAGCTCATAATGCAACAGGCCCTCGAAGTGCCAACAACAAAGTAAAACTGTTCTCTCTTCACGGCATGGTTTAGTAGTTTGTTCTGATCTTTCCCCTTGAGGTAGCCATTGGCGCTTTCGTGTTCGGTTAACGTATAACACCCTGCTTCCATCTCCAGTGACTATTTCCTTGAGCAAATCCTTTTT
The DNA here is from genome assembly GCA_944452715.1 of Ophion slaviceki. Taxonomy (NCBI): domain Eukaryota; kingdom Metazoa; phylum Arthropoda; class Insecta; order Hymenoptera; family Ichneumonidae; genus Ophion; species Ophion slaviceki. Next base: position 62,094,318 of record OX101784.1, read on the forward strand.
GTGCGAACGAAGCAACAATAAAAGGCGCATAAAAACGCGTGTCGCCTTCTTCGACTCACTGATATCGTGGGGTATCCAAGATGATATTCCTTTTCTATGTCCAAGCTCGTTCAAATGTTCGAGGATCATGGGGTGACTACTAGTCCAGTAAAACAGACGAACACCCAGCACTTTTAACGTAGAATTAGAATTTTTGACTGGAGCTAGATGACTGCGTACTGAAACCCCAATAAAATGTTGCCCCTAAAGTCGCCCCAACCCTAAGAAATGATGTTGAAAACTTAAATATCGCCGTATCTCGATAATTAATAGCCCGATCAAAAAATATTTCAAACAAAAGTTGTTTAGAATAATGAAATACGTATAAAGTTATCTGACATCCAATCCTCTATCTTTGAAAATAGCGGCACAAAAACGCACCACTGATCCAGACAAGGACGCATCAACCCCGAATTTTCGAATCGTTTTTGTGCCGCTTCTTTCACAGATAGGGGATTGGACGTCAGATATCTTTATACGTACTTTATTATTCCAAACAACTTTTGTTTGAAACAATTTTTGATCGGGCTATTAATTATCGAGATACGGCGATTTTTAAGTCATCAACCCCTGTTTGTTAGGGCGAGTTGAGGGACTTTTCATTGGGATTACTTTCAGTATGCAACCATCTAGCTTCAGTCAAAAATTCTAATTGTAGGCTAAAAATGCTGGGTTTTTGTCTGTTTTATTGGACTATACAGCCGATTTCATTAGCTAACTCTTGTAACGGTGCATTAGGTTTCATTTGTAGAAGAGATCGCAATGCTTCGTCGTCAACAACAGTTTTCCTGCTGGACCTAGGTTTGTCTTCAAAGGATACATCGTTAGAAAGGAAGCGTTCAAACCAACGGGATACTGTTGAATGATGAACTACGTTACTGATGAATACACTGCACATATTAATAGCAGCAGATCTTGCGGAACGGCCTTGTAGAAATTCGTAATAGGCGATCACTCGAGGTGATATTTTATTCATATTTACTCATACTGTCTGATCGCTGATAAAATTATTGAAATAACATATTATTAAGTAGTTGCATAATATACTAGGGTGTTTACAAAGAAAGTCCCCCCCCCCTACATATATGTTTCCCCTTACAAAATTGTCTTATTTCTAAACTTATATTGTACCTTCTTTTCGCCTTTAGTTTCCTCTCGCATACGTTTTCTGATCTACAATTTTTCCAATTAGTTTCTCGAAGTGCTTTATCAACATACAAAGTTCTGTCACAGGCTCCTTTGTTAGCACCGTCTGTGTCTTTCTGTTTATTTGCTCTCCCTCTTCATCTCCTATCCATTTTTCCTACTATTTCTTTTTCAACTCTTTTCCTTGTTTTTTTTCGCACATGCATACAGGGTTTTCTGTTATGAATGGATAATCCTTCAACTATCGATAGGTCAGATCATGTACTACTATATGCTGCAATTCCAGTTAAGTAAAAGTCCCACCGTTTCGCATGCCTGAAATATGATTTCTACACATGATAACTTTTTTTATCCGGTTAAAAAAAATACTCTTAATTATTTGTTTTATCTAGAAAAGTCCTCTTTTAACCTTAAATATTAAGGAAAGTTTATGAAAAAAGATCTTATGCCGAATTTTTATACAAACCAATTCGAACATCTGACTTTGATAGCCTGCGGTGTAAAAAAAATGTACTACGCATATCCTGCCATTACTTTTAAAAGTTACTTAGTTATTGTCGATTCATATCATTTGTAGAAATGGCATGCGAAAAACCAAAAGCAGATGGTTTTTTAAAAAAAATAACACAAAGCCCAGAATCTCGAAAACCGAGGGACTTTTATCAAACTGAGATTTCCAGCATGTAGTAGAACATGATCTGACCTATCAACAGTTGCAAGATTGTCCATATCCGGACACCCTGTTAATGCACCGGGTTATCCACTTCTTTTTTACAAACCCTGCACTTGTTATCGCTATACCCCTTATTTTCTTCCTTCCCCACATTTCCACATCTTAAGGGCTCTTCTCACTTTAGACGCTAAAAAAGGCTATTTTCATGAATTTTTTTGATAGGTTTATATTATAGATATTGATATAAAAGTTGTTGCACTTAATAAATACACTTTCGAACTACATTACGTTTTTTTATTTATTTATTCAAGTCTCTGTTTATAAACAGAAATGGTAGTTAAAAACATGTCCTAAAAAATTGTAGGTCTGCGCTGTTAATGAAATCTCGGAGATGGATCATCCGAAACTAAAAAATCAAAAGGTTTTAGATTCAGTATGTTAATGGCTATAGCGCATTTCATACGATTTTTGCTATATGTAAAAATAAGAAAATGGCTTACGTTTTTCGAAAAAAGTGTTTTTTTTTCACCGTTTTTGGCAAAAAAATTAGTCAATATTAAAATTTAAAAAATCCTTGACATGCGCTACACACTGAGAAAAAAAATCATTCATCCAATGTTATTGGTGTTATTGAATGAAATTTCGTAGATTCAATTGTAAAGTTTTTGGTATAAATAATCGGATTTATTAGTCAAAACAAAACGCTATTGAATTTAATTACATGATGAAATTAAACGTTTTTTTTTTCATTCAAAAGATATATTGTTAGCCGAGAACAATATATTATTGAAACTATCTAAAAAATTATTGCGAACAAATTATACAGTTTTAAATGCATTTTCTGCAACGAACAAAAAAAGCGTTTCTCTTCATAACATGAATATTGGTGATTCGAGTACACAAGAAAAATTGAATTTCGCTCGTTTGATTCAGATCAAATTTCTATTGAGTAAATATGTTATTTTTTTTTCACCATTACCGATATTGATTTCCAAGTACATTATTCGTTAAAATATTAATATTTTATTTTGATTGAAAAATATGAAGCAAATGTCTGAATTGGTTAACAAATTATGCGAAAATAAAATTTGTTTCGTGCGCATTTGGTTGAAAAAATTCAATCGAATCATGGCGGAGCGCCACCGAAATTATAGGTGTGAGGAAACCTGTAGTTCTTGGAGTAACCGCTAGAAGCCGCACGCGCGCTCGTTTCTCGTTAGCGTAGGGCGAACCGCAAATCTACTTAAACGCCCGAGAAACTCTAAAGAGTATCGCTTCTTGGCCTGTGGCTAAGATCAAAGTGTAGTATCTGTTCTTATCAGTTGAATATCTGATATTCTCTCCATGGATATTCCATTGGATATCTGATATTCTCTCCACTATTATCGTGGATGATCATTCTAATGTTCACGTTTCATTTAAGATTTAGAACAAATTGAAACACGTACGTCCCATGGCATATGCGTTTCGATGCAGTAAAGAAATAATTAATTCTATTGATTATCTTTTTGTACGAAATAAAAAATGTAGCAACCGCTTAATTATTTCATCCATACATCTACGGAGTGTATATAGAATGATTTCAATAGAATATAATTTTACTTGAAGGATAATGTAGATATTCAGAGAACAGAAGAGCTTTTTCAAATAAAATAGAATGTTATTTAAATCAATCACATTTTCCAATATTTTATGGTATTGAAACAATCTCACATATCGGTGGCACTCCGCAGCAGCACATTTATTTGGATCAACCAATATATTTTTTTGATTCAATTGGTTTTTTTCTCAGTGTAGCTATAGTTGTAAAGAATACGTGGTTAAACTTTCATAAGGATCGCTTCAGTAGTTTCGAAGATTTTATCAACAAGCTGTCGACAAACGTTGTTTCGAGAAAAACGCGTTAAAAGTTTGTTTGGGTTACATAAATACATTAATTTAAAAAAAATGTGTTTCGAAAGTGTATTTATTAAGTGTAACAACTTTTATATCAATATCTATAATATAAACCAATGAAAAAAATAATAAAAATAGCCTTTTTTAGCGTCTAAAGTGAGAAGATCCTCAATCACGCCCCCGTTTCTTTTGTTTCGCCAGCTATATTTGAATCCTCCCAATACTTCTATGTCTCTATCCTTCCTATTTGCATATTGTGGGCAATACGCTGATTTTTCTATTCTGCTCCAATCCTATCTGATTTCTTGGTCTAATTTGAATAACACATAATCAAATAATTAAAGCAATCTACAAACAATATTGTAAAAAAATACAAAACAAAGAAGAAAAACCTTCAGAGATGCTTCGCTATTATTCTTCAAAATACAATCCTTTGCTCACCGAACCGAATAATCCCCCGTAAAAAAACACCGATCCTCTTTGAGCGATTTTTCCTCTTTTCGTTTTCCATTTCCAATGATTTTTTTTCACCTCCTCTATCCTCGCAATAAAAAGAGGCACTTTTCTCCGCGAACGAGATGGGATTTCTTTAACTCGGTCGCCAAAACGTCTAACTTTTCTTCAGCCTCGTTGCTACCGAAGAAAATCGTAATTAGTAATATTATCCGGGCGAAATTGCAACGAGTCGGGTAAAGAAGAAGGCTCGATCTGAAGCGCGCGTTTGCGTTTATGTGTATGAGGTTGCATTGGTGCAAAATGTAATAGCGTCGAAGATGCAAGTAGACTTCTCAAAGGAGGAAGGGAATAAGGATAAGGGTAAGCAAACCAGTAGGCAGGTACATATGCATGTGTACATACGAACATACACTTTACGATGCCCGTGGACTACGAAAAGGTAAAACAGCTTGAAAGGGCTCGGTGCAGATCACAGAGTCGCGCTAATTAAAAAAGACCCGGGCGATTCCCTGCTCCCTCTCTCTCTCTCTCTCTCTCTCTCTCTCTCTCTCTCTCTCTCTCTCGCTCTCTATCCGTCCTTTATATTTCTTCGGTGCGTACTATACGGCAAAGGAAGAGTGTCGGTGCGTAACACGCGAATATTAGTGTACACTTTTACACACATTGATGTGAGGGATCACGAGGGACGACGGCGTACGAGAAAAAATAAAAGGAAAAAGGTGGGCGAGGTGATGGTCGTAGAAAAAAGAAGAAGCAAGCGAGAGTCTCTCCTTGCGGCCGTAAAGCTCGCACAGCCAGTGAGAGAGAGAGAAAGAGAGAGGAAGAGTGGAGCTCAGAAGTGGATTTGTACTCTCTCTCTCTCTCTCTCTCTCTCTCTCTCTCTCTCTCTCTCTCTCTCTCTCTCTCTCTCTCTCTCTCTCTCTCTCTCTCTCTCTCTCTCTCTCTCTCTCTCTCTCTCTCTCTCTCTCTCTCTCTCTCTCTCTCTCTCTCTCTCTCTCTCTCTCTCTCTCTCTCTCTCTCTCTCTCTCTCTCTCTCTCTCTCTCTCCCCCTCTCCCTCTCCCTCTCCCTCTCTCTCTCCCTCTCCCTCTCTCTCTCTTTCCTCCTCATTTTCCTTCCCCCGTTCCAGAAAAAAAGAGTTTGCGTCATATGGGAAATGAGCAAAGAGACAAGTCTAAGCGGGGAATGAGCTGCTTTGCTTTCAAAGTCCCGGCTCGTCGAACGAGGCAAGATTTTTCCTCCATAGAACTATATGTATTGCGTGACCGTGTATATACTTATATCGTACGTACACTCTCGGGAATAAACTTAATAGGCATTTCCCTATTGCTCTTGAGCCGTGTGTATCCCGAATGTTGCACTAATTCCCACGAGCAGACGGAAGCTCAACTTTTGGCATCGAACGAGCGCACATTTTCCCAGCAATGATGCAGAGCAACAATGCAGCAATGATGCCCAGCAATTCGAATTTCTGACTTTGATAGTCTGCGCTGTAAAAAAATTTACTACGCATGTCGTGCTAATCACTTTAGCAAGTTGCTTTGTTATTGTCGATTCATATCATTTGTAGAAATGACATGCGAATATATATATATATATATATATATATATATATATATACACACAGGATGGACCATTTAATGTGATTTAATTTAAACCACCCCAAATATCTCCGTTGCCGTTAGAGTGACGAAAACAAACCCAAACAAATCGAATGAACCCAAGCAAAAACCAAAATGTTTTGGTGAAAAATCATTTCAAGGTCATGGTATTATAGGTCGTTGGATTCGTCTGAATATCAGGCACAATGTCTGAAAAAAACAACATGTTCCCGTTTGAAAAACCATTGATGACCTTGAGAACGCAAAAACTATGACCTTGACAAAAATTAATTTTTCACCACTGTATCAGCCCTTCGAAATCAATCAAATTACCTTGTAACATTTTTTTCGTCACTCTGAAGGCAACGGAGTTATTTGGGGTGGTTACGTTAAATGGTCCACCCTGTATACAGAGTGTTCCGCTTATCTCTGCCACCCGAAATAACTCGGTAATTATCGACGTCACAAAAAAATGTTCCAGACAAAAGTTGTATGGTGTGAAGAGGGTGATCAAATGCGACCATTTTTTTTATTTCGGTGGAGGCGCTGACGCACAGTGAAGGTCACCTCCACTTTTTAAAAATGGAATGGTACATTTTTTTCAACCATCTTGCGAAGCACCTCAAGCCGCATAAAAAACATTGGAGGGTCAAAGTCGTTCAAGGTCATTCAAGGCCACCTATTAAAATGAAATACATACCTAAATATGTCGGATCACTACCAAATGTTTGGTAGTGATCCGATCATGCATACTGATGTTTGTATTATCGATACTGACCTTGAATGACCTTGAACGACTTTAACCCTCAATGATATGCGGCTTGAGGAGGTTGGAATAGATGTACCATTCCATTTAAAAAAGTGGAGGTGACTTTCACGGGGCGTCGCGCCTCCACCAAAATAAAAAAATGGGCCGCATTTGATGGCCCCCTTCACATCGTACAACTTTCTTTTGGAATATTTTTTTGTGACGTCGATAATTATCGAGTTATGTCGAGTGGCAGAGATAAGAGGGACACCCTGTGTGTGTGTGTGTGTATATATATATATATATATATATATATATATATATATATATATATATATATATATATATATATATATATACCAGGTGTGTAAGTATGAAACCGGAATTTTTGTACAGAAAAAACACGTTTATTGTAATGATATGATACAAATAACTGGAGATGGCTTCTCGAGTCACCTTTAACTGATCCGCCAGTTGTTGTTGTGTTTGAGCGTCGTCTTCGTCCAACAAGGCTTGCAGGTCAGCGTCTTCAAACTTTTTCGGTGGTCTTCCACGTTCTTCGTTCCTCACGTCAAAATCGCCACTTTTGAACCGTTTGAACCACTCGAAACACTGTGTTTTACCGAGAGCATGCTCACCAAACGCCTCCACAAGCATTCGATGCGATTCGGCTGCGGTTTTCTTCAGATGAAAACAGAAAAGTAGTGCTGTCGGCAAATCGTAATTTGTTGGCACAAAACTCGACATGTTTAGCTCTAATAAACTAATGCTACTGAATGAAACTCGTGTTATTGTGAGTTGGAAATCTTTGTCGGATATCAATACAATAACAAGACACCGCTGACGAGATGTGTCGGTAACTGCATCGACATCTAGCGCCACCTATGGGCAAATTCCGGTTTCATACTTACACACCTGGTATATACTAGGTGCGCAACTAAGTTCCCGGGTTTCACACATGGATGGCGCTAGCGACACATGTAGTCGGCATACAGGTCTGAAATTGGGTGTCTTTATAGTTTGGACATTTGTTAAGAATACCCGGTCGTAATACAAACAAATATCGCAACACAACGACCTTTTTTCTAACCTCGAAAATGTCAACGAGTGTGCCAAATAAACAGCATTTGCAAGAAGCATTGCTTTTCTGCTTCAACCTAAAAAAAACAGGAGCTGAAGCACGTCGGTTACTTGAGGAGGCCTACGGCGAACGTATACCATCAAAAACAACGTGTGAAGATTGGTTCAAGCGGTTCAGAGGTGGCGATTTTGAGACTGGGGACAAGGAGCGCTCGGGAAGACCACAAACATTTGCGGACGTCGATCTGCAAGCGTTATTGGATGAAGATGACACTCAAACAGAAGAGCAACTTGCCGAGGCATTAAATGTGACTCGGCAATGTATTTCGAAACGTTTGCACGCCATGGGAAAAATTCATAAGGAAGAAAAGTGGGTGCCGCATGAGTTGACTGAGAGACAAATGGAAAATCGAAGAGCCACTTCCGAAATGTTGCTTTCGCGGCAGAACAGAAAGAGTTTCCTGCATCGAATTGTTACTGGCGATGAAAAGTGGATATATTTCGAGAATCCCAAACGCAGAAAATCGTGGCTTTCACTTGGCGAAGCGTCAACATCGACGGCACGGCCAAATAGCTTCGGAAAAAAGACAGTGCTCTGCGTTTGGTGGGACCGGAAAGGAATCGTGTACTGTGAGCTGCTGAAACCGGGCGAAACTGTCAATGGGCATCGATACCGACAACAACTAATCAATTTGAACCACGCATTGCTCGAAAAACGGCCAGAATGGGACACGAGACACGAACGTGTGATATTGCAGCACGACACCGCTCCGTGCCATCGCAGTTCCATCGTCCAGGACACCATAAAAACACTGAAATGGGATCTGCTATCGCACCCGCCGTATTCGCCAGACCTGGCCCCTTCAGACTATCACTTGTTCCGGTCGATAGCGCATGGCTTGGGTGGGCTACACTTGGCCAATTACGATGCAGTACCAAATTGGTTGGACGAATGGTTTCAGTCCAAAGACGCGTCTTTTATCGTCGCGGTATTTATGCAATGCCAGAGAGATGGCATAAATGTGTAAATAGCGAGGGACAATACTTCGAATGAACCATTTTTTGTATTTGTCTTGAATTTTTCGATTTTTTTTGTCAAAAAACCCGGAAACTTCGTTGCGCACCTAGTATATATATATATATATATATATATATATATATATATATATATATATATATATATATATATATATATATATATATATATATTAGGGTGATTCGTTTCAGGGTAACTTTTTTTTTCTGACCCATCGTGCCTGAAAACCTTTAGTTGGTACTCAAAAACGAAGTTTCGTGAAAGGGGGGTGTTGTCAAAAAATATTTGGAGGTCGCGAATCAAAATTGAAGGTTTCCCATTTGATTAACATTGAAAAAAATGTTTTTCTCATTATTAGTGTTACCATTCCGCGAATTTTGATATCGCGATATTTTCCAAGTGGGTTCTCATAGGAAATATGATACTTTACAATAAAGTTCATTGAGCTATGTCCGTAAATTCAACCGTTTCAGCGGTATCATTATTTCAAGTGAATATTGTATGAAAATATCTATTCAAACGGCTGTAACGCCTAAGCTATTAGATATATCGAAAAAAATTCAAAAGAGAACTATGTAGAGAAAGTAATTTGCTACAAAAAAGTCTTATAAGCCGAGCCCGTAAATTCAACTCTTTCTCAGCTATAGGTGGATGAAGTAAATGAAGTATAGATTTATTTTGTTTAAAAAGAATCTATTTATTTTACTTCATCCGCCTATAGCTGAGAAAGAGTTGAATTTTCGGGCTCGGCTTATAAGACTTTTTTGTAGAAAATTACTTTCTCTACAAAGTTCTCATCTGAATTTTTTTCGATATATCTAATAGCTTAGGCGTTACAGCCGTTTGAATAGATATTTTGCACAGTATTCACTTGAAGTAATGATGACGCTGAACCGGTTGAATTTACGGCCATGGCTCAATGAACTTTATTGTGGAGTATCATATTTCCTATGAGAACCCACTTGGAAAATATCGCGATATCAAAATTCGCGGAATGGTAACACTAATAATGAGAAAAACATTTTTTTCAATGTTAATCAAATGGGAAACCTTCAATTTTGATTCGCGACCTCTAAATATTTTTTGGCAACACCCCCCTTTCACGAAAGTTCGTTTTTGGGTACCAACTAAAGGTTTTCGGGCACAATGGATCAAAAAAAAAGTTGCCCTGAAACGAATCACCCTAATATATATATCTGTAAAAGGTTTACGACCCTCGCGCGACCCAGAGCTTAGCGCGGAGCCTGCCTCGTCGGCACTCGCTGTCGCTGCCGGTGCACGCACCACACCGCCGTGGCCGTCATTTTTCTCCCCCTCTTTGTCTCTGCCTTTTTTCGCTCGCGTTTCCTCGCTTTCTTTCCCCCTCCAGGCCGCCACGCGCTGCCCCATCACCCCACCGTGCCACGCCGCGATGTGGCGCGGCTTTCTCTCGCGCTCTGTCGCCCCGTAGGGGCGACCCACGCGCGTCGAGACGTCTCGCGGTCTCGGGGCGCGAACGCCCGCGACAGTCTCGCACCGTTGAAGCAAATACATAAATCCCCCCCCCCCCTCCCTGGGGAAAGTCGCGAGAGTCATGCATCTCGCGCGATCTATCGCTGTGGGTGTGTATGTGGGTGTGTGTTTGTCGACCTTTACGTATACGACAAGGACGCAGCACAAGCATTTTCGCCAACTCTTGTAGTAACTTATTGTTTCATTGTTTTCGGACGAATCGCGCCGCGCACTTTGCTCGCCAGGAATGGCGTGGGATAATTGGTTGGCGATTAATTCGTGGATTTATATGGTAGATTGTGATTCGAGAAGGCGAGAGAGGGGGAGGGAAGGTTCGATGAGATCAAATTGATCCTGCTGAAAATATAAGGGTCTGAACGGACACATTCAAAAATTACGATTTTTACATAGTTCAATAGCGTAGGATCTTAACTTTAAGGCCTAAGGCCACTGTAACGGTCCAAAAAAAAGCTTTTTTCACGAATTTTTTGCTTCCAAAATTGAAGGTAATTGAAAAAAAACTTTTAAGGGTGTTATCGGGCATACATTAAACTTTATTATCAAATTTTTTTACAGCAAAAAAAACAAAATGGCGGTTCCACAGCTATCTTCCCGGGGCATGTTTTGCTTGCAGGGCTCCGCGGCACGCAGCACCACTGGTGCACTTTTGAATCTAGAACAAAAAAAAAACCATCAATCTAGAGGGTTATAGCTAGAGAATGTCGATCGGATTTTAAAAAGTATCAATTTTTGTGGATTTGGCGTGCGTTTGAAAAAAAAAATTGATTTTTGACGAAAAAAACGGCTAGTTTTTTGTTAATAAAAAATCAATAAATAAAGTTATTGAAAATCCCGATCGACATTCTCAAGATAATGTTAATGTTCACATCTGGTCAAAATTTCAAGTAAAAAAAATGAAAATTGTTCGAGTGATGCTGCGTGCCATTTTGAAAAACCGTATTTCGAGAAAAACGCGTTTAAAGTTTTGCGAATAGTTTTTTATTGGAAAAAATAAAAAATCGATTTTTCAAAAAATTTACAGTGGCCTTACCCCTTAAGGGCTTATACCTAGTCGAAATTTTTTACAATGTGAATTTTTTGTTTTCGACGGATTCTCAAAATATAACATTTAAAAAATATTATATGAAAATTTAAAGTCAATCCGTTCACAACTGAGGGAGTTATAGGCGAGTATAGGTAGGTTTCTATAACTTTCACGATTTTCTTTTTTTTAACCCCACGTGGTCACGCGGGGTCCAGATGACCCCTCGCGCCACTTTGAGTTCAAATTTCTAACAGTTTTTGGCGACGTAGGGCACTGGCCCGCCCTCTGATGATACTTTGGGGTTTCATCTGTAATTTAAAGGTGGAGGTCGGAGAATCCAGTCGGCAGTAGCTTGGTAAAATCGAAAATAGTGAGACGGGCGCGCGATTTGGGGTCAGCCTGACCCCGGTGTGACCATAAAGTGAATTTTTTAAATAAAACTGAATTTTTTTTCAGTGTGGGATACATTTGTACAGAGTAAGTATGATTGTGAGAGTTTATTGGTTTTTAAAGATTTTTTTGTAAGAAAAATTTTGAATTACTCGAAAAGTGAAAAAGAAATTTTCGAAGTTGCATTTCGTTGTTGTGTATATCTCGGGCACAGTTGGGCGTAATTCTATTTATAAATACGAATACGAATTTATTCACATCGTGATTTTCATGCGAATATAAATACAAATTTATTCATACTTCACTTATTTGTATTCACATGCATGCATACAAATACAATTGTATTCACAAATATTCTGAACATGCAAATAATTTCACAGAAAAGATGTGAATATTTACAAAATATCCTGTGAATTAAAAAAAATCACATCAAAATCTGTGAATGTAAATGTATTCACAAAAAATTGTAAATAGAAAAAAATTCACGAAATAAGTTGTGAATTTTTTCGTATTTAAGACAAATAAAAATTAAATTCACAATGGTTAGATTAAAATTTACACCAAAAGTGAGTTCTTACGTATTTTGAGAGAAAACATTGCGTCGAGGCAAAGAAATTTTTGCACAAAAATTTGTGAGTTTCAAATATTACTTTATAAATATGAAAAAATTCACAAAATGAGTTGTCAATTTCCTCAAGTTGAAGAAAAGAAGGAAGGAAAGAAAAGCGTAAGAACTCACTTGTAGTGTACATTTTAATATAATTGTCGTGAATTCGATTTTAATTTTCTTTAACTTAAGGAAATTCACAACTCATTTTGTGAATTTTTTCATATTTATAATGTAATATTTGAAACTCACAACTTTTTTTGAAAAAATTTCTTTGCCTCGACGCAGTGTTTTCTCTCAATATACGTAAGAACTCACCTTTGGTGTAGATCCTAATCTAATCATTGTGAATTTGATTTTAATTTGTCTTAAATACGAAAAAAATCACAAATTATTTTGTGAATTTGTTGTATTTCCAATTTTTCGTGAATACATTTGCATTCATAGATTTTTATGTCAATTTTTTTTAATTCACAGGATTTTTTATAAATAATCACATTTTTTGTGAATATTCACAATTTTTTCTGTGAATTTATTTGTATGTCCTGAATATTTGTGAATACAATTGTATTTGTATGCATGCATGTGAATACAAATAAGTGAAGCATGAATAAATTTGTATTTATATTCATATGAAAATCACGATGTGAATAAATTCGTATTCGTATTTATAAATAGAGTTACACCCAATTCTGAAGACTAAATTTCTGTACAATCGACTCAAGAACGTCGATGCACTCATGAAAGAGTCTGCTGCAGTGTATGTCCACGAAATGATGATATAAAAACGCGGGAACTGTGTTCCTCGTGCCGGCGCCCAATGTGCGATAAACATCCATCGTTTATGTGCGTCGACTGCATGGGCGAGCATTTATTTTTTTTACTATATGCCTTTTTTTACAAATTTATATTTTGTGTACTCGAGAGGCATTTTTTCTATTTGGATTTCTTCGAATAAACGGAGTTTTTAAAAAGTAAAAATCGCATTTTTTCCTGCTATTTTTTCCCCTTAAAGATACATATTTCAAGAGTATAACCCTAAAATAAAAAAAAACATTTGTAAAAATGACGATTTTTTAGTAAAATGTTGCATTTTTCCGTTCAGGAATTTTATTCGCCGTGTTAAAAATAAAATAAAAAAATCCACCGTGCATTCCATATTCTCAAAGGTTCAAACTATGACGCTGAATTTTGTTGAACCGTTCGGAACAATACATGCGACGTGACAATCGTTCAAAAACGACTGGGGTCACCCTGACCCCGTATGACCATTGTGTTACAGCTAGAATGTGTGACCACGAATGGTTAAGAAAGATTTCTTCACCATTTTTGAGACTCAGGGTACGTTTTGTCACGACTTTGGCTGTTACATTGTTTTTTAATAAATCTTTAAAAATCGCGCAGGTATGGCACGGTCTTGTGAACTGCATTTTCAAAACTGGCGTGACGTATGGCTCAAAAACTATACGACCGATTCTATGAAATTTGGTATACACCTTTCTAGCCTTATTGTCTAAAACATGACCCTGAATGTTTTTGAAAATTGAAAATAAAAAGAATTTTTATCGCAAAATGTAGCCATTTTTATCGAAAAATTCAATTTTAATGTTTCAAAGCGTCCCATTTAATCGATTTTCAACATTTTTCACTTTTTCTGGGTTCATATTCTGCGTATAAGTATTAATGAAAGAAAAATCTTCGTCGGTTTTTTTTTAGATTAATCCCGCCCACGCTACGTGTCACGCCATCTGACAACATCCGCCGCAACCCGTTCAAAAGCCCGTGCCATAACCTCACCATTTTTAAAGATTAATAAAAAAAATACCATGTAATACCTAAAAATAGTAATAAATATACCCTAAGCCTCAAAAATGGTGAAGAAATCTTTACTTTTGAAACAAATCATGAAAATTAGCCATTTTTTTCCAGGACTGAAGGTATCCCCCCCCCTATAAGACGATCGCTAAAATACAATCTCTAAGAGCAATCTCTGGACACCGACAACTGGGTATTTGAGATAAAGCGGCGCGAGCAAACAAAGCGTGGGAATATAATGGGCAGAGGAGCAAAAAAAGACGTATGATATTTCATCTTCACGTACAGGATGTTCCATTTATTTCAAGACATCGACATAACTAGAGAAACACGAAGTAGATCGAAAAATCCCGGGACACGTATCGAGTAGATTAAAACAAGGAGTAACCTGGCAAGATAACTTTTTTATTTAGTGCACGTCTTCAAGGTGATTTCAAGGTCGACTAAAAAAATGCAAGCCTCAAGTCATGACTAGAGTAGCCTACATCCTCATGTACAAAATGTGCTTCACGTTTCTTAAGGGGCTACGTTTTACCTAGAGGCCCGAAAGAAATGGCCAAATTACGATTTTTTTTTGGGAAACCGCTGCTGAAAAAGAAGCGCATATTTTGTATAATACAAATGTATATATATCGAGAGCCTTAAAAAATCACCAAAAAATACAGAAAAACAACAAAAACATGGCCGCCGGCAGATAATGACATTTTTTTGCGACGTTTGGCGGTGGACACTCTCCAGCTTAACCGGTCTATCCGAAATCTAAAACCCAAACGGGTTATTCAAGTTCATACTAACTACAAGTCGTTGACGATCGTCGATGTTTAATATAATTTTTTTTTAACAACGTGGCGACGAACCGAAACTCGAGCATACAAAATCTATGAAAAAAGTCGTCATTTTTACGTAACTATTAAAAAATAAAGATCGATTTTGAAAAAGTGACATCGTCAACGACCTTCAAATATTTCTCATCGTATCTTCTGTAAATTTGGAAATAATCCATTAAGTGGTTCTCGAGATATCATGTCCACCGACTTTGAAAACTGTGTTGGAAGCTGTAGCTCACTACATTTTAGGAATATTTCAACGAAATTTTCAGGAAATATAGTTCAAAAGCGATACTATCGAATAAAAATATTTTTGGAAAATGTAATCTTTTGTCCAACTATGTTGATGTAGCCCTTAAAAAAAAGTCTTCGAAAATAATCGCGAAATTAGAATATATTTCTAATAAAAATAATTCGTTTTTTTACGTACAATAAGAAGTCGCTGTGAAAAATGTATGTTTCCCGATACACACACACACACACACACACACACACACACACACACACACACACACACACACACACACACACACACACACACACACACACACGCAGCCAGTACGTACAGTTGCATTTGTGGAGTGCCGCACGGGAGCCGCCGCGCCGGGATCTATTATTTTCCTTTTTGTTTGTGTGAACACACACACACGCACACACACAAACTCGGTTTTTTCATTTGCTTCCTCCATACATCTCTTTTGTTTACGCCGCGTATGTCTTTTTCTCTCTCCTGCGCACTCTTTTGCTCTCCGTTAGCCGCCATCTTTAATTCTTTTCCACCGCAATGTCTTCTCGTTTTGCTCCCCGCGTACTGCGGTCAAAAGCTTGCCCATATCACTCGCAACATAACAGAACTCGCAAAACAAGCGGGGTGTAGTATCCCCTCACTCCTTTTAAGTGCCTCTCCACTGGCCCTGCACATCGCTCTATTTTTCTCCTATTTTCATCATTATATATCCACCTCATAGCGCTCTCTCTCTCTCTCTCTCTCTCTCCCCCCCCCCCGCCAAACGTCCTTAAGCGCCGTGGATTGTGCAATTTTTTCTTCCATCCAACACGAAGTTGCCAGACTTTCGGACATTTTCTATTCGTCAAAAAAGTCGACTTTTTACATCACAATTTACACAAAATTGTTCGAGCAACGGGCGAAATTTATAGCTGACAGTTACATTTATGATGTTAGAATCAAAAAGATCAATCTTCGAAATTGTTTTATTTTATTTTCTCACAATTATCGTCGCGGCAGTAATTCAATACGCTTTGTATTCATTTCTTCGTGTTTCGCCCCAACCGTCTTTTTTGTTCCCGGAAATGGATCGTCGAAAAAAGAGGGTTGGGGCGCGAAATTTGCTGCGTTTACGTTTCGTGGCTAAGGGGGGCAGTAAGAACGTTCACGGTACGTTGAATTTGGACACAAAGTGGCCCGTATAAATAATACAAACGTGTATTTATTTTGGACGCGTGACACCGGCTAGAGAGAGAGAGAGAGAAGGTTCCTCGTGCGAAGCGTGCTCAGTCCGCGGTTGATGCACGGACTCTCCGCGGTTGTAGGCGCGTGCTGTTTGGCGGCGTTCCGGTCGTTCGCAGGATCGCGCGGCTCTGCTTAGCGGTCCAGGCGCGCCACACGAGTCAGTCGGTCTCGGTCCGTCACGCGTGCTGGTAGTGCTCTGCACACACACATACGCAAAGGCAGTTCGCGTCGTGTGAGCGCTCTCGATCTTTCGCCGGTCCGCGCGAGCACGTAATACAACAAAGCGAGAATAATCGTCGAAAAAAGGACAAGCGGTATTATCGTTCAGCGACCTACGTTTTTATCCCGTCGATCGAACCTCTATCCCTTCGTCATTGCTGTCGATCCGCGAGCGAAGCAAACTCGTCCACCGGAAACTTCAAAAAATCGTCTGCGTACGAACTCTTTCACCGGCGAACCGGAAGTCCCTCCGGGAAAAGTGGCCAAACTCTCCGTGCGCCAAGTTTCCGAAGAAAATCGAACGTTCAATCGAGCCCGGCAAGCCCCGCGTATCCGGTGGCGGAAAATACGTACATCCGGTCAACTTTGAGGCTATCGCGGCGCAAATCGCCCTCACCAAAATCCACAAGCATCTCATACCCAAACTTTCGTGAAAACTTCGAAAAACGTGAACAGAGGGAATCTCGAGGGCGCTCTCCTCCCACGCGCGTACACACAGCGGCAGCCCCTCAAGTTGCCATCAGAAAAAGGACACAATAGAAGCCCCCCCATTTCCATACGTGTACAATCGAAAAAAATGAACCGGCGATCTTGAGCCTCGAGAGGAACTGGCAATAATAACAATAGTCGAGAAGTAAAAGAAGAAGAAAAAAGACGATAACCAAGGACAAGTGTGAGGCTGCGGAGAGAGCAACAGACAGAGATGCCTCGCGGAGGTGCATACGAGTCGCGATGGTGACCGCCACCGTCGTCGAGCCTTGTTGCCGCCGAGTTTCACTCGACGTGAGACCCGAGAATTAAAAAAAAAGTGCCCGTTCTATCGGTCGTCGACACTCGTAACGTTTTTTTTATCTCCGCGCACCGCCACGTCTCTTTTTAGCTTTCCTGCGTAAAACCTTCGGCACGGATTTATCTTCACAGTTTTCCACTTTTCATCCCAAGTTTCCACAACGCTGAGGTTGTGGAATAGCTTCCGCTATTCGCATCGCACTGCCATTTCTTTTTTTATCTCATCTCGTGTGCGTGTGTTTGTGGAAGTCTAGTTTTTTTATTCGTCCTTACGAAAATCGTTCGACGACATTGTAACGACGCGCACTGAAATATTCCTTCGTCGGCGGAGGACGAGACAAGTTTGCGTGCAGGAGCGCGAGGACGTGTGCCGGCATATAAGGAAGAGGAACGACAAAGGACACCCCGTGACGCGAAATGGACTTCGTCATACTGAAGGTAAGAGATAAAAGAATCGAGACACTTTCATTATTTAGGTTAATTGACTATACTCGTGCTTGTGCATTTATAATTGAAATCGTGATACCGATAATCGAATTTATCGATACAATTACATTGTTTACTGCAATAGTGAAAAAAATAATAACATTAATAACCAAACAGTAATATATTAATATCAATAACATATTGATAAAAATAATGAAGTATAAATAATAATAAAATGGTTATAATAATGGACTAATAATAACTATAATAAAAATTGTCATAATAGACTGTTATTAACAATAATAATATGATAGTAATAATATAAGCAAACACTTTCGCCGATTATTTATATTGATTCAAAAAATAACGATATAAATGAATGATAAGTTAATTATGAAAATGAATCAATAAAATTAATACTAATTATTAAAATAATTAATTTTTAAATGTAAGATATAAATGTTGAGGTTTATTTTTTTTTCTTAAAATAGATAATATTGGCTGAGACTCGACCGAACTTTTTTCTATAGTGTTTTGATCATCAACAAAATAGTTTTTCAATTTTTATTTCGATTTTTCGAGGAAAAATGCCATTATTATGGTTAATAACTAACGAAATAAAAATGTCGATAGGAAAAACGTCGGTCAAGAGTAAACTACTATTACACTGAATAGTTTCCCCAGAATTTCATTTTGAATTTTCAACCTCCGAGAGGGGTTGGAAAAAGCAAAATTCAAGGGTGGTCCATAGAAACGAAAATATAGAGAAAATTATTCTCTACATTTCATACATTTAAACCATCCCCGAAAAATCGATTGTTTTTGAGTTATTCACTAAACAATTTTTTTTTGTACTTGAACAATTTTTTTGGGGATGAAGATATTATTGGAGAGGGATGATCAAATACTCGATCGACGCGTCTTTTCAAGGGCTGCAACGTTCAGATTTGAACAAAAATTGTATGAATTTTTCCTAAAGAGTTATCGAATTAAAACTGATTTTTGAAAATGTCACCCCACTTTTTCACCCTCAAAATGAACTTCCACGACTTCGGCGCTGTGGACAAAAATAAAGCCCGGATTTTTCTGAACATTTTGTGTCCCGGCGCCGACCTCGTGGGGGTTGTAGTTTGGCATTAATCCATCCCCTTCACCTTTCGTCCCCTAAAAAACCCCCCGCACCCCAATTTTTAGGCAAACTTGGATTTAGCACCCGCGGCACTTACAAAATCATCGGTCGAAAAAACTAGCTTTCTTCTATTTTTTTCCGATTCCAATCTACAGCACGACTGTACTATAAGTTTACCTTCAATCTGCGATTCCTGCACCATATATTGAACCTTCCGCTTCAATTTGCCTTGCCTCAAGCGACGATCGATTTTTTTACATCCTCAGAGTAGTCTGACCTCTTATCCGTAATAACGTGCCTGCGTCGTACATTAATAATAATAATACTAGTCGATAACAATAATGCTAATAACAATATAGCTCGAAATAAAAATACCGATACTGATATCAAGTGAATAATGACATTGATGAGTAAAAGGTTAATTATTATTGGGTTAACAAAAATAATGATAACGACATTATTGACGATGACGATAATAATGTGCCTTTATTGGTTGATTATAATATTGATGTTAATAACAATATAAGTTGAAAAAAATACTGCTTCTCTAATTCAATGAATGATGATGACAATTAATAACGTTTGAAGATTGTTGGAATCCAACGATTTTTTTTCCTCTCGCTATTTCTATGATTCTATTATTATCCAAAGCCTTTTTTCGCTACTTGAGGTTATAAATCTAATAAAAATACGTGAAATAGTTTGAGCGATCTTGCGCAGTGTAAATCGGTTAAAAAAGAAAATCGAGCGATTAAAACAATTTTTGTTGCATTCCAACGATTCAAACTTCATCGTCATGATAATTAATGAAAGATTTATTAATTTCGGATAAATCAGAAGAACGACGGCACCATTATTAATAATAAAAATAATAAAAATTAATACAACGATAGTAACAATTGAATAATACAATAATTATATCATTATATAACAATAGTAATATGTTAGCGTCGTTTGATAATTGCTTTTTTCTCGCGATTTCAAATATTTCTTTGAAATAGCGCAAAAATAGTGATACCCAAAATTCGATTGTGTATTTGTCGTTTATATTGACTATTTATAATTTTGTTTTTTTTTTGGTTTATTTTATTTATGAAATATTTCGTCCACATATCAAGTCCATAAAAAATTGTTTCAGCTATTCGATTTTTTTTTAATGCAAGCAATCGGCTATATATATATATATATATATATATATATATATATATATATATATATATATATATATATATGTATGAAGTACAGGTATATGGATATTTAAGAAACGCAGCCTTGCAACGTTTCCAATTACCGACGTACGTTTATTGCGGCGGGTTCGGCACAAACGATATTACGAACCAAGCCCACGATTCGCATTCTCCGTCGGGCCATTGATCCGCGCGGTGTTTGCGCGGTTTTTTAATTTTTATTTTATTCGATTCTTATTATTTTTTTTCTTATTTGCTCTAGTTCGACGGTTTAAGAGAGGCTGGTTTTTGAACTTTGACGCGCGCGCGTTGATTGCAGAGAATCATTTACCGCGACTGCAACAATCGTCATAATAATAATTTTTAATTATTTCATCTTCGCGATATTTTTAACCAACTTTTCAACAATAAAACAACAGTCCGGTGAGTTTTTATTGCCGCTGTTGTTTTTCGTCATTCTATTTTAACCCTTTAAAAGAAGAATGATCATATAAAATAATGTTATATAATGGTGATACCAAAAAGAATAACGTTGAAGTTTGCATCGTTGGAATACAACGAAAAATAATTCTTTTCAATTCATCAAATGTTTCTTGGCGACTTTAGGCTGCGAAAGTCGCTCAAACGCTTCTACGTATTCTTATCAGAAATCTACAGCCTCAATTTGCCAAAAAGAAAACCTTCGGATAACAATAAAAGAAAAAATTAATATATCGTTGCATTTCAACGATGCAAACTTTAACGTCAACAAAAATATTGAGCTCGATCGTTTCTTGTACTACTGAGGAATTTTTTTCCCGAAAAACATAACGGGTGTAATATATATATATATATATATATATATATATATATATATATATATATATATATATATATATATATATATATATATATATATATATATATATATATATATATATATATATACACACTTTTGTAATACCGAGGGAAGATGATTCAGGTATATTCTCCCCCGGAGGTCGAGAACGTTGGGGTTTTTTCATCGTCGACTAATGTGTAGAATTCCATCGGGAAAAGAAATAGCTCACAACTCGGTCATCCACACATACATACACATTGCATTTATATATACATTTTCTATGATTACGTATATTTCTGTGCCCCCGCCCCCCTCCTCCTCGTCGGAGAACAAGTATGGAGCTCCTTACGCGCCACTTTTAGTAGAAAACTGGTGCGGTAACTTCGACATTTTTTTCGCTCCTTTCCCTGGCCAAAAAATAATTATCGATAACACAGCCACACAAAAAAAAGTTGGTTGTGCGACGAATCGGACTATACTTTTCCGACGTATTTTGAGCTCCTGAATCGATATTCGAAGTCAAAATTAAGATTCTGTGTACCATTTTTTTGATAACTTCAAAAAATGATGTAAATACGCCATTATTCTCGTTTAGCGTCAACTATATTTGACGTATATTTGGCGAAAACTACGCAAAAAACGTATTTTGCCCTCATTTTTATAACGACAACACGTTTCAATGTGTTTCAGTGAGGACATAGAATTTGAAGAGGAAGATGATGAAGAGTATGTCATACTTGGGCATAAAAAACAAAACATGCCTGAACCTTACACGCAGCAAGAATTGAACGATCTAATCAGAGATCTAGGGTTGCCGAAAGTTGGCGCTGAATATCTAGCTTCTTTGCTAAGAAAAAAAAATCTGTTAGATAAGGTCACTAACGTTTCAGTATATCGGCATAGAGAGAAGTTTCGTGAATATTTCTCTCAGGAAGAAGAACTAGTATGCTGCAACGATGTAGAAGGATTGATCAATGAACTCAAGCCTCAATCTTATAAGGCAGAAGAATGGAGACTGTTCCTTGATTCATCGAAGCGGAGTCTCAAAGGGGTTTTGCTTCACATAGGCAACTTTTATGCCCCGATACCGCTAGCCCAATCTGTGGTGCTAAAAGAAAGTTACGAAAACATTCAGAAGGTGCTAGAGAAGATCAATTACGTTGAACAAAAGTGGCAGATCTGTGGCGATTTAAAAATACTGTCTATGATATTGGGCCAGCAGTCCGGCTTTACGAAAAATCCCTGCTTCTTATGTTTATGGGGTAGCAGGGATCGGAAAAACCATTACACCGACAAAGTATGGCCCAATAGAACAAATCTGAATCCAGGAGCATTCAACATCATCCAAGAACCTTCAGTAGAACCCGATAGAATCTTGCTACCCCCTTTGCATATTAAACTTGGGTTGATGAAGCAGTTCGTGAAATCTTTGAACAAGGAGGGAGAATGTTTCATTTATTTGCAACAGTAATTCCCCAACATATCGGATGCTAAGTTAAAAGATGGGATTTTCGATGGGCCACAAATCAGAAAGATGTTGAGAGATGAAGTATTCATCACGACAATGAACTTTTTAGGCAATAACAAAAGTCCGAATTACGAAGAAATTGTCCGGGAAATGGTCATCAACTACGGTAAACAAGGTTGTTTGATGAATCTTAAATTGCACTTTCTACATTCTCACCTGGATTTATTTCCTGAAAACCTTGGCGCTTGCAGTGAAGAACAGGGAGAGCGTTTCCATCAAGATCTCAAAGAAATGGATCGTCGATATCAGGGACGTTGGGGTATTAGTATGATGGCCGATTTCTGTTGGATGTTGAAGAGGGAAAATCCAGGAAAGGAATAAAACGAAAAAGAAATCCCTTACATAGGTCGTTTGAAGAAAAACAAGTACGTTTTAGCAAAAAACGATAGACGTTTTCAAGCGGTCCCAAATATTTTGGAGTGTCATCGGTGGAGTAATATCGGCTTTTGAAAGTATAAAATAGGTCGGTGAAAGAATTTACGGATGTATAAGTCTCAGAAGTGTTTGAAACGTGTTGGCGTTATAAAAATGAGGGCAAAATACGTTTTTTTGCGTAGTTTTCGCCAAATATACGGGTTCCGCCGGTCCTGGATCCGTTTTTTTTGTTCCTACTGTGTTAATACTTCTAACCTTATGTGAATATGTGAATATCTAAGTATAATGAAGCCAGCGGACCCTCCCAAAGCGATCTAGTTATCAAAAAAATGGTACACAGGATCTTAATTTTGAATTCGAATATCGATTCAGCAGCTCAAAATACGTCGTAAAAGTATAGTCCGATTCGTCGCACAACCAACTTTTTTTTGTGTGGCTGTGTAATCATCATCATCATCATTAACTTATATTTGTATCACACATATACTCACTCATATTCCTTAAATTCTCATATATATATATATATATATATATGTATATGTATATATGTGAATGAGTTGATGATAATGATGATCATTATCGATAATTACTTTTTGTCCAGGGGCAGAATAGAAAAAAAACGACAAAAATGTCCAAGTTACCGCGCCAGCTTTCTACGAAAAGTTTGTGGTAATGAGCTCCATACTTGTTTAGCAGGGGAGAGGGGGGCAGATTGATATGCAATCATAGAAAATCATGTAAAAATGTACAGAATTATTCAAAACGATACCGTTTTGCCAAAGATCGAGAGAGAAGAAGAGAGCGGGTTGTCCCTTGCGACCGAATGATTCTCGGAGCCGGTCAACATTCAGGGTAAAAGGGACGCATTAATCGCTGTGATATCGACTGTCAAATGGTCTAAGGCTTTCATGTCTACACTTTAACACGAAACTCGAGCCGTCGACTAAGAAAATGGGATCGAACATTCAAGAAGTTGTGTTTAAGGCAGGATTCTACTTTGAAACCATGAAAAACACGCTATTTTCGTGAATTTTTTCTGAGAATACTATTAAAGATATCGATATGGGGTTTAAACTGTTCAATAAATACACTCTTTAAGTACATAAAAAAAAAATTTTTAATGTATTTTATTCATTTTTTGTACACGTAAAATATGTTTAAAGCCAACGCCTCGAAAAGCAGGTACCGTTGCCGTGGTCGTGAAATCTTCCCGACGGATGGTCTGAAACAAAAAAATCAAATAGTTTCATGTTCAGTATGTCTTCAGGAACCGACCTAACTAGAATATTTAATATACGTGCAAAATTAACGAAATGGCGGCTAAAATACGAAAAAAAATGCGTTTTTTGGGTCTTTTTTTGCAATAAAAAAATAGTTCTAATCAAAATTTTAAGTTGATTGTAGTTAGGTCGGTTGGTACACACATATAGAATATGTGTTCCAAATTTCATAAGGATCGGTTCAGTACTTTTTGAGTTATCACGACCACGGTACTTGAAAATGTCGTTTCGAGAAAAACGCGTTTAAAGTTTTGGTGAGTCACAATAGCGCGCTCAGGTAGGTGCGTTCGAAAGGCGAAAAAGGATAGTTAGACTGCTTGGAACTTTATAAAATTTTGACCGAACATTCTTGAACATATTTACTTTCGAAAAATGTAAAAAAAAATTTTTTTTTTCAAAGTTTCAAAGTAGAATCCTGCCTTAAGGGTTCGAACGTTTCATCGATTATACAGGGTGTCCTGTTATGAATGGATAATCCTGCAACTGTCGATAGGTCAGATCATGTTCTACTATATGCTGAAATTCCAGTCTAGTCAAAGTCACACGGTTTACTTATGTATATATATACACACACACGTTGAATAAGTTCTCGTTGTTTTCCAGCAAAAGGCGTTACCAGAACTGCGTGCGTGTAGTTTAAGGAGCCAGTCCACTTTGGAACCACGAAAAAAAGGCTATTTTCGCGATTTTTTTGAGGATTTTATAAAAGATATGAGTATAAAAGTTTTTGGGCTTGATAAATAAAGTCTTGAAATACATTAAGTTTTTTTTTAATTCGTCAAGGTTTGGTGCTTTTGATTTTTTAAATCTTTTTGGAAAAATATGGGCGTTTCATTGTACGCTTAAACGTCTATAAAATCGGTGATGACGTTTTGTTTCTAATCGGACTACCTCGATTAGAGTAAAAAATCTTTAGAAAAAAGTGACACCCTGAACCCTACTTTCCAATCCTTCAATATTGTAATTTCCAAACATAAAGTGTAAGTCGTAAAGAACAATTTTGCCATTTTGTTCTGTTTGTTCCATGGTCCCAGTCAGGTAAATCAGACAAGGCAAGTCTGGTCAGGGCCCGACACAAAGTAGGGAATGCCCAGTCACATTTTTGCACGGGTTAAGATGGCTTCCGTGCTGTGATGATGAATCACCGCAAGATCATAAACATGAAGGATGTGTTTTTTTCCGGCCTAGATGCCTGATAGAACTTCAAATTCGAAGTTTTCCCGAATTTTGTCACATTGTTTTTGAGAGAAAAAATAAAAATAAGTCTCGGCGATTTAGGAGTTTTAAAAAATAATTTTTTATTGTAAAATCAGTCACAGTTAATATCACATCCAGACATGTCAGACATTTTATCGTGTTTGGGTTAGAAATGAAACTCAGGGTCATTTGTTGAGATATTAGAGCAGATAATAATACAAAAATCTGTACCGGGCGCACAGATCGGGCGCAGTATCCGATGATTTTCAAGGCGAAAAAAAAATTCGTCAAAAAAGGTTGCCGAACTCAGTTACAAAGAAAGTAAAAGAATTCATAAAAAGAGTTTTTAAAAAAAATACAGACGGCCAAGTCGTTGAAACGCTCGACGCCCCTTAACACTTTATAACTTAGGGAATTTTACGGATTTTTGGTTGAAATTTGCCACATATATTCTCAAGATCTTAAAGTATAAGATTCCGCGAGGAGGAAATATCGATTTTTTTACCCAAACAAAAAAAGCATTTTTCCCTTCAATTCGTGTACAAAGTCCCGGGCACGGTCTGTTTCGTTTGACTCCAGACACTTTTTTTAAATTTTAATTTCATTTTTTCTGAATTATTAATAAACACCCCCGGGTTAATTGATAATCAACGACCGATTCATCGGGCTGGATTTTTTTTAATCCGCCTCTGCGTCCTCCCGCGTTTCCTCTCGAGCCCCTTCGTCCCACTTGTCCCTCTCTCTACGCTTCTCTATCTGCACACCATTTTTTTCCGACACCCCCACCGTGACTGTCTTTTTAAATATTTTCTCTTCTTTTTCTCACTTTTACGGTGGATACTTCACGTATGACTGCTTGATGAGCCCTTATTCGGGAAAGGGAGGAAGAGAGGGAGAGAAACGACCATGCATGACCCAGATTTATTCAGAGGGTCTTGGAGACCGTCACTGTGCTCTACGTCGCCCGATCCTAAATTACACGCCACTCGAGTGTACAAAAAAAAATGTTCCCCTTTTCCCTGAGCTTGCACCCTTTTCCCTTAACCTGCACACACACACACACGCTACAATTTGTTAGCATCGTTCTCGCACGCGTCTGCAAATTAACCAAAGCTAAACTCGAGTGGCTCCACTTAAAACGAGAAATAAAGAAAAAACACGATTAAATTGCGTTTCACAGGGAGCGTAGCTTTAATGCAGGAAAAACGAGCGTACATGAATTACGCGAGGATGGAGAAATAAAAAATCTCGCGCACTCGCTGGAAATTTGAAACCGGGGACATATAATTGTTCAATTGCTACACTCCTTTTATTTTGTATTTTTCGTTTAATTTTCTACGCTGATTCATTCCCGTTGGGTACAATTACGGGTCCGAGGGCAAAAAAAACATTCGCTAGGGTTTTACGAGATGAAATTTTGATTCGTAGCAAATCTCGTCAAATTTTATTTTCTATTTATTTATTTTTTCAATCAATTACCTCAATACTTTGCGAACAAATGTTTATCATTTTTTGTACTACTGATTGTATTGATACAACACCGTAACATAAATAATAATAATAGTAATAATAATAATGGATAATAAATGAATAATCAATGCATAATACTGATGAGACAAAAGTGAATGAAATTAGTCATAACAAAGAAAAATACTAGATATATATAACGTTATTGATCACTCGTTACAACCATTATTTTCTTATTATTATATTTGTTTTGATAAGTGGTAACCCATAAAAATGGGGAAAACAAATTAATGAAATAATAAAAAGCGTTGGTGAGGGGGCAATCTGGCAAGCCATATGGAATGGAAATGTAAAGGAGCTGGAAAGAAAAATAGGAAGATGTATAAAAAAATTAATTAAACTAGAAATTCAATACGATTGCAGCAAAATCGATGCGTCAGCCCCCCCCTTTTGTTTTTTACCCCAAATTCTCTTATTATAATATTCTGAATGTCTTGATACTGAAAGACGTGGAATGCCATTAGGTATAAATCAGTATACGCGCAACTAAGTTCCCCGATTTCACACATGGATGGCACTAGCGACACATGTAGTTGGCATACAGGTCTGAAATTGGGTGTCTATAGCTTGGATATCTGTTAAGAATACCCATTCGTAATATAAACAAATATCGCAACACAACGACCTTTTTTCCAACCTCGAAAATATTAAAGTTTGTGCCAAATAAACAGCATTTGCGGGAAGCATTGCTTTTCTGCTTCAACTTAACAAAAAACAGCAGCTGAAGCACGTCGGTTACTTGAGGAGGCCTACGGCGAACATATACCATCAACAACAACGTGTGAAGATTGGTTCAAGCGGTTCAGAAGTGGCGATTTTAAGACTGGGGACAAGTAGCGATCGGGAAGACCGTAAACATTTGCGGATGCCGATCTGCAAGCGTTGTTGGAAGAAGATGACACTCAAACAGAAGATCAACTTGCCGAGGCATTAAATGTGACTCGGCAATGTACATTGCTCAAAAATCGGCCAGAATGGGACACGAGACACGAACGTGTGATATTGCAGCACGACAACGCTCCGTGTCATCGCAGTTCCATCGTCCAGGACACCATAAAAACACTGAAATGGGATCTGCTACCGCACCAGCCATATTCGCCAGACCTGGCCCCTTCAGACTATCACTTATTCCGGTCGATGGTGCATGGCTTGGGTGGGCTACACTTGCCCAATTACGATGCAGTACGAAATTGGTTGGATGAATGATTTCAGTCCAAAGACGCGTCTTTTTATCATCGCGGTATTTATGTATTGCCAGAGAGATGGCAAAAATGTGTAAATAGCGAGGGACAATACTTCGAATGAACCATTTTTTGTATTTGTCTTGAAAATTTCGATTTTTTATTGGTAAAAAAACCCGGAAACTTAGTTGCGCACCTAGTATAATAATGGCTTAGGTTAGTTCATAAATGTTGTAATCATCCCACCAAAACTAGAGAAAGAGAATGGTACTAAGTGACTCATATTTATGGGTGACTCGATCCCCCCCTATGGATGACTTAATCCGGGGGGAGCACATCTCCCATAAATAGGGGACACATGATGACACCATTGCCTACATCTTCAGGATCAGCAACGTAAATATGCAATAAAAATGTTTAAATTATTATGAACTAATTTAATGTTCATTAAACTGACTTTTATCAACAGTTTCACTATGCTCCAAATACAGTCTTTTTCTTAATCTCAATTTACAAATAATACCTCTGAATGCTTATTTTAGCTTCCTTTAATTTTAAATCTACTGAAGTCTTTTTTTTTCTCATTTTTATTAAGTTAGTCTTCTATTAACTTTAAGTTATTAGCTTTACTTATATCAACATGATGAACATTTGTAGGTGTAGGGCAAGGAATACAAACATAGGAAAACAGGTTCACACATGAAAAAATATTGGGAGGACAAGATGATTAGCGGAGAATTAAAAGAAACGTGGGCGAGGTTAAGATGTGGACGATTTGGAAAAGTTGGGGAAAAACGGGTTTGTAGACGCTGAATGTAGAATATGCAAGTAGGCAATAGAAAATTTGAGACTTATTTGCGGGTGTACGAAAGTCAAGGGAAAACTAAACCAATAAATAGTAAATAAACTGGAGCAATGGTTGGAAAATAGCAGGGGGGTTAGTAATTGATCGGAAAATAGGAGCGCAACTGAAAATGCAACTGGCACACCAACTATGCGATTACATCAGACAATTCGAGAAACTAACAACTAGTATGGAGAATATTTTATGTAAATGAGAAGGGAGGGGTATTTATGTAAACTCTCTTTGAAAGAATATACGAGGAATAAAAAAATCCTACTACTAGTATATTTGTATTGAACAAGCGAGTGAGATACAAAAAGCGTAAAGCGTTGTCCAATGCCGAATTGACAAATAATTCAACAAATACTTAATATTATGTTCGAAAATATAAATAATTGTAGAAAAATTAGTTAACAATTAACAAAAAATCATTTGATACACGCACAGGCGTACGTACGTGTGCGTAGATGAATATCTACGTAGGAAGGGACTGAGATACAGTGAGAGAGCCGGAGCGAGGTCGTGGCCTTTTTCACGAACTGTGTGGATGTGTACTTTGCAAAGTGATGAAGGGAGGAATCCAGAAATTTGAGAACGTTTCTTTATCACCGTTTCACACACACACACACATATATAGGGTGTCCTGTAATGAATGGATAATCCTGCAAATGTCGATAGGTCAGATCATGTCCTATCATACGCTGGAATTTCAGTTGAGTAAAAGTCCCACGGTTTTCGAGATAAAAGTTTTCTGCTTTTGGTTTTTGGCATGCCATTTCTACAAATAATAACTTTTTTTGACGCGGTTTTTCAAAAATACTCTTGGATATTTGTTTTATCTACAAAAGTCTTCTTTTTAACCTTAAATGTTAAGAGGCTATACCAGTGGGAAAAGCTTTAGCCTCTCAGCAGGCATTATTCGAGGAAGAGGAGGGTCCATTGTATGTGCCAGGTATAGCTGATTAGCAGTTTTTATGGTAAATATCATTTTATCTTGCAAACATCGATAGGTAAATCTTTAAACGCGTTTTTCTCGAAATTAGATTTTTCAAATTTGCTGCCATTATAACTTAAAGAGCAATCATCCGATTGACTTGAAATTTAAACTGAGTACTCTTGAATATATTTACTCTACAATGACGTAGGATATTTTTGATTGGATGAAAATGGACGATGTGGCATTGAAAAAAACGACCATTTTATAGACGAGAAAACAGACTTTTTTTCATAACTATGCCATTTTGTTGGATTTTGATATTTTTCGAAAATCCTACGTCATTGTACAGGAAATACCTTCCAGTTCAACGCCATTTTTTCCTATTTCGGTTTTAGCTACTCATTCGGCCGGAATCATGTCAGCAGTGGAGGAACTTTGTTTTATGCGTCTCAGAAGGCAGCGCATAAGTCGCTTGGATCTCTATATTTTTCTATGAAAATATTATGTAATACAGGTCAAATATAGCCAAATATATTCTTAATTTTCTGAAAGATTTAATTGAGTACTTTTCTTCCAAAAAATTCCCGAAAATCCAAATTTTCAGCGTTCACACTGGTATAGCCCCTTATGGAAATTTTATGAAAAAAGATCTTATGCAGAGTTTTTATACAAACTATTTCAAACATCTGACTTTCATAGCTGACTGAAATTTCAGCGTATAGTAGAACATGATCCGACTTATCGACAATTGCAGGATCATACATTCTTAACAGGACACCCTGTATATATACACACGATCGAGAAACGTTATCAAATTTCGGGATTTCTCGTTATCTATGTATATAGTATGGGGAAAGCTACGACGAAAAAGGAAACTCTCTTGGACCGTTTGCCCACAGTTCTGCACCCCATTTAACGAAGTTACACACCAGTGAAGGGTACCGAACTATTTCATGTATATATGTGTGTGTATGTGTGTGTGTGCATATATATATATATATATATATATATATATATATATATATATATATATATATATATATATATATATATATATATATATATATATATATGCAGATGTATAAATAGACACGAAGTAACGCCCCTTTTGATTCGCCTTTCGAAAAATTCTCACTAGCAGCAAGAGCACACAGGCCCCCCGCAAATTTTCTCGAGGATCTCCCGCAAGGTTGACTCTCAACGGCGCGCGGTCTCGGTCTTTTTCTCTATCCCTGTCTCCCTCTTCTCTGCGTGGCTTGCATATTGGTGGCCCACTGGTGTGCGGGGTGGGCAAGAGCAGCAGCATGCGGGGATCGTTTTGTGGGTCCTTATATACCGTTGGAAGTTCACGACCGTCATCATCAGACGGTGAAAGTTCCAACACTTGCCTCGGCACAACCTTCGTTTCCCCTTTGGTATATAGATGTGCAGCGATCCTACGGAGGTCTCCACGGCGGAAGTGCCCCCCGTTGGGGCCACGTCATCTCGGCACGCAGAAACACGGCGAGCAATCGGGCATGTGAAAAAATAGAGGTGGTAAAAAATGTACCACTTTTGATCCATGAGGTCGAAGTTCGTTGGAATGCAAAGAAAATTAATGTTTCTGAATTTCTTTAATCACTTTAGCAGATTTTGCCAACAAAGAGCCGTCAAGCATTTTTAAAGATATTTATTTAGCGATGTACAATATGAATCTATGGAAAAAGATATTCTATAATAATAAAGATAAGGAAAATAATATGTAAAACAGAGATTTCGTTGCGGT
Source organism: Ophion slaviceki (assembly GCA_944452715.1). Lineage (NCBI taxonomy): Eukaryota > Metazoa > Arthropoda > Insecta > Hymenoptera > Ichneumonidae > Ophion > Ophion slaviceki. The sequence continues at coordinate 62,125,841 of OX101784.1, forward strand.
GCAACGATGAAAACTTCAACACTATTATGCTGTGTTACAAATTGTAGCTGCATTCCGAATCGTGGGTGGAAAGGAAAACGACAACAGTTATACTATTTCGATATACGAAATTAGTATATTTTATATGAGTATTTTTATTTCCTGAGTTCTGACGTATACGCTTGCGGCTTTTTACGTATTACCTTTCCCAATTGAATCCTTTCCTATCGCTGCCCAGCCGCTCTTCGCTGTTGTAACCTAACGTTCCGTTGCGTCCATAGCCGGCTTAAGGAGGTTGGGGTGTTAGCTACAATCTGAGATTTAAAAACAATACAAATCTATGTTTTTGTCTAGATTATACTGAGTCTTTGTGATTTTTTTGGAATTTTTTTTCACCACAAAATACCATAGAAAAAAAATTGTTTTATGTATTGGGTGTTGGAATTAATTCGTAGCGTTTTACAAAAGATGGCGTAGGTAATACAGTATTTCATTGTTACCGACAGTAATGTATTCATCGTGAAACAGCTATCATTGAATGTCATTTGCTGTACATAACCTCTTTTTGAATCGTAAATAACAATACTTTATAATTTATTGAATATGTAAACATTTGTGCCGAATAAAGTGTTTTTGCGGGGAGTTTTACTTCATTACTTTAATATGAAGTGCTGCTGAATCTCATCGTATTTTAGTGGAAGTGTATGGTGAATATGATCTAGCTGAGCAAACGTGTCGGAAGTGGTTTGCACGTTTTAAAGCTGGTGATTTCGACTTGGATGACAAGGAGCGACCTGGCTAGCCGGAAAATTTGAAGATAATGGGTTGGAGACATTGCTCAATGAAAACTCATCTCAAACACTTCAAGAATTGTCTACATCATTGGGAGTTGACTTATCAACGGTAGGAAAACGTCTTAAAACTTTGGGCAAAATCCAGAAGGAAAGACATTGGGTCCCATATGAATTGAAACCAAGGGACATGGAGAAGCGTCTTTTGACATGTGAACGGCTGCTTCAACGAGAGAAAAGAAAAGGTTTGTTGCATCAAATTGTCACTGGTGATGAAAATGGATCCATTACGACAATCCGAAGCGCAGAAAGTCATGGGTTAACGGAGACTTTGTCCTTGGAGTGCCATATTTCAGGTGTTTACATTTTATTTTTTTTAAAGGAAACGAGTAAAGCTTTTTGAGTGCGGTTTTTTCTTGCTTTTATTCATGATATACAGAACGTTAACAAATTTTTATTTGAAAAAAAAACCAAAATGGCGGCCGTTGCAGCTCCGCGAAAACAGGTCCTCAAATCGCGGGAGGTAAACGGCTGACATCACTGCCCCCTCTTTGTTGATCTGAAACACAAATTCAAAGCATATTATCAATCTGTGACCCTTTGGTCATGGAATGACCGATGGGTTTTTCGTTTAGTACAAATTTCGGAAAATGGCGGCAATTAAAAAAAAATCGTATTTTCGCGTTTTTTTCGCATAAAAAGATAAATAATAAATGCAAAAATGTATCTATCGAAAAAACGATCCGTCATTCCGTGAAGACATATTTTCTGAGTATGCTCTCCAAATTTCAGGTCGATATGTTAATTACAGCGGTCAGGAGAATGTCAGCCATTTTTAAAAACGTGTTTTCGAGAAAAACGCGTTTAAAGTTTTATAATGTGTTTACACAAATGTGTTTATAATTACCGCTAATCGGCAATGCCTGGTCCATAGAGGCATCCCTCCTCTTCTTCCAGCTGCTCATGTTGAGCTCAAATTTATTTTTTGAAAATTTCAAGGACAAAGTCTCCCTTAAGCGCGGCCAACCATCAACATCAGTGCAAAAGCCAAATATCCATGGGTCTAAGCTCCTGCTCTGTATTCGGTGGGATCAAAGGGGTGCGATTTATTATGAACTGCTGAAACCGAATGAAACCATATCTGGGGATCGCTACCGACTGCAATTGATGCGCTTGAGCCGTACATTAAAAGAAAAACGGCTGGAATACTCGGAAAAATACGACAAAGTCATTTTGTTGCACGATAATGCTCGTCCGCATGTCGCAAAACCGGTGCAAAAACATATCTGGAAACACTTAAATGGGAAGTCCTACCCCGCCCGCCGTATTCTCCAGATATCGCTCCTTCTGATTATCATTTGTTCCGATGGCTCATAGCCTGTCTGAGCAGAAGTTCACTTCTTACGAAGATTGTCAAAAATGGGTCGATTCGTGGATTGCATCTAAAGACGAGGCGTTCTTCCGACACAGTATTCGTACCCTGCCCGAAAGATGGTCAAAAGTAGTACAAAGCGAGGGGAATACTTTCATTCAAGTATTTTTCATTTTCATTTAAAACAAAAAAAAATTTCATTAAAGAACCGCTACGAATTAATTCCAAGTCCAATGTTAATTCCAAGTCCAGTATGTAATTTTACGTGCGGTTAGATGGGCAAGACGTTCACACTATGGCTTATGTGATTTTTTTGTTATTTAGCACCAAGATAAACCATTTCTAACAACGGATTAACGAAAACTAAACCTTTGTAAACATTTGGAAAAGATTAACTAAGTTGAGTTAATTTAACAGTCAATGTTCCTAAAATATTTCGCATAAGTGGGCCATAGGAAAGAGTAAAACGCTCTTCAAAGATTTCCGAGTAGAGCTTGAGGGATATTATTTCAACCATTTCCACTCAGCGGCGTAGCGCAGTGGTCGCGCACATTGACTGTCACCCCGATGGGTTGTATGTGATTCTCGCTACTACAGTTTTTTGAATAATTTTTTTTTAATGTGGGAACTAACGAAATAGCTTTATGCAAATTTCTTGGAAACAACATTGAAGCATACGTCGTAAACAATACATTTATTCTATTGGTAGATTCGTGGAGCGGCCAAGCAGATTTAACATTGTATGATGAGACATTCACTTGAGACATTCACACATTCAGCAAGGCGAAGCAACGTGCACTATGAAGGTCATTCCACCCGAATGTACTCGGCTGGTTCAGCCGTGTGATGTATATTTCTATCGCCGAGTAAAAAATCTAATCAATAGACTACAAAGTGCTCTTGAGTTACTCCAACAACAGCAAGAATTATCGTCAAGAGAAGATGCTATTAAAATACATTCGATCGTGCAGCATCAATTGAGTGCTCCTGTTTTCACCCCCATGGTCCAGTACGCTTGGTTTGTATCCAAATTGGCAGAGGAAAAACCTTCGTTTCAAAACTTGAATGAACCATGCTGTCCAACGAAGCATGTTTCGGAAAAATGTAACTGTTCAAACAATGGTTTTATAAGATGGGCCTGGTGTGAAAAATATGTATGTTTCAAATGTTTTTACGATGAATATCACCCTAAAAATTGTAAAATTATTTTTGATAATGAATAAAAAACCAGCGTACATAATTAATTGCAAGAATTTTCGGGATTTTTATTTTCATTAAAAACTTCACCTAATTATATAAATGAACTGCTTGAATATATTTAAATTATACAATAAATAGTTGAACATTGCGAGAAATAAAAAAAAATATTGATAATGTTAGCAGCGAGAATCGAACCCAACCCATTGGGGTAACAGGCGATGCGCTTGACCACTGTGCTACGCCGCTGACTTGGAAATGGTTGAAAAAAATATCCCTCAAGCTCTACTCGGAAATATTTGGAGCTACCCTTTTCCTCTTTCAAGTTGTATTGTCACTAAAGTTTTTTTTATTCACTCAATAAAAATACAAAAATGCATACTGTTGCTCTTTAATTATATATTGTATGAAAAATTAGCATCGATAGAATAAATCTATAGCACGTGTGCATTTTTTGAGGTTCGTTAAAAAAAAGCATAAACCGACATTTGACTCAACTGGACCGCTCGAACCTTCTTAAGCTACACTATACCGCATTTACCGTGGGTACGGGAAAACTGTGGAAAACCCACACCGGTACAGGCGGTCCTATATCCTTCTGATTCTCTGGTGCACAAACGTTTTACTCAAGTATGTATCTTCAGCAAGATTTCAGAAATATCGGCCTTTCGCTGCCTGGTTGATGCACCAGCCGGTGCACGGCTAAGCGGTCACCGCTCCGAGTATCGGCCATGCATAGCGCTGCTTAACTCAAAGCACCGTCCGAGCCAAATCCCGACCACCCATCCACCAGTGTGAGTTTGCATATATATAAATTCACATAAACGTGGAAATAATTTGAATTAAATAATACAAATTATTGTTCATTTAATAATATTTGTAAATATTCTTATCATTCAATTAATACGAAGCTAGCTATATGTATAGCTAGCTTCGTATATTTGTTATTCCTTTTTCATTTTTCCTCATTTTTAACGACGTTGAAGTTTGCATCGGTGGAATTCAACGGAAATTCTTTTTAATCACTCAAAAGTTTTCTGGCCGGTTCAGACTACGAAAACCACTCGAACGTTTTTTACGCATTCCCGTTGAAGATCTACGAGTCATTTTGTAAAAATGGTTTGGAATGATACATAAAAAGAAATTTAAAAAAGTTTCATTCAAACGACGCAAGTTTCAATATCATATAAAATGAAATTTCTTTATATATGAAAATTGAAATATAAAGATTCCTTATGTCAATTAATTTTTCTTGTATATAAAGATCCTTTTTGAGTTCAACTCCGAGAATGGATAATTTTAAACGCACATATATAGATATATGTACGCGGCCGGCGCGCGTGTAAAATTATATATCCTCGAAGCTGAACGACTAAAAAAGGAAGAGAATACACCGCAGTGAGATTTGCTTCCGTGGCATGCGAGAAGTGGACATATGTGTGAATGAGTCGCACGTTTATAAATAATGAACGAAAGGGTGGAGAGAGGGAGGGGGTGAGAGAGAGAGAGAGAGAGAGAGAGAGAGAGAGAGAGAGAGAGAGAGAGAGAGAGCACGAGTAAGAGAGACGGTGCAATGCGGCAGAGGGTTCTAAGGGCGGGGTGTCAACTCTGCACCGTGCAAGTCGCCTCTGTGTCAAGTCGCCACTTCAACTCGCCGTCTGTTCAACTTGCCAAAGCGGGCAACTCGCCACAGACCCAAGTGGACACCGTAGCAGCCCGCCGTTTCCCCGACGCTCGCGTAACCCCACTCTTCAGATTCGGGCCGGGCATTTTTTGCTACCGTTTCAACTCGCACCGTGTCTCAACTCGCCACGCGCTGCGTGCTCAACTTCCATTTCCTAGCGACTGTACTTTTTCCGAATCACCCATACCCGGGAACGAGAAATATACAAGCAAAATGTTTTCACATGTACCGACTACCCGCTCTGTCAGTTCTCTAGTTTATCGACTGATTTTGAATGGAAATTTCACGAGCGGCATTTTTCTATAGCTTTATTCCTTAATAATGCCACGAACATATATGCAGTCTCCTAAAATTTTAATTCTTCCATAATTCGCGGAAAAAAGCGTCATTTTGGAGTACTTGAGAGTAACGATAAGCAATACTAAGAGAACTGAAAACTCATATAATAATCGTGTGAAAGAAAAACTGGTGGCCTCGTACGGTTGGACAGATTTTCGTTGCCGTTGAATATAGGATTATGATCTTCAAGAGGATGTTTAATTTTGTTCTGAATTTCATTTCTTGTGGCTCTTGATTTATTCTTAAAAATCATTGTGCAAAGTCTACATTTTATAATCAACTTTTTAATCATCAAAAATATCGATGAAAAAATCATATGCATTTACAAGAAATTAATATCATAAAACGATTAATTTCATTACAGATTTAAACGTCCACATTATTATTATCCATGTTGTTCAAACACTTAATGCCTCAGAACAGTGCATGTCGGATATATTTATTTTTCATTAATGTGTGACATATCGTCTACTATATATGAAAAAATTGAATCATCGTATAACATGAATACGCTGTGTTGAAAAGCGCAGAATCATTAAGGGTGGGGGGTAAGGATAATTTGCTATAAAAAAGCATATTTTCGATATTGTTTGTTGACGACACTGTTTATATATATTTATTTATATAATTAGTATAAGATAAAAGGACATTTGAAGAATATTCTGTGAAATTTTCGTTAACAATTGTGCAGAAATAAGCCAGTGACAGCAAATATTCTCAGACGCCACCAAAAAAAAGTTACATTGCGGTGAACTGCATAACTCACCACTGGATAATCCGAAAAAAAATCCAAGAAGATTGTATTAGTTAATAAGTTTCTTGAGGTAACGCTGTCGCGTTTTTATTTTTATTTTTTTTATTTTCAATTGTTAGTCACACCTAGAAGACAAAATAGCGATTTTTCATTTAAAAAATTGGAACCTATATTATTGCAAAATGAATTAAAATGATGAAAAAAAACTCGACAGCGTTACCTCAAGAAACTTATTAACTAATACAATCTTCTTGAAGTTTTTTTCTCGGATGATCCAATGATGAGTTATGCAGTTCACTGCAATTTTTTGGAGGTGTCTGCAAAGATGTGCTCTCAATGGCTCATTTCTGCATAATTGTTAATGACAATTTTACAGAATATTCTTCAAATGTCCTTTTATTATATACTTCTTACACAAATAAATACATATCAGCTGTGTCGTAAAAAAAAATTATCCTAAATATGCTTTTTTTCGTAGCGAAATAGCCTTACCCCCCCCCCCCCCCCCGCCCTTGCCCTTAACACGTCTGGCCACCCTGGCCACTCGAAAAATGGGCATTATTTTTTAAAAGTCATAAACTCAACAGTATAAAACAATATATGTTAATTTTTTAACCTAAGGTAAGAGACAGCTTTGAAAATGCCTCAAATAAATTTTATTTTAAAGTATTATAGGACGAATATTATTGTAAGATGAATTTCCGTTTCAGGCAAACAACGAAAAAGCATCTTCGTTGACAGAATCATGAAGAAAAAAGTTTATTTTTCATGTTGCCAAGTAACGAAGTAACTTGGCTCGGATCAGTACAGTAAATACTGAAGCGAAGGAACGGATTTATAAATAAAAGGATCATTGTCGAATTTTTGTCAATACTTGTGGTTTTATTTATTTAACTCTTTAAAAGAATGCACAGCCGTCTCGGATTTTTTTATGCTACGATTCACATCCTACATTAATAACTGTTCAATAGCCGGGTAAGTAGGGAAAAATTGGCCTCGCATTTTTTCCAGCGAAATTTGGAGTGTATTCTGAGGTGTAAAAAAAAACGAATTTTCTGAAAATGTCATCCCCGTCAGCGCAATGGTTTTAGAAAAATGAATTTTTTTTTAAATATAAAAAAATTCCGAAAACGGGTAAGTGGATCAATTTGATTTTTTTTGGTAGTTGTTCCAATCAAACGTGTCACGAAATACAATTAGAGAACATTTTGCGAAAGATTAAGATTTGAAAAAAAAATAATGTTCCTTGTTTTATTATTTTTTACTATAATCCACTTGGGGTACAATAATGAAATTTTTTTCATATAATCTTTGGGCACCTTATTAGATTATATAATTTTTTTTTAAACGATCGGATTGGTACGCCGCAGTGAAAAAAAAAAGAAACTATTGATATATTTTAGTTATATAGATATATAACTAAAATATATCAATAAAGTCTGATATGTGACTAAATGATCGGTTTGGTACGCCACAGTGAACAAAAAAGAAACACACTTTATTGATATATTTTAGTTATATAGATATATAACGGAAATATATCAATAAAGTGTGTTTCTTTTTTTTTCACTGTGACGTACCAAACCGATCATTTTGAAAAAATTATATAATCTAATAAGGTGCTCAAAAATTATATGAAAAAAATTTCGTTATTGCACCCCAAGTGGATTATAGTAAAAATAAAATAAAAGAAGGAACATTTTTTTAAACTTTAATCTTTCGCAAGATGTTCTATAATTTTATTTCGTAACACGTTTGATTGGAACAAGCACCAAAAAAATCAAATCGATCCACTGAACCGTTTCCGGAATTTTTTTATATTTAAAAAAAATTCATTTTTCTAAAACCATTGCGCGGACGGGGATGACATTTTCAGAAAATTCGTTTTTTTTACACCTCAGAATACACTCCAAATTTCGCTGGAAAAAATGAGAGGGCAATTTTTCCCTACTTACCCGGCTATTGAACAGTTATTAATGTAGGATGTGAATCGTAGCATAAAAAAATCCGAGACGGCTGTGCATTCTTTTAAAGAGTTAAATAAATAAAACCACAAGTATTGACAAAAATTCGACAATGATCCTTTTATTTATAAATCCGTTCCTTCGCTTCAGTATTTACTGTACTGATCCGAGCCAAGTTACTTCGTTACTTGGCAACATGAAAAATAAACTTTTTTCTTCATGATTCTGTCAACGAAAATGCTTTTTCGTTGTTTGCCTGAAACGGAAATTCATCTTACAATAATATTCGTCCTATAATACTTTAAAATAAAATTTATTTGAGGCATTTTCAAAGCTGTCTCTTACCTTAGGTTAAAAAATTAACATATATTGTTTTATACTGTTGAGTTTATGACTTTTAAAAAATAATGCCCATTTTTCGAGTGGCCAGGGTGGCCAGACGTGTTAAGGGCAAGGGCGGGGGGGGGGGGGTAAGGCTATTTCGCTACGAAAAAAAGCATATTTAGGATAATTTTTTTTTACAACACAGCTGATATGTATTTATTTGTGTAAGAAGTATATAATAAAAGGACATTTGAAGAATATTCTGTAAAATTGTCATTAACAATTATGCAGAAATGAGCCATTGAGAGCACATCTTTGCAGACACCTCCAAAAAATTGCAGTGAACTGCATAACTCATCATTGGATCATCCGAGAAAAAAACTTCAAGAAGATTGTATTAGTTAATAAGTTTCTTGAGGTAACGCTGTCGAGTTTTTTTTCATCATTTTAATTCATTTTGCAATAATATAGGTTCCAATTTTTTAAATGAAAAATCGCTATTTTGTCTTCTAGGTGTGACTAACAATTGAAAATAAAAAAAATAAAAATAAAAACGCGACAGCGTTACCTCAAGAAACTTATTAACTAATACAATCTTCTTGGATTTTTTTTCGGATTATCCAGTGGTGAGTTATGCAGTTCACCGCAATGTAACTTTTTTTTGGTGGCGTCTGAGAATATTTGCTGTCACTGGCTTATTTCTGCACAATTGTTAACGAAAATTTCACAGAATATTCTTCAAATGTCCTTTTATCTTATACTAATTATATAAATAAATATATATAAACAGTGTCGTCAACAAACAATATCGAAAATATGCTTTTTTATAGCAAATTATCCTTACCCCCCACCCTTAATGATTCTGCGCTTTTCAACACAGCGTATTCATGTTATACGATGATTCAATTTTTTCATATATAGTAGACGATATGTCACACATTAATGAAAAATAAATATATCCGACATGCACTGTTCTGAGGCATTAAGTGTTTGAACAACATGGATAATAATAATGTGGACGTTTAAATCTGTAATGAAATTAATCGTTTTATGATATTAATTTCTTGTAAATGCATATGATTTTTTCATCGATATTTTTGATGATTAAAAAGTTGATTATAAAATGTAGACTTTGCACAATGATTTTTAAGAATAAATCAAGAGCCACAAGAAATGAAATTCAGAACAAAATTAAACATCCTCTTGAAGATCATAATCCTATATTCAACGGCAACGAAAATCTGTCCAACCGTACGAGGCCACCAGTTTTTCTTTCACACGATTATTATATGAGTTTTCAGTTCTCTTAGTATTGCTTATCGTTACTCTCAAGTACTCCAAAATGACGCTTTTTTCCGCGAATTATGGAAGAATTAAAATTTTAGGAGACTGCATATATGTTCGTGGCATTATTAAGGAATAAAGCTATAGAAAAATGCCGCTCGTGAAATTTCCATTCAAAATCAGTCGATAAACTAGAGAACTGACAGAGCGGGTAGTCGGTACATGTGAAAACATTTTGCTTGTATATTTCTCGTTCCCGGGTATGGGTGATTCGGAAAAAGTACAGTCGCTAGGAAATGGAAGTTGAGCACGCAGCGCGTGGCGAGTTGAGACACGGTGCGAGTTGAAACGGTAGCAAAAAATGCCCGGCCCGAATCTGAAGAGTGGGGTTACGCGAGCGTCGGGGAAACGGCGGGCTGCTACGGTGTCCACTTGGGTCTGTGGCGAGTTGCCCGCTTTGGCAAGTTGAACAGACGGCGAGTTGAAGTGGCGACTTGACACAGAGGCGACTTGCACGGTGCAGAGTTGACACCCCGCCGTTCTAAGGCAGCTTCTCTCTCAATTGCCATCACGAGGCGACAGGACGCTACTATTACGAATTTGTGATGATGATGATGGTGGTGATGATTATATGATTCGATAGTTATTGGACTTGACACTTGACAAGCCCCATGCATTTCCCTCTCTCTCTTCTGCTCTCTCTGTCGGTCCCCACGCCCTCCTACCGAGTGCGTTTATCGTCGAGGCCGAATCAACGTTCGGTCTCTCATTGCGCGATGGGGTACGCGATACCCCATCGTTCCTCTCTATCTCCCCCCCCCCCCTCTCTCTCTCTCTCTCTCTCTCTCTCTCTCTCTCTCGAGGTTACCTCTTCACAGTCACTTGCAATTTTCAAACAGCGACTCTTTGCTCACCTATTCTCCTTAGAAGGATAATCACTTCTGAGCCAACACACACATACTTTAGATTTATTTTACATTATATTTTGTTTACCCTAAATTTCTGTTTTTACCACTGCTAGTACTATTATTACCTTATTATCATTATTTATATTATTATTATTGTTGTTGTTACTGTTAGACAACAAAATCGAATAATATTATTATATTATATTCTAATTCATTATGATTATCATTATATATGTTTACTATTTTCATGTATTGATCACCATTTGTTTCAAGGTGTTACCAGGGCATAATAAAAATCAATCAAACAATGAAATCAATCAATCTCTCGCTCTCTTTCTCTGAAAAAAATGTATTTAAAATCTTCAATCCTTCAACATAAACAAATAAACCAAAAAATATATTCATTCTCTTCCCAATTCGCGACATCTTCGCTCCACGAAATCAACGACTCTCCGCCCAAATAATCGAATCACAATCAATCGATCCATTTTTTTCCTTCCATCCATCCATCCATTTTTTTCCTTTCTCCAACTCTCAACACAGAAATTCGCGGGAAACTAAAGAAAACATACAAAAAGAAAACGGGATTTCCGACCCACCACCTCCGTTTAAAAAATATTCTATCCGAGGCACTTCCCGAACGCACCAGCCGCAATAATTAAGTGCAAGCATTAACAAGCTCTAATGAATATTAATGAGCATTAATGATCGTCAGACTCGTGATATCGCGTCCAAAGTACTCGCCGATAGTCTCTCGCTACATCACGAGAATACCGCAACGAAATGCTCATCGAGACAATGACAAAGTACACTCCCTACCTTCTACCCTCGCCCCCCACCGGCGTCTTGACAATAGTGACGTGGACCCGTCACGCGCAGCTTCGCGCGAGAAACTAAAGTTTCCAGGGACTCGTATCTCGCGACGATTTAAAACAATGAACACACACACACACGCACATGCATGATTCTAACCACACACACACATGTATATCGACGAACAGACAGGAAGACTTGTGAGGAGAAGAGAAGAATAGCCAGAGATAAATAGTCGGGAAGAGAGAGCGAGAGGGGGGCGACCTGTAGAGAGGCTCGAACCTCGCCACAATTCCCCGCGGTGTCACTCGCTTAATTACGATTTTACTCTCCGATAAATCTGATTAAAAGACGTATTCGCAAATACCCAAGGGTGCGTAATACCGTTGTGTGTGTTATTTTCGATACCGGCTGTATGTCTGTATATACGTATACATGTAGACTGGTTCTCTCTCTCTCTCTCTCTCTCTCTCTCTCTCTCTCTCTCTCTCTCTCTCTCTCTCTCTCTCTCTCGTTCCCTCGTGTAATTCTCGACGACTCGGAGCTCCCTCGGAGGATCCCGGGGCCGAAGGGTAATTTAATATTTCATATATTCCGTAGCAACCCGATATCTCGTTATGCGAAGACGTTGTGCATCGTGAGACGCTTCGCACACGTTTGTACGCATATTACACGGTACATTGACAAAGTCCACGCACAAGGTTCTTGAGCGATGATACATATATGTGTGTGTGTGTATATATATATATATATACACGTATACTATTGGAGGTTGCATGGTAGAAGTGCAACAAAAATTGATTCTTTTTTATTGTCAGCATTTTTTGGCTGATTTAGGCTGTTATAGTCACTCAAACGTTTTTATAAATTCTTATTAGAGATTCGTGACTTGCTTTTCCCAAACGGAAGGCTTTCGGATAATGATGAGAATAAAGAAATGAGAAATTTAAGAAAAAAAATTCCACGCGCTATACATATCTATATATACACTCATATACATATGTACTACATGAGTGATGGAACCAGAATTGATATTTTTTCCTTCGTTCCCATAGAAAAAAAATAGCAGTGTACGGTAAACCGCAAATCCCGCGCAAAGACAGCCCCGTAGCTCGATTTTAAAAATAGGCCTGAGCCATTTTCAGCCTGTTTCCTTATTTTCGCTGGAAATCGTCATTTTTCACGTGTCAAATACAACGTATAGTTGGAAAATGGGTTGAAAAATATTGCCACGTGACATGAGTCTCATTGGCAAGCCGAAAAGCAACGTTTTTCGTTGCACCAGAAAGCGGAAAAGGTGCACTCGCGCGCCGCTCAAGCTGCTGCATCGACGTGCCACCGCGCTGTGATCTTTGGCCCTCTTGATACAATCTGAAAAATCGAAAAAATGAACTTTTCCGACGAAAATCGTACTTGTTAAATTTCGAACACATTTCATAATTATTCGTTTTATTTATAAGTATTCAAGACGTGAGAAGTCAGGATTGTGTGGCATAATTAGGAAAAGACGGACAAATCGCCAGCGGCGCGTTTCAAAATTCATCCATAGAACTCACCTTTCGCGAGAAGTTTTTTTTCACGGTATACTAATATTTTGGCCACCGGTTCGGAGAAAACAATTTAAATAAATAGTTGTTCCTGTATCAGCCTAGGACACACACATATATATACATATTAGGCGAAAGAAAAAAAAAAGCAAAACGGACTCGCTCATGTACAAGACACGTCGCGCACAGCTGCGCGCTCTTGCAAAACTCTTATTATAAATTACTGTCGCGTCTCTCGCGCGATATTCATTCGCGTCTCGTGAGACGTAAAAGTTTTCTCTGCTCGTTTGTCGGATAAGTTGCCAGTACCGCATTTACCCCTCCACGCGGCCGATCCTCCTCTCCCCTCTCCGACCCCGTCTCTCACAACACTTGGAATCTCGTGCCCTTCCGTGCCCTCCTTGCCCTTTTTTCTTCCATCGTCGTTCACGTCGAGCTTTCTCGTTATATATACCCGTGTATACACGTGTACATGAAGCGCGTGTAACCGATGTAACACACCCTCTTTTTACACTCGTTAAAGAATATATATATATATATATATATATATATATTTACACACACACAGGGTATCCTGAAAAGTAACGTCCAGAAGGTAAATCTAAATGCCACGTATCAATCATTATACGAACCATGTTTGTTCTACCATCTTTTTCTACTTTTTTAGAGGAAAGCATTAAATTTCTTTTCTTTGTTTTTTGTTGCCTAGTTTTTAAAAATTATTTTTCTCTTTTATGTATGTACTTTCCTCTTAGAAGTTCTTAAAACCTCAGGCCACTCTAGAGGCCGAAAAATAGGCTTTTTGGGGATTTTTTTCTTCAGAAAAACTACAAAATAATTCGAGATTACAAAAAAGGGTGTTTATCATACATATCAGTGACTGTATACAATTTTTTTTTTTAAGCGATTCATTTAAAATGGCGGTTGAGCAGCGTTTATCTCAAAACTGCATTTTTTAAGTTGGCCGGAAACATAACTCAGACACTTTTCAACCGATTCACTTTAAATGTTGAATATATCTTGAAAAATACATTGTCTATGGAAGTACGTAGGATTTTTTTTTATATTGCACAGTTAATTTGTCATTAACAATTATCTGACGATTTTTTGGGCAAATTTTTGGAAAGTAAAAAATTTGCCTAAAAAATAATCACATGATTCTTAATAACAAATCGACTATGCAATATAAAAAAATGAGCATGAGCAGGGCCCTTTTGAATAATAATTGATAAATTACAGTGGTACTCAATAAAAATAAGCCACAATCAATTATTATACCCAACGATAAACTGCAAGAAAAAAATACGCACAAATTTAGTAGCTTTAGACATTCTTACATGTTATCTGCAAAGTCGCGGCTAGAAAAATTCATCTGCTAGTGACATGTTTTTAAGTTTTATGATTAATATTTTCTTTAAACATTCAGTGGCCCCCTGTTTTTACCGTGGTTACGCAATCTTTAGAACTGTTTCACGCTTTGAACAGTTTCTATCAGGTATCTAAAGTGATTTAGTGCATGCAAGAAATGTGCCCAGCATGTCATCTCCGTACAGTGCCGCATAAATAAGACGATTTTTAGAGTCGTAATTTTTCGTTAATAGTTCCGTAACTTGGCGTGAAATCTTACCAGTATAGTGGGATGTATTTTCACTTGATTATAGACGAAAATCGGTTAGTTAAATATTTGGGTTCGTGAAAGGATTACCTTAACAGAAGGCGTATGCCAATTATCGTTCTGAAGATTTCGATGTCAATGATGCGCCCCGCTTCGGTTGCCCGACCGAGATTAATTCAAGTGACATTGAGGCTTTCATTGAAGTAAATCCATCCCAATCGGTACGAGAGATTGCTACGACATTGAATATATTCCACACAAGCGTGGAAAACCATTTGCGCCAGATGGGATACGTTTCTCGGCTTGATGTTTGGGTGCTGCATCAATTAACCGAGGCTGGCTTGGTCGCCCGCATATCCATCTGCGATTCGCTACGGAAACGCCAAGAAAGCAACCCATTTTTTAAAAATAAATGGTGACGGGCGACGAAAAATGGGGCGTCTGTGATAATGTAACGCGTAAAATATCATGGGGGCACAGCAGCGAGCCACCGCAAACAACCTCGAAGGCGGGATTGCATCCGAAGAAAATAATGCTCTCCATATGGTGGGATTTCAAGGGTATCATCTACTACGAACTGTTGCCGTCGGGCAAAACAATTGATTCAACTGTATACTGTTCGCAATTGACGAAATTTAACCAAGCAATCGGCACAAAACGTCCAGAATTGGCAAATTGCAAGGGTGTCTTCCACCGAGACAACGCCAAACCGCATACGTCATTGACGACTCAAAACAAACTGCTTCAGCTTGGCTGGGATGTTTTGCCTCATTCTCCGCATTCACCGGATCTTGCCCCTTTCCTATTATCATTTATTCCGGTCGCTGCAGAACTCGATGAACGGCAAAACCGTCAAGGATGAAGAGGCCGTTAAAAACTACCTGGATTGGTTTTTCGCCTATGAGCCCCAAACGTTAATGAACGCGGCATAATGAAGTTGGTGGGAAGATGACAAGAGGTCGTCGATAAAAATGGCCTATACGGTAATCTCGAGTAGAAATTGTGCTAGCCTGTCTGAGCTACGACCTAGTAACTGGCTCGCCCAATTGAGCTCATACGAACTGACCAATGGTTGGCTCGCTATGAGCTATTAATATTGTGAATGTTTTGTTATCCAGCCCGTGTCTAGTGACTGCCCAGCTGATCTTGGTCAAAAATGACAAAGTGAGGTTATGTGACTACGTGTAATTCCATCAAGCGAATGACTCATAGCTGGCTAGCCAACTTGAGTTTCAGATGGCTTTGGAAAAGAAAAAAATCTTCAAGTGGGCATGTCGCCATGACCTAGCCAACACCAGCTAACTGCCGCTATGCACCCCTTGCCTAGACACTGCCTAGCAGATCTTGGTCACTAATTACAAAGTGTGGTTATGTGACTACGTGTACTTCCATCGAGTGATTGGCTCATGGTCCGCTAAGCAACTTGAGTTACAGATGGCGTTGCGAATGCAAAAATTCTCAAGTAGGTATCTCGCCATGACCTAGGCAGCTAACTGCGGCTGTGCACCCCTTGGCTAGTCACTGCCGAGACGATCTTGGTCACAAATGACAAAGTGTGGTTATGTGACTACGTGTAGTTCAATCGAGCGATTGGCTCATGGTCGGCTAAGCAACTTGAGTTACAGATAACGTTGCGAATGAAAAAAATTCTCAAGTCTGTATCTCGCGATCACCTAGCCAACACTTGCCAACTGCGGCCGCACTAGCCGGAATAAATGATCGGACAAATACAATTTAAGGTTATGTAATTCTATGCGATTATCGCTCTCAATGCGAACGCAATTGAGTCATTGATCCGATAATGTTATTCACTTTTGTTAATCCGCCCATTTTTCAATAATCTAACATTGTGTAGTGTAACCTATGTAGACGATGCGAAAATTCAGAAATTAAACAAGTAGAACTGGCTCAATGGACGACGTGACAACTCATTACCTAGAGGTCCCAGGATCGAAACCACGTTACGGCGTAAGCGTTTTTCTGAGATAATTTAAAATTGAACCATTAATATATTTACAGCGCAAATATCATAACCTTAATTAATGAACCACGAATAATATCGAAAAAGGGTCCAATGATGTAAATAATGTGAAAAAAAAATCACGAAAAAAATATGTATAGTCGCAAATTTTTTTTTATCTAATCCCCACCTAATTTTTTCTTCCCAGTCACTAACTGAAAAAACTAGGTCATGGCTAGGTCAGAAATATTATACAGCGGTGAGATATTTCTTCCTATCTACTCACCATCTAATTTTTTGTATTCAGTCACTAGAGGACCAAAGCGTTGCAAGGCTGGGTAGTCAATAGCTAAGACGGCTAGCTAATGGCGATTCGGAACATAACTTTACTAGCTTGTGGCCAGGCGGTGATGAGTTACGTCTTCCACTCGGAATTCCAGGGGAGTTGGCCATAAGGGAGAAGTGGTCAATAGAAATATTTCATCGAACCACGCACTAGATTTCACCTGTTACTGCTTAATTCGCTTCGCGTCGTGCGCAGGAGTAAACAATTTTTTAACTAAAATCCTTATTAATTATTCTGTCTACTGCTACATTTTTTCAGGTTTTATGTTTTACATTGGGGTGATGTTATTTTGTAAAAGTAATGGTTGCTTTTTTATTTCTTGAATAGTTCACGAACAGTGCTTTGTTATAACCTCAAGATTTTGCATGTATTGTTTCTACTTGTTTACATTTTAGATGTGACCATCTCTTCGGGGAGATTAGGAGAGATGGCCCCGTACAATCGGTGTATGATATCCATAGTATTAGTTGTAGTGTGTTCAAGTAATTCATTTTTTCTACATTTGTTTTGGATGCCTAATAAGTACAAGAGAAAACCAATTGCTCTACGAGGGGACTGGACTCAAGAATCATTGAAAGCAGCTATTAGTGCTGTAAAAAATGACGAATTGTCGGTTCTTGCGGCCGCTAGGACCTACGGAATACCTAGGAAGACCTTAGAAAGACGATATAAGAACAGTGACAAAAAATGTTGAGGAGAAAATTATCATGAAACTCGTCTCATCGAAGACTGGCTTCAGTGGATAGTGTGTGGATGATCCGGGGGATCATATTGTCCATACCCTAGGGATCATCTTGAATACCGGGGTGTCCAAGATGATCCTTATGGAAGGTTTAATAAAAAGGAAATAATTCTATTGATTGACACATTACGTATTTTCAAATCCAATAGCGATATTCAGGTGTTATGTTTCTCGAGATTCACCCTGTATATATATATATACATACATACAGGGTGTCCCTCTTATCTCTGCCATCCGAAATAACTCGGTAATTATCGACGTCACAAAAAAATGTTCCAGACAAAAGTTGTACGTTGTGAAGGGGGCCATCAAATGCGACCAATTTTTTTTATTTCGGTGGAGGCGCTGACGCACGGTGAAGGTCACCTCCACTTTTTTCAATGGAATGGTACATTTCTTTTTCAACCATCTTGTGGAGCACCTCAAGCTGCATAAAAAACATTAGGGGGTCAAAGTCGTTCAAGGTCATTCAAGGTCACCCATTGAAATGAAATACAAATCTAAATATCTCGGATCACTACCAATTTCAAGGTGACCTTGAATGACCTTAAACGACTTTGACCCCCTAATGTTTTTTATGCGGCTTGAGGTGCTCCACAAGATGGTTGAAAAAGAAATGTACCGTTCCATTTAAAAAAGTGGAGGTGGACCTTCACTGTGTCAGCGCTTTCACACCGTACATCTTTTGTCTGGAACATTTTTTTGTGACGTCGATAATTACCGAGTTATTTCGGGTGGCAGAGGTAAGAGGGACACTCTGTATGTATACATATAAAGGATCCATATGGATAAGACAGCACTCACGACATCGGCGTTCGGTCTAACCCCTGGAGAGATCGATCAGCCACCAATAGAGACAATCTCAGCTATGCGGAGGCTGATTACGCGTGTACGGCGTCAGAGAGCGAGCAAGTGGGGCGCATTTCGCGAGTTCTGCGAGAAACAGCCGGCTGGTTTAGAAGGGGGGGGGGGGTCACCCCGGCCGGTCAGAGAGGACCTGTTCTCTCTCACTCTCTCTCTCTCTGCCTCCGTCGGTGTCCGCTGTAGTCCTGAATACACACGGAAGGGGGTTGAGTAAACAATCGGGTGATTGGGAAGCCTCACCGCAGTGCATCGTTGAGCTCGCCAGGGGGGTTAATTAATAGTCGAATGCGCGGTGGTAATACGTGCTGAAGCGGCAGTCCTCCAAGCCAGTCCCCTCCCACTCCTGATGAGGGTGAGAAACGTGCTTGGCTGTCTCCCTTCATCGCCCTTCATCTCTCTGCCTCTCTCTCTCTCTCTCTCTCTCTCTCTCTCTCTCTCTCTCTCTCTCTGTCTCTCTGTCTCTGTGTCTGTTTATATGTATATGTGCTTCCATCTCGCCCTCTCGATTCTCTCGGGCAATCTCCCCTGACGAGAGCCACTTATGACTCGAATGCACAATACTGTGCAGGTCACGAGAGCTACTGACCACACACATATGTGTGCCTGCATACATATGTAGAGGGTGATCGAAAACTATCAGGGTTCCCTTGGCGAGCAGACGGGGTTATTGCGAGCAAAACGCTGTTTTTTAAATGTCGCGTGACAAACATTGCTCGAGATATTCGCGTTCGAAGTCCGACGCTGAACAAACAATGGCACGGTATTTTCTCACGCGGGATTTTTTTTCTTCTTTAAGGTTTAAATAATCAACGAACAGTATTAAATCGTAGCATTGATTTGGAAAGCCTGGCTCCGTGTTTATTGTTTTTTAGCGAAGAAAAATTAAAGAAAAACAAATTAACTGTTCCGATCCGGCTTGCAAGTTCTGCGCGTGAGCAACTACTGGGCCATTTTTTACTACTTGGACTTTGAACGCGCATAGTTGGGCCGTTTTTTGTGGCACGAGATTTAAAAAAAAACGTTTTGCTAGCAATGAATAGTTGTGAATCACCCTGTATATATATATATATATATACACATACAAATATGTTGCTCTCTGATTGTCGTCCCTGCAAATCAATCAGTCCATTCCGAATATCCGCAACACATTATAAGCGAAGCAAATTTTCATCATTCGCGTCGCGATCAATAGATTACTTTGATGACGTTGAAGTTTGCAGCGTTGAAATGCAACGAAAATTAAGATTTTGTTCGTTTTCAAATTTCGTATGGCAGATTGAATCCACGAAAATCCCACAAACATTTTTTTTAGAATTCGTAGCGATTTACGATCCGAGTCTGCACAATCTGATTCTGGATGATGACGAAAGTAAGAAACGAAAAGGTATTTTCGTTGCACTCCAATGGTGCAAACTTAAACCTCATTGACATTGATGCATTTTTTCTCTCTCGTTTTTCCCAATTTAAAGTAATTTTTTTCGGAAATCCGCGGCGACAATTATATAATCGAAGGTATAAAGAATTTTTGAGGAAGTCCTAGAGCGGCAACTTTGAAGTTTGCATAGTCGGAATGCAACGGGAATCCATTCTTATTAATTGCTCAAGAGTTTTCTGGTCGATTTGCACTACGAAAATTACTCGAACGTTTTTACGTATTCTTATCACAGATCTACGACCTCATTTTGCAAAAAAGGTTTGAGATAATACATATTTTTTTAAAAACGTAGGGTTCCAACGATTCAAACTTATGACCCATCTAGAGCCTTGAGAAGGTGAGGGAAATACATTCGCATTGGAAAGAATTATGTTGCATACATGCAGGCACGAATACTTTGAATGGGGTGTTTGTAAGATCTGCACGGGAGTCGCGAGCTAATGATGTTTTATTAATGAACAGGATATCTGATCATGACGGGCATTATTAATGTACCGTCTCTTATCTTGACGTGGCAGAGACGTGGTAAATTAATTATAAACACACATACACATGCATTACGCACACAAATTTTATATATATGTATAAAAATGTTTCGTGCATTACATAAATTTTGTAGTGGATTAAATTTCAAATAAATGTATACAAATAAATTTCATAATTTAATTACATATATTTTATGATGAAAATAAAAATATTTTTATTGGGCCTGAAGTTTGCATAGTTCGAACGCAACGATGCATTTTTTTTAAATCTCATGTCCTGTCCAAAACCTTCCTTGCAAAATCAGGTCGTAGATTTCTTATAAGAATACGTAAAAACGCTTGAGTAGTTTTCGTAGTCTAAATGACAATCAAACTTTTCAAGAGTCAAAAAGAATGCATTTCCGTTGCATTCCAACGATGCGAACTTCAACGACCTGGTTTTTACGTATTACCGCACTTCTCGTAGGTCAAAAACATGGACATTTCTTATTTATCGTTTTTTTTATACTCAATTTTGATCGTACATCTTGAAATTTGGCATGTGAACTTATTTCTGGTTCGATTGAGAAGTTCTGAAAAAAATACCAATTTTTCTGGCGCATTTAGCTCTCCAAAATCACTTAAGGGGAGGTACCTGAGTGAACGGCGAGAAAAACAGCTAAACTTCGGGAATTTTTATCTCAAAAACTAATGTTTCGATTGGATCCGGGTTTTTTTAATTGGAAAATATGTACATTGAGGTGTGTTTAGGATTAAAAAAAAATAAATTCGTTGACTGGAAGCGATTCGAACGCGATTATCTCGAAACATAGTTTTCAAAGTCGGTGCCAGATGTATCTCGAAAACGGCTTGTCCGATTTAGTCCAAATTTGGATACAATATTCTTCGATAGTTTTTCTCGTTCGCCACGTAGGATTTTTTTTTGAATTTTTCATTTTTGACGGAATTGCGACTGTTTTAATTTAACATTCGTTTTTCGTTCGCACTTTCCGTCGATTTTGGATTGCATACACATTGCATAAAAAAAGCAATGGTTCAATCGAATGAAAAACCTCTACGTGGCGAACGAGAAAAACTATCGAAGAATATTGTATCCAAATTTGGACAAAATCGGACAAGCCGTTTTCGAGATACATCTGGCACCGACTTTGAAAACGATGTTTCGACATAATCGCGTTTGAATCGCATCCAGTCAACGAATTTATTTTAAAAAATTCCTAAACATATCTCAATGCATATATTTTCCGAAAAAAAAAACCCAGTTCCAATCGAAACATGAGTTTTTGAGAAAAGAATTCCCAACGTTTGCCTGTTTTTCTCGCCGCTTACTCAGGTACCTCCCCTTAAGCGTTTCTCAGGATGCGTATTAGAGACCTTCAGCCTGAATATGTAAGAAAAGATTTTGAATAATGAAAATTTTGAAATAGAAAAATAGAAAAGAATTTCTGTTGCATTCCAACGATGCAAACTTCATCATCATAATGAAACATTATTTATCAATTAATTCCGTTCCTCCCCCCCCCCCCCCCCCCTCCAACGGTGACGACTATAACGAGTACGTTTTTTTTTTCGTTTTTTTTTCAACCTACTACACCTACATTGGACAACTGCACTTGAACTTTGCCCCTTAGGGTTCGCGAACAACCGTGACGAGGGTATTCGCCTTTATTTATTTTTTACTATTCCGGAATTTTAAATACGTGCACGTACATGTATGTGTGTGTATGTATAAATGCACACACACACACACATATATATATATATATATATATATATATACACATATATATGTATGTATGTATATACACACGCGCAGTGTCTGGGAGCACGTACAACATCATATGAGAGAAATGGTATCGTTCGTGCTCCCCAACGGAGATACGCGCGGCTCGCAATATAGAGAGACGTGAGTGCAGCGCGAGAAAGACGACCAAGAGAGTGGAGTAGCGAGCAGAGGGTGCAGGCGGGAAAGCTGCAGACAGCGGCTTGTTACAGTTTGTGACAGACGGACCGCCCAGAGAGAGAGTGCGAGAGAGTGATGGAGAAAGAGAGGTGAGGAGCGGAGTTCCCGAAGGCAATATAGAGAGTCTCCCATTAGTACAGCGTCTTGGGACTTCCGTTGCGGAACTGCCCCCCGTTACTATACGAATGCAGGGTTTTACTTTCGTAGGTCTACATAATATATAGAGGGGTGAGTCACGAGAAATAGAACACCTGAATATCTCTGTTGGATTTTGACAATACGAAGTATGTACATATCGGAATTTCAATGGTTTGGACAGACGCACATGGCTATCATAGTATTTTTTTTATAAATTTCATTATTTTCGGATTTTTCAACGTCATGCATGTTTTTCAAATGGAATGGCATATTTTTCCCCTTGCACATTGTAGCCGGCATCCAAACGAATTCAACTATGTAACTTAGTGTGACCTT
This sequence comes from Ophion slaviceki, assembly GCA_944452715.1. Lineage (NCBI taxonomy): Eukaryota > Metazoa > Arthropoda > Insecta > Hymenoptera > Ichneumonidae > Ophion > Ophion slaviceki. The sequence goes on from OX101784.1 coordinate 62,148,681, forward strand.
CAAATGACCTTCAACCCAGAAATATTCGACGAGTTTTTGCTTTATTTCTGTTACGATAATTTTTTTTAGGAATTTCCGGAATCTGATGGCAAGAAGGTATTCGGAGTAATAAGTAGCTTGTAAACGCGATTGTGTACATACGGATAGGTGAAAGTGTTTCGTAAGTCTTTTGTTATCACCGAACCGGTTACTCTTTTTTGTTATTGTGATACATTTGAATGTAATCCAGCTCATAGGAATCACATAGCGTAACAAAAATAAAGAAAAAAGCTCTTAGGCCGGGTCCACGCGATGCGGTTCTACCCGAGCGTTTTTGCGAGATCTATAATGTATGCATAGTTCAAGGCGGGATATACATTTACAACTATCAAAAAATCGATTTCTTTTTTTTCTTTAAACGATAGAATTATATATGTAGAATATTTTCCTAAAGTTTCAAAGCGAAATTCGACAAACTTCAAACGTTACAGCCCCTCAACGCTGTGCCTCACCGCTTAGATTCGGAGCGGGCGTGAACTTCAAATCCGTTTTTCTCAAAACTGCATTATCGAAATTGGCGTGCAGGATTACTCAAAATCTATTAAGCCGATTGAGTTGAAACTTAGTAGAAATATTGATAATATTGGTATATTCTACTTGAGAATTGTTTTTGAAAAATTGGAAAAAAAAACGACTTTTTTAATACACCTTTTACAGAAATGTTGCGTGAAATGTTGATTTTTTTGTAAATGCGTGCAATTTTCTTGAATTTGCATTTTCTTCATTTTAATTACCGTCACATAGAAACTGTACATGTTCTAATAGAAAAAAATGTTAGGCAAATTTTTCACTTTCCAAAAATTTGCCTAAAAAATCGTCAGATAATTGTTAATAACAAATTAACTAAGCAATATAAAAAAAATCCTACGTACTTCCATAGACAATGTATTTTTCAAGATATATTCAACATTTCAAGTGAATCGGTTGAAAATTGTCTGAGTTATGTTTCCGGCCAACTTAAAAAATGCAGTTTTGAGATAAACGCTGCACAGCCGCCATTTTGAAATTAATCGGTTCAAAAAAATTATTGTATACAGGCACTGATATGTATGATAAACACCCTTCTTTGTTATCTCGATTTATTTTGTTTTTCTGAAAAAAAAAATCCTCAAAAAGCCTATTTTGTCGGCCTCTAGAGTGGCCTAATCCCTTAAACGTTGAGTTATTATGGATTCAATATTTCTGGGTTGAAGGTCATGTGAAGGTCATACGATGTGACATGGTTGAATTCGTTTAGATGCCGGCTACAATGTGCGAAGGAAAAACATATGCCATTCCGTTAAAAAAACTGACGACCTTGGAAAAAGGGAAAAAAATGAAATGAAAAATATCGACAGCCATGCGCGTCCTTGCAAACCATTCAAATGCCGATATGTACATACTTGGTATCTTCAAATCTATCTGAAGTATTCAGGTGCTCTGTTTCTCATGACTCACGCTGTACACACACACACACACACACTAAACTTCCAAAAAGCACAGTAGCGATCGAATAAATTGCAAGTTTTGGGTCCAATTCCCCTTTTTCCCTCTCGTTCTTTTTTCCCTTTACGGTCTGACAAAATTACAGCGTGTAGAATTTTGTCGATCGCTAATACTATACTTTTCGCTGGTCTATGTACTCGACTTTTTTCTCCCCACTGCTCAAATCGCAGCGGAAAAACGGCGATCGAACTCCCTTCGTTCGCAGTCTTTCTCTCTCACTCTCTCTCTCTCTCTCTCTCTCTTTACAAAGTTTCGACGAATTTTCGAGGGATGTCGAAACTTTGTATGGCAGGGGTCAGGTACATATGGGCAGCCCGTGCGTTCCGGATTCCTTTTCCTCGAGGGTCTTCTTAGGGAGCTTTTCACGAAAAATCTGGAGCTCTCAGCCTCGCCGTGTCGCTCTTTTTCTCCGTACGTCCCTCTTGCTGGCGCATGATAAATTTGAGAAAAATAAATAGAACGCGCGTGCCGTGGGAGGAAAATGGGGATTCACGTATATAGTAATAATAATAATAATAATAATAACAGTAGTAGTAGCAATACTTATTATTGCGCAGTTCTTAATGCAAACGGCTAAAAAAATTTGCGCAATCGAAAAGACTATTATACTACGACGTCTCGTTCTCAATGATTACATGTAGTAGCGTCAGCTATGCTTCAATCCACAACATTTAGAGTATTTAAATTTCAACTCTGGCGCCGTTTCCGGTTTCCATGGTCCCTGGTCTCCATGGTGAGAGTGATACGCATCGATTTTCATTGACGTTCGATGTGCTCAACGATCCACACGTGTGGAGAAAAATTATTCGAGATTTTGATTAATCAGTGAAGTATAAAGTATGGGTAAAGAGAAGAAACGAAAGCGCTCACGTTCCTCTTCAAGAGAGAGGAAAAGAAGAGATGATGGGAATACGATGAAAATAGAAAAAATGCAGGAGCAATTAGATAACCTTACCGACGTTATCAGTCAACTCGTCAAGCATAAAACTTTCGACGAAATTGCATCGGTCCAACGTGATCCCGATATAAATTTCGGTAAAGTAATACCCTCAAATTTACGTGTTTATTTCCATACGAAAAAACACGGCACGCATTCCACACGAATCGTGCACCGAAAAAAGGACGTCATGAAAAAAGAAAAAAAAAGAAAATCTAGTCTCCATACGAGCAAAAAAAACCAGCAACGACTTACGTAAGTATATTATATTACCAGACGAACATTCCAAGGAAAATGAGGCAAATCATGCCAAAAAATTAGTCGACCCTTCCGAGGACGCAACCAGACCAGAGGTCGAGACGGAGGAACAATATATTGATCTCAAGGACTCTCTGTTAGACAACGAAATTCTCCAGGTTTTAGGAGAGGATCCTAACGCAAAACCTGACGATTTTCACCATCTTCATACTGAGGTTAAAAACCGCTGGCAGGTTTGGCTGCGAGAGGGCCTGCCAGAAGAGACTCGAAAAGAGATACTTAAAAAGTATCTGCGTAAAGGAGATCTATACACAGAGCCTCCAAAAATTTACTCAGGAGTTGCAGCACAATTAGCTGAGGTCGCAAAAAAGCGTAATCAACATTTCGCTGACACTCAGCGATGCGTTGGAACAGCTGTTATATCTATCGGCGCAGCTACGCCTCTCTTGTTAGACGAGAGAGAAGAGGGCATCAGATCAAATTGCTAGAATTTTTGTCTGATGCCGGAAAGCTGCTTTCCGATGTATTTCATCAAGAGTCTATAGCAAGAAAGTCATTCATCACACCAATAATGAATAAAAGTGTTAAACATCTGGTCGAATCGTTACAGTCCAACGAATGGTTCTATGGAGAAAAGCTCGCCGACCAGATAAAAGAAGCCAAAACGATTGAAAACGCGTGTCAAAACCTTAAAGTCTCGGAAAAAATATCTGGGTTTTTGCATCGTACATCCCCTCCAAAGAAAATGTTTATGCTGATATTGCATCGCGAATCACAAACATTGATACAAAATGGGAATGATCACAGGATGCCTTTAATAAAATATCAAAACGATTTGGTCCGTTTACCATTGGCTTATTCGCATCAAGTTTAACCAGGAAAGTTAAAAATATTGCTCGAGATTCGCAAACCCCGAGGTATATAAGGTCGATGGTTTTACTGTGTCGTGAAAAGATAAAAATTTGTATGCCTTTCTCCCATTTCCTTTAATTTTGCCTACTTTGAAAAGATTATCACAGATAAAGCGGAAGGTATAGCCGTTGTACCAAACTGGTAAACGCAGTCTTGGTATCCCATTTTCCAGTCGTTGCTCAGGGGATCACCAATTATTTTTCGACCAAATAAAAGATTATTAATGTCTCCTTGCAGGACATTATCGCACCCACTCGCTCAGACACTTTCCCTGGTGGCGGGACAATTATCAGGCAGGCTTTTTTAAATAAGGGTCTTTCGCAAACGACAACGGATATAATGGTCAATTCTATATCACTGCCTACACAAAAGCAATATGAATCGTCATTAAGACATTGGTGGCAATTCTCGAAAGGGAAAGACTACGATATTTACAACACAAACGAATCCAAGATCATCGAGTTCCTGACAGAACGTTATAATAATGGTGCCAAATATGGAACGCTAAACTCAGATAGAGCCCCGATCGGTTTAATCATTTCTGACAGTATCTGCAATGAAAGCTAATGTCACGATTCATGCGGGGAGTTTTCAAAAGCCGGCCGATTCATGCTAAGTATGATACTACGTGGAATGTAGATTCGGTTCTCCAATTCATCGATGTTATTTCAAGTCAACGCAAGATCGATCTACGAACTTTGTCAGAAAAGACGATCTGACTAACGCTCATCGGTTACAAACTATGTCTGTGATGCACATAGACAATATATGTAAAACCTAATCAGGAATTGAGATAAAAATCCCCGAACAGATTAAAACATCGAGACCTGGAGCTAATCAACCGAATTTAATTCTACCTTTTTTCAAGGAAAATAAAAATCTATGTGTCGCAAAGGCACTTTTGCAATATATAGATTATACTGAACCCTTAAGAAAAGAAGAAAAATCTTTGTTTATTTCTACAGTAAAACCTCATAAACTAGTCTGTGCCCAAACCTTGGGACATTGGGTAAAATCCTTCCTCAAAAAAGCGGGAATTAATACGAAGGAGTTTTCAGCTTATAGTACTAAGCATGCTGCTGTATCTAAGGCACTGAACCGGGGCGTTAGTGTAGACACTATTAAGCGTACAGCAGGCTGGTCCGAAAAGTCGTCTGTTTTTGCAAAATTTTATAACAGGCTTATAGTGGATAAGGACGATACGTTTGCGTTTTATGCACTTCAAAAGTGAATAATAATAGTTTTGTTTTATACCTTTTATGTTTCACTAAAAATAATAATAATAAAAAAAACTGGCGTAAAAGAATTGTTCGCAGACTCTAAACATCTACATGTCATCATTGAGAACGAGACGTCGTAGTATAATAACACGATCAAACGAGGCGAGGTTCGATCGGTATTATATGAAGACGTGTCGTTCGAAGGTGATTACCCCCCACCCTATCTTGTGACCCGACTTTTTCTCGTAATTATCAATGCAAACATTTTTTGCGATTAAGCTCTAAACTAATGAAGATCGATGGGTAACACTCTCACCATGGAGACCAGGGACCATGAAAACCGGAAACGGCGCCAGAGTTAAAATTTAAATACTCTAAACGTTGTGGAACGAAGCATAGCTGATGCTACTACATGTAACCATCTTCGAACGAGACGTCTTCATATAATACCGATCGAACCTCGCCCGCGTTCGGCGGGCTCGTTTAATCGTGTTATTTTCGTTGGGTTTTAACGATGCAAACTTCAACGTCATACATATGCATAGTAAAACTAAAGCCCTTATTATTACTATACTTATCGAGCTCACATTCGCCTCTGCATTAGGATTCATTAATATAATGATATTAATATATAATGATTAGATATATGATAATAATATGATGATATGATAATATACAATGATTAGAATATGATGGCACGATGTATAGTTGTTATTGAATATGCACCGCCTTGATTTTTTGTGGAATAAAATCCCGCGTTTTTTTTCTCGAAATAGTTGGCAATTTCAAAATGCGCCCGGTTTTGTTCTCGTGATCTGGAGAACGCGCCTCGGACAAAAATTGAGCGGCTTTCGCTTCCGAAAAGCGCACAGCTCACGATGATCCGTTATTTATTTTATTTTATTTCACTTTTTCTACTCTTGTATGGCCCTCTATTGACATTGATAATAATAACAACAACAATAACGAAAAGACTATTCGAAAAAAATCGGTAAAATGAGTACGTTAAAAAATAGCTGCGTCCTGGATGCGGATTAGTTCATGTAGCTATATATGTATACAGGGTGTCCTGTTATGAACGGATAATCCTGCAACTGTCGATAGGTCAGATCACGTCCTACTACTTGCTGGAATTTCAGTTTAGTAAAAGTGCCACGGTTTTCGAGATAATTTCAAAAAGTTGCTTAGTTATTGCCGCTTTATATCATTTGTAGAAATGACATGCGAAAAACCAAAAGCAGATTAAAAAAAAATAAGCAAAAATAAACAAGGTCCAAAATCTCGAAAACCGCGGGACTTTTACTAAACTGAAATTCCAGCACATAGCAGGACATGATCTGACCTATGGACAGTTGCATGATTATCCATTCAGAACAGGACACCCTGTGTATATATATATATATATATATATATATATATATATATATATATAGGGCATTCCACGCCAAATCGGATACCATTTAGCTTTTGCATCTCCGATTTTGTCCATAATTTTTTGTCTTTTAGTATCTATTGGGAAAGCCCTTCGTGCCAATTTTAAGCTTTTTTGTCCAGCCACTTCCAAGATATGAATTTTAAAAAAGCGGTACTTTTTTTTAATTGCCCATAACTTTGCGAAAAATGATCTGATTGGGATGTTTTTTAAAAATAATTTTCGTTTTTAGACCCACTTTTAGAAAAAAAATGGTACAAAATTATGAAAACTGAATTTCCATAAGATTTTCGAGTTCTAAATATTAAATGTTGATTTTTGAAAAACACGTAGCGATCGATTTTCTTCAAATTTTTCCCAAAAATACTGTCACTCATTATGCAACTTTTAAGCCCGGCACGGTAATGGGATAACGTTAGGATCCATGTTTTTTCGATTTTGAAATTTTTTATTTTTTAGTAATCCGTACAAAAGTACATAATAACCATTTTTTCAGATCTATGGGCAATGGTTATTGTCATCTATAGAGTTAAATAGATGTCTTAATAATTTGATGGACATTAAGCCTTTCATTTTAGTTAAATATATAACAACATAAGTGTTTTGTATTAATTCTTATTCAATTTTATATTGAGTCAATATCTCATGCGTATGGAGAATAGAGGTACCTGAAGATCATTATTATCTATAGAACAAAACTTATTTTAAAAGAATTTATTTAGTGTGTTCAAAAGTTGGCGCTTTTTGAAATGATTTTTAACTTTTAACCACGGTCGGTAATAAAATCTTCGCTAACATAGCCTAGTGGCTGAGTATCTTTCTTGTCTACGGCTCCATTTCAGAACAAGTTCAACTAAATACGTTCAACTTGATTTTTGATTGGCAAAACAAAACAGTATGTGGTAAAATAGTATAGTGGTGTGAACTGTAGCTTATTTAGCATGTCTGAGCAACTGTTAAAACAACAAAATTTCAAGACAACAAAATGCATTTTGTACATTCAACGATTCTTCTCAGTGTATAAGTGGAACAAGAAAATTTTAAAATTCGAAATAACATGGATTCCGACGTTATCCCATCAACGTGCCGGGCTCAAAATTTGCATAATGAGTGACAGTATTTTTAGGAAAAATTTGAAGAAAGTCGATCGCTACGTATTTTTCAAAAATCAACATTTAATCTTTAGAACTTGAAAATCTTATGGAAATACGGTTTTGATCATTTTGTACCATTTTTTTTCCTGAAAGTGCGTTTAAAAACGAAAGAAAAAAACATCCCAATCGGATCATTTTTCGCAAAGTTATGAGCATTAAAAAAAAAAGTACCTTTTTTTTTTAAATTCATATCTCGGGAGTGGCTGGATAAAAAAAGCAGAAAATTGGCATGGGGGCCTTTCTCAATAGATACTAAAAGACAAAAAACTATGGAGAAAATAGGAGATGCAAAAGCTAAATGGTGTGCGATTTTGGGTGGAATGCCCCATATATATATATATATATATATATATATATATATATATATATATATATATATATATATATATATATATATATATATAGCCGCACAGAAGTGCATGCAGAAACGTCGAGAGGATATCTCGTAATTCGTACCGCAGGGAATTACCGGGGCCCGTGATTTGCGCTCTCCAGTCTCGCGGGACAAATCCCCGTTTCAGATCTTGCGTGCGTGTCTTCACTGTGTCTGTGTTTATGTGCGGAGGGAAAAAGAGGAAAAAAGAGAGATCTTGTCGTTGTCCATCGCTTCATTGGATGGTAACGGAAGCAAATCTATTTAAAAATATTTCGCTCTTGCACATATATATATATACATGTAAATATATATTTTAATATATATTTGTATTCATATATATATATATATATATATATATATATACACATATATATGTGTGTGTGCGTGTGTTAATATATGTATATATGTAGCTGAGATTGCTCTCACGGCGTACTCACGTGGTTACCGGGCATACCTTCACATAAATCGTTAAATACCTGCGTCAGCTTGCCAGCTGACACTGCAAGAGCGTCAGCAACGATGAGGTATTCGTTACGAGACGTCCGAGCAGACTCGAGGGTACTCTTTTAAAGCGAGTTTAATATTTTTCCTGCGTGGCAACAAGCTCGCGATATATATTCATATGTAAGGTGATTTTGAGCACTGGACGTCGAGGACCGTCCTTAAAAAGGTCGAAAGTGCCGTTAGTCAAAATTACATACATATAAGGAGTTAAAAATATCCCTTTCCCATATAACTATAAATGTAACTGTCAAATCGTACCAGCTTATATTTGTTTTATCTTTTTCACTTCTCATTTTATAATTATTATTCCTCAATAATTATATTATTGTTACTCAATAATCATGTTATCATTACTAAATAATTATATTATTTCCACGAAATAATTATATTAATATTGTTGAATAATGATGTTTCTACTCAATAATCATGTTATTGTTAATAATACATTTTCATGATGATTAATATCATATTTATTTTCATATTCGTGATCTCACGTATACATGTAAAAAAAAATTCAACATAAATAAAACAGTTTGCCATATTTTAAGGCCATGTGCCACATGCCACCGACCGCATCGAAATTTTGAAATGGGATTTCTCCCGAACGGATCAACCAATTGGAATGAAATTTGTTGTGTGCATGCAGGGCGCTTGCTCCGAGAGCATGATTCGCGAAATTTTCCAAAATTTCGAAAAAAAATTTGCAGTTTGTGGTTACCATGCGAAAAACTGTGAATTATTAACCATTGCATCGCATTTTCGTTAATTTGGCGCGAATCATGCTCTCGACAGTGAAAGAGCACACATTTTGAGCTTCGTTTCACCTGTTTTCATGAACAAATGGCGGAGAAAAAGCATTTTGAAATTTTTACATCAATTTAGCAAAAATGTACCAACAAAGCTCAAAATATCAGGTACCGGAGCGAGCGTTCAGTGCATCCGTTTTCTCACTGGCGGCGCGCAGCTCGCTTCGTCCTGTGTTTACCGACCGCGCTCGCCTCCTCCCGGAACAATTTATTTTTTGACAGGTCGAAAGCCGGAGCCATAACCTCCGGCCATAACCTCGAACATTCGTTCGAAATATATTTCATACGATGTGTGTGATAGAATGTAAATAGTGTGTGTGATCGAGTGAAGTTTGTTTTCGTCGCGTTTTGGTGAGTTTTTTTTGCTGTGAAGAACGCATCAAGACGCCGGCACACCACCGACGACAAAGAAATAATCTACGAGAAAACCGCCGCGGCCGATTACATGAAGAAGATCGAGAAACACAGTGACAGCGAGAAGTCGAAGAAGAAAACACCGGAAGTCAAGGTACGTACGTGCTATAACCTCAATTTACGTTCTTTGCAATTTGCCACGATCTTCCCTCGCATTGTTTTCTCGCTCGCCGATGTGTCAAACAGCCAACGGCTCCGGTGCAAAAAACTCAAGCTTATTTGCTCTTCGCAGAAATACCTCGGTATTTATTCGTGAAAAAATCGCAGATAGCATATTTTTCGATGATCCGTAGCCATTTCCATTACCCCTCGAAATCCTCGATTTCCTGATCAGTGTGCGACCAAAATTATGCACGAAAGTTCAACACCCTTTGCCTACGAACGCAAAACTGTCACGTCTCAAACACGGATTATTTGTGGACCTTTGGCGATTCCTCGATAGCTTCACCCTGATGACCGAGAGTACTATTGGTATGATGTACAAAGATAGAAGACCCTCGGTGAACCTGTACGGTAGTACACCACTACACGCAAATGTATGTGTTACTAGCATAGTACTGGTACACTGTGCAATAGTAAAATATACCGGTTCCGTATCCTCACCATACTAAACTGGTACCGATAACGTACGCATACACATGGTAGGTACGGTACCTGGGCTATCATGTAGAAAACAGAACTAATGTAGCATCGATTTACCATCTAGATGGACCATTGGATTTATCCAAGGCAGCAAGTACGTACTGCCGAGGATGAGAAACCGCATCAATTGTTGCGGCCACAGTATACAGTCCCAGTATCCGCCCGGATATCACCGCTGTCTCCAATCTCTGCGAGAGCACCAGCGAGGCTGACCTCAAGGAACTTGTTGAACCCTTCGGCTTCGCTCAGAAACAATATCTCACCATGGATGGCACCACCAATCTATGCAAGGTCTTTCGCTTACGTATGTACGTTTCAAAACAAAGGGCGAGGACGCAACGTCCGTCTTGCATCTCAATGTTTACGGCTACCATCATCTCATACTCAGAGTCGACGGGTCCAAACCTCCAGGGCAACAGAATTGAATGGTCAATGGTTGAACGCGTTAAGGTAGAACAAGCGTGCACTCTCGATTTTTATAGATTTTGTTCAAATTTTAACCAGACATTATTCGTATCATTATGCATGTTTCAGTGAAATGGCAGGTCAGTCGACTATTTAGATTCGGAGATAATGGATTTTTAAATTGTAACTTTTAACACTCTAGGGTCTGTATTGAAATTTAGACAGAGTAATTTTCCATGAAAAATATTTGTCCTCTATGAGAAGACACAATGCAATAACATAAACAATATGAAATATTAATGTTTAGAACGCAAATCTTTTTCTTCACGTTAAACGTGTTTAACTTTAGGAACACAATAATTATCTTTTTTATCGAAATATTGAACAATGCTGTTCTGCGGTGTTGCATAATGTCTTCTTATTATAGGGGATAAATGTTTTTTACCGAGAGTTATTCTGTCGTTACTGAACGTCTTTAGAAAAACTGAATAGTGAAGACAATTCAAACTTTTCCACTCGTTCCCTAACTAGTTTGTTATATAATCATATTTTTTTTTTTCAAAATCCATAAACACAATAGAATGGTACGCCGAATTATGTGACCTGACTTTCGGCCTATGCAGACCCTGCAGTGTTAAAAGTTGCAATTCAAAAATCCATTATCTCCCAATCTAAATAGTCAACTGTTCTGAAATTTCACTCAAACTTGCATAATAATATGAACAATGTCTGGTTTAAATTTGAACAAAATCGATAGAAATCAAGAGCGCACGCTCGTTTTACCATAAGAGTAGAGTTTTTTTTGTAGAAGGAGGAATAAGAGAATATTAATATTCAAGGATGTTATTAGCCATATCTTTCAAGTGAACAAAATGAAATTTACATTAAAAAATTATGCCAAAAGGTGACGCTGGAGCCATTCTGGCGAGGCATGTTGAATTTGAGACGCTCTGCGGCACGCAGTATAGCTGACGCAAATTTGATTTTAGAATAAAATTTTAAAAAATCTATTAATTTACACGAGTATAGCTAGAGAAATACGTAGAGAATTGTGAAAATATTAATTTTTGTGTAATTGGCAAGCATTAAACTAAAAACTTAATTTTCGACAGAAAAAAAGGACAATCATTCGGTAATAACTAATGTTATAACTAACTCATACAAAAGCCCGTACTTATTTCTCTTCGGAATGTTATTTTAAACATGTACCCAAAATTGAGAGTGAAAATGATGAAAATTGTTGGAGCTATGCTGCGTGCCGTTTTGAAAATTGTGTTTCGAGAAAAACGGTCGATGTCTCGCACACGGGCCAGCCACTGCCACCGCAGACCCATACGGGCCTGCGGATCTTGTTTTACAGGTACCAAACTCTTTCCCCTTATTATAGTTGGTTCAAAGCATCGTTTAAGTCAAGTAAAAAAAAAAAAATTTTTTTAAAATTCTACAGTGGTGTGACCCCTTAGATGGGAGTACACGGTGACGATTTTTTTCAACAATCTTGAAAAATGGTTGGAGGATTATTGTAAGCAAAGGTTGCCGAAATATAAAAAAGGACTTAACAAATTTTAATTTTTATTGCGTTCCAACGTTGCAAACTTCAACCTCATACCCTCTCCATGGAACGCAGTAAACTATCGTCAATTTAATCGTGGAACTAAGAGTAAAATATTTTCGTTTATTACGTTAGTTTTAGCAGTTAAATGAGGGGAAACTTTAAAATAATTAAAGAAAAGAGACGAGTTAAAAAAAAGTTCGTTTTTTTAACCATAATTTTTTATATACGACTCCAAAAATTGCAGGAACAAAATTTCTTCATTTTTTAGGGTTTGTTTAGGTCTGTTTGATTGGTTTGATTTATGCGCTGTGTCTATGTGAAAAATTGTCGCATCGAGATGAAAAAAGCCTTTTGAAGCTTCAAGATCATAGTTTCGAGTTCTTTCGGCAAAAAAATTGTGATCTACGGCTATCGCGCAATCATAAGAAATACCGGGAGAAAAAATTCTAAATTTGTTTTTTTTTTCAGGGGTCATCGGACTAAGGAATTTTGTTTCAGTTAACTCAATGTATAGGTCAGTTAGCTTGTTTATACAGCTTTAATTTGGTTATCTCTCTACGTCAATTTTTTTGCTGAGATATCCGACTTCGAATGAAAAAAGATCCTTTTGTCTTTGATTATCGATATCTCAGCAACCAATTATCGCAACGGGAATTAGAGGGCAGCTTTGAAAAGTCGAATGAATTTCTTGCCAGCCCCTCCCGTTGGTTTTTGTGATTTTTTTCACCCTTAACCGTTATTTGGTAAAGGACAAAAAATGACTTTTTCTGGATTTTCAGTAAATCTACCACTACGTTACAAATATTGATGCAAAGACTAATGTGACCCCCAATACCCCTGTTAGTCTGCAAATTGATTCATCGAACCGTTTTCCATCAAAAGTCAATCGAAGTGTTACAAAACAATTAAAGGAACAAGTGTATTATTCCTAAACATCTTGTAATCATCATCAAAATAAAAATACTAATTTTCTTCGACTTTTTTCACAACTTGGCACTAGTTGCTTGTTAAATATAAGAAAAAAAATCGAGAGATGGACATTTTTTTTTAATTTGTAAAATATTTCAGGAAACAATACTGACTCATTTTTTACACGATTCGCCCTTTGCGCTCTTTAATTTCACTCGTCTTTAATTGCATCAATTAAAATTGATACTCCCAAGCTGTATTTAATAGTCGATCTGAGAACATTTATGCAATTAATTCTCAATATTTTCTACGAAGGTTATTAGGGTTATGGAAAAAAATCTTTTTTTCAAAACTAGGCATGATAAAAAATTGAAAAAAAATGAGAGTTTACAAAAACATTAGATTAATTTTGTTTACCAAAACGTAGAAAAAATTGACCAAAAAAAGATTAGTTTTTGAAAAAAATTGTTCATTGGTTTTTCCTTCTAAACGAGAGATCATTTTTGAAAAAAAGTGTTTTTTGTATCCCTAATAACCTTCGCAGAAAATATTGATTTAATGGCATACAAGTTCTCAGATCGACTAGTGAATACCGCTTAGGGGTATCAACTTTTAATCAATGCAATTAAAGATGAGTGAAATTATGGTGCGCCAAAGCCGAAGCGTGGCAACAACGAGTCACCATCGTTTCCTGAAAAATGTTACAAATTTAAACAGATTAGAATTTTTTTTTAATTTTTCAATTTTTTTTCTTAAATTTAACAAGCAATTACTGCAAAGTTCTAAAAATAGTCGAAAAAATGGGTGTTTTCATTTTGATCATGATTACACGATGTTTAGGAACACTTGATCCTTTAATTCTTTTGTAAAAATTTGATCGATCGGTCCGGAAAAACGGGTCGGTGGATCAATTTGAAAATTTACACGGCTATTGGGGGTACATTAAGCTGAAAAATAAACGTGGTGACATTAGTCTTTCTACCAATATTTGTAATGGAGTAGTAGATTTACTAAAAAACCATAAAAGGTCATTTTTTGTCCTATTTTTCAAACTATTGTTAATGGTGAAAAATTATTTTTTTTTCTCAAAAATCAACGAAAGCGTCTTGTACGAAGTTGATTCAACTTTCTTAAGGCTGCCCAATAATTTCCTGTGCGATCATTGGTTGCTGTGATATCATTGATCAAACACAAAAGGAACATTTTTTATTACAAGTCGGATATCTCAGCAAAAAGTTGACGTAGAGAGACCACAAAAAAACCAAATTGGAACTGAATAAACAAGCTAACGGACCTATGCATTGATTTGACTGTAAAAAATCCCTTGAAAAATAAAATTGGAAAAATAATTTTCTCGCTACTCTTATGATTGCGCGATAACCGTAGCTCACAAAATTATTTTGCCAAAAGATCTCAAACTATAGACTTGAAGCTTAATAATGTTTTTCTTTTTCATCTTGATACGACTATTTTTAACATTGATACAGCCTTTCAAAAAACACTTTAAAAAGTGAAGAAATTTTTTGTTTCTTTAATTTTTTGGGGTTGGGTATAAAAAGTGATATATTTTTGACAATTTTCAGTCAATCGAAAAAAAGCGCTCGTCCTTGACTGTTAGAGCAATCTAAGAAACTACAGTTAAAATTTCAAGTCGATTGGTCGAACATTGTTTGAGTTTTGCTCCGTCCCGATATCAAAAACATGGTTTCGAAAAAAACGTGTTTGAAGCCAACGGTTTCAAAGACGCTACAGCTGAACAAGTTTTTTTTTCCCGTAATCTAAGGGGGCATCCACTAATTACGTGAGGTGATTTTGGCGATTTTCGACCCCCCCTCCCCCCCTCTTCCCCTGGTGAGATGTCGTGAGATTTTGCTCGACCCCTCCCCCCTCCCCTAATCTCACGTGAAATTTTTCAAAATGCATACGTTCATGGAAAATAAATTGTAGTAGAAGTAACTGCGGTTGTAGTACCATTTACTCCACCATGTAAAGTAGTAGGGAGACTCTCCCTACGTGATAAAAATTATATGATTACTAAAATTACTAAAATTACTAAAAGTACGTGATATTTGCCGAAGCCCCCCTCTCCTCCACGTGAGATTGGGTGAGATTTCGCTCGACCCCCCCCCTCCCCTAAACGCCTCACGTAATTAATGGACGCCCCCTAATGCCACCTATTGGTCGAAAATAAAACTATTTTTAGTCGGTCATTTCGTTCCCACAATAGGCTTACAAGAGTTGAGAACTGCGCCTACCGGCATGAGACATCGCCAAAGACGGTTTTCAGCGGCGGAGACTTCCTTAAAAAATAGGTCCAAAACCACTTTATAATGGTTTTTTTTTCAGCTACAAAGGAATATGCATCATATTTTTTAAGGTTCCAAGGATTTCTTAAAAGTGTTTCAAACAAAACGATTTTGCGAAAATTTTACACCGATGACCTCTAAACAATTCGCGATAGTAAAATTTTACGGCTCTTCTGTAGAGGGAGACTTCTCCGATCGTCATTGCTAGAAAATTCGATCCTTGGAGAAACCTGCCGAAGATGAATTCCGGCAGAGGAAATATGCAAAACGTATTTTTTTTTGCATAATTAGTAATAATTTAGTAATAATAAAATTTTACCACTCTTTCGCAGAGTGAGACCCGGTCGATCTCATTCGCTCGCGAATTTGGTCGGCCGCAGACAACCTGCCGAAGATAAGCCATGGCAGAGAAAAAAATGCCGATCGCAATTGTTTAAACAAAGAGCATTGTAAAATTGTTTAAGTTTCCAAGGATTTTTTTAAAGTGCTTCCAACAAAACGATTTTTCGAAAATTTTACACCGATGACCTCTAAACAATTCGCGATAGTAAAATTTTACCGCTCTTCTGTAGAGCGAGACTTTTCCGATCGTCATTGCTAGAAAATTCGATCTTTGGAGAAACCTGCCGAAGATGAATTCCGGCAGAGAGAAAACATGCTAAACGAATTTGTTTTAGCGTAATTAGTAATAATTTAGTAATAATAAAATTTTACCACTCTTTCGCGGAGTGAGACCCGGTCGATCTCGTTCGCTCGCGAATTTGGTCGGCCGCAGACAGCCTATCGAAGATAAGCCGCGGCAGAGAAAAAAATGCCGATCGCAATTGTTTAAACAAAGATCATTGTAAATTTTTTTAAGTTTCCAAGGATTTTTTTAAAGTGCTTCCAACAAAACGATTTTTCAAAAATTTTACACCGATGACCTCTAAACAATTCGCGATAGTAATATTTTACCGCTCTTCTGTAGAGCGAGACTTCTCCGATCGTCATTGCTAGAAAATTCGATCTTTGGAGAAACCTGCCGAAGATGAATTCCGGCAGAGAGAAAACATGCTAAACGATTTTTTTTAGCGTAATTAGTAATAATTTAGTAATAATAAAATTTTACCACTCTTTCGCGGAGTGAGACCCGGTCGATCTCGTTCGCTCGCGAATTTGGTCGGCCGCAGACAGCCTGTCGAAGATAAGCCGTGGCAGAGAAAAAATGCCGATCGCAATTGTTTAAACAAACAGCATTGTAAAATTTTTTAAGTTTCCAAGGATTTTTTTTGAAGTGCTTCCAACAAAACGATTTTTCGAAAATTTTACACCGATGACCTCTAAACAATTTGCGATTGTAAAATTTTACCGCTCTTCTGTAGAGCGAGACTTCTCCGATCGTCATTGCTAGAAAATTCGATCTTTGGAGAAACCTGCCGAAGTGAATTCCGGCAGAGAGAAAAAATGCTAAACGATTTTTTTTAGCATAATTAGAAATAATTTAGTAATAATGAAATGTTACAACTCTTTCGCAGAGTGAGACGCGGTCGATCTCGTTCGCTCGCGAATTTGGTCGGCCGCAGACAACCTGCCGAAGATAAGCCGTGGCAGAGAAAAAAATGCCGATCGCAATTGTTTAAACAAAGAGCATTGTAACATTTTTTAAGTTTCCAAGGATTTTTTTAAAGTGCTTCCAACAAAACGATTTTTCGAAAATTTTACACCGATGACCTCTAAACAATTCGCGATAGTAAAATTTTACCGCTCTTCTGTAGAGCGAGACTTTTCCGATCGTCATTGCTAGAAAATTCGATCTTTGGAGAAACCTGCCGAAGATGAATTCCGGCAGAGAGAAAACATGCTAAACGAATTTGTTTTAGCGTAATTAGTAATAATTTAGTAATAATAAAATTTTACCACTCTTTCGCGGAGTGAGACCCGGTCGATCTCGTTCGCTCGCGAATTTGGTCGGCCGCAGACAGCCTATCGAAGATAAGCCGCGGCAAAGAAAAAAATGCCGATCGCAATTGTTTAAACAAAGATCATTGTAAATTTTTTTAAGTTTCCAAGGATTTTTTTAAAGTGCTTCCAACAAAACGATTTTTCAAAAATTTTACACCGATGACCTCTAAACAATTCGCGATAGTAATATTTTACCGCTCTTCTGTAGAGCGAGACTTCTCCGATCGTCATTGCTAGAAAATTCGATCTTTGGAGAAACCTGCCGAAGATGAATTCCGGCAGAGAGAAAACATGCTAAACGATTTTTTTTAGCGTAATTAGTAATAATTTAGTAATAATAAAATTTTACCACTCTTTCGCGGAGTGAGACCCGGTCGATCTCGTTCGCTCGCTAATTTGGTCGGCCGCAGACAGCCTGTCGAAGATAAGCCGTGGCAGAGAAAAAATGCCGATCGCAATTGTTTAAACAAACAGCATTGTAAAATTTTTTAAGTTTCCAAGGATTTTTTTTGAAGTGCTTCCAACAAAACGATTTTTCGAAAATTTTACACCGATGACCTCTAAACAATTTGCGATTGTAAAATTTTACCGCTCTTCTGTAGAGCGAGACTTCTCCGATCGTCATTGCTAGAAAATTCGATCTTTGGAGAAACCTGCCGAAGTGAATTCCGGCAGAGAGAAAAAATGCTAAACGATTTTTTTTAGCATAATTAGAAATAATTTAGTAATAATGAAATGTTACAACTCTTTCGCAGAGTGAGACGCGGTCGATCTCGTTCGCTCGCGAATTTGGTCGGCCGCAGACAACCTGCCGAAGATAAGCCGTGGCAGAGAAAAAAATGCCGATCGCAATTGTTTAAACAAAGAGCATTGTAACATTTTTTAAGTTTCCAAGGATTTTTGAAAAGTGCTTCCAACAAAACGATTTTTCGAAAATTTTACACCGATGACCTCTAAACAATTTGCGATTGTAAAATTTTACCGCTCTTCTGTAGAGCGAGACTTCTCCGATCGTCATTGCTAGAAAATTCGATCGTTGGAGAAACCTGCCGAAGATGAATTCCGGCAGAGAGAAAAAATGCTAAACGATTTTTTTTTAGCATAATTAGAAATAATTTAGTAATAATAAAATGTTACCACTCTTTCGCAGAGTGAGACCCGGTCGATCTCGTTCGCTCGCGAATTTGGTCGGCCGCAGACAACCTGCCGAAGATAAGCCATGGCAGAGAAAAAAATGCCGATCGTATTTGTTTAAACAAAGAGCATTGTAAAATTTTACAACTCTTTTGTAGAGTGAGTCTCGAGCGATCTCGGTCGTGACTCGAGATATTAGCAGAGATCGAATTTGTCGACGATGAGCGACATCGAGATGCCAAATAGTCTTTGAGCTTATTTGTTTAAATTAATTAAAAAAGAATGGGAAAATGCTAGCACCCTTCCACCATACGAGTTTCTAGCAAACCCCGTTTGCTAGAAAGTTCAACCATAAAGAAATTTCCACCGATGACCGCCGTCGACAAAAAAATCGATTCGAGGGCATTTGTTTAAACAATGCGCGATCGCAAAATTTCACCGCTCTTCCATAGAGCGAGGCTAGCGATCTTGATTGTTCAAGAAGCTGACCAGCAAAAATGCTGCCAAATATGAACCCTGGCAGAGATAAAAATGCTGAACGCATTTGTTTAAATAATAAGCATTGTACAATTTTACCACTCTTTTGTAGAGTGAGTTTCGAGCAATTTCGGTCGCTCGAAATTTTGGCAGAGATCGATATCGTTAACGATAAGCGGCATCGATGTTACAAATTGTGCTCGAGCTTATTTGTTTAAATGATATAAATAAGTATGGGAAAATGCCTGACTCTTTTGGTTGTGGCCATCGTCGAAAAAAAATCGATTCGATGGCTGCATATACAAAGTAAAATGCAACAAAGTTTCACCCCGCTCTCCTGCCGAGCGAGCGCATGCTTCCAATACAAGCGTACCATAGTCGCTACGCATAGTTGTATGAATTGTGTGATACACACATAGACGTAAGGTGCTTGCGTACGACCGAACGGCGTGCGAGAATGTATTCGTTCTTTCTCCACGCGGTTGCCACGGCGTAGCAAACACACACACACACACACACGCGCGCGCTCAGCGATCGCCGTCTATTTGGCTTCGACTCTTCGTCTCAGTGCGAAGCATCGAGACCGAATTCGCGATCGCTGCGCTGTCCGTCGGTAGCGACTCGTAGCTAAAAACTACGAGATCTGCGCTACCGACGTAATGAGAGGCCGCGTCGAAATTTTCTGGCGTGTGGCACATGGCCTTAAGTGTCCTCTGTAAATTTTTCTGACCAGTACACGAGGCAAATGTGCCTTATTTGGTCCGAGTGTCTTCGGCAAAGAGGCTGCCCGCGTGAGTTTAGCACGACTTTCGGCAGTGCAGAAAATTAAAAGGGAAGAAAACAAAAAAGTTATAGGAATAA
This sequence comes from Ophion slaviceki, assembly GCA_944452715.1. Classification (NCBI taxonomy): domain Eukaryota; kingdom Metazoa; phylum Arthropoda; class Insecta; order Hymenoptera; family Ichneumonidae; genus Ophion; species Ophion slaviceki. Next base: position 62,168,448 of record OX101784.1, read on the forward strand.
AAAGTGAAACGATTTCGGGGCATTCCAACGATGAAGACGGTCTCTTCATCCTCGTCGTTTCTTATTCACATGCCGATATGACAAACGTCGACGTAAACGCGGTTGTACCCGGTGCCATGTTTGGCTCTCGGCCAGCGAGATATTGAGGGGCCGGGGGGGGGGGGGGGACAAGATAGGATGAGAAAGAGAGGCAGAGAACGAAAGGAAACAAGATAGGGAGGCAGGGTGAGAAGGGGTGAGAGAAAGAGAAAGAGAGAGAGAGAGAGAGAGAGAGAGAATGTCTCTCTCGCTGTAATTACGCCAAGCACGATCAGGAGGAGCCACAGCCGATATAATGAAAGTAGAGAGATGAGATGACTTCCCCCCTCTCTCTCGCTTCTCTCTCTCTCTCCTGCTTCTCTCTCTCTCTCCTGCATTCTTAGTCCTGCAGTCGCAACTGTGCTTTTACGGTACCACGGACATCACCAGGGTCGTGATAGCCTAATGCTCGTCTCGCGTTATCCGTCGCGCTTGAACGACCGGAGATTCTATTAACATCGTTCAACTCGAAAATCGAGGTACGACGTTTGCAATCACCCCCAGCTTTTTTCCCCAAATTTATGTTCCTTTTCTCATTCTCTTAATTTACGGACAAGAATTGTCTTGCGCAAATAAACATCAATATTGTTGCTATTGATAATAGTAATAGCAGTAATTGTAATGATTAATTAGAATAAGAACAATAAAAGTAGTAGCAATAACAATATAAGGGTAATAATAACTTATTATTTTTATTGATAATAGTGAATAACCAGTGAGAAACACTTTTGCAGGGGCCTCTGTATTTTTTGCCTGTTATAAAAATCGATAAAAGTTTTCGGAGTTTATGCTAATTTAATGACGTTGAAGTTTGCATCTTTGGAATGCAACGAAAATTAATTCCTTTCAAAGGTTTCAACGTATTGTCAGTAGTAATTTGTGACCACGATTTCCGACAAAAAAGTCTCGGGTAATGATAAAAGCGAAGAAAAAAAATCGTTGCATTCGCACGATGAAAATTGCAACGTAATTAATTTTATCATTATTATTGCTGTTGTTATCAATAATAATATCATTATTATTGAATATTGATAATTCATTATTATTGAATATTGATAATTCATTATCCTCGATACAATAATAATAATAACTATAATTATCTTTCATCGTGATCAGCACCATTATCATTCCCATTGGCATTATTTCATAACGACAAAAATGACATACCATTCGCCTCATTCGAGACGCGCACTCCTGTGCTCCCTCGCCTTCATTCGTTTTTACCCGACAAATGTGAAATTTATTCGTGCACGAAATTGCAACAAGCGAAGTTGCAACGCGATGAGGGGATATGGATTCGCGATTGAATTATTTTTCGATGACTATCGGCTGCGACCGTTGAGTTCGACCTTCGCCGCCATACCCATCTTCACCAGATTGTTTTTTGTTGTTGTCATTACAGACATCCCCCGATTTTTTAATTGGCTCATTCGTATGACGCGTGAAATGATTCTCGATTGGATGAACAATTCCGGCGCTGGCGTATCTCCTATATGCACTTAAGGCCTTAGGCCACAGTAACGGGTATAAAATCATGTGCGAGTTTAACCATTTTTTTCGTACGAAAAAGTGATTCACTCATAAAATTAATTACACATCTATTTAGCATGAATATCAAGCTGTTAGAAAAAATATATTTTTTTTTCGATGTACAAAATGGCCGACTACTCTAAACTTCTCGAAACAGCTTTTTTCCAATTGGCGTGACAAAAAACTTTAACAATTTTCACTCGATTTACTTAAATTTAAAAGTTATGTTCCAAATTGCATTTCGCAGAGAAGTACGTACGGAATTTCTGATTAATCGAACACTTTTCATTCTATGGGCAATTATCACGAAATTTTTCACTGAAAATTTATTTCTTAAGTTCAATCACCTACAACTTTTGAATAAAACAAGAATTTTTTAATTCCGTACGTACTTCTCTAGGTATTCTAATATAGATTGACGACAACTTTTGATTTTTGTTCTAGGTAAAAAATTGTGGATGCTAAATGTCACGCCGCGAAGCGCCTAAAAAAAGATAAAAGAAAATATTAGTAAGCCATTTCGTAAATCTAAAAAAAAAGATATATTTTTTAACAGCTTGGCATTCATACTAAATAGATATGTATTCAATTTTATGAGTGAATCACTTTTTAATACGAAAAAAAAACTTGTTAAATTTGCACATGATTTTGTACCCGTCACTGTGGCCTAAGGCCTTAATCGTTTATTCCCCAATAGAAAATGGGAGTTGCCTTATCTAAATTTACCGTAACGATTTTTTTTTTTGGAAAATGTAATTCCATTGTGTGAACAGTTTTATTTTCAACACTACTTACCTGCAATAACAGCCTCATTAACCAAAGAAACCTGACGAGAATGCTAATATTGTAGAGCAAGATGGACAGCAACCTGAACGTCATTTTACGGGAGTAGATATAAGCAATACAATTTCTTAGTCGTAATTCCGAAGTCAGTCTTTTTGAAGGATCTGTCTTTACGTGCACACATGCTATATGTGCTTGATAAACATAAAAAGAAGCAATAACCAAATTGGTAAAGCAATATGTCTATTACAAAAAAAAACGTTTATATATAATGCGTTACAAAAGTTGGTTCAACGTACTATTAGAAATTACGTATTACTGATAACTTACCGATTTCTATTCATCAAAAATAATCGCTGGCTCCAAATTAACAAGACGCAGCATAAGCGTATTGCATCATCGATATGATAAAACAAATTTGCGGTATTTTATTTGATATTTGGTAAATTCTTGCCCTTCGCATGATTCTTTCGACGTGCATTCCAACACTAGCTATACCATAAGTTTCTTCTGTTTCCTTTTCTCTAAATTCGGATTTTTTGTTGTTGTAAAAACGGTGGCATCAAAATTACTTTTTTCCGCGTTCATCAATACTTGCTTTAATACCTGGAAACCCTTTGTCGGCCAAAACATCATCATCTTCTAATAAATCCAACAAACCCGATTGAATTGTCATTTGCCAATCACTTTTTCTTCCTCCAGCCACTTTATATTTAAAACTTATAAATCCTCCCGACGGATTTCCAAAAAGAAGCTCAGCAATAAGTCCTTTTCATAATTGAAATAAGTTAATACACGAATATCGAATACGAATATGAAATTTGTAGAGGTGCACTAAGAAAGGATTTGTAGACAATCCACTCTCAAGGTGGTGAATGGGGTGTAAAAGTTTGTATGGAAAATTGTATCCCTTGCGTGTATTAACGCGGGCGAAGCTGCGGGTGGAAGCTGGTATATACATATATACGTGTGATGCGCTGTTAAATTCACGTGTGTATTTCTCGGCGTTTAGCCATGCGGTGGGCCGATCAATTGGATTAATAATGGGGAATTCGGGTCTCGTTCCATGATAAACCGACTCTACGGCTGTTTATGGCTATAAACACACACACACACACACACACACACACACACACACACACACACACACACACACACACGCGCGCGCGTGCGCGCGCACACACACACACACACACACACACGCACACGCACACGCACACGCACACGCACACGCACACGCACACGCACACGCACACGCACACGCACACGCACACGCACACGCACACGCACACGCACACACACACACACACAAGCACACACGCACACACACGCGCCACGCACACGCGCACGCACGCAATCGATGGATTTTCTAAAATCACTCCACATGAGCCCGCGGGCAAAAATTCCGGGCACAAATTCGCCGTGTCGTTTGAGTAATCTGGAAAATGGAATCGTGCGGCAAACGTGCACTGGGCGACGCCCGAGCGTTTTACTAACGTCTACATGCTCACGTAAACACACAGGAAGGGATGCATACTTGCGTATGTGTGTCTGTGTGTACATGTATATATACATATACATATACATATACATATATATATATATATATATATATATATATATATATATATATATATATATATATATATATATATATATACACACACATCTATACGCCCACGCTGATTAGAACCGCAATTCTCGGAGACTGCGCCTTGCAATCTATATGTATACGTAAGGAGTATATATATATATATGTTCTGGAGGATTCAGAATCTCATGTCTCGTACTGTAGCAGCCGCAGAGAGAACGTTTGCTTTACCTCTCCACACGCTATTCGTGAGACGTACGCGGAAATTAGACCCTCTTCTCTTTAGCCTTTACAGAGAGAAACGGAGGGGGGATATGTGTGCTGTGTGTGTGTGAGTGTGTGTATAGGCGCATATGTATATATGTAATCGAGGTTAAGGGGCAGATCCCTTTAAGCAGCCGAAACTAAGCGAATAACAAGATTTTTTGTGGTGAAATTATTTATCCTACATAATTAGAGGTTTATGTACGTATTATCACATCATTTGAGTTTCCAAATGTTCTTTTTGACGTTTAAAAATTGCTGCTGTACGACACTTGCTTCGGAGACGGTTGCTGCCTGCGTTGTTGCACGGCGTACGACCTTGCGTCTGAAGCATTGATCTGAAACATCAGAGCCAAGACGGTTTCGATTTCCAAGACTGGCAGGCTCTAAGTGAATTTCAAAAATTCAAAGAATAGTGAAAATTCGATAAATGGTACGTGATTGAAAAAAATGTTCTATTTTTCATGCAAGTTTCGATATAGTTGTTGAAACAGTAGTTTATCAAAATGATTTTTGAGGTCCTTTAGGTTCACATAGACAATGACTGTGTTATCTAGAAGTGTGCACAATTTCAAAATGATCAAACGTATAGTTTTTGCGGTGTCTTGTGTGGGGTGCACGAAAAAGTGGTTTTCAGGAAAAGATGTTTAAAGGGCTGTTTAAAGGCCACTCTAGAAGCCGAAAAAATACGCTTTTTGGGGATTTTTTTCTCGGAAAAACTACAAAATAAATCGAGATTACAAAAAAGGGTGTTTATCATACGAATCAGTGACTGTATACAATAATTTTTTTGAAGGGATTAATTTCAAAATGGCGGCTGTGCAGCGTTTATCTCAAAACTGCATTTTTGAAGTTGGCCGGAAACATAACTCAGACAATTTTCAACCGATTCACTTGAAATGTTGAATATATCTTGAAAAATACATTGTCTATGGAAGTACGTAGGATTTTTTTTATATTGCATAGTTCATTTGTTATTAACAATTATATGACGATAATTTTTCACTTTCCAAAAATTTGTCTAAAAAATCGTCAGTTGATTGTTAATAACAAATGAACTATGCAATATAAAAAAGAATCCTACGTACTTCCATAGACAATGTATTTGTCAAGATATATTCAACATTTCAAGTAAATCCGTTGAAAATTGTCTGAGTTATGTTTCCGGCCAACTTAAAAAAAATACAGTTTTGAGATAAACGCTGCACAGCCGCCATTTCGAAATTAATCGCTTCAAAAAAATTATTTTGTACAGTCACTGATATGTATGATAAACACCCTTTTATGTAATCTCGATTTATCTTGTAGTTTTTCTGAAAAAAATCCCCAAAAAACCTATTTTTTCGGCCTCTAGAATGGCCTAAGGCCTTAAAGTTTCAAGACTCAACACTTTGGTGAGTAGATGGGCTATCGCGTAATCTGTGACTTCCGGGCCATTAAGTAGTCCCTCAGCTTCCTCGTGGAGTTCATTTTCAACCATAAGCTCTTCTTTACGTTATAAAGGGACCCCGCCCCCCTTGAAGAACATAAGAGCCCGCCTATCAAGTGTTACGTGTGCGGTGAAAGGTAATGTTGGTTGGGCCCTTTTGCCTCCTAACATTTCGTTCACAGGGGTTACAGGCGTTTTGTCTTCTCTCTCTCTCTCTCTCTTTCTCTCTCGCTCTTGCATCGAAGGTTAGGTAGTCGTGGCAGGCTACTAGTTAGATGGGGTTGGACGGATAATTACTAATTAAGCCAACCGCGAGCGTTACACTGACGACCTGCAGCGAGCTTCCAGCTTCGGTGAAGTATTCTCTCTCTCTCTCTCTCTCTCTCTCTCTCTCTCTCTCTCTCTCTCTCTCTCTCTCTCTCCTTTTTCTATCTAACTACCGCTCTTCCTCGGTGCCGTGTCATCAAATGCAAATTCGGCAGCTCCCTGGAAAAGCGCTCAGACAGACTTTTTGGCGGATCAAATAAAAATTTGTAGTGTAATCATTTAAACCGCTGCTTTGAGTGTATGTGGAATTAAGGTGAGAAGGATAGAGTACGATGCTGCAATGACATCTGTTAGCTTTGGAAATTTTGATGGTGTTGAAGTTTGCATCGTTGGAACCCAACGAAAATTCTGTTGTACATTTGATTTTCAATATTTTTATTATTATAGGCAATCTTTTTTATAGATTTACCATGTAGATCGCTAAAGAAATATCTAAAAAAATGGTTGGAAAACTTTTGTAGGCGAAATGTGCCAAAAGAAATTAAATTCGTTGCAGTCCAACGATGCAAACTTCAGCATCGTAAATTTTGTCTGTCCGTCTCTTCGATCGAAATCAGCGTCAAAACGGCTGAAGCTTTTTTTCCGCAACCTTTGGTAGAATTTACCTGCACTTTGTTTCATCCGAATCCGTCAAGTGGAACCCGAGAAAATACGACTTTCTTTTTGAGAGGACAGTAACGCGCGCAATACCCTTCAGAAGTTATGAGGAAGCTCTTCAGTAAATACTCAATATGAAACAGTGCCTTCAATCATTATTTGACTCTATTTTTGAGATTTTGTTTTCTTGTGATTTGATTATGACTTCGTAGTTCGCTATACAGAGAACGATTTTTTAAAATCAAAATAGAAAATGTTTTTTTTTACAAGGATAAAAATGTTCTTGACATAACAACCTGACTATACAATCCTCAATGGGTCTGCCATCAGCTCAGGGCCCAAAAGCAGGTCGTTTTGCAGCAATTTTTTCTAATGAGAGTGTTGGGATGTCTAAGTCGGGAATTCCAACACAATACATCGTCTGGCGAAGATTGAGTTTTATTCTTTTTGAAAATTAGCAGAAAGGCGGAAAAAAATTGAAGAAGGCCAGTTTTTTGACAGGTGATTATGTAGGTGTCGCGAGTGCTAAATCCAAGTTTGCCTAAAGATCGGGGTGCAAGCGTCTTTTTTAAGGGATGAAGAGGGATTGGGGTGGATTGATGCCAAACTACAACCCCTACGAGGTCGACGCCGTGAAACAAAATGTTCAGAAAAATCCGGGATTCAGTTTTGTCCACAGCGCCAAAGTCGTGGTAGTTCATTTTGGGGGTGAAATTTTCAAAATTCAGTTTTAATTTAATAACTTCTTAGGATAAATTCGTACAATTTTTGTTCAAATGGGAACGTTGTAGCCCTTGAAAATACGCGTCGACCGAGTATTTGATCATTACTCTCCAATAATGTCTTCAACCCCAAAAAATTGTTGAAATACCAAAAAATTGTTCATTGCATAACTCAAAAACAATCGATTTGTCGGGTATGGCTTAAATGTACGAAATGTAGAGAATAATTATTTCTATATTTTCGTTTCTATGGACCACTCTTGAATTTTGCTTTTTCCAACTCCCCTCGGGGGTTAAACATTCAAAATGAAATTCTGGGAAAACTATTGACCGCACGAATTCGCCCCCGTGGAACAATTTGTAGCTTGAACCATCAGCTACATTTTTGTCCACAGCGCCAAAATCGTATCTCTTTATTTTCGGTCAATAGTTTTCCCGGAATTGCATTCTGAATTTTTTGCCCCCGAGAGGGGTTGGAAAAAGCAAAATTCGAGGGTGGTCCATAGAAACGAAAATATAGAGAAAATCATTCTCTATATTTTGTACATTTAAACCATCCCCGAAAAATCGATCTTTTTTCAGTTATTCAATAAACAATTTTTTTTTATATTTCAACAATTTTTCGGGGTTGAAGATATTGTCGGAGAGGAATGATCAAATACTCGATTGATGCGTATTTTCAAGGGCTACACCATTCCCATTTGAACAAAAATTGTATGCATTGTTCCTTAGGAGTTATCAAATTAAAACTGATTTTTCAAAATTTCACCCCACTTTTTCACCCCCAATAAGAACTTCCACGACTTCGGCGCTGTCGACAAAAATATAGCCCGGTTTTTTTCTAAACATTTTGTCTCCCGGCGCCGACCTCGTAGGGGTTGTACTTTGGCATTAATTCACCCCCAACCCCCTTCATCCCCTTGGAAAAAAACCCTACAACTCGATTTTTAGGCAAACTTGGTTTTAGCACCCGCGGCACCTACAAAATCACCTGTGAAAAAACTCCCTTTTTTCTAATTTTTTTCCGATTCCAATATACAGTACGACTGTACTGAGTATACAAAAACGCTTGAAAAAAGTTTTGAAGACTAAGGGTTGGACCCACCGATCACTAGTTAGGGTAAGAACAAAAAAAACAAAACTAAATTTTTGGTACATGTACGGAAACTTTTTGGTATATATTTGGCTAGTTATTGATCTGTTTATTCCTTCACCGGTGAAGTCAGTGTTTTTCGATTTGTTTCTATGCTATGTTTATTGTTAATTTCATTATTTATAAGATAACAAAAGTAACATCAATGTACCAACCAAAGATAGAATAATTTAAAATAAATTAGTTTGTATAGCACTTACGGAAACTTTTTTGACCCACTTTATATATGGTAATAAATCGGTGCCACTTTTAGCGAATTTCCCATTCGTCCTAATTCGTCCTGTAGCGCACGAGCGCCTTCGAACGAAAGTATTAATCGACGACAGAAGCCACACAGTAAGGCCTGCATATTGGTAAACGAGCATCGCAGCTTTGTCAATAAACTCACTGTTACGAGAGGGGCTCGAAACGAGGGATGCGCAGGCATAGAAGAAAAAAAACCGGCGAGCAAAAAATATCTCTATCGGTAATTACAGCTCACTGACTCGCGCAGTGTTATATTCAAGCTCGTTAAAGTCTCCGGTATCTTATCGTCACTTGCTCTCTTTGTATCTGTACTCTTTCTCTCTTTTGCCCCCTTTTACTCCTTTTCTCATACTCTCTCTTCCTCTGTCTCTCTCGCCCCCTTTCCCAAACGACCCTTCGACAGGCTTTGTGGCTTGTTTTTTTTATCGCTTCGTTGCAACACGACGTCCCGATGATACTTTATTTTTCGTTTAATTTCCAGTGAAATATGATCGATCGCAACGAATTTTTAAAGACGTTTCTCAACTGTGATAATTGTACAAATATATTTTCACAGTAAAAGAAAAAAAGTGAAAATTCGTTGCGATTGGGCACATTATTACTGAAAATTCGATTCAAAATAAAGTTATTTTCCCGCTTCCGGAAAAGAAATATCAAGCAGTGCTTTTTTTCAAACAAGAATAAATCTATTGATTTCATAACTATCATTTTTATTGTTACTGGGTAAATATTCGGAAGTGTCACTCTCGCTAAAAAGAGGCTGTACATTTTTGTATCCATTCTTTATGATTATAAAACCTTATATTAAGTTATATTTTAATGAAGCATAATGTTTTTAATGCATTAACATTTTTTTCACTTTAATTTTCCATTGATTTAATCCCATCTTCAACTTTCGAACGAGCTCTCAAGCGATTCTTATTAGATGTGGGTAAAATGTAAACATGCAAATACAATGTGCGAATAGGTCACCAATATACTAGGCAACACAAAAGTAAACGGACTAATATTCATCGAGACTTAGGTAAGAAAATTTTCGAAAATATTCAGATTATATTTCACAATGCAGTGTACTGGTTGTACAATAAATCTTGTAGACGCGTGCACTTTATTTGAGGCCTTAGGCCACTCTAGAGGCCAAAAAATAGGCTTCTTGGTGATTTTTTTTTCAGAAAAACTAGAACATAAATCAATATTACAAAAAAATGTGTTTATCATACATATCAGTGACTATACAATAATTTTTTCGAAGCGATTAATTTCAAAATGGCGGCTGTGCAACGTTTATCTCAGAACTGCATTTTTTAAGTTGGCCGGAAACATAACTTAGACAATTTTCAACCGATTCACTTGAAATATTGATTATATCTTAGAAAATACATTTTCTATTGAAGTACGTAGGATTTTTTTTTTTGCATAGTTTCTTTATTATTAACAATTATCTGAAGATTTTTTAGGCAAATTTTTTACTTTCCAAAAATGTCTTTCCTAATAAATCTTCAGATAATTGTCAATAACAAATGAACTATGCCATATAAAAAAAATCCTACGTACTTCCATAGACAATGTACTTTTCAAGACATATTCAACATTTCAAGTGAATCGGCTGAAAATTGTCTGAGTTATGTTTCCGGCCAACTTAAAAAAATGCAGTTTTAAGATAAACGCTGCACAGCCGCCATTTTGAAATTAATCGTATTAAAAAAATTATTGTATACAGTCACTGATATGTATGATAAACACCTTTTTTTCAATCTCGATTTATTTTGTAGTTTTTCTGAAAAAAATCCCAGAAAGCCTATTTTTTCGGCCTTTAGAGTGGCCTAAGGCCTTAAAAATTGTACCGATAGTATAGAATTTTTGCGGAAACACGGAATACTTTCACGCGAAATAAAATGTTCGCAGTGTGGAGGTAGTGCTGCGTTAAATGAAAAAACCTTGAAGTGGTGATGCCAACGGGTTAAAAAAGTGCAAAAGAACAAAAAAATAATAAGGAAAAAATGTAATTTCCCACAATTGATGAAAACAGACACTTGGCTACACAATTCACATTTATCTCCTGACAAGTGTTGCTTGTTTGTGTCCCTGCATATAATTCTGAGTCCGCCGCATCAAATATTTCTGATGGAAGAATTTAAAATGAATCCAGTTACATACGGGAACAGTATGTAACTGGAGCAGCTACATCCGCGAGGCGTTAGAACACTGGCTGTTATTCAATTCTTCTGACCAACTGGGTGGTGCTGGGAAAATCGTTGAGATCGACGAAGCGAAATTCGGGAAACGAAAATATAGTCGTGGAAGAATTATTGAAGGGCAGTGGATTTTCGGTGGATTCGAACGTGAATCCAAACAAGTATTCATGAAAAAGGTCGATGATCGAACATCAGCGACATTATTAGAAATTATAAAACGTCGTATTAAACCGGGAACGACAATCATGTCTGATTGTTGGAAGGCCTACAATTGTCTTAACGAAGAAGGTGGATTGCAAAATTATTATACTTTTTTATGCTTTCATATTTGCTACAGATGTATTTGATTTATGCACAGGATTTCAACATCTAACGGTGAATCATTCATTAAATTTCGTCGATCCAGATTCGGGAGCATATACACAAAATTTTGAAAGAATATGGCGCGATGCTCGTGGTAATATCCCAAAATTCGGACGACGTGATTACCACATGGCTGGTTATATTGCCGATTTTCTATTTCGTCGAGTTTTCACCGCGCACAGTAAACGCGTCCATGCTATCTTCGATGCTATTCAGCAATTTTACAATGAAGAATTGTCAAAATAATTTGTATGTCTATTGTATTTTGAATGGACACAATATTTCTTTAGGAATCTTGAATAAAAGTTCGAAAGATCGAGTAATAAAAATCTTTCAACAAATATTTACTGGCATTGTTTTTGTTGATGCGCTGCCATAATAATATTAAATATGATGTTTTTTAACTGTGAGAAACCACACAAAAAAAATCAGCTCGATTCTGACAGGAGTGACACTTCCGAATATATAACAAATTTATTATTATCATCGTTATAATCACTTTATACAAAATAATAATAATAATAATAATAAATAGTCAAAGAAAAAAACTAAAAATAATACCGATAATAGTAATAACAATAAAAATAACTTATTCTCGTTCGGGTTTATTTGGATTATTATTGTCATTATTAATTCTATTATCATTACCGAGTTTTACCGATTTATTAGATCGAAAAATTGGGCAACGAGACAGTAGAGTAGCTGATCCAAATACCGATCTGCCTCTAATTAATTGGAGATTAATTTTGCCAATATTATCCAACGGAACCTTCACCTCGACGATTGCACTCTTCGATCGAGAACTGATTTCCCTTCTCTGTTTCTCTCCCACGTTGCGTCCTCTTTCACTCAACATCCTCTTCGCTCTCGAATAATTTGTTCCGGCAAACGCAAGAGCACGGGAGAGAGAGAGAGAGAGGGTCCCTCGTAAAAAATTGTTGGGGTGAGGGATGACGCTAAGGGGGTTATTAAAATCGTTGCAGGCGAGAAACGAGCGTCGCTCGTTAGTGGCAAGCGTCGATCAGTACCGATAGTCGGTGCATGTGTGAGAGTTATTAAGGCTTTCTCCTATTCCCGTAATTTTTTCTCTTCCTTATTATATTTGCTCTGTGTGTATGTGTGTGTGTGCATAATCCTTCGGATTTTTCGAACAAGCGCGTGAAGTGGCGCGAATAAGGAGAAAGAGAGAAGCGGACCAGGAGAATAATCGCCTCGCGGTTATTCAAGACTTTTTTTTTCAAACATTCCTCTCGAGGATGCACGAATTTTTCATTTGCTCAGCGATGGATGAATTATTATTGTTTTTATTGTCTCCTCAATTTTTTCCTCCACAAGAATAATTTAGTCGTCAATGTTGATTGACGGTGCTAAAGTTTGCATCGTTCGAATGAAACGGAAATTGATTTTCAAAAATATTTATCATTTTCTCTGTCTATACGTCATTTTTATTATTATAAGATATTTTTGCAGTTTTTAGTTGTAGAGCTCAAAGTGAACATAGTTACTAATAATGGAAGAATTTTCGTAGCTAAAATCTGAAAGAAGGAAGTTCAGCAGTTGGTTTAATATTTATTTTCGTCGTGTTCCAATAATGCCAACATCAATTTTACATTAATTCGTGAGCCTGACGAGAATAATAATATGAGAATGAAAATGGACTATGGTATTGAAGTTTGCATCTTTACAACGCAACAAATATGAATTTTTGTCAATAGGTGGAATGGTTTTTTGGCCAAATCGGGCCGTGAAAATCACTGAAATCCTTTTACGTATTCTCATCAGAGATTTACGACCATAAAATAGAAAAATAAAAAAGTAAATAGAATAATTAACATGACCAAAATAGAGAAATAAAAAAGTAAATAGAATAATTAAAATGACCAAAAAAGTCGTTGCATTCCAACGGTGCAAATAAAGGCTTATATATAGTTATATATCGGGTGTGGCAATAACTATTAGCAGTACGCATATTTTCTAACCTATCAGACTTAGGAGAAAACTTTTCCTACAAAAGTTTCATAGTTCGAAGGGAGTTTCGAGTAGTGGTTACGAGGTTCATCCAGATGAATGCGCATCGGAGATTTCAATGTCACCTTCACTTTTTAAATGGACCACTATTTTTTTTCGGAATTTCATTAACGAAACCAAAATAAGTTGGCACACCAAATTTCAAGAAATCGATCACGACTTAATATTAAAAAATCGACAAAAAAGAAATTTCAATGTTCTTAGCCTTGAATCGATTAGAATAATGGTGCAAACATTTACTCATATAAAAGGTACACAAAGTGATGGCCATCACTTTCAATGCACGCTTGCAATCTGATTCGCATTAATTGTATTGTTTTATTAATCACGTCAGTTTGTATTAACGAACAGGCCGCTTGCGTTCCATCTTTGTGGCATTCTCCATAAACTGAGATCATATCAACTTGCTCTTGATAAGGAAACATTTTGCGGAAAATTTTGTACTGAGAGAAGGAAATTCTTTCGTAGTACTTTTCATTGAAGAGAACATGCATTCATGGAAATCGCAAATTTCGCACTGCTTTCCAAAACAAGTTGATAAGATTCTTAGTTGCGAACAATGTGAACGAAGCCGTACTTACCTACATTTTGTTTAGGATTAAACCTTCGAAACCTCAATTAGTGCCTGTTCGTTAGTACAGACTGACGTGATTAATAAGACAATAACAATCAATACGAATTCGATTGCACGGGTGCATCGAAAGTGGTGGCTATCACTTTGAGCACCTTTTATAGGTATGTAAGTGTTTGCACCATTTTCTCACTCGATTCTAGGCTACAAACATTGAAATTCGTTTATTTTGTAATTTTTTTAGGCTAAATCGTCACCGATCACCTTGAAATTTGGGGTGCGAATTTATTTTTAGTTCCTTGATAAAATCTGAAACATGAAATAGAAAGAGTGGTCTTATTTCAAGAAATGGAGGTGATCTTGAAATCTCGTAAGCCCCTTTACCTGGATGGACGTCGGAGCCAGCATTCGATGACCCCCTTCGAACTCTGCAACGTTGGTAGGAAAAGTTTTCTCCTAAGCCTCCTGATAGGTTAGAAGATATTTGTACTATATACCGGGTACAGGGAAACTGTGGGAAACCCGTACCGGTATAGGTAGCCCCATATCCTTCTGATCATCTCGTGCACAGACATTTTACTCAAGCATGTACACCAACGTTTTAGTAGTAATGGCGATAAATATTTACAAGTGGGGCTCCAGCTAGAAAAGGGGTTTAGAAATTTTGTACCGAGTCGATGTATTTCAGGGCACTTTGTTTATAATATTTAAGTCGGGGAAACACAATTTCAACCCTTATTTCAAGCACCAAACGCTTTTTTTTTACCTTTTTAAAGGTATGGAGGAAACGGGTTTGGTGACATCAAGTGGGTCAAATGACATGGGTTTGTTTGGGTATGTTTGGGTTTGTTGCCTCCCCCATCATAAAAAACATATTTTCATACTGCAGAATAGCCCCGAACGCGTGACAAAAAATTTGGAGGGGGCCGATTAGGGCTCGAGCCCCTCTTGTGAATGTTTACCACAATGGCCTTGGACTGACTGGGTTGATGCGCCAGCCGGTGCATGGCTAAGCGGTCACCGCTCTGAGCATTGACCATGCTCAGCATTGACAATGTTGCTTAACACGAAGGACCGGTGGAGCCAAACCCCGACCGCCCATCTACCAGCGTAATTATGCGCATATGAATATATGTATACATGTCTATATAAAATATTAGAGAAGGACCATGAAATGAATATATGTACCGGATATGTTCGGACGTGAGAAAACTGTCGGCAAAAATTTCACCGGGTACGACAGTGAAACTGAAATAAAAAAATAGACACGAAAAAGGTCACGCCAGAGAAAGAATGAAATGTCGAAGTCAGCGCGCGATACGTTTCTTATATACATGTTTCATATATATAAATATGTGCGTGTGTACGTGTGTGTGCGTATGTGTGTACATATACATACATATATGTGTGTATATATGAATGTGTATGCGGAAAAGAAGCAGGATAGAAGAACATAAAAGTGCGATAAAAAATCCACGTCGAATCATATCCAAAAGAATTCCGCCTCTCTCCCACCCTTCCTTCTCCTTTTGAGACGGCGCGCAATCCCAGTCCCGTCAATTACTTCCACTCTGGTGAATAAGGATTTCAAGAAAATGGAAAATCTGACAGTACTAAGAAGATCCTTCCCCATCTCCTTCCGCTTCCTCTTTATGGGGCATTGTCAGACAGAGACGCGAGTGAAAGATAGAGAGGGAGAGAGAGAGAGAGAGAGAGAGAGAGAGAGAGAGAGAGAGAGAGAGAGACAGCGAGAGAAGGAGAGGTTAAAGAACGATAAAGAGTGCACAGAGACAGTAAAAATCGTGCAAGCATTTTTAAGCAAGATTGACAAGGCGATGCCGCGCTAAGGGCGGGGAGGGTTTTGAGGGTTGGAGCACCGGAAGGCGAAGGATTTCGCCGTCTTTTCGGTGTGTGCCTTAAAGACGTCAAAGAACGAGCCTTTCGGTATGTTTTACGAGGGCACGATAATCAAGAATTTCCGCCTGTACTCGGTATCCGAAAAGTCTTTGGACACGGAGTCGGGCCATTTTCTTAAAAAACAGTCGTGTTAGCTTTTTTTTTCCAATTTTGAACTGCACTCGAAGAATATAGCTTGCCTTGCCTTACTTCGCGTCGAATTGTATTTAATTGAAAGCGTTACTTGCCTTAGTTTACTTTGAATTTAACGTATTATGGTATTATTATTAATTAATACTATTAGAATTAATGAGTTATTCATTGATACTATTCAATATCACAGGTAAAGCAAGCTTTTAATTAAAAACAGTTAAAAGAAAATGAGCCTTCAATGAAAGTACATTAATTCATTGACAATAACAATGCAAAAGAATAGATTTAGGGGGGGGGGGGTTACGCTTCTTGCACTTGGCCGGCTTTTGCGTTAGCTTCCCGCGGGGTGTCGAGCCGGACGGACGTGTGACGAACAACATCTACGAACAAATTATTATGCCGGTGAGCTTGGCTTTGTCCTCCACGACAGTCCGGGTGAACTTTGGCCGTGTGATCGCCACACGATCTCGCGTACTTTTAACGTGGCCACGGTCTTCTTTCGTGTTCCCGTAGAGTCGTTTTCTTGCGCCGTGTTTCATTGCTAGCATGTACTGCCGTGCTGGATTTATACTTTTCTTAAGTAAAGTCAACTTTGTGCCGCCTCTCCTATCTCAATCAATTGTATCTACCTAAGCCTTTTTAGGTGCCTCTAAAATCCGCCGCTCCCTAAAATCTGCCGCCCCTAGGCAGCTGCCTATACGGCCTATTGGAAAATCCAGGACTGCCCGAGTCGAAATTTTCAGCCTATTTTGCCCCTCCAGATCCTCACAGTGGCAGGAGATGAAGGCATTAAAGTAGCTTCGTATTCAATATAAAATGAGCTCCTACTTAATGCCCAGAACGGGAACAAATTTCCCTTTTCTCCACTTGCAGGCGCTAAGGAGGACGTCGATTGGCACATGTATACACGCACACGCATACACTCTATTGCGCATATAGAGATACATATGCCTGAATACGCGCATGCGTAGACACACGTATATACCCGCACACATACATGACTAAGCATACACCAACACGTGTATACTAGTACCTATACGTATGCATTTGTGCCTGTTATAGGGATCCGCGTATACATGCATACGTGAGGGAAATTCCTATCAAAAATATTGTAACTGTTTGCCCAAGATCAATTTCTTCCACTTTGGAGAGTTGCTGGAGCTGCAGGGGTAAGTTTGAAGCGAATGTGAAAGGTTTGCTGGGGGGAGATAATGGAAAGGCCATTGGAAAAGTAGGCCTCTACGGCGAACGCGCGGTCCTACCTAGTCCAACGCATGACGGTTACTGAAAACTATCAGACCCGCTCTTTCGAATGCGATCATCTCCACCCTCGTTTCGTCGAAACAGCCAAATGCGCGATAGGTCCAAACGCAATCAAAAGAGCAGCTGCAACGACTTCAGCTAGGTGAGGTAGGGGTATAAGGGCCTATGCAGGAGGTAAGCAGCAAAGGTATGGCGGCCCATATTAGGTCTTCTAGCAGTAAACAGACTCAAGTGAGGCTGACATAGGATCAAAGGCCTTTAAAATAGGCTGAAAATTTCGACTCGGGTGGTGTACCGTCGAGGAAAACCGTGTTTTGGTCGCGCGTGGGGGGGCTCACTATCGTTTCGCGTCGGACCTTTATCCGAAATCCCGTTTAGCGTGTAACCGTTTGCATGGGTGCCTGAAAACGTGAGTAGGGAGACGCGGAGTGCCGTCTCTGGTGATCCCTCGGCCTGTGACGGAGCCTGAACGAAGGGAAAAGTGGACGATTTTTGCAGAGTCGGGGAACTCTTCACGGAGAGCCAGCGTCCCGTTTATCAGCGGGACGTGAACTCGTATATATATGTATATATATATATATATAAGATGTAGTAAAAAGAAATACATTATTTTTGCATGAAATGGAAGGCTTTATTTAGCATAGTCAGAATGATCCGATTGAGTTCAAATATGCACCGTTTTGATCGATAACTTGTTGCCATTTTGAAGGTAATTTCATTACGCCTTCCTCATAGAATCCCCCGTCCAAATTGGCAAAAAACTGGGATAGTCTATTTTCACTTGAGGCGAATATTTCACCAGCAAAATCATTCGCCATAGACAGGAACAGGTGGCAATCACTTGGTGCCAGATCCGGACTATAAGGTGGACATAAGATGCTCCAAACCAAGCTCCCGGAGCTTCTGGCGAGTCACTATCGATGTGTGTGACCTAGCGTTGTCCTGATGGAACACAATTCCTCTCCTATTGGCCAAAGCTGGCCGCTTCTGGGCGATTGCTTCCTTCAGACGGTTCAATTGTTGACAGTACAGGTCTGAATTAAGAGTTTGGCCGTAGGGGAGCATCTCATAGTAGATGATCCCCTGCCACTCCCACCAAAAACCCAGCAAAATCATCCTGACCGTCAATCCTGGCTTCGCCACCGTTTGCGCCGGCTCACCGCGATTCGACCACGACCGCTTTCGCTTGACATTGTCGTAAGTGACCCACTTTTCATCACCAGTCGACATCCGCTTCAGAAATAGGCCGATTTTGTTGCGATTCAGCAGCGATTCGCAGATAGAAATTCGGTCCTTGAGGTTTTTTGTGTTAACTCGTGTGGCACCCATACATCGAGCTTCTTTTTGAATCCAGCCTTATTCAAGTTGTTCCAAACGGTTTTTGCGCAATGTTTAGCTCCTGGGCAATCGAAACAGTGCTTACATGACGGTCGAACTCGACGATTTCCATTATTTTATCGACATTTTCGACTATTGGCCTTCCAGAGCGTGGTGCATCTTTGACATCAAAATTACCGAAACGAAATCGACGAAACCAAAATTGCGCGTGAATGGCTGTTACAGTATCAGAACCATAAACACTATTCACATTTTCAGCCGCCTGGCTTGCGTTTTCGCCTTTTATCGAAGAAAAACTGTAAAATATGGCGTATTTTCACTTTGCTGGTGGCCATCTTTGACGCGCGCTCAAACAATATTGAGTCAAGCAATCACAAAACTGTCTGAAATGTTTATTTTAGTACGAAATCTTATCTTTCTAACGCCATCTAGCGTAATCCGATCGCACTTATACAACGCGAAATACAGATTACCAAAGCCATTTATTGCAAAAATAATGGATTTCTTTTTACTACACCTAATATATGTATGCACACACCTAATCTAACAGCATTATTTTTATCAACTTTTGACTTATTCAATTAAAAAAATCAAATCATACCCACTCAAAGCCCAATCAAATAAAATAACCTCCGAACCACCATACAAACATGTCTAGATACAATTTAATATCGAATTCGATTTACCACGACCGCACCCTCTGACGATCGTTCCACCATTTGTTCGGGATCGCGTACATAACATGGAAAATTAGCAATATCGAAGCTGATATATTTTCGTTTGTTGATACATCCGCTCGTTGATATCTGTCGCTGGGACAATTCGCGCACCGCCGAGTTTCGATCGGCCGATTGGATCCGAAGCTCGTCCCTATCAGACCCCACCCGTCTCTTTGTCCCTTAACTCCTATCTCTGGCCACGGTGCACTCGTCACTTTCGGAGGTACATCAACCCTCGAAAATTTAACACGTGAACGAGGGACGCGTCGGACCGTGATGTTTGCTCCGAGGGATGTTCGATCCTGCATATCTCCGTGGAGAGATATATACGTATGTATAATATGATATCGCGGTCGTCCGTCCAATGCCCCCACTATTTTCTTCGGGGAGGGCGTAACTCGCATCGTTCAACTATCGGAATACCGCGCGTTGAAAGCCCTTTTGTACTTTCGTGGTCGATGTACGATGTACGATCGAGTGGAGCACACGGAATTCCCAAGTTCGCCGAGTGCAGTTTGGTCGACCGCGTTGCATACCGCAGGATGCATATGGTGGCGAACCGATAAGGGAGGAGAGAGAGCGAGGCAGAGATAACGAACTGATTCGGCAGTATGGAGAGACTCCACCCTCGTGTATGTATCATATTTAATTGCATCAGTAATTAGTGCGTGGAGGATCAAACGTCGTTTGGTAAAGTGGCCTGAGGGTATGAACATTTTATTGGTACAGATTTTATGAGAATTAATGCACGTTAATTTGGGCACTTGATGATAAGTGGCAGGGCATTTTAAAAAAATTGATTGGCCCTTCCGCAAAGCCATTTGAGAGGGAATAAAAAATTATCCAATTTTGGGTCTGTACTCCCGTCCATGAGGAAAAATTTGGAACATTCCCCGAGTCGACATTTTCAGCCTATTTTAAAGGCCTTTGATCCTATGTCAGCCTCACTTAAGTCTGTTTACCACCGAAAGTCCTACTATGGGCTCCTAACATGCTCCTCCTTTGCTGTTTACCTCGTGCATAGGCCCTTATACTCCTACCTAACCTAGCTGAAGGCGGTGCAGCTCCTTTTTTGATTGCGTTTGGACCTATCGCGCATTTGGCTGTTTCGACGAAACGAGGGTGGGGATGGTCGCATTCGAAGGAGGGGGTCTGATAGTCTTCAGTAACCGTCATGCGTTGGACTAGGTGGGACCTCGCGTTCGCCGTAAAGGCCTACTTTTCTAATGTCCTTGCCATTATCTCCACGCAGCGAATCTTTCGCATTCGTTTTAAACCTGCCCCTGCAACTCCAGCAACTCTCCAAAGTGGAAGAAGTGGAACTTGGGCAAACAGTTACAATATTTTTTATAGGAATTGCCCTTACGTGTGCAGGTATACGCGGGTCCTTATAGCAGGCACGCATGCATACGTATAGGTACTAGCATACGTGCGTTGGTGTATGCTTAGGCATACACCATGCTTAAGCATACACACAGTATGTGTGCGGGTATATACGTATGTCTACGCATGCGCGTATTCAGGCATATGTATGTCTATGTGCGTAATAGAGTGTATGCGTGTGCGTGTATAAGTGTGCCAATCGACGTCCTCCTTAGCGCCTGCAGTCCTAATGAACACTCATTTTGATAATAAAGTTTTATCATTTGGACGTGCTGTTCAATCGTGTAACTCGCCATGGTGACTTGGCATCAATGGCTGAATAATAAACAACATATTAAACAGACGCCACCAAAACATGTCCGCCACAGGCCGCCAACATCTACCCGCGCCAATTCAAAAACCCGTTACAATGATGAGAGGAAATTTAACATCTTCGGTTCAGATGGTCATGCTATGGTGCGGAGAAAACCGAATACGCAGATGCACACCAAACATTTGTGTCCGACAGTGAAGCATGGCGGAGGCGGTGTTCTTATGTGGAGTTGCATGAGCGCAACCGGAGTAGGAAAATTAACATTTATCTACTACACTATGAACCCACACGTTTATATGAACATTGTGAAACATAATTCACAAGAAAGTACACAAAAATTGAATCTGGATGAGGCATTTATTTTTTAACAAGACAACAACCCAAAGCACATGGCGAAGAAAGTTAAGGAGTGGTTATCGCGTAGTGTGCCTAACCAACTCCGTCCATAGTCGCCTGATTTGAACCCAATTGAACATTTATGGGATGAATTAGACAGGCGAGTAAAGAAATGTGGTCAGAAATACAGAACAATTGAAAAACGCGCTTCGAAACGAGTGGGACAGAATCGGACCATCGATGACATCGAAACTGATCGCGAGTAAGCAAAAACGCTTGAAAGAAGTTTCAAAGACTAAGGGTGGACCCACCGATCACTAATTATGGTAAGAACAGAAAACTACGATAGATAAAACTAAAGTTGTGGGACATGTACGGAATCTTTTTTACTACATATGTGGCTAGTTATTGATCTGTTTATTGCTTTACCGGTGAAGTCAGTATTTTTCGATTTGTTTCTATGCTTTGTTTATTGGTAATTTGATTATTTATAAGATAAAAAATTAACATGAACATATTAATCAAAGATTGTAGAATCATCTAAAATAAATTGGTTCGTATAGCGTGTATGGAAACTTTTGATCCACTGTGAGTGAGTGAGTGTGTGTGTGTGTGTGTGTGTGTGTGTGTGTGTGTGTGTGTGTGTGTGTGTGTGTGGTGTGTGTGTGTGTGTGTGTGTTTGTGTGTGTATGTATGTGTGTGTGTGTGTATACTTAAGCGAAGAATGATCGGAAGCGATGCCGGAAGTACGATCGGTGGGTATGCAGCGGTGTGTTACGGGCTTACCTCCCTCGTATGAATATTCAATCCACATCGATGCCGCACGAGGGCTCGCGCATCGAAACGCCCAAGCCCACCACCACACTCACCCTTCGAGTAATCCACGAGGAACGTGCCAAATCACATGTATGTGCGGGTTACAGACATTTATTTTACACACACACACACACACACACACACACACACACACACACACACACACACACACGCGCGCGCGCGCGCGCTACGTGCATCCTAACGATTTACGGTGTTTCTAGTCGTAGCATATTCGAATTAAATAACGAAGGGGGGGGGGGGGGGGTGCTCTGCCGTTAAATTCGTAATATGTGTCAATTGCATCGTCTCTTCGCGAATGTCGTTCTTTTTTTTCAATAGTATGGCCGGACTGAGAAATTTGTCAAAATTTGTCAAATTGTATCGCAGCATTAGGGCTGTATTTATGTTAGATAAGAAAGTTCGAAAGAAATCAATGATAAAGAAGCAGAAAGTAATTCAAAATTCCCACTGTGACATTTATGCTCGAAGTTTCATGTCGAAAAAAAACGTGGTTTGTTTACCTCTCAAAACAAATGTCTGTATATTTATAACTATTTATAAGTGTGTAAGATAAAATAGTAAATATTATAATATTTATTTGAGAACGGGGGAAAGGTTGGCACATATTTAGGAATGTGAGGAGGCAAAGCAACGAATGGAAAAGCGGGCACTATCAAATTTCGAACAGTGGAGGAAACCACAAAGTGAAGAACCAATAGGGGGGTGGAAAAGGCATTGTAGGGGAAATGCGCGACAATACGAAAAAAACTAGCGAAAAATGGCAGGGAAGAGAATAATGAGGTGACAAGGAAAGGGGACGATACCAATAAGGATAGAAGGCGAATATAGAACTAAGTGGAAAGAAAGATTGTATGTAAAATATTTAGAAGATGTTATGTTAAGCAAGGTGTATATTTTTCATTTACTTCAGCATTTATTTCGTTTTTTCTTGTTTTTTCTTTTCCTTTTAACGCTACTAGCTGATTGTATGTATGCATTTTTTTAAATTGAATGCAAACATGCTATCAACAATCATGCAAATGAAGGGGGGAAGTGTAAAAAGGGGTGAGGGTATACATGAAATAGGTGTACTACTATGACCATAATATTTATTATAAATATTTTTATTAAGCAATTTTTAAAATTGTATTTTTATTAGATAAATATTTATATTTTTATTAGATAAAGTAATGAATATACCAATATTTATTTTGAGTATGAGCAATGAAATACGTTTCTGAAAACATGTCGAAACCAGTGCCGTTGAAGTTTGCCCCATTGGAATGCGACGGAAATTCATCTCTTTTGATTGCTCAAATGTTTTTTGGCCACTTTTCACCACGAAAACCACTCGAACGTTTTGACTTATTCTCATCAGAGATCGACGATATCAATTTGGAAAAAAGCTTTGGATAATAATAAAAATACAGAAATAACGAATTTAACAACAAAAAAAACGTTGCTTTCCGCCGATGCTAACTTGAACGTCATTAAAGTTAAATGGTATCATATACGCGTAGGTACGACGAGATGTCGAAACTTCCCAGTGGAAACGGCCTCATTAGCTTCACTCCCCTGGTTAATTATCGCGAATTAATTCGCAAGATTTCTCGGGGAATCTTGATCGTTGGAGTTCAACTATCTTGTTCTTGATGTTTCTGTATAAGTTGTATAGATATCGCGTCTTGGTAACGATAATGAGAAGTATAATTGAACTACATATATATTTAGAGAGAGAGCGAGAAAAGTTATTGTGAGGACATTTGACTTCGAGAATCGTTCGCTCTCTGCCTCCATCTCTCGCTCAACATTTGTATTCGTATTGTCAAGAATTCGTGCGCCCTTTTGGGACAATTTTGTATAATTTCGTCACGGAAACTCCCTCAACTGTGACTATAAATTACGAGTAAAGGTATTTAAATATAAAC
>OX101784.1:62197469-62200372 GCA_944452715.1 Ophion slaviceki
GAAGAAAATATTTTTTTTTTGTAAACTTACATAGAGTCATCTATTCCGGGCCCATACAAAAGTATGGGCCCGAATACTTATACTTCAAAAAAATGCAATAAAAAAAATCGATTTTTCCAAATCGCAAGTGGGGGTAACCCCTTAAGACTTAAAACAAATGGAAAAACTCACGCCCCATGACATATTCGTTTCGATGCAGTAAAGAAATACTTAATTCTATTGATTATATTCTTGCACGAAATAAAAAAATGTTGTGGCAACCGCTTAATTATTTCATCCATACATCTACGGATTGTATATAGAATTATTTTAATTGGACATAATTTTATTTGAAGGATAATGTACATATTCAGAGAACAGAAGAGCTTTTTCAAATAAAATAATATGTTATTCAAATCAATCACATTTTCCAATATTTTATGGTATTGTAACAATCTCATATATCGGTGGCACTCCGCAGCAGCATTTTTATTTGGGTCAACCAATATATTTTTTTGATTTAATTGGTTTTTTTCTCGGTAAGTAAAGGATGGCACGGTAGCTGCTACCGCACGGAACGTGCAACTCGGATCGCGCGCGGCTTCGAATCCACCTTTGGACAAGTCCTTTTATCTTCTTGACATTGTTTTCGCTAAAAAAAATGAATACGGAGACTCGCTTTCCAAATCGATAATACGATTCAATAACGTTCGTTTGTTATTCAATAATTGAAGAAAAAAAATGGCGTGCGTGAGCAACTGTTGTGTCGTTGTTTGCTTAGCGTCGGACTTTGAGCGCGAATATCTCGGCCAATTTTTTCTCCCACGACATTAAGGGATTACATACTGTCAGGAGGCACAAAAAGATCGATTTTTCAAGGATTTTTCTCGAGAAGATCTTTAAATCTATAAACGTAAAAAATTGAACACATATTGTGGTAACTTTTAACTGTATTTTAACATTTTTTATTTGTAAAAATAATTATTTTGTAAGCTGCTATAGCTGATCTCCGGGAGCGCCTCTAAAAAAAGGCGTCTTGCGGTGAGCACGATGTCTCTGGACTGGATCATCTAAAATGAAAAAACCAAAAATATTTCGTCAATATAATGGATTCTCTTGTAATTGATCGAAGAATTAAGCAAAATAATAATTTTTCACAAAATGGCGGCTTCTCTAAAAAAAAATCGATTTTTGACAAAAATGTAGTCCTTAAATTGTTTATAAAATGGTAATAATTTATATGTGAGAAATAATCTTCGATTAATTACTAAAAAATATACTTGGAAAGATTGTGTTAAAATTTGAGACTGATCCGTTCAGCCGTTTTCGAGAAATCTTGCTCACCGACTTTGAAAACACAGTTTTGAGAAAAACGCGTTTGAAGTTTCAAAAGCATTTTCGAACGCTCTGACACGTCGTTACAAATGTGCGTGTAACTTCGAGAATATTCGCCGGATTGACAAGAAATTTTCTGTGTGTGTACTCGAATATATGTACATTGCGAAAAAAATAAAAAGAATTTTTTTCGAAAATTTTAATTTTATATAACCCTTTAAGGCGGAAGAGAATGACACACCCTACATGCTCATGTAAGGGAGCCCTGATAGTTGGTGAATCAGGCTGTACATGCACACACCCGCAGTTGCGCAAGGAAATACGCGCTGGTAAACTATGCATCCGTACGTAGTCCGTGTACACTCTGCGGTTCTAAAACGTAAAGCTTCCCGACCGGGGGAGAATCAGCCGAGAGAAGCCGAGAGCGCCGGCACGTAGCGAACGAAACTGTAATGCAAAATGTATACAGGACGAACGCTTGGAAGAGTAACGTGACGCGGATATTGCGGATCAAGCAACAAAGCCGAAAAACACTCCTCTTAAGGGATTACCCCCACTTGGAATTTTGAAAAAATCGATTTTTTTTGCATTTTTTTGAAGTATAAGTATCCGGGCCCATACAGAGGTATGGGCCCGGAATAGATGACTCTATGTAAGTTTACAAAAAAAAATATTTTCTTCGTGTAAACTGAAATTGAAACTTTAAACGCGTTTTTCTCAAAATGGCATTTCTGAAGTCGGTGACCAAGATTACTCGAACACTAATGAACCGATCTTCTTGAAATTTTGCAGGCTTATTTAATACATAAAAATGTAGTCTCTAATCGTTCGATTTTTTTTTCGAAAAAAAATGGCCGTTTTATAGCCAAAAAACGGCCGTTTTTTTTCGTTAAAATCGAACCATTAACTTTGACTGTCCGCCATTTTGTGAAAAATGAATATTTTTTAAAATCCTTCGATTAAAGACTAGTTTATACTTATATTCGACTAAATCCAACCGCATTTTTTTTCAGATGATTCACTTCGCCGTAATGTTGGTCACCGCAAACCGTGTATATAAAAACATTATTTCATTGACGGCCATTTGCCACTAAACAATGTAATATTTTTCAATAAAAAAATTACTGAAAGTTCTTCAAGATGTGTTCTTTAAGATGGTATATTGATCGATTAAAAAAGTTTTGTAGTTTTCTTTAACAAAAATTCATGAAAATGGCCCTTTTTTGTGCTACAAGTGGGGGTAACCCGTTAAGTTATCGAAGGGAAATTATTTTTTGGCCTCGAAGTATGTAACAGGATATTTTTCCGTAGTTGGCAGTGTTGAGGGGACTGCGGAGGAAAAGCAACAAGGTGGGTTAGACTCGTGAAAGGGAAACGCGTTGGTTTGTTTCGAGGCGTGTCGAGTAATGGCCGAAAAATCGTCAAATTGTTTATTGCTATTTATTGCAACTTGTTATCGTTTATATTGGATATGATTATTATATTAATAATTTACTATTATCGTTATTAAAATTCACTATTGTTATTAGTGCTGATTATTATCGTCACTATTCAGTATTCAGTTATTATTATTATTGAAATTTATTATT
>OX101784.1:62200572-62295572 GCA_944452715.1 Ophion slaviceki
CCTTTCGACGGCGGTGTATTCGACACTTTTTCACGTTGAGGGCAACGCGTTATCTGCATACACATTATACGAATACAAATATAGTGCGCACGTATATTCAGATACATTTGGCATATCTTCAGAGACCATACTCTATCTTTCTTTGTAAATATGTTTGATAAATATAAATAAAGTAACACACATGCACATACCCATGTATATGTATGTGTATATGTATGTATGTACTGGCTGTACCCTCGGTTTCGGCCACGTTGAAATCTTATCGATGGCAAATCTATCTCCACAATTTTACATTTTTCTTTTTCGGCGGGCTTGTGGAAAACCCTACGCAAGTTTAAGCTACATAAGATACATCTCATTATCCGTACAGTATTGTTGATTTGTTCATCTGGTTTTTACATTTGTAGTTTTGTGTTTTTCTTCCTTCGATATTTTGTTTGCGGGAAGTAATGATCTGTGAAGAGAATTTATGAAAATGCAAAAATTCCTGAGAAATCCCTGCTTATTCGTAAATTTTCGTTTGTTTATTTGTTTAATTGTCCGTTTGTTTATTTGTTCGTTTGTCGTTATCGTTTGTTCATTCGTACGCCTGTTTGTTGCAATTGTAATGAACTACAGGGCGTACTGCTCAATAGCCAAAAAAAATAATCCACTTTCTAAGTTGTGTTTTTGTCAAAGATTAATCGAAATCGAGTCAGTAGTTCTCGAGTTATAAAGGCGAAAACGTTCAGACAATGTTTCTTTTTTTTTTTTTTTTTTGCAAAATACGACTTTTCTATCTGTTTCAGGCGATATTAACGATCTTCAAAGAAATTTTGCGAAAGTGAACAAATTACAAACAAAGCATGCTTTACAGCTTTGTTATATGCAGAGAGGGAGAATATATATATGCTAATGAAATAAAATACATTTTTTTAAATTCAATAACCAACATAAAATTAAAGACAAAAACAACATATCTTCTCTATCCCTACACATAATAAAACTGATTAAGGCGTTACCCCCACTTGTAGCGCAAAAAAGGCCTTTTTCATGAATTTTTTTAAAGAAAATACAAAACTTTTTTAATCGATCAATATACCATCTTAAAGAACACATCTTGAAGAACTTTCAGTAATTTTTTTATTGAAAAATATTACATTGTTTAGTGGCAAAAGGCCGTCAATGAAATAATGTTTTTATATACACGGTTTGCGGTGACCAACATTGCGGCGAAGTGGATCATCTGAAAAAAAAACTGCGGATGGATTTAGTCAAATATAAGTATAAACTAGTCTTTAATCGAAGGATTTTAAAAAATATTCATTTTTCACAAAATGGCGGACAGTCAAAGTTAATGGTTCGATTTTAACGAAAAAAAACGGCCGTTTTTTGGCTATAAAACGGCCATTTTTTTCGAAAAAAAAATCGAACGATTAAATACTACATTTTTATGTATTAAATAAGCCTGCAAAATTTCAAGAAGATCGGTTCATTAGTGTTCGAGTAATCTTGGTCACCGACTTCAGAAATGCCATTTTGAGAAAAACGCGTTTAAAGTTTCAATTTCAGTTTACACGAAGAAAATATTTTTTTTTTGTAAACTTACATAGAGTCATCTATTCCTGTCCCATACAGAAGTATGGGCCCTGATACTTATACTTCAAAAAAATGCAATAAAAAAAATCGATTTTTTCAAAATCGGAAGTGAAGAAGGGGTAACCCTTTAATGAAATTAATCTACAAAAAAAGTTTTGTAAATTTTGCCAAATGTCCAAATGCACATCGAGCATCGCAAAGTTTTATTTCAATACACGTAACAAAAGTTTGGGATGCTTTGTCTGTCATTTCATAAATTATTTACTTATTCTTTATTTCATAAATTAATTTTAAACGATTTTGTAAAAACGTTTGAGTCGGTTTACGACCCTAAATGACAAAAAATGTTAACGATAAAAAAATAATTATTTGTCGTTGCGCTCCAACGATGTAACCTTCAACATCATTCGATACGTTAGACGCTCCGCGGGTAACAAATTTCTCTCGTGTATGTGAATCGCACAATGAAGGGGAAATTGAGTCCGGTGGCGCCACGGGGGCGCACGAGAACTACGAGGGCAATAATAAGCTTTGAGGGAAATTTGCCCGCATAATGGGTCTTGATTGGACGCGCGGTTGGCGACGTTCGTCGCAATACATTTAACGCGTCGTCGTCCACGAATGTTCGTCGCTATCTACTATTTTACGGTTTGCCCCCCCCCCTTCTTTCCCGTACGCCCTCCGTGCCCACCGTCAAAATCCTTGTCTCGTTTCGTTGTACGAATTTGGACCGCACGCCGTACATACCCGCTGCTGATACATCCCGAAGTTGCGAGGTCAAGAATCGCATAGTGATCAACCTTCGCAAACGTGGATGCAAATTTGCACGAGTCCGCACGCTCTAATCGAATTTATCACGATAATTATTCGTGAAATTAGCGCGAATTTGATTATCGTCTCGGCATGTCACGGAGAACGATCGCGTGCGAAATTCGCGTGTTTAGACGCGAGGTACCATTTTATGGAGTGCCGTTGTGCTAGAGATAATTGGAGTGGTTCTTTGGGGCGTATGGATAAGACGAGTCAAAAAAAAAAAATTCTTGGTGCCGACAGAATTCGTATGATTTTTTATCAAGTGACTACTGATAAGACGTATACCAACCTATTTTTAAACTTACTACGCAGGGTTTTCGAATGAATTTCAATTTCATAATTAGGGTCGTTGGCAGTTCATTTAAGAATTTTTTAAAAATCATTTGCAGTTCTCAATTAATTCAGTCACATATCGATGGTAGCAAAGCGAACGACGAGCTTGGTCGAACTACCCTAATACATTTTGTTATATATGCGGAGAGTATGTTATTCGAAAATTTATAAAAACAATTGCAGTTTTGGTGCAGTGCCTTTTTTTTATTTCGGAAGAGAAATAAAGGGTCAAGATGAATTTGCAGAAAATCTTGCCTCCTCCAGAGTAGAGCAAGTAGAATGCTTCCACCTAGACATAAAAATCAGCAAAGGTATCAGGGAAGATGGGACACGTACCGATGGTAACTGATTACGTTTAAAGTTTGATGCGTAACTGCCTCGGCAAGTCTCACTCAAGAAAATCACGAAAAAGAAGTTCACTCAATGTTAACATATTTAAGAAAACTCATATTTTGCAATAAAATTAGATTTTAATGTAAAAATTGTATTTTTCCGTGTTCTTACGTAGAATATCAATATTGAGGGTTAATATGGATATGCGGAATATGAGGGATCAGTATGGACATAAGATTTAGAAGAAAAAAATATAATGTTGCTGCACCAAATGGGCTGGTGAGCTGTGTTATTATTGATTAGCATGAAACGGTCGGATATCGGTCTACGATTTTGGGCAATACATGCATCTTATTGTTGATCCCTTGCAAAAATAAACAAACTATGTATCAAAATTATCAAGAATTATCGTTAGCTGGCTGGCGTCACGATACAAACTCTTCTCAACCACTTGGAGAACTGGCTGAAGAGCTTAAGATTGACAAATCTATCTCGCGTTTGCATACGACAAGAAGTATACATAAATACGGGGAATGGCTGCCACACTAGCGAGAACTTCATTGCAAATCGACCAAACATCACCATTTTTCTACTTGCTAGGCACGGAAAAAGAAGCTTCTCGCGGCGTATTGTAACTGTCGATGAAAAATGGATTTATTTGGACAACCCTAAATGCAGGTATGGCTTGATCCTGACCATCAAAATCGACGCCAAAGCGGAACATCCATGGTCACTGAGTCATTCTCAGTATCTGGGATATGGAGGCGGTAGGGCTTCAGGAGCTCTCGTATGCCAAGAAAACGCTCACTGCCGCACGTTACCAACAGCAGCTCGAATGTTTGAACGATAATTGTATTGCAAACAAGGCCGTTGGTAGCATCGCATCGCCGAAAGATGATTTTAGTGCACGGCAATGCTCGGCCCCCCGTTGGTGATGAAAATAACACTGATGGAACTGGAATGGGAGGTCCTCCATCATCCAGCGTATTCTTCGGGCCTTGTTTTAAGTGATCATCACTTGTTCCGCTCGATGCAACACGGCTTATAAGCATACACACTGCCACAATAATTACGAGCAAGGCATAAGATCACTTGATTCGGTTTTGCAATCTGTATAATGTTGAGATCAGGACCACTTTGGACTCTTATTGATAAACGGGGAGAAAAATTTGACCCGTGAACATAACCTGCAAAACGAATTCTCGCAACCTTTGGAACCCGTTACCCTTATTGTTTCCACATATATGCAATTGGGACAAACGGATAAACCCGCATAAGAGAATGGACATGATGTCTTCATCGCAAGAGACCGCGCCAAATATCTCGTTGGATTTACATACAAAGCCTAAATAGCTAACCATGATTCAGTTTTCAAACATACGCACGTGTGCCCTAGCTGCTGTAGCATACAAAATGGACCAAGCAGCTTGATCTGATGACCAACTACGTGCTCGTAGGGGAAGTGGAGGCAAGATGAGAACACTAAGGTCATGTTGAAATAAAATAATACTCATGAGCCAGTCAATTTTGACTATTCTTTTAAACCAATCAACATTTGTTAATCTTTTCATTTTTGAAACAAAAAATCAGTTTCTCCGTATGTCAACATAAAATATCTATTTTTAAGCAAACCTTTATTTTGCCCACCTTACCCCATATGCGGGGCAAGATCGGACAGCGTTGGGGGCATGATGTGATAGAAGCATCTTTCGCATATAAAAATGGTTTCACTCTCAATACCAGCTAAGATTGGTGTGCCCCCAGCCTACTATATTAATAACTACTACTTTCGTCGCGTTTACTTACCCATCTCTCATTAATGTCAGCAACCCATGTAAACTGAAACGATGATAAACTTGACCAAGAATTAAATCATTTTGTCAAAAAATTACTTTTTGACTCGAGACGCGCGCTACCGCAACAGTTGACACTTTCAACCTGATTTGCCTCTGCGCCACCCCTTTAAACGCCAACGGGAGCGCTGTGCTCGCACGGACTGTTCAGTAGCTAGACTTACGATTCATCCTACCCTGCACCTTCGTCTTTCCCCTAGTTCCCCTATAACCCTAATTGGCAACTTGAGCACATTTCTATTTAGTTTCATGCGATTTTCATTAGCGATGGGGAAAGGCGTTCAATAAGCGGGCAAATAATTTCGCACCGTGAGAGACGAGACCCGGGTGTGTACGCTTCTCCAGGTGAAGGTCTACCTGGTCGACCCTTTGACGAATAATTCCACATGTATGTACTGAATGCATGTGCTACATTGACCACATGTATATGCAGCTCGACTGCAGCCGTCTGGCGTTTGCCTATCTCTCTCTCTCTCTCTCTCTCTCTCTCTCTCTCTCTCTCTCTCTCTCTCTCTCTCTCTCTCTCTCTCTCTCTCTCCCCTCTCTCTCTCTCTCTCTCTCTCTCCCTCTCTCTCCTCTCTCTCTCTCTCTCTCTCTCTCTCTCTCTCTCTCTCTCTCTCTCTCTCTCTCTCTCTCTCTCTCTCTCTCTCTCTCTCTCCCTCTCTCTCTTTAGCTATCTATCTATCCACCTACCTTCCCACGTCTCTCCAGCATTCTCCCGATCTCTCTGTACATCCAGGTGCTTCCCAAACAGCTCGAAAGTGATAGCGTCTCATGCGAATAATCAGTTGAATCAGATATACGCGGCTTGCTCGTGGTAGCGCAAGGATTCGTCAGCGAGGACGACGTTAAAAGCGTTGCTGTCTCCCGGGTGTTCATTCATTAGCGTGCTCCCGTTAATTTATAGCCGCATGGGGAGACCACGATGGGAACCAATGGGGAATCTAGTTCCTGGTTTTCGTTGTCGATTCGCCAATGAATGGATCACATACACGTGTGTATAAAACCGGATACATATACAGGGTGAAGCACATAAAGTGTTACAGAGCAACAGCACTCAATCTATTGATCATATCCAAAAATGTTTCAGACAAAAGTTTCAGTGTTCGAGAAAGCCGTCATACTGGACCACCCTATATTCTTATCGGTGGACGTGCTGAAGCTACGTCAAGGTCAACCCCACTTTTTTTAAACGGAACCATGTATTTTTTTTCGATGACATTATTACCGATTTTAAGACGAATTCAGCGACGTACAACACAAGGTCATTCTAGTCACGCAAAGTATGAAAATAGTCGAAAAACCGAAAGATATAGGAATAATCACTTTCAAGGGATCCACTAACCTTGGTTTGGGTCTACCTACAGAAAGTGCTCGAAGTGATGACCCTCGACTTGTAAACTTGTTTGAACGCTGTTTTCATTTCTTACGATACCAATGTTGCTTATCGGCAGCAAGTACGCATTTTCTGTCGACATATCTGGTAGTCACGCATTACCTTCTAATATGAGTACATCGGATCGCGAAAATGAACGATTTTCAAGAATCTTTTGGTATGTTGATGGTGCTGGGGGAATGCCGTAAACATTACAGAAACGCCCAAGATTTGAATGCGGTTCGTTATCCGGATAGGCAACAAAAATCGCACATGGCTTTTAAGCGATTAGCTGACCGTTTCTGTCGCTTCGGTACAGTGAAACAAACACGAGTCAAACGTCGACCGATTGTTAATGAAGATAACGCGGTTGCTATCTTAGCTTTTGCTGCACTTAATCCACATGCGGACAGCAGGCAAATGGAAAGAGCGAGTGGAATTAGTTAGCGATCTGTATTAAGAATCTTACATCAACACAAGTTTCATCCGTATCGTATGTCATTACATCAGGATTTGTACAGCAATGATTTCCTCAATCGCGTCAATTTCTGTAACTGGATTCGTAGAAAAATGCGCACAGATGTCTCATTTTTGAGTCATGTGCTTTTTTCTAACGAATCTAACTTCACAAATCCGGGAAATGTGAATAGGCATAACATGCATTATTGGGCAAATGAGAATCCTCGATAGATGAGAACTGTACCATTTCAACATCCGTGGTCCTTTAATTGTTGGTGCGGCATTGTCGGTGATCACGTCGTTGGTCCATATTTTTTAACGGTCGCTTGACTGGGCAAGTTTACGCAAACTTTCTGCAAAACGTACTGCCTCAATTACTGGAAGACGTGCCCTTGCATGTTCGCATGAACATGTGGATGTAACACGACGGTGCACCACCCCATTATGCTCTGTGTTCAAGACAAGTGATGAATGAGATTTTTGGTGGATAGTGGAAAAGTGGATAGGACGAGGTGGCCTTGTAGCTTGGCCACCTCATTCGCCAGATCTAACATCACCAGATTACTTTTTATGGGGTTTTGTCAAAGTACACGTAATGGCGGTAGCACCTACCACGCCTGACGACATGAAAGAAAGAATACGTCGAGTACACACCGCTAAAACGCAAATTTCTCCCAAAACCACCCCCACAAGACCGAAATTACCCGCCAATATGAGTAATGGTTATTTTTTCGATATCGCCAAATAGAAGTAGTCCATATTTACTAAATGTTTTTGGAGAAATTTTCGTTTTAGTGGTTTGGCTCTTGGATATTCATAGAGCACATAAAAAGCACATAAATGTAGACTACTTTGATTTTGCGATATCGAAAAAATAACCATTACTCGTATTGGCGGGTAATTTTATGCCAAATATCATTAAGTGCTCTGCTAGCTTGATGGTAAGCCAACAGAGCACTTTTGATTTCTAATTACCCGCTAAACGGTAAGAGCACAAAAATTTTTAATGGAGCACAAAATTAGCACACAAAAAGCACATAAATGTGGACTACTTTGATTTTGCGATATAGAAAAAATAGCCAATACTCGTATTTGCGGATAGCTTGGGTCTTGTAGGGGTGGTTTTGGGAGAAATTTGCGTTTTAGCGGTTTGGCTCTTGAATATTCATAGAGTACATAAAAACCACATAAATGTGGACTACTTTGATTTTGCGATATCGCAAAAATAACCATTACTCGTATTGGCGGGTAGCTTGGGTCTCGTAAGGGTGGTTTTCGGAGAAATTTTCGTTTTAGAGGTTTGGCTTTTAGATACTCGTAGAGCACATAAAAAGCACATCAATGTGGACTACTTTGATCTAGCGATATCGAAAAAATTACCAATACTCGTATTGGCGGGTAGCTTGGGTCTTGTAGGGGTGGTTTTGGGAGAAATTTGCGTTTTAGCGGTTTGGCTCTTGGATATTCATAGAGCACATAAAAAGCACATAAATGTGGACTACTTTGATCTAGCGATATCGGAAAAATTACCAATACTCGTATTGGCGGGTAATTTGGGTCTTGTGGGGGTGGTTTTGGGAAAAATTTGCGTTTTACCGGTTTGGCTCTTAAATATTCGTAGAGCACATAAAAAGCACATAAATATTATGTATTTTCATGTCAGTATATCCAAAAAATGGTAAATTCTGTTATTTGGGGGTTTTTTGAGGGTTTATATCGGGCGAAAAAAAAATAGGGGTTTGGCTGTTCGGTATTCGCAAAGCACATAAAAAGCACATAAATATCACGTAGTTTCATTCTTAGATAAGCCAAATATCATTAAGTGCTCTGCTAGCTTGATGGCAAGCCAGCAGAGCACTTTTGATTTCTAATTTCCCGCTAAACGGTAAGAGCACAAAAATTTTTAAATGGAGCACAAAATTAACACATAAAAAGCACAAAATTTTGATATCAATGAAATCCATTTTCGGGAGTTTGCTCTGCTAGCTTTATGGAGGTCTCGAACACTGAAACTTTTGTCTGAAACATTTTTGGATATGATCAATAGTTTGAGTGCTATTGCTCTGCAACACTTTATGTGCCTCACTCTGTATATATTATTTACTGAGTTAGAACGGTGTCGGTGCACGGCTAAGCGGTCACCCTTCCGAGTATTGGCCATGCATAACGCTGGTTAACTCGAAGAACCACCGGAGCCGAATCCCCAGCGCTCATCCACCAGTGTTTAGTTTTAGTTTAGGTCAAAGCTTCGAACCATCTTTCATAATTGGCCATCTATACGTGCACCGTAACGGAGGCACTCCTGTCTATTTTTTTGGTCTTTTAATGATTGCCCATTGTTTTTTCTGATAACCGAACGGTCGGACGTAGAGAAAGATTAATTTATTACTCCGACCTCTCATATAGACGTATAGATCGCTCGCAATTTGCGGACAGGGCGTGTGTATATTTGCGCACCGAACCCATGTCCATTGAAGAAGATGATGGCAATTTTTTGCCTTTTTTTTATGGAACATATTTGCAGACATACATATAGGAGATGAGCACAGGGCCATGTCCAGAGTATTGACGCGCCTCTCAATGGTAAACAATACACTTTTTTCCTTTGTTTTACTTTTTAATTCTTCCACCTCTATATGGATCCATGTAATATGCATAAAACAAGAGGGAAATACGCATCGCGGCCACGCCGCCCTCATAATTGCTCGCTGTCTGGATAAATTAATTCATTTTACCGCGAGCTGCGTAAATATCGCCGGTTAAAATGCATTTTGCGACAATCGAGACATTCCCCCGAGCACATAATTTTTCCGGTGAAACAAAATGAAAGGTCCGACGACACAGTACACTCGGACGTCCTGTCTCGTTTGCCCAGTCGTTCGATAAATTGCACAAATGTGAAATGCAATTTGGCTGATGTTTGTGTGGCTGGAATTTTATTTGTAGCATTACGAAGTTTCGAAATATAAAATTAGCCTCATCATTTTTAATTATTCTTAATATTAAACTTAATATTTTATTCAACATTGAATTTAATATTTAACGTAATGTTCGTGTTGCGAAGTTTATCTTTGTTTTAGGGAAACCTACTTTAATTTTGCACTTTTTTTCATGTGGTTTTGAAATATATTTCGAGAATTCTGTTCAGTCATTAAGGGGTTAGGCCACTCTAGAGGCCAAAAATAGGCTTTTTGGGGATTTTTTATCAGAAAAACTCCAAAATAAATCGAGATTACAAAAAAGGGTGTTTATCATACATATCAGTGACTGTATACAATAATTTTTTTGAAGCGATTAATTTCAAAATGGCGGCTGTGCAGCGTTTATCGCAACACTGCATTTTTTAAGTTTGCCGGAAACATAACCATAAATTATCTGGCGTTTTTTTAGGCGAATTTTTCACGTTCCAAAAATTTGCCTAAAAAATCGTCAGATAATTGTTAATAACAAATGAACTATGCAATATAAAAAAAATCCTCCATACTTCCATAGACAATGTATTTGTCAAGATATATTCAACATTTCAAGTGAATCAGATGAAAATTGTCTGAGTTATGTTTTCGGCCAACTTAAAAAATGCAGTTTTGAGATAAACGCTGCACAGCCGCAATTTTGAAATTAATCGCTTTAAAAAAAATATGGGATACAGTCACTGACATGTATGATAAACACACTTTTTTTGTAATCTCGATTTATTTTGTAGTTTTTCTGAGAAAAAAAAATCCCCAAAAAGCCTATTTTTTCGGGGTCTGGAGTGGCCTAAGGCCTTAACTGATAGGTTTTTAATATTTGATGTTCCAAAATATATTGTAAATATTTCATTAATCTTTTAATATTCCAAATACCCTGCTTAGTAATACATTTATAAAATGTACTGCTTAATCTTCCAAAATACATTACCAATATTTAATTTAATATTTCACATTTTTAATTTGATATTCAACGGATGGTGCTCGGTAATTCATTAGAAAGATTGATCGATAGGATTTTCTCCGTAATTATTTTAATGCACGAGTACACCCTCGAGTCTCATTCCCGACTTATTGATGGTGAACATTTGGCCACCTACTCAATTAGAGTCCTCATAAATTCCGTTTATCGCAAATGTGTTTTATCGACCCCAAATTGTCTCTGGTATCTGTACGCCTAATTCAACATGGACATATTCACGGCCCGCCCTTTTTCCGTTTTAGCATATAAATAATTTTGTTTTCCCGCACTCAAACTTTTTTTCACTTTCCATCATTCGTACGTCGTTAAATTTGGATTGCTGTCCAATGCGGTTATTCTGTAATTTTTTACACACGTACGAGATACACCTACAACTGTGACAATTGCGGCTGTCAAAAAATTAATAAAATCCCGCAATGATAAATAATACGCCGTTACACAAGTGACCACAATGCGCGACTCCCGATTGATTCGCGCTATGATTGTAAAATCATTCGCCAATTAATCGTCTCTTTTGTGTGCACGTGCGTCAATCCGAGGTCGACACTCCGCAATTGATGGAATTTCGGATGAAACTCTTGCCTCGCGTGGTGGTCTCGTACACAGGACGGTGCGAAATTACATTCCGCGGTAACGAAATTCACGCGCGTTGCGATTCATTCCGCATATGCAGAAATAGTCGCGGGTATGGCGACCACCCACAAATCTCATTTTTTGGCTCACGCGAAGCCAGGGAATTGGCGATCGGCATGCGAATTGTTGCACGTTATTTTCATGGGTTGGGGCGGGGGGAGGAAGAGGGAGTTCGGAAAAGAAGGAAAGGGAACAAGAGAGAGACCGAACCCAAAATTACCATAACGATAGGTTCTTGAATTTTTAAAGTGTAATAAAATTATTCACAGTTCAATTTGCTACTCGTACTCTCGCGCTCCTCTACCTTTTTCTCTCTCGCTCATTCTCTCTCTCTCTCCCTCTCCTAAATTTTTTCAAAATTTTATTTTAGAAGTCGAAAATTTATTTTACGACTCCTAAATTTTTTTAGAAGTCTAAAATTTACTTTAGGCATCCTAAAATTTTTAGAAGTCTAAAATTTATTCTGTTTTCTAAAAATGAAAGCCTTAAATATATTTTAGAACTCCTAAAAATCTTTTTAGGAGTCTAAAATAAATTTTAACATCCTAACATTTTTCTAGTATTTTTTCTTTTCTTTTTAGTTGATTTAAACAGTACTTCACTTTACCTTACATTACTTTACTTATCTTAAGTTACTTTATTTTTTGTTTTATTTTTATCATACCTTCATCTCGCAACAATTAATATTCAACGGCAATGTATTTTTACTCTTTGCTACGATACTCTTAGGGAACTTCGGTTCCAGAGTACGAAATAAACGTTTCTCTCTCTCCCTTTCTCTCCCTCCATCGCTGCCTCTCTCTCTCTCTCTCTTTCTCTCTCTCTCTCTCACCTACCAGTGTCACTAGATTAACGAGCTCTTCCTGCTACTACACGAGTGGCAATTCGCGCGCGTGATCGATTGTGCAGTGCCCGAAAAAAAAAGAAAAAAAAAACATTTTTCGCGCTTGTTCGGTTATTCATCCTTTTATCGTTCGTTCCCTGTCACACGCATATTCAAACGGGCAAATCGACAGAGAGAAAGAGAGAGAGAGCGATTGATTGATCGATTGCTTTATTGTGCCTTGGTAAAAAGAAAACACCGCGGCAAACAGAACAAGCTGTTTGCAGCAAACAAAGCAATATAAACGAAAAAATATTGTACTGTCATAATATAAATAGTCAATATATTCCATACAAATATACGCGCCGTATTATTCATCTCAAATTCTAGTCAAATCAGCAAAATGTAATGGTCTTGTAGTTTGCATTGTTAGGATGCAACAATTTTTATAAATTTTCTTATTTCCCTAGTTTAATTATTTAACAAAATATTTTTTGTTTTTAAAAATTCTAGATCCCTAAATAAGCGTCTTAAAAAATGATCGAGAGATTTTCGTAACGCATATTTGTCAAAAGAAATTCGAGCAATCGGAGAGTATTAATTGTCATTGCATTCCAACGATGCACACTTCAATCTCATGAAAAATTACTGTGATTTTTCGCTGATATATTGTGATATTTTCATCGGGGAATGATATTTAAAAATATTAATAAACAAGAAAGCAGAAATACGAATTACGAATAAATCCAGGCACAATGATGATAGATAAAAGCATTATTACTCGTAACAGTTATAACAATCAATAAATCCAATCAATAAATAAAGAAATGCATTCTTTTTAATTTCTCAAAAGGGTTTTCTGGCCAATTTAGACAACGAAAATCACTCCAACGTTTTTACGTGTTCCTATCAGAGCTCTACGACCGCATTTTGCAAAAAAGGTTTTAAATAATACTAACAAAAAACAATTTTTTTTCAAATTGTTGCATTCCATCGATGCGAACTTCCTACCTATAAATCTCCACTACCGAGTTTCGTGTGAATTTCATCAATGAAGATTCTTACTGAATTTTTATTTCTCCATTTTCTTCATCACGCCAAATCTTATCCTGCAAATTTGGGCTGTAGATTCTCCATCAGGATCCCAAAAACCGTTCGAGTGTTTGTTACTAGCCCAAATTTGGAAAAAATAAAAGAAAAGAAATCGGACTCCAAAACTTTTGTTGCGTTCCAACGATGCAAATTTCAATATCACGATCACCCCACCCTTGTGCTCTTTTATTTTTTATTTCCATTGGTGAATAAAGCATTACTTTTGCTGTTATTTTTTGTTTAATTTATTTTCTTTCAAATTTCAATTTTATTCTGAAGATCTCTCTCTGCGGTCAGGGGAGCTCGTCACTCATCGTAAAGCAATCTCGAAAACGCGGTACCGCGTGCACATAACGGGCGAGATGTGTATGCGTGGCGTACGCGCTCGTTTTTCAGGAGTCGCGGTGTGTTAGCTTTTCGATTGTTTTCACAAGTCAGTCAAAGGCGAGAACCGAGAGACGGCCTCGTGTGTGTTTAGTCTTGGCTTTTAGACCGGCTCGAGCCGTTTTTCACTCGCTACTTTCGCTCGCTGCTACATTTTATACTCTCACGACGCGCGTATATGTATATACACACAGACACACGCACACATACATACATACATACATATATACATATATATATACACATATATATATATATATATATATATATATATATATATATATATATATATATATATATATGGCGAAAGGTGATTTTTATGATATTCGCGTTCAGGGACTGTCCTCATAGCAGCCAATGGTCCTCATACTTACCACTATGTAAACCCAATGTCTTCACACCTACTTTTGGATAAATGTAAGAGTTTCAATATCAATGAACATTTCGAGGACGATCTTGGCCGCAAAATAAACGGTTCGTAAAAAAGAATCAAGGACTCAACTGTCTAAAGGGAGTATCAAGTTGGCACAACGAAATATCTCTCAAGGGATGCATTTTAGGAAAAAACATATTTCAAACAAAAGTCTCATAGCTTCCAGGAACGAAAATTATGCTCTTGGTTGCTTTTTATTAAATGTAAATTTCCCAAGGTTATTTAAAGGTCAACTATAGTTTTTTTTAAATGGGAACCATTATTTTTTATTTCAAAATAAATTTTTGCGCAACAAAATAGGTAAATTTTGTCTTCAAACTTTTTTCTGTTTGCCTTTAAGTTTACAAGATATTTTGAATATTTTACCGATACTCAATAAACCGACACGGAATATGAATATAATATTTTATATATCTTGAAGAATTGAGGTTAAACGAGAAAAAGGTTTAGACAAAAGTTGCGTATCTTGTTACGTAAAAAATTATTCTGAAATAAAAAACATTGGTTCCCATTGAAAAAACTGAAGGTGACCTTTAAATAACGTTGAAAATGGTCACCAACAAAAAATCCCACGCCGTCATTTTTGTCGCTTGCAACAGTAAAACTTTTGTTTGAAACATTTGTTCTCAAAATGTACCCCTCTCGGGATATTTCGTTGTGTTCAGTTAGACTTTAGACGCTAAAAAAGGCTATTTTCATGATTTTTTTGATAGGTTTATA
Organism: Ophion slaviceki; assembly: GCA_944452715.1. Taxonomy (NCBI): domain Eukaryota; kingdom Metazoa; phylum Arthropoda; class Insecta; order Hymenoptera; family Ichneumonidae; genus Ophion; species Ophion slaviceki. The sequence goes on from OX101784.1 coordinate 62,215,353, forward strand.
TTATAGATTTTAATATAAAAGTTGTTACACTTAATAAATACACTTTTCAAATACATTTAAAAAAAATTTATTTCGCTATTTATAGACGAAAATGGTAGTTAAAAAATGTCCTAAAAAAATTGTAGGTCTGCGCTGTTGATGAAATCTCGGAGATGGATCATCCGAAACAAAAAAAAATCAAACGGTTTTAGATTCAGTATGTTAGTGACTGTAGCGCATATCATACGATTTTTAAAATATGCAAAAATAGCAAGATGGCGGACATTTTTCGAAAAAAACAAAAAAAACGTGTTTTTCCACCGTTTTTGGCCAAAAAAAATTAATAAATATTAAAAAATCTTGATATGCGCTATAGCTATAGTTGTAAAGAATATGTGGTTAACATTTCATAAGGATCGGTTCAGTAGTTTCGAACATTTTATCAACAAGCCGTCGAAAAACGTTGTTTCGAGAAAAGCGCGTTTAAAGTTTTCTTTAAGGCGTTACCCCCACTTGTAGCGCAAAAAAAGCCTTTTTCATGAATTTTTTTAAAGAAAACTACGAAACTTTTATAATCGATCAATACACCATCTTAAAGAACACATCTTGAAGAACTTTCAGTGATTTTTTTATTGAAAATTATTACATTGTTTAGTGGCAAATGGCCGTCAATGAAATAATGTTTTTATATACACGGTTTGCGGTGACCAACATTGCGGCGAAGTGGATCATCTGAAAAAAATGCGGATGGATTTAGTCAAATATAAGTATAAACTAGTCTTTAATCGAAGGATTTTAAAAAATATTCATTTTTCACAAAATGGCGGACAGTCAAAGTTAATGGTTCGATTTTAACGAAAAAAATCGAACGATCAAAGACTACATTTTTATGTATTAAATAAGCCTGCAAAATTTCAAGAAGGTCGGTTCATTAGTGTTCGAGTAATCTTGGTCACCGACTTCAGAAATGCCATTTTGAGAAAAACGCGTTTAAAGTTTCAATTTCAGTTTACACGAAGAAAATATTTTTTTTTGTAAACTTACATAGAGTCATCTATTCCGGGCCCATACAGAAGTTGGGCCCGGACACTTCTACTTCAAAAAAATGCAATTAAAAAAAATCGATTTTTTCAAAATCGCAAGTGGGGGTAGCCCCTTAATGAAAAATCGTATGAAGGTAGTAAAGTAAAGGTCACACAAAAATAAAGTTAGACTCCTCCGATCTTCATAAAATTTTAGTATGATACTTTTGGATATCTATACTTTCGAAAAGTGTAATAAAAAGAAATCGATTTTTTGAAAATTGTAAAGTGAGAAGACGCCTTAACTTGAATGACACACCGTGTATTCATTTATGAATCGCATACACACGAATGCGTGGAGGTGGGTAGGGGGAGGGGGGCTGAAAAACATCACGAGAAATGCGAGAGGAAAAAGAAGAAAGCGCGAGAGACGAGAAGTGCCGCCCGCGATTCACGAAGCTCTTTGCGACCAAAGTGAACACGGAGCTTTTTCTCTGCAAAGGGTTCACGAGGTTGAGGTTTTTCCTAACCGCGTTTCGGCTTGCCGGTTCTTACGTTACTTTGCCCTCTTGGCTCTCTCTCTCTCTCTCTCTCTCTCTCTCCCTCTCCCTCTCTCAAGATATAGCTCCACGCGTTTATGCGAAAATGAAAGAAAAAACGATGCAAGCAAGATGGCTCATTCGCAAAAAGGACGTAAAACTTTTCCTTTGTGTTATCCGCGATAGCTGCGGAAATAACAAAAGGAGTGAGCCCACATAGTGGAACACGCAAGAATAAAAAACGACAAAGGCAAAGAAGGAAAGAATGGAAGAAAAGTTCGCGTCTCGCGCTGGTCGAATTTCGATAGGTAGTTTTTTTTTCGTTAATTATTTTGGTCTCGTTCCTTGCACTCTCCATCTCCCCCTTCTATTTTTCTTCTCCATACGAATCGTTCACTTTTCGATTGTCTCGTGCGCCGAACGAAAGTTACTCCCGGGTTGCCCCGTGCCCCTCGGGCCATTCCACTTAAGAACGAAACTCCGATCGCCGACTTGCATACTTTTATTTCTCCGACGCAAAAATCTCATTCTCTTGTTCTTTCTGATGCCTTTGTCTTTGTTCCGCGGAGGGAACGAGGAAATGTAGGATAATTGCACGGCGGAGGGGGGGGGGGGAAGAATCTCCTTAATTGATTGAACTTCTTATAAGCCGAGAGTCTCGCGATTGATTGAAATTATTCGTCGAGCGATAATTATTACCGGAGTATCAAGGAGATCGGGCGAGATGAGGAGGAGAAATGAAATAAAGGAAACATCTCGAAAGAGCGAGAGAGAGAGCCCATTGCTCTCCTCGGAACACTCGAAATATCGAGGTACGCTTTGATATCCATTTTTATATACGCCCTTCGATGCTTTTTTCTCCTTTCGCCTGCCCTTCCTGCACCTCCCCCTCGTATTTGGCCTTCTGCTGGCTTCTTTTCTTCCTCGCTACTTGAATTGCATCAATTTATAGCTTCGAGAGTCCAAGGTATTCCTGCCGCGAAATCGAGAAAAATTCCTATTCACTGGATTATATTTTTTTTACATTTTTTGAGAGACTTTTGGCCATAAGGTAATATTCCTATAAACGCATACATGCTCCTATTTTCAATAATAATATATAATATAATAATATTATATATATATATATATATATATATATATATATATATATATATATGTAATAATAATAATTAAAAAGCAAAATCACATGTAACTACTTCAAAAAATATGAAGATCAAATAGTACAGGTCCGTCAATTTTACTTGTCTAATTTTGCTTTGCCAATGTAGTGTAAAAGCAAGTAATGAGCAAATTCGAAAGGTCGAAACGCGTTGGCATTTCAATTTTCCACTCCGAAAAAAGGGCGTTTCTTTGAGAGGAATTCTGGAAGTTATTAATGAAAAATCGTGCAAATTAGTCTGAAAACGAAGCGTGAGAGTAATGAGAAAATCTTTCAGCGGTGTTGATGCAGTCGCAATTTAACATATTACCCAGAAAAATTATGGTAGCCTTTGAGCGAGACAGAGGGAGAGAGAGAGAGAGAGAGAGAGAATAAAATTTCGTGCTCGACAAATCGTAACATGATGAGTCTGGCGTGCGTGCCGGGAAACTACAAAGCGCGCGTGGGCGTCTATAGATAGATATGAAAAGGGTGACAGAGAGAAAGCGAGAGAAGGGATTGGGGGTGAGGGATGAGTGAGAAGGGTAAAGCGTACTGTTAAATAACGAGCGGTCGAACGAGTATGCCAATAACCTGGTGTGCACGAACGAATCTGTCAATATGCGAGAGCTTTCGCTGACCAACAGAAATCCCATGACGGACGGTCATCGGGGGCTCGTTTGTCCATTATACAAATACATAATACACAACTGCCTTCCGTGCGTGTGTACAAAGGGTGTCCGAAAACTCCCGCCCGGCTTTCACAGGACAGATAGACCTCGGGATTCCGAAGAGAAAAATCCTTATCCGTTTTTCTCTCCGATACACCATTGTCGAGATATCGATTGATCAGTGAGATTCTATCCGCTGCGTCGACTATTCGCCGAGTGGGCGTGGCGCGTCTCCCCACTCGCGTCGTACAGCCGTCCAAGCGCCTCGGATTGGCTATTACATACCACTCCATATCTCCTCAACGCTGCTTCCGAGAGAAAAATTTCCAAGGACTTTTCCACTCAGAGTTTCACGATCTACTGGCTCAGGCAAAAATTGAACCCAATTTCCCGGACACCCTGTGTGCACTGTACAACACCCACGCACATATGGAATCTGAGCTGTGTTTTGGCCCCGTACATAGATGCAAATGATGTGCAATGTTTATCAACGGGTGGATGCTGTGTTCGCCAATGTCAGCCAACAACGACCGCACACTGTGACCGAGTCGCGAGTCTGGCACCGAAGCACACCAGACTGAAAGATTGATCGACAGATTAATCGAGCTTCCGAATAAATTGCATGTTGCACAGGTGTTTCCACCCCCCCCCCCCCCCCTCTTCATTCGTCCCTTTTTTTCGCCTGTAATACTTTCGAACTTTGTTCACATGCCACAAAGTCGGCTCGATAGCGGCGCGTCATCTGGATCCATACTCATCAGGTGGCCATTGCTTCTCTTTTTCTTTTTTTTTTATCAATAATTGGTATCCATCAATTGTGAGTGATTGTAACTTCCTCACATTTAGTCTGACGATTCATCGGGACAATTTTTTCTTTTTGATTATTTGCTTTCATATTCTAGGTTGTTAAGTAAGCCATTTTTTTGGGATCTTGCCAAGTCGGCGGGGTATATGTTTGTATGTATACATAAATGAGATCGACGTTCGAACAACGGAATAATTAACGAATTAGGATGATTAAGAAATAATAATATCGAACTGAATAGCCGTAGAACAATCATGCGTGTATATGGGTCATTCCATGTCAAATCGACAAATTTTTTACCTGACCCCCTTTGATTTCGCTGAAAATTTTCTATCTTTTTCTACCCCCCGAAAGTTATTTTTTAGAATTTTTTCAAATTTTTTTTCCCGACTCAAAAAAAGTTATGAATTTTTGAAAAAAACCGCTCTTTTATTTTTAAATTGCCAGAACTTTTTCAAAAATTGACCGTTTGGGAACTTTTTTTTTTCAAAATTTTTGTTTTTAAATGTAGTTTTCGAAAAAAAATATGAAAAAATTTTCAGAATCCCAGATATATGAAATATTTTAGTTTTTTTGAAAAAACCGTAATTTTCTCAAAGTCCGACCGTTTTTTTTTTTTGCTCTAAAAATACTTCAACTAATTCTGCAATGATCCCCGTTAATCAAAAGATGTGACGACAATCGCTTCTAATTTTTTTTCTTGATTATAAAAAAATTTTTGTTGAATTTTTGCTGATTCTATATAACTTTGTTATGACATTTTTTTTATTTCCTCGTGAAACCTCAAAAGTTAAAAAATAAAATTTTATTGGAGAATTTCAAGTGATTATCGTCCAAGAAATTGTTATTTAAAAAAAAAAACAATTTTTTTCTCTCATTGACGTTATTTTTTTACTCTTATGGACGTTTTTTTTTGGTACTGAAATATGACAACTTAACGTCATTTTGGTACTGAAACATGACAAAATAACGTCAATGAGAGAAAAAAATTATTTTTTTTTTTAAATAACAATTTCTTGGACGATAATCACTTAAAATTCTCCAATAAAATTTTATTTTTCAACTTTTGAGGTTTCACGAGGAAATAAAAAAAAATTCATAACAAAGTTATATAAAATCAGCAAAAATTCAACAAAAATTTTTTTATAATCAAGAAAAAAAATTAGAAGCGATTGTCGTCACATCTTTTGATTAACGGGGATCATTGCAGAATTAGTTGAAGTATTTTTAGAGCAAAAAAAAAAAAAAAACGGTCGGACTTTGAGAAAATTACGGTTTTTTCAAAAAAACTAAAATATTTCATATATCTGGGATTCTGAAAATTTTTTCATATTTTTTTTCGAAAACTACATTTAAAAACAAAAATTTTGAAAAAAAAAAGTTCCCAAACGGTCAATTTTTGAAAAAGTTCTGGCAATTTAAAAATAAAAGAGCGGTTTTTTTCAAAAATTCATAACTTTTTTTGAGTCGGGAAAAAAAATTTGAAAAAATTCTGAAAAATAACTTTCGGGGGGTAGAAAAAGATAGAAAATTTTCAGCGAAATCAAAGGGGGTCAGGTAAAAAATTTGTCGATTTGACATGGAATGACCCATATATATACACACACATACTACGATGCAGAAAACAAACTACGCAGCTCGCTTTTTTTTGGCATTGTTCTTTGCGAGCCATATTTTCTCCAGAATTTTTCCAGTTTATTTTCTCCAGAATTTTTCCAGCATATTTTCTCCAGAATTATTCCACCATATTTTCTCCAGATTTTTTCCAGCATATTTTCTCCAGAATTTTTCCAGCATTTTTCCAGCATACTTTCTCCAGAATTTGTCCTCCATATTACATTCTCCAGAATTGATCCATAGTATTTCCAGTTTCTATATTCTACATCGACCCACAAAGACGCATACCCCTTTTTGCCGGTATCCAATTCAATATTCTGATTTGTTAATTACGTCATTTTTAAGATAGTTTCCCCTTTATGCATATATATATATATATATATATATATATGGTGGCTTTCCGAAATTCGTTCATTTCCAATGTTACCGTCGTGAATGAGATTCTTTCTCGTCGGATTCCCTTCGTTCTGCTGTCTATATGTCGCGTCGAAACTAGTGAATATCTCGTCGTGTGACGCGCCCAAACTCATTCCTTTGCTCCGGCGTACAGTGGGGCTATTATTAGTTGGCTGTTTATTCAGCGCCCGGGTATTAGTACGTCTACTACATAGGAGAGCGTGTGCGGGCTGCTGCACGGCGAAAGGAGTCCGTAACGTCGCGACGACGGCCCTTATAGCAGACCTTGCGATATACTCAGCCTGCTGCGCGATGTAGAGGCAGAGAGAGAGAGAGAGACAGAGTGCATTTATAAGCTGGTTGGTTATGGATGTTATTTTTGCCCGGGTATATACCCCGTACACATTAAATACACTATACATACAAGCATCTCTCTCTCTCTCTCTCTCTCTCTCTCTCTCTCTCTCTCTCTCTCTCTCTTCCGCCTTTCTATCGCCGTCTCCTTCCCTTGCTCTTCTTCCTTTTAGAACGAATCGATTGCCAGACACTTGAATGAGGTCAGCAACGCCTGCCCTCAGTTTTTATTTATTTTTTTTTCACACATCATCTCGCACATGCCGTAATTCAATCGTGTTGTTTTCCCCTATTTCCCTCGTTCGTTTTCCTCTTTCTTTTGCCAAAACACTTTTCTATCCCGAGCTAGTCGAAAGATTTCTCTCCGGGCATTCGCGTGGCGCAAAAAGTGCTTGGGATCAACGGAGGCTTTGCTGCCGATTCAAGTGACGGTCACCAAATGCACCGTCGCTTTATGCGGGGAAGAGCAAAATCGTCAAGGATCAAGGCAATTGATGATGTTCAATGTTTGCATGGTTGGAATGCAACGGAAATTCATTCTCTGTCATTGCTTGCATTTTTCTTTGGCTTATTCAGATAATGAAAATCACTGGAACGTTTTTAACCATCCCTATAAGAGATATTGACAATTTGCGACCTCAATTTGTAAAAAAGCCTTTGGATAATAATGAAAATATCGAAATAATGAATGGGGAAAAAAATCGTTGCTTGTCAACGATGCAAACTTCAACGTCGTTATTTATTCGCAGGTGGGCAACGAAATATTCAGATAGGCCACTAAAACACTCGATTATTTCGAGTATTCGTTAGTTCGATGGAATAATTAATTCTTATATGAGGCTAATATTCCATAATTGAAAAGAAATTTTTAATTAATAAATTGATTCGTAAATGTATTTATTACAAATATGTATTTAGATTTGTAAAAGTTATAAAAATTATTTATTACGATTGTTTTTGTATTTTTGCTAATTTATCAAAGGTTTATTTCTATTTTACTTTCTAAATTACTAAAATATTAACGCATTTGAATTTGTATGTTATTAAAATGTATGCATTTATTAAAAGAAATTAATTTGAATAAATACACATATTCCACCTAATTTTCCCATCAATACTTCCTTACCATCCCCCAACGACAAATTCACAACTAGTGAGGCCTACTCCCCTCTTGTCAGTGTATTCAACATATGCACGAGTGCACATTCAAACGTTTCTTTTCTTTCCACTGCTTCACGATTCAGTGGCGAAAAGGTTCCTCGAGCAGATCGGGCCTTAAAATGCAGCCTTGAGGATTGCAAATGCTCTTTTCACGATACCAACACATAATACAACATATACGAAAAAGTGAAGAGATAGAGTGAACGTAAATTACACTGCACTCGGGAATATTTTTTCTCAACAATAGGCGGATTTTTTGCATTCTCGAAATCACGGCTCTCAATGTTGAAGGAAGCCGGGGAAAAAAGCAACTAGAAACGAATCGAGGTCAGGATTTTAATCTTCGGATGTTAGAATTACATATATATATATGTAAACTATCCGATTCTTTAAAGAGCTGTGTAATATATATATCGGAAAAAAGCGCATCGTTTACTCTTGAAGTCCACGGAAACGTCTCTTTGAGCTCTAAACAATTGGTGTGGGTGTGTGTGTGTGTGTATATATATATATATGATGACTCGTATGGAAAAAGTGTCAATACAATACTACTAGACAAAAATATTCTTTCGCCGGCTTCGTGCAAAAAAAAACACACACACACACACATACACATATACATTCTTTTAAAAAGCGCATCGTTTACTCTTGAAGCCTAAGGCAACGTCTCTTTGAACACTAAACAATCGGTGAGTGTGTGGGTGTGGGTGTAAATATATATACATACATACACACAGATTATTTAGTGGCCAAAAGAGACATTCTCTTAGACTGCAAGAGCAAACGATGCGCTTCCTTTACGATTGCTCCATAATCGGCGTATAGAAATATCTGGGGTGTCTCTTCATCATTTCGCGAAGCTTAAAGCTGGCGGCGTTGAAGTTCTCTTCCTGAAGCGTTATGCGAAGAAATTGGAGCGCGCTTCCGAACTTCATGGTTGCGCGGGAATCCATTGTTCTGATCGAGGCCTAGAGTCAGGGTCTGCGGCTCGCCTCTCGCTCCATTTTTCCTTTTCGTCCTCATCACTGTAATGCCTCCATGCACGCTCATACGTGGATGTATGTAGGTAATACGTGTACATGGAATAGCACGTCTCGAGGGAAGCCTCCGGGATCCCTCCACACTCTGGACCATCGATCCTCTCTCTGCCCTGGAACAGTGCACCACAATTTTCTTCAGCACATCCCCACTCTCTTTTTATTGTGCATTGGCCTCTCGCATTGTTCACCATCCCCTCGTGGAACGCGAACGATAAAATGATTTACCCTCGGTCGTGCAGAGTCGGGGGCGCGGTAAAACAATGCGCGAGAATACTCATAGCGAAGAATTAAAAGTCCGGGGGCTACGCGGGTTGACACACATATCGTTGGGAAATTCGTCGCGGGCTCGCTCTGGTGTTGGGTTTTTACAGCGCTCAAAATCGAGGATCTTTTTTCGGCTGGGTGACGGGACGAAGGAATTGTAATGATCAAAAAATTGGAAGCAATTCGAAGCGTTATTTGAACGCTTTTAATTTTTATGAATTAATTAAGTGGGACATAAATTTTTTGCCGATTTGATTCTACTAATTCCGAGGTTTAGTTCATATTTATTTATTGAGATGAAGATTTATTCAACACCGTTGAGTAGTGAAGATAATGACAGGTTTAAAATGATTTTGGTATTTGGTGTTCTTTACGAAAAATTTAGTCGTAGAAATTAAGCGGGTCTGTTTAAATTTTTGTATTTGAGAATTGACTAGAAAATTCGTTGACGAAGTAGTACGGCCTGTGGCCGCAGTGTGGCGCAGGGGCCGAGCCTTCTCACGCAAGCCACATGTACTCCGAACGAGCATATGACCGCGTCCGGGAAACGCTTCGGGGCACTACGAATTTTGCGAATGTCGCTCGTTCTCGGCCAAGTGTATTGCGAAAGACGTGGGAATACAACATTTTTTAAAATCCTTTTCCACCTATGAAGATTGTTAACAAACACGGAAAAATGTGTATTTTATTTGAGAAAATATGGCAGACTTCGTAGTTGCAAATAAAAATATTAGTAATTCGAATACAATGTTTGTTCGTCTGAAATAACAATATATTTGAATTTAAGGGCTTACACCTGATGACATTTTTCGATGGATTCTTGAAATAAAAATGGTGAAAATATTCTCTGAAAATTTCAAGTCGGTCCGTTCAAAATGAGGGTGTAACGGGCGTTTATAGTTAGGTTCCGCGCACCGGCGAACTTTAAACACGCTTTCCTCAAAATGACTTTTCCAAATCGCTAACCATGATACATTCGAAATCACTGCACCGATCAACTTCATATTTTACGAGCGTCCTTCACATATCAAAAAGCAGTGCTCAAGCGGAGGAATGTTTTTTTCGATGGATAGTTTTTTTTCAGCAACCAAAATGGAGAATTTTTATCACCGAAAATCGATACTTTTACTTTGGACTGCGGCATTTTTTTCAAAAATCAATATGTTAGCAAATCCTCCGTCCAAGCACTAGATGATTTCATGCCAAAACTAAATACGTTTGATTTTTTTTTAATTTCGGAATATTTTTTTCCGAGCAGCAGTAGTCACCGCAAAGAACGTTTTCCAAACAGCGGTCTGCAGAAACCAATGTATCTACAACATATATAAATATTTTGCAATGCGAAAAATTGTAAAAGATACTCAATACGATACTCTTTAAGGAGAAAATGTAATAAATTTTAAAACCTGCATACATTTTTCCACAAAAAATTCACGAAAAGGCTGTCTTCCGGCCTCGAGCTAGGTGTAAGGTCTTATTAAGAGATGCGGCAGCGTCTTGACGCCAAGTAATACACATTTACTACAGGCAAAAAAATATCTTTTTCATTCAAATATATCTCTTATACGTTCAAATCAACAATGTATTTAGATCAAGTACATATTTATTGAATTGTCTGCATCTAGGAATGCTTGACCCCAATTAAAAAATATATTCCGCGAGGCACCACAAAAACTTATTTGAATCCAATGGATTCTAGTTACATCCAATAAACATTTTGATCAGTGTAGATGGAGATGAGGAAATGTGAATAGCTCTCTCTCTCTTTCTCTCGCTCTTGCGATTTCTGCATTGCTTTATTTTGTACCTCTTTTTCTGCAGCGCTTGCGTTTTCCCTTCACTCCTTATTATCATTTCTTGATATGCTACTTGATAACTTTGAATTGCCAATATTTTTTGCCCCGCAGGTAATCAGAGCATGAAACATCGATCGATCAATCAATCTCTCGCTGTCCCTATCTCACTTGATAAATAACGAACCAGAGTTTCAATGGACTCTCTATAAAGCTGCAAAAAATCTCTTTCCTCCTAAAAAAAGAAGAAAAAAAATGAAGCTCCGCAACGATCGTGGCAAACACTGCGGCACTTGAGGTCGAGAGGTTCTCTAATTTACGATTGGGCTGCACGTTTCGCCGCGTGCTTCAGGAAAAGACCGAGTGAGAGAGATAGAGAGAGAGAGAGAGAGAGAGAGAGAGAGAGAGAGAGAGAGAGAGAGAGAGGGAGGGAGGGAGAACAAGACTCGCGTGAATGAATCTCAAGGGTCGATGAGATCGTGGCAAAATTAGCCACACGGTGGGTCGTAACCAAACTCGATCCTAGGGGTCTGCATATCCGGCGCTTCCTCTCGCGACTTGTCGCACATAGTAGTATTTCTTGCCATCGAATTAAGTGCGGACAAGAGAAAGAGAGAGAGCGAGAAAAAGAAAGCGAGAAGTAGGAATTAACTAAGGTTGCGAGAGCCGATTTTCAATCTTTGTCTCATTTCTTGTTACCACCAGCATATTTTTAACCAAAATGTTGAAATTTCACATAATTTAGATTTTACCTCCTCAAGGATTCCAAAAACGCTGAAACGTAATTTTTAATTTCCTCGTATGTTCCTGGTTATTTCCCGATCTATTCCCTACAACTTTCCTGGGCATTTACCGCTTGTTCTTCGGCCCGTTCCCGATCAGTTCCCTAAAAAGGGAACGGCGGATCGGGACCTATCCTTAGACCCGTTACATTACGAACTTATTCCAGGGTGGAAGGCCCGACCAGAGCCTGATAGTATCTAGGAAAGGCAGATCAGGGGCAGTACTTTTTCCCGACTCAAATTTCTACACGGGTATGTACTGCATGTAAAAGACCAATGACACTAATCTGGTTGATGCGCCAGCCGGTATGTGACTAAGCTGTCACCGCTCCGAGTATTGACTATGCACAACGCTGCTTAACTCGAAGGACCACCAGAGCCGAACCTCGACCGCCCATCCACCAGTGTCGGATGCATTTGTTTCTATGCAGTCAACTCTAATCTATTTTGCCGCCAGCTGTTCTGCACCGCTGGCTATTGTGCCCCGTCGGCTATTTTGCGAAAAGGCGACCAGTTATTTGTCCGACGCGGCCTTCCCCTAAAGTCCACTCTATGACCGTAGTTCTGCTTATAGCTGCGATTGAGTGTATTCTTATCATTAGCCAAAGTCTTTTTTTTCACTAATTGCGGTCGTAGATCTCTAACACCAATACGTTAAACCGTTCGAGTGTCATTTATTCTTGATCAGCAAAAGAAAAATTTGAGAATTCAACAAGAATGAATATCCCCTGCATTCAAACGATGCAAACTTCAACATAATCTGACCAGCTACAGCTCACAGATATGCAGAAAGGATTGATTCGAATAACTTTGAAGTTTGCATCGTTGGAATGCAACGAAAACTAATTCTTTCAAATTGCTTAAATGTTTACCGGCCACTTCAGGCCGTAAAAATCATTCGAATGTGTTTACATAGAGATCTTCGGCCTCAATTTCCTAAAAGAAGGGTTTGAATAATGATGAAAATAAAGTAATTGAAAAAGAAGAAACGAATCGTTGTATTCCAACGGCGCAAACATCAACGTCATTGGTTCGGGCCAGTTCGTTGATGCTGAGGTGGTGATTAATGAAACGATGCAATCAATAAGAGTCAGATTGCAAGCGTGCATAAAAAGTAGTGGCCTCCATTTTAAGCACCTCTTACAACAGCAAAAAATGTTTACCCCGTTTTTAAATTCAATTGTAGACTACAAATATTGAAACTTCTGTTTGATCTATTTTCTACGCTAAATCTTGATCGACCATCATGAAATTTGTGTTACGTCATGCCCCGCTTCATCGCATCCACTCCACAATACCCATAAATCTGGACGATATAAAGAATATCGGGCAGGGAAACGAAACCCCTTTCGCGGTAACGAAAGTCTGCACTCCAAGAATTACCAGGCCACCACGATTTTTACCGGCGCAATGCCTACATGTGTTACGCTCCACCCCAATCCCAAGACAATTTATCCCTGGATCATCACGCTACTAGAAAATCAACTTCGGTCACCTCACCGATTGACCGAACCACTCCGCGAAACACTGTCCCCTAAAGCACGCGCCCAAGTCTACAGGAGGCATCCAAATATTCTACATAAGAACGGGTAGCACCGAAAAGGCACGCTTGTCATAAAAACTCAAGGCACCTCGTAAATGGCAATCAGTCAAATTAACCAAAGAACGAAATTATATCTGATATTGGTGTCCAGCTTATACTTACAAGAAACATCCGAATAATCTTCATGAAAGCTATCGGCGACGAAAAGACGAGCTTTGTCATAAAAATCCAAGGCTACCGTGTAGATCGGAACCAGCCAGATCACCACTCAGACGGGTTGAAAAGGAAAGAGCCACTTAGCCGATACAAGAACCCAATTATATCACAACCACCGATCGAACTATAAAAGGAGGTACCTCTGATCCACTCTTATTAGTATCCGGAGAATCGTAAAAAGCGACTATACTGGGAATCGAAGAAATACCCGCCACGGGTACCGCAACGAGAGTGTCACCTCTGAATCATACACACGCACCCCCTAAATCCCTACCAAGGGCACCAAGGTCGACCAGGATCGCCGACACGAGGAGAACCTCTTAGCGAAATTACCGAAAAATCGAAAGGCCACCCCAAAAAAGGGAATATAGAGAAAAAGTCACCCAAGATTGTCGACACGTGGAAGATCTTTCGAGAGGAGATCACTTCCGAAAAAGGAATATAATAGGAAGGACTGGGACCACAGTAGAGAGTAGTCTCGATTTCAACCCGGCAGCTGAAGTTACGCAGCAGTTAGTCGAGGTCAAAGTCTCAGTCTCTATCACCACCTTGCGGCTAAAGTCAAAGTCGCAGTCTCAGTCTCAACATCAAGTCTCAATCAAAGTCATCGTGAGCAAGCGATCAGTTGCGGCAGTCATCGGAGTAGTACAAGCCCAGCAGACACAGTCGCAGTCTCATCTCAACCTCACGGCTACAGGTACCGTCACCGAAGTCTACCAGTCGAAATTCAGCAAGGTCCACTGTACGTATTGTCCAGTCGCGTATCATCTTCCAATATCGGTCGAAGACTGTCCTCAAAAGAAGTCTCAGCCCATCGCGTTCAAATTGCCATATCTAAACCCTTGCATCACCACCGTATCTTTCAACTTCAAGACTCTGCAAACATCTATTAAACTATCGAATACAGCTTGAATCTAAACCACAACCGCTGTAATTAATTGCCTTCAAAGAACTATCTTCCCATCTTGAACATAGCAACCATTTCCCCGATTTAATCGTGTGTAAATGTTGTAACTATTTAATCTCGTGTAACCATTGTGCGAACACTATAAACCGTTCGACATACGTGTTAATATTATAACTATTCAATCTTCATATAATCACTGCGTGAACATTATAATCGTGAATAAATTGTAACAACAATACTCCAAATCTCAAAACGGAACCGCCGATAAAAGAAATTATAACCACGATTATTAGACGACCATGGGAACGAAAGGAACAAACGGCAATTTATCTGCAAATAAATAGAGTAAGCAAAGCATTTATGCAAAACTCTCGTATAATTCGATCTTCCTCAAGGCCAACGCATTATCCAACCGTCATTCTTGCCATATCAAAGACGTGATTTCCGTCCCTGGGTAAAGAACTTGACTGTTTTGACCCGAAAGAACACCGTGTTGCGTTCTCCCTAAAATTTGATAAGTTCACGGGGACGTCACATATGGTGTGTAAACTTACTTTTAGTTCCTCGATACAATTCTGAAAAAACCTAGTGATCACCTTTAAAAAAAACAGCGATGACCGTGAAATCGCCAAAAGGCCTCCACGTGGCTGAACCTCGTAGCCACCACTCGGTGGCCGCCTTCGAACTGTGCAGCCTTGTAAGGAAGGACTGTACACTCCTCGTAGGAAAAGTTTTCCCCCAAGTCTATCAGGTATAAAAATATTCCTGCCAATAGTTGTTGCCTCGTCCTATATATGCCTGGGGAAAAGGACATTTTGAACCTGTTACATCTATGCAATGTTGGCTATCAGCCCACCCGGCTGTTTCGAAGACGGTACTGAACTTTGTCCCTAGGACGGTGCTTGAAATGACCTGTATACAAATATGCCCATATTCATTTAAGGGGGATACTGAAGACATTGGCGCCTGTGTAGGGTTGAGCATCGGGACAATTGGGTATCATGAGGACCATCCTCGAAGTCCAATGCCTTCAAAATCACCTTTCCACGTATATACATGCACATATCGATGCATACGGGTCTATGCCTATACGTGGTGCATTTCACATCCCTTTTGGAGGGGCTGGCATGTGGACGAAGGCAGCGCCCTTATTCGGATCTCGAATAGTATTTCGTTTTCCTGACGTGATGGGGTTCTCTCTTCCTGACGTTCTCTCTCTCTCTCTCTCTCTCTCTCTCTCTCTCTCTCTCTCTCTCTCTCTCTCTCTCTCTCTCTCTCCCTCTCTCCCTCTCTCCCTCTCTCCCTCTCTCTCTCTCTCTCTCTGGCTCCGTCTTTCACTCTTTTTCTTTCTTCCTGTCTATTTCTCTTTTAAGCCTCGAGCAGCAATCCATCGCCGTCGAGAGATCCGCTGATGCGCCATCTTCTTGCGACCTTCCTCTTCATCCCTTGCGTTCCTTCCCTCCCTCTCTCTCTCTCTCTCTCTCTCTCTCTCTCTCTCTCTCTCTCTCTCTCTCTCTCTCTCTCTCTCTCTCTCTCTTTCTGCGCACCACTTTTCACGATGTCGAAGCTCCTCATACAAATCCTCGACCCGTATAACCGCCCAGCATTCACAGCCGAAGCGAAATGCCAGCGTCTCGCTTTTCTTCTCTCTCTCTGTCTCTCTCGCTCTCTTTCTCTTTCGTTTCAGAACCACGAACGAATCTGCGGCTAACGCCTGCCATTTATCGACGCCACATTATTCCGTCTCGGCGGGTCTCGGGTTCGTCGATCCGCGTGCGGTTCGCGCGCGGGTATCAGAGTTCATCCTAGGACTCTCCCTCCGGAGTCCTGTCTCTCCTCCTCGTTCTTTCTCCGGTTTCCTGTACCTTGGTTCACTCGGTACAACCGTGGTTTTACAGAACGGCCTCTTTACTTCCTCTCTCTCTCTCTCTCTCTCTCTCTCTCTCTCTCTCTCTCTGCCTCTCTCTATCTATCTATCTGTCTATCTATCTATTTATCTCTCTCCGATTCCTCGATACTCCTCCGGTATTTTCCACGACGAGAAGAAAAAGGAAGAAACAAGAGAAGAGAGTCGAGAACCATCCCCCGATATCCTTTTCGCGCTTCCTTCTCGCCGGGGCTCCGCGAGACGAGACTGTCTCGCATTCTCCGCCCCCTACCGCGCCCCTAAAGCTCTCGCGGATAAAACTCAAGTGCCGATTCAAACTTTATACTAGACCGGGAGTGTACAGGGTCTTGTGATTTTTTCATCCCTGTTCGATCGCCCCTTGTCTCGGTGGTGTACTCTCCCTCTCTTTTTATCCCTCTCACCATCTCTCTCCTTTTTATTTATTTCTTAGTACACCTCACAGTCTTACATCCCATCGTCTTCGAAACTTTGTTTTCAACCTGCTCTTAAAGTGTCGTAGCTTAAAAAATTCGAGGAAAAAAGCCTCAAGGGAATACAACGCACCCTCGAGAGAAGATCACCAATTTTTTCTTGTGACTTCGTAACTTTAATAGGGTAATTAACATATATATATATATATTTGTGTGTGTATATATATATATGGGGCATTCCATGCCGATTCGACCTGGGTCTGACTCGTCACCTCTCCGATTTGACCCGCGATTTTTTATGTTATGTGTATAAATTTCTGTGAATGTGAAAAAATGTGAATAAATTTCTGAGCACCTTTCAGAGATACTACACTAACATTTATTTAATCCAATCAAATTTTTTCAGAATTTTTTAGCGATTAATTTCTTTCATAGAACGATTGTTATTTTTTCAAGTTTAAACAAACAAAAAATTCACTAAAAAATTCTGAAAAATTTCGAATGGATTGAAAATGTTTAATTAAGAATGGTTTCTCTCTTGACATTGTAGCCGAAGCCCTATGATACTCGAGTTGAGTTGGCCACTTGGCCACTTGAATCGTAGGCAATTTGACTAAAAATAATGAAAAAAAATCTTGGACAAAAATTCTGAAAAAAAAGTGAAAAAACTCTTAGAAAATTGTGGTCAATTCTACATAATGTCATGTAATTTTTTTCCTCTTTAACGACTGGGTTGGCTATTGATTCTATTTTTTTTTTATTAACATTTTTTTTTCTGCGAAAAAAGCGCATTGTAGGCCAAACGAAACGCGCGCCCACTTTTTCTAAACGCTCATAGTGTTTGATATGTGACACAGGATTTTTGTAATTTTTTTCAGATTTTTAAATTTGGGCGTTAATTTTTTGTTTATAAAAAATATTGTGAAGTCAAATCGTTCCAAAAGAATCTGAAAAAATTCTCGAGTGCCTTTCAGAGATAGTACAATAAGATAAAAAATCGCGGGTCAAATCGGAGAGGTGACGGGTCAGACCCAGGTCGAACCGGCATGGAATGCCATATATATCTATATATATATAAGATGTTAGGGAGGTCGATGCAAAGCCTCAACGGGGTGATAGGTCACCTCGTTAGGAACATATCTAACCTCAGTTACCATAGTCTAAAGTCTAAGGATTTCGTGTTTTCATGGTAAGTATGATTTGTGGAAAGTTCCCCAAAATTAGGTACTAACTCGTTCATAATGTTCAAACAGACAATTATTACCCCGATATATAATATTACCCCGAATTACCCCGACATATAAATTTAATGTATGTATTTGAGCCTAAAAACATTGAAATTCCTGTTTTATCGAGTTTTTTATACTAAATCTTGCGGTTTATAAAAAAAAGTGCGATTAGCGAATCAACGTACTCGAAAAAGCAGCGCGATACACCTACAGAACAAAAAGTCTGTAATCGCAAGTAAAAAAGAGAAAAAACGAACAACCGCAAAAAAAAACCTCCGTATCGAAAAAGAAATGGACGCACAATTCAGAGGCGTTCCATATGATAAGGCTGCCGCGTACATTCCTTCGTCAACGAGCACCTACCCGTACACGCCAATTTCGGGGCTAGTATATTTGCTCGCCGTGAATTCTGTCTCGTCGAAAGTCTCTCGGCCACCGTCCATTGCGTATGCATCGGATCGTTTTGCGAATATATACATGCACACACATATGTGGTCTCCAATATCCGACAAACGCACTCTGCGTGCGCGTTCAATTTTCTCGTCCGTGTGGCTTTTCATTCCGCGGAGGGTGATCGGGGGGGGGGGGGGCGGCCGCCTAAAATCGCGGCTAGACGACCAGTGGTCCATTCTCCGTTATAAAGGGTAGCCCGAAAAGTGAGGCCAAAAAGAAAATCTAGATGTCTCGTATCAATACCTATCCGAATCACTCTCAGGTATGCTCTATGATGTTTTTAACTTTTTGAGAAAAAGGCATTTTTTATTTTTCGAGTTTTCCTGTAGCACAGTTCGTTTTTTCTCTTTTGTGGTTGTACTGTTCTTTTAGAAGGTTTTAAAAGCAATTGGGAGTCATTTAAACTAGCATAAGTATCTTTTTATCATTTGAACTTTAGTGCCCGACCATCAAACCTATTTTTTTTGTTATTTTGATCAAACTCCACGGCACTTACATTAGTGCTCAGTTAATCATTTATTTATTGTTTGACAGTGCACTTCATAGTGCTGACACGAGTAACAAAATCGCCGGGAAGGTACGTACACAAAAGAGAAAAATAAGAAAGCGCTTTTGTTTTTCTCGAAAAGTAAAAAGATCGTAGAACATAGGGGAACCCAACCAGTGAAGGGACCAAAGCTGATTTATATTAAAAATAAGCAAATTGTCGATAAAAACTTGAATCGATAGAACTTACCAAAAAAATCACAGGTGTCGTGAAAACCAATTGCTCAGTTTAATGTCGACTTTTGACGTCACACGGAATTGTTCTAGTTTGTGGTACTTGCGTATCGCGCAACTTAGTTACGATACGGCTGTGCATGATAAGAAAAGCAAAAAGGCGAAAACAAAAGGTTTTCACGAGGTTTAAGGATAAGTATTACTGTTATTACTTAAGATAGAATCAATCTATGCTTTCTGGCGAATTTTTAAAATAAATTCGTAACAATAATTTAGAATTAGTCATGTTCATTCACTGGTGCTGGATTTTAACCTCTTTTCAGCGACTGGACATTTGGCCTCTGTTCTGACAATTCTCAAAGCAGAGTGAAAAATTTACGTCATCCGGTGACAATTGCAAAATTAATTACTGTTAAGGATCGACAATGTACATTTCACTAAATGTTGCCATAAAATCATTGCATTCGGTTTTTATATTTCAACAAAATTTAATTTTCTATCTCTCAGTTGCAACAAACTTTGGTAGGTTTTTGAGAATGTGACGTTAAGATGCGAAAAAGCTTTGTGTATTTTTTTACAAAATCGGGATAACAAATATAATACCCATATGTGTAAAAATATAATAGTTTTTGTGCCACACAGTGATCCCCAAATCTAGCATTTAATAAAAATAAATAATAAATCCTTAAGCTCTACAGCGTCCATGGACTAGACGTCCATTTGCTGACAGTCAATTGTCCATTTACTGGTAATTTCGTCCATTCACTGGCGATTTACTTATTTCGCTACTTACTTATCAGTACCTTCAAAATTATTCGCTGCAATTACTTCGAATATTCTTTCCTACTATCATAATAATATATTTTCTTAACAATAGCGATAGAAACATTTGTTTTGATAATATTTTCATTTTACAGTCCATCTGAATTCCACAGTGTTCTTATCCCTCCAGTCACTGGTCGGTTTACCCTACATGGGGGTGATTCGGATAGGTATTGGTCTAGATTTTCCTTTTCGGTTGAAAAGGAAAATCTAGACCAATACCTATAAAAAAAATATGCTGAAATTCTGGGGTGTTTTAAAAATTACGAAAATTACGTTCAAAGTATAAAAATCAATTTTTCGGGTCTTGCCCCATTTTTCCAGGTTTTGATAGTATTTTTTTCGAAAAATTCAGAATTTTTTACATCGAAATAGATTATAAACGAGATGGGATCTCTAAAACATCAGCCTCAGAAAAATTAAATGAAAATTTTTCCCAATTTTTTGAGTTTTATTTGATAATAAAAATTATTGTCATTATTATTTTTATTTTATAAATTTGTAAGTGAGAGATTTTATAACCTCAAAACCAACAGTAGCTATTAAAATTAAATGATAATTTTTTTTATTTGCTTATGTTACATGACATTACCTTATAAAAACTCTGTCATGGAAAATGAAATTCATATCTATATAGATATGAATTTCATTTTCCATGACATTTATTTGAATCAACTTTAAATCTTTAATGGCATTTTTATTACGTAAAGAAACATTCAGAGTTTATATAAGGTAATGTCATGTCACATAAGCAAATAAAAAAAAAATTGTCATTTAATTTTAATAGCTACTAAATTTAATAGCTAAAGGTTTTGAGGTTATAAAATCTCTCACTTACAAATTTATAAAATAAAAATGATAATAACAATAATTTTTATTATCAAATAAAATTTAAAAAATTGGGAAAATTTTTTATTTAATTTTTCTGAGGCTGATGTTTTAGAGATCCCATCTCGTTTAAAATCTATTTCGATGTAAAATATTCTGAAATTTTCGAAAAAAATACTTTCAAAACCGGGAAAAATGGGGCAAGGCCCGAAAAATCGATTTTCATAATTTGAACGTGATTTTCGTAATTTTTAAAACAACCCAGAATTTCAGCATATTTTTTTTCAAAAAGTTCATGTTTGTCTCTAAAAAATCGTTTTTTAAAAAATGTTCTAGCTATAATTGGAAAGAAGTTATGGGCATTTGAAAATTTGGTGTTTTACAAAATTTGAAAACTGTGAGCTGCCATTACTCAAAAACTATTGAACAAAAGAAATCGAAAAAAAAACACGGATGCTTGTTTTAATATGACCTTTCAGATGACCTTCTTAGTTTTCCTAAATTCAGACCACCCGGTACAACTTTGACACAGAATTGGTGGAATTACCCATATATATATATATATATATATATATCTGTCTCTATGTATATACGTACTCACGCGTTTAAATGACCATGGTCGAGCGCAGCTTCATACAAGGTGAGTAAATCTATCTATACACAGAAATCCGTACATGTACGTACGCATTCATGGAGATGGACGAGGCTATTGCGTTTTCGCGAGGCGTGTACGGACTCTCGTCTGGCGAAGCGTCGATCGAAAGGGATACGAACGACACAAACGAACAGACGTCCGTTGGGATGTCCGCTTTTCATACAAGAATTGTGACTGTATATATATATAGACGAATGCATGTAGGGTGTATACGAGACGCATTCAAAATCGTCCGGGCACGTCAATGTTTCATACGCGCATTCTCCACGTGTACGCACGCGGCTGCGAGGACGGGCACGTCATAATTCAATTCGGGGTCTGCACCGTGCAAATTTTAGGAACTTCGCGTGCGTTTCTATACCGCTGCGAGACTTTTCACTATCAGCGATACACGCAGCTTTCACGAAATACACGTGATTATAATTCATATAGTATATATACACACACACACACACACACACACACACACACACACACAGTCTAGTTGTAATTAACTATGTGGAGGCACATCGAGCTTGGAGAAACATAATGGCAAAATTTGAAAAATTATGCGTCGTTGAGAGAAAAAGGTAACGAGAGATAGAGAGGGAAAGGAAGGAAGAAAGGAAAAAAATCGAAAGAAAATTTGATGATGCATTTTGCGGACGTGATTTAGAGGAGTAAAGATATATATATATATAAATGCAGGAATAATTTGTTGTGAGTGTATATGTGGGAAAAGGGGATTTTGAAGATATTCAGTTTCGGAAACAGTCGTAATCGTAGCCAATTGTCTTCCTACTTAACATTTAGCAAGCCCCGATGACTCTAAAATCACTATTCGACAGGTCGGTGTTAAATATTTTATTTCTACTAGATTATTGGGATGACGAGTTCCGTTTTTTACACACAATTAATACATAGTCTTGACGAATTTGAGTATTTTTTTTCATTGAAAAATATTGATGAACAATGAAGTTACCATTATTGAAACAAAGTGCCGCTGTCGCTGCATGGCTAATCGGTGTAGGAGCTTCCGGCAACCAGGCTCATCTGAAAGGAAATATTTTTAAAAATGTATTTTTAGTATAATAATCAAACTTCTGAAATTTTGAAAATTACGAAAATGGCAGGCTGTGAAAAAAAAGTTCGAACGTACACCAGAAAAAGAAATTCATTCATTTGTTATTAACAAATGGATAGACATATGAAAAAATTCATCCGGTCATACGATCGAACATGTTATAGAGTATGCTTTGTCCGAATTTTATCCGAATCGGACTAATAGATTTTAAGATACGTCTTGCACTTTTTCATAAAACATGATGTTTTAGTAAAATGCAAAAAAAAGTTTAAATTACCGCGGGGTGGTTCGCCGTTGCGCAGAGGGCTTTACCAAAATCGTCACAACTTCTTCAATTCGTGGAATGTTTCAAAAGTCGTTCCTGCAAATACAAATATAGAATCCAGGCTATACAGATGTGCAATAAAAAACCATCTTTTCAAAATGTACAGCTTATGCAGAACGCTCGAAAAAAAATCGTTCATCCCCAGAACAGCTATATGTGCTGAGAGCTATAATTAGCAAAGTATAACAAACTCAGAATGTTCTTTTCCAATATTTATATGCTAGGCATCAATCTACCCACGGTCTGGCGAAAACTAGAAAACTTTTATCAAACATCCACGACGGAAAAAAAGTGTCTTCGCACCCTAGTAATCGACCACAGGGACAGGAGTGATCAACAACTTGGAGCTTGACAAACTACTTGTCCTCTACAAATACACTCACCCACACTCACATATATATATATGAGCGATTTATAATATGTACGGGACCAAATAGAGGGTGAGGTACAATTAATTTTTCAGGTGCGCCCGCATGACAACGAACGAGACACTTTTATCGTTCACAAAATGTTCCCGATGTGGGCCGGAGTAATTTTTTTCCCTCACGGGCTGCATCAGTCGTACTCTACGTGTGTGTGTGTGTGTATATATATATATATATATATATATATATATATATATCCATACAAAGAGGCTTTTTCGGATCCTAAACGCATATGGCCTCTCTCCGCTCTATTATAAGAGCCCCTTATTTATTGTCTATTAAAAACAAAGAAATTAAAGACACCCCGTAAATCATCCTTTCGATGTTCTTATGTATGGGTAGCTCTCCCTAAATGATCCTTTTGCATGTAGTCTGACTTTTCTGATAGATTCTATTCGATTACTTTGTCGGTTTCTTTGGAACATGACGGCTTGAAATATTTCGAAATCTTGCTATAGAACAGATTTGGCAGAAAAATCATCGTTATCCTTTTTTCCCTGTATTTTGACTATGAAAATCATTCCTCTGGAGTATAGTTATCCAGACTTCATATACACCAGTAAGCTGAAGAGGTACTAAATATTCGAAAAATATTTTAAAAGAACATTCTTTAGAACCGTTGGACGTTTCTTTTATTCTTCCCTGAAAAAATGGTAATTATGCAGTATAGCGACTTTTCCAAAAAACGACGGGAATTTTTTTTTTCGCCATGATGTTATTTATTCCATTATAGCAAGTGATATTACGTCGTGGGAGGGTGACATTTCCATTATTTCCATACGTTACGGGGTTTTAAAGTTTCCAGAAACAGGTAATATTTCGACAACAATGTATATGTTTTGATTTCGGTGACCACAACTGTCCTGTTTCCGGAAACAGGTAATATTTCGACGCCTCTTGTTTGTTGTCGTTAACAGCTACGTGTCTCCTTATGGATAGTGTATTATGAAGGTAACGTATATGTTTTGGAACGATGAGATATGTTTTGATTTCGGTGACCTCAACTGCCCTCTCTCACACTACTTGTATTTCTATTATTTCCCGAAGTACCGCAAAGAAAACAAGAACAGCTCAGTCTCAATTATATCGTGAATCATCAAACACCTTTCTTTCGAAATGAATTGTACTAATGACTCGTACGAATCACGCCAATTTCATCGAATGTGTGAAGATTCTGACCAATTGACGCAATACCTGCAAGCCCACGACGTTTTGTTTCGCACTGTGAAGTATCAAACTTGTGGGGAACTAGCTCAGTGGAACGCGGCAAGTTTCGGTTTGTTTGGGTTGAAGAGAGCCAGGGTTGGGTTGAAGGAGCCATGAAGGAAGAATAGAAATGTCGACACTTTTCGACATCAGTCTTTTTCAAGATTTTCATCGGCCCTTGTTAGGGCCAGAAAAATTACCAACGTAGTACCTACAATTTTATAATACTTCATACTCCCGAATATAGGCGTCGAAATATTTGATAATTCCCGATTTTATCACGTGTTTACGCGAACTTCAAAACCCCATTACTTATGGAATTAATGGAAAATGTCAGTCTCCCCCGATGGAATATCACTCAATATAATGGAATAAACAAGTTCACGGTGAAAAAAAAATGTTCCCGTCGTTTTTCGGAAAAGTCCTCATACTGCATAATTACCAAAAAAATGAACAAGTATAAGTATCTCACAATAAATAACCAAACTTTGTAACCTTTTTTCTCAGTCATTCCTCTGGAGAGCTGTATATCAGTTCAGATATTGTGTGACGGCTGGCGTAGCTGATCATGCTTGCCTTCTATAACTACTTTTCCGCAGACTGATTGTGTCATATCCTTTTTGTAGCTTAGGGCAGAGCGGGGTCACTTGATCATGGTTTTGTTCCAAGCACTATAGCTCCGAATTAATGAAGTGATAAGTAATTATATCTTTCAAAATAGATAGGTTGTTTATTCAGCTATGCAAAACCATCAAAAACTTAGTAAAAACGTTGCTTCCTAGACTAAATTTACATAAATATCACAAAAGTCAGATGGGTCAACTGACCATCCCACGGGTCTAGTTGACCCAGTGCGATAATAAAGGTTTTTTTCACAAGAGAAACATAAGCAAGAAGAAGAAAGCGTAGTTCTATCTAATTTGTTTTCTTTTGCTGCTTTTCGGATACTTTTGCCGTTGATGACTTCTTCTGCGGTACGTTTCATCAGATCTTTCGAGACTATAGATTATACTATGTACTATAGACTATAATTATATTATATCGCACGGAAAAAAAGATATAGTACAAAATACAGGGGCTACACAGTTCGCATTGGACATTTACTGAAACACAGTGCTCAAAATACAGTGTGCTCAAAGTAAATTATTCCAATTCTTATACTGTCCTCTTTGGACTCGAACCGCTCTACTGTATCTTTTACTGGAACACACAGTCCAAAATACAGTGTAGTCAAAAGTAAATTTTGACAGTTCAACACTGTAATAGAAATTTAACAAAACTTGTAATTTGACAGTTGGTTAATCTGTATTATGTGCAATGAATACGCCAGTTATATCGACAGAGTTTATGAAGACACACGAAAAAAAGTTTATCCATAAAAGAAGTTTGAAAAAAATGTGTAGAAAATATTTAAAAAATCAGTCACATACGCAAGAACGTACCTTTTTGTAAATAATTCTCTCTTTTTTATAATTTCTAGAATTACGTCGCACAAATTTCAACGTTCGCATCCTATCGACCACGCACTACTAACTGGCAATCCTTTGTGACCTGGCCACGTGCCTCACCCCACGCGCGAGACAAGTCCTAATTAGACAAGAACGTACCTTAAAAAAAATTCTCTCTTTCTTTATAATTTCTTGAATTCTGTCGCACAAATTTCGATGTCCGCGTCCCGTCAACCACGCACTACTAATCCTTTGTGTCCTGGCCTCGTGCCTCACCTGGTGCCTCATTTGCGTACAGTATAAAAATCAGTGATCGCATTTAAATTTTACAGTTTAATATTTTTACTGAAATCACTGATGTATTCACAATATCAAACTGCAAATAAACCAGTGTAACTGGAAAAAATCTCAGAGTGCACAGATTACGTCACGAACTGTCAAAAGAAGAGTAAAACTACCGTGCCACACTGTGAAATTTAATGAATCACTCTGTACTCGATACAGTGTACGATGTAACCCTTGCAGTTTGCGTACAGTATAAAAATCACTGATCTCATGGAAATTTTACAGTTGAATATTTTTACTGAAAACACTGATGTATTCACAATACCGAACTGTAAATAAGCCAGTGTAACTGTAAAAATCTCCTGATTAAAAATCGGCCTGATTAATGCTGCCTTCTTACATCGGTATCTGGGTACTACTGATCCGGCAGATATACGGCGCCGATCAGGCATGGACGTCGGCGCCCTAAAAAGGTCCTCGCAAGATTACCTGATTCAGGACTGATCAGTTTGTCTTTCCTACACCCGTTCTCCGGATTCACTGATCCAGTAAATATCCAGCACAGATCAGGCGGGCGCTTCTACGGTATTCCGGACCGTATCTTTACACCTGCCTGATCAGTGATCCGGCTGCCGGAACAAGATTTCCAGTCGAGAAACTACATACTCGAGACCAAGAGCCTTTACCGAAAATTCGTATCGACGCTTCTATCCCACGATTATTATTACCCACTCGGCCTTTTTTATTTCCTCCTCGAGGCATTCGACAAAAAAACCAAAAAAAGAACGTAAAAAAGACACAAAAATACCCCCGTCTACCCATTGCCGCGAATTTATCAGGAATTTTATTGACTCTCGCTGTTGAAGCGTCGCCAGACCGTCGTTTTCCTATATATACACCTCTCTTTCATTAAGCTGGATGTAGCTAATTGGATCGCGGCTTTCGTCCCGTTAACGCTTTTCTCTACCAGTTTTTCACGGTTTTTTTCGCTAGCTGTCTCACTCTCGTGCTTGTTCCTCCTTCCGTGCATTCCCTTCGTTCCTTTTTTCCTATCGTTTTACAATTCGCCCCTTCTACGGACTTTGTGTGTATGTACGTGTATATATATATATATTGCTTTGGCTTTTGCTTTTGGGCGCCATCGCTATATATTCGTCTCGTTTCCGGTACAAATATAATTTTCACTCTCTCTCGTTAGCCGGAAGCGTCGAATGAGTCGCGTGCATGTGTGGAAGAGAGAGAGAGAGAGCGAGAGAGGGCGATCAGCATCCTTTCCTCCCCACCCCCTCTCGGCGAGGGAGAGGGATGCTACGATCCTCACGCATTACAGTTAAACTCTGCTCTCGAGTTTGTCATGCCTGTAAATTTTTCTCTCTCTCTCTCTCTCTCTCTCTCTCTCTCTCTCTCTCTCTCTCTCCATTTCGCTATTTCGGGTTTCACGTTACTACACGTGGACAACGGATGGCAAATCGAATTCTCTAACAGTACACGAGTTCTGTAGTCTCGTTCCTGTGCACATGGGGGGAAAGGCAATTTTGAACCCTTTCTATCTATGTAACGTTGATTGTCAGGACATCTGACTGTTTTGAGGACGGTCCTTAATTTTTTCAACTCATCGTTGATTTTGTGCACATGATGGTCCTCGAAATGACCTTTGGACAAATATGCTTACAGACCAGAGATGAATTTAACGACATTTGGTATTTGCATAATATTGACTATGGGGACGGTCCTCGAAGGCAAAGGTCTTCGAAATCGTAAAGACGTTCAACCCTCTCGGTACGTTCACCCACCATTGAATTTGTACTATTCGTAACTATCGCGTATGCAACATCCCGAGGCTGTTACACGAATAATTCCAAATGTACAAGTGAGCACGTCGCTCGCGTACTAGTTGGGGTGTCCGCACTGTACAGGGGGTTGCCGATGGCGGGCGAACGCATACTGGTTGAGAATTGTCGTTACACGAGAAGTAATCCGGCTTTGAAGAATAATGAATTTTTCACCGGATGGGCGAAGTGAAGAAGAAGAAAGAACAGAGTGAAGATTGACTCCTCGGATCGCGGAGTGAAGTAGGTGCAAGCTCGTTAGGTACACACGTAATTGTAATCGATAATTGGAAAGTGATCACTTTCGAAAACGCTCGCGTCTTAATCTGTAGTTTATCGTATAATGGTGAACGATGATTATTATTTTTTATCGCTGATGATTATAATACACTGATAATGATTATTTTTAATTGTTGAAAATAATAATAGACTGATGGTAATTATTTTTTCTTGGTGATAATAATAATACACATATAATTATTAACTTTCATTGTCTAAAATAATACACTGATAAGAACTTATTATTCATAATAATGATACGCCGATGTTTATTATTTTGTATTATTAATAATAATACACTGATAATTATTTTTTATTGTCGATAATAGGGCAGTGATAATTGTTATTTTCCATTGCTGATAATAATTATACACTGATAGTTATTATAATTTTTTGTTCATACTAATAATAGAGATGATAAATATTTTAAAAAATGTATAACAACGAGAGACCTAAAATCACAATTTCTCACTTCTGTTAATAATAATTCGAG
Organism: Ophion slaviceki; assembly: GCA_944452715.1. NCBI lineage: Eukaryota > Metazoa > Arthropoda > Insecta > Hymenoptera > Ichneumonidae > Ophion > Ophion slaviceki. The sequence continues at coordinate 62,243,962 of OX101784.1, forward strand.
GATACTGATAATTTTTTAATCATTTAAAATAATACACTGATAATAATTGTTTATCATGGATAATAATAATACACTGCTAATCATGATTTTTTATCGTCGATAATAATCGTGCACTGATAACGATTATGTTTAAACATTTGTTTACAAATGTCGATAATTATTGATATTTTAAACGCGAAATTTTCCCAACAGTGTCGAAAATATAATGGACTTTGCCAAATGAAAAATCCTTTTTCTTTTTTTTGTTCCCGAAACTAATTAAATCACAGGAGCATGCAGCCATTTTACTCTAAAGTACTTGTACGGACATGACGGAATAACAAGGTTTCCCTGTGTCTACGGAATCCGGAAAAGAATGCTCGGATTTTTTTTCGCCTTCACTGTGATCCAAAATATGTCCCCGGATTCAGCTCTGTTCTGTTGCACCGCATTGTACATGATTACGTCGTACACGACGTCGTGGTGTCCTTCCGGCTTTTTTGCCCTCGGGCCTCTCGAGGGAAATGTGACATTTTTGCCAATTTTACCTTTTTTGTACCTCGGTTCGAATCAAACCTCTTTGTCCTCTCCCTCTCTCTCTCTCTCTCTCTCTCTCTCTCTCTTTCTCTCTTCATCCTTTGCTCCCTTGGTGTCCTCCGTGGCTTCTCCTTCTTTGTTCCTTGGAAATTATCCTTCACACTTTTTCTTCGGTCTTCGATGCCTGGGCATATATATATTTGTGTGTATATATAGACCGGAAGTTCGTTACTGGGAGCGAATAAAAAGAAGCCCGGGCGCGTCCTCTCCGGATAATCCACGGGGGATTTTTTTACCTACTTTTTTCATCGTAATTGAAAAAGTTTACGAGATAGATGTATGTATCAATGTTCACTATAGAGTAACGTGGATACTCGGTATGGATCATTGAGAGTCCAGACGACGTCGACTTTATCCTGTCGAGATCCCTTAAAGATCACCTTTTCTCTACCCACCATTTTGAAAATTCGAAACACAAATGAATTATATATATATATATATAGTAACAGTAATTAGTAGTAACAACAATAATAGTAAAAATACAAAGTGAAATTTTTCGTAAAAAATATCCGTGATTGACTATCACCAAAAATAAATCGACACTTCAATGGATGCAATAATAATGAAACTATTAAAATTATTAATAAAAAGAATAGCACTACAAAACATTTTTAAAAAGTGACAAACATTAAATTACACATAATGTTATACAATAATAATGATAGATTAAAAAGACGATAATAATCATAATAATCATAATACAAATACAGGGTACACTTTTTTCGACAAAAAATCATTGATTGATAATTAGCAGAAAATCAAAACTCCGGGTGGATGCATTTTTTCATGAGCTTCAATAACAATAACAATAATAATTAGAACAACAATGGTAATCATATTCATTATAAAAATACAGAGCACATTTTTTGTCAGCAAAAAATCATTGATTAATCATTAGCGAAAAAAAGTCGAAACTCTCGGAATACCTCTGACTTCTCTTGACAGATTTTGCTTACAAAAATCCCTGACCTGTTTCCTAAGATACTTGTTTATTGATCTAAAATATAAATCTACCAAAAAAATTCTGCATCCTAATAAAAATAATGAGGCAAAAGTGTAAAAAAGAACTTTCGTGTATTTTTTCGAAACCTGAATAGAATAAACTTCCAGATCGATCTCCAATAATCTTTCGATTTTCGAAAAAAAATGTTAAATACTCGACAACCCAAAAAAGTAATGCACATCGCAGAACAATCCGTCGCATATTTTATCCAACATTCGTCAATTATCATACTACAAAAAAATGTCTTCATAACCATTTGCAAATTATCAGAGTGTCGTCGGATCGCAAAGTTATTACGATACGAGACTCGAACTCGAACTACAAAGGGCGAGAGAGTCTTCGAAACAGAGAGGGGAAAAAAAGAGAAACAAATAAATCAAAGAGATGGAAAAAAACGCGAGACACGACCGAGAGAGGGAAGAGGGGCGCTACGTCAAAGATCCTCAGCTGGAGTGTATAAACGAGAAGTTTAAACGAGTGGAAGAGCATAATTATACGCGAAGGTGAGGGTGAACACGGGAAGAAGATTCTCGTCGTCGTCGTCTTCGTCGTCTTGGTCGTCGGGAGATCGACGAGATAAGTCATCAACGCTTGCTCGTGAGACCAGCAAGGGCGAGAAGAAAAAACCAAGATGAAAAACCTGCAAGTCTCGGTACTCTTTACATTTTCGAAAGACGTGAGATAAAATTCATACACACACACACATACCTACACACACGTGGTGTAACGGTGATTTGCCTTTTATCGTGCATGTATAAGAAACTCTATGTCAAATCGAACGTCGTGCCGCAAAAGCAATTTCCCTGTTGAACTTCACAAGCTTGAAATATTCATTATTTTATAGCACAGTGTGACCTAAACCCGCACTTTACGCACGCTTTTCCGTGACCTAAGTAGCCCTTTTCTTACACCGTACGAAAATCGATCGCCTAACTTCACAGATGCATAAAAAACAAAAGAAAATACTTTTAAATGTCATTCAAAGCTTGAAAATTCATAGCGAACAAATGACGAGGCAGGGATAGATTAGCGATTCTCCTGAAAACACTTTCATGTTGTAGAAAAAATTACAGCGAAATTAAGACGAAACGCTGACCCATAGTTTGTTGTACGGAAATTATAACTTTCATTCAGAAATGGACAGTTCGGGAAGTGAATTTAGTGAAGAGGGGATAACCGAAATTGTTCCAAACGCTATAAAAGAAATAGCGAAATCGGTGACTCTAAGTTTGTTGCCCAGTAAATCGAAAACATTATATACAGTTTATGGGTAACGTATTCGATGTTAAAATGCACAGTCAGCGGTTACGATCGTATTGATATTGGTCGATATAACAAATTGACGAAGTTTAAAAAAAAATAGTTTGGGATATCGGCCGAAAAAATCGCAAGTTTTTTCACAAGAACACCTTTCACAGTTTTTAAACGAAGCACCTGATGATTTATATTTATGCGAAAAGGTAAGTTAAACTTCAGTAATATTCATCCTCAAATTTATGTTGTTACGCGATTTATTCATTGCTAAAAATGATGTTCAAGTAGCCCTTATCTACGGGATTTCTGGGGCATTGCGACGAGAAGAATTCGTAAATATCACCGTTGACGACGTTAAAAAAGACGATGTCCTTCTCGTTCAAGTTCCGAAAACGAAAAACTACGTCCCAAGATCTTTTACCATCACGAATGAATTGTTCCACTACTGCTGGAAACATTTACAGGCCAGACCGGAAAATTGTTCCGTTAATAGATTTTTTCTTCGGTACACCAAAGGGACATGCTTTCAAAAATCCGTGGGAATAAATAAATTCGGATCGATGCCAAGAGACATCGCCAAATATTTAAATCGGCCCGACCCGGCCGACTTTTTTAGGCAAATTTTTGGAAAGTGAAAAATCGTCAGATAGAAGTTAATAACAAATGAACTATGCAATATAAAAAAAATCCTACGTACTTCCATAGACAATGTATTTTTCAAGACATATTCAACATTTCAAGTGAATGGCTTGAAAATTGTCTGAGTCATGTTTCCGGCCAACTTAAAAAATGCAGTTTTGAGATAAACGCTGCACATCCGCCATTTTGAAATCAGTCGCTTCAAAAAAATTATTGTACACAGTCACTGATATGTATAATAAACACCCTTTTTTGTAATCTCGATTTGTTTTGTAGTTTTTCTGAAAAAAAAAAAAAAAAAAAAAAACAAAAAACAAAAAACAAAAAGCCTATGTTTTCGGCCTCTAGAGTGGCCTTAGGCCTCAAGGTAATCTTATCACTTTACGCTAGTCTTACTAATGATCGTACTTGAGACTTGTACGATTTATATTTTTAACATATGCAAAAAAAAATCATTTGTAATAACTGAAATTTTCTATGTGTAAACTGTTTAATGAATGTTCACATTTAATTAGAAAAATGAAAAAACAGTTATTCCAACGATTCGCGCAGTATTTCTAGGTTTGACATTTGGCAACATTAGTTCTATCTCCGTCTCTTTTTACTCAACCAGGCGAGTTTAACCTCCATGCCTTTCAACGTCGATCTGTCAAAACAATGTCAGGTGCGGGAAATATAAAGCATTGTATTCGGGCCACGACTGGTAAAAAGCGTGGAAAATTTTTGTCGGCGAAATATGTCGGTTAAAGATGAAATATATGTGCAAATTCGAATAAGTGAGATGAGGTTAGGACTGCAGTCAGCTGTTGCCTTGTTGTCACGTCTCTTTATCGTAGCAAGTGGTAATAAAGCCAACACCGGAAGTTCAAATTAAACTTGATATTACATAAAAATTAGGTCAATAAGCGTAATTTTTTCTGAGAGCATTGGAAATATTTCGCCTGAATGGGCCATAGGGAAAGGTAAATCGCTCTCCAAAGATTTCCGAGTAGAGCTTGAGGGATATTTTTTCAACCATTTCCAAGTCAGCGGCGTAACGCAGTGGTCAACCGGCTGTCACCCCGCCGGCTTGGGTTCGATTCTCGCTGCAAACATTTTTTTTTATTTTTTATTTTCTCGCAATGTTCAACTAATTATAGGAGAATTTAACTATTTATATTCAAGCAGTTAATTTATATAATTATCGATTTTATCTGAAAATCAAATTAAGGAATTGCTTTAAACGATACATTTTGCTCTGATCTGCTCGAACAATGCTTTTATATAAAATGTGCCTGGTGTTAAAATATGTATGTTTGACATTTTTCTACGATGAACATCACCCTAAAAATTGTAAACTTATTTCTGATAATAAATAAAAAGCAGCGTACATAATTAATTGCAAGATTTTTCGAAATGCTTATTTTCATTAAAAACGTCACCTAATTATATTAATTAACTGCTTGAATATATTTAAATCTTACAATAAATAGTTGAATATTGCGAGAAATAAAAAAAAAAGCTGTAGCAGCGAGAATCGGACCTAAGACAGCGGGGTGACAGGTCATATTCTTGCATGACAATGCCTGACCACACACAGCAAAAAGGACCAGAGCCACTTTAGATTCGTTGGGCTGAGAAGTTTTGCCACTGCCGTCGTATTCACCAGACTTGGCTCCATCGGATTTTCACTCGTCCCGATCACTCCAACATCATTTGGCTGATAGCCACTTCGAAACGTTCGATGAAGTAAAAAATTCCATCACCGATTTTATCGACTCAAAACCACCATCTTTTTAGCGCCAAGGAATTCGCAATCTGCCTGACAGGTGGGGCAATTATGGAAGGAAACGTAGACTACTTTTCCGTGATTTTACGTTCCTTGATTTTAAGTAAATAAATTTTTATTTTCTAAAAAAAGGCCGAGACTTTATTTGTTCCTTTAGCCGCTTTCATTCCTGTGGTCGAAAAAGAGGGGGGGGGGGGGGTGAAGAATAATGTTTATGAGTCGGAGTGAACGTTGTCTGTGTCGTTGCCTTCCACCCTCTATGCAGATCGTCTGCCCTTTCCAGCCTCCACTTCCCTCGTTTCCCATTTCCCAGACTGGCCAACTCATTTCGTCCCGCGAGGTCCTGTTCCTCTTGGCGCAGGGGTACTGGGCGCCCCATCTGCGAGCCAAAAGGGAAAGACGAAGGCGAACGAGAGATCGAATCAACTCGTTTTGCAACTTGTCTTAATGAGAAGCTTTTTTCACCCTGTTTATATATATATATATATATATATATATATATATATATATATATATATATATATATATATATATATATATATATAGTGATTGACGACTATTAGAGTTCTCTTGGTGAGCATACAGGGTGTGTCGTTGCGAGCGAAACGCTTTTTTCTCAAAATGTCGTGCAACAAAAATTTGTCGAAGATATTCACGTTCAAACACCGACGCTGAGTGAATAATGACACAGTAGTTGCTCACACGTGGGAATTTTTTTGTTCAAGTATTTATTGGTAGTACAAATAAGTCTCCGCCGTTTGCCAAAAGATGGCCCCACCTGAAGGTTATGGTTGGAATTGTCAGATGTAAAACATCATATCGTAAGGATGGGCATCTGGCAAGACCATAACCTTGAAATATTAGCAATTTTGTATCGGCGTCACAAAATTTTTTCCGTGCGAAAATGTCGAGTCTTGAGCCAAATAAGGGGCATTATATACAGGGCGTCCATCTTATTCCTGCCATCCGAAATAATTCGGGATTTATCGACGTCACAAAAAAAGGTTCCAGACCAAAGTTGAAGGGTGTGAAGGTGGCCATCAAATGCGACCAATTTTTTTTATTTCGTTGGAGGCGCTGACATACAGTGAAGGTCACCTCTACTTTTTTAAATGGAATGGTACATTTTTTTTCAATCATCTTGTGGAGCACCTCAAGTCGCATAAAAAACGTTAGGGGGTGACAGTCGTTCAAGGTAATTTCCAACACTTATTAAAATGAAATACAAATCTAAGTATCTCGGATCACTACCAAATATTTGATAGTGATCCGAGATATTCAGTTTGTATCATAGATCCTGACCTTGAATAACCTTGAGCGACTTTGACCCTCTAATGTTTTTTATGCGGCGTGAGATGCTCCACAAAATGGTCGGAAAAAATGTACCATTCCATTTTAACAAGTCGAGGTGACTTTCACTGTGCCTTAGCGCCTCCACCGAAATTAAAAAAAAAATGGTCCCATTTGATGGCCCCCTTCACCCCGTACAACTTTTGTCTGGAACATTTTTTTGTGACGTCGATAATTACCGAGTTATTTCGGGTGGCAGAGATAAGAGGGACACCCTGTGTGTATATATATATATATATATATATATGGACATGATTCTATTACATTACCATCTTCTCTCTGCTCCAAGTTGAACGAGAAACACGGAATTCTCGGCCTGCTTTCATCTTTTCCCGAGCACCACCCACGCGCTTTTTCTTCGCTCTAGGGGACCGGTGCTCTTCTTTCCTTCTTTCTTTTTATTCCGCCCCTTTTTTCAAACTTTTCTCGCGACTAACACGCACCCGTCGATCTCGCGATACTTCCTCATGTTTTATGTATTTCGTTATACATCTCGAATGTGATCTCGTTCTTTCGTGTTGCGTTTCCGTAAGTCGAATGCATGGAATAGAATATTGAGAGACACGCGAAAAATGGGGTTTCTTCGCTTATCAGGGGCTGACTGGTGGCGTGCCGAGGTCTTCATTGATCTACTTGGCGTACTTGGAATGGGACATACGTGATTACCCGATGGGTAATCTGTTAACAACTGGTCCTTTTAATATTTAATTTTGTTTTATTAAAAACCTTGTTAATACAATTGTTGTTATTATTACAGCAGTTGTGTTTTGGTTCATAAAAAAAAAAAACTATTGTATCGTATGAAGAATTTTTTTTGATTTTTTTTCTCTTATGCTGTGTATCGAATTCTTGTTATCAATGTGGTTCTCTTTCGATTGCGAAATTTTGGAATTTTGACCTTTTTTGGGAACCAATATCGTGTTGACGACCCGATTTTGCGCGACTCCGAGAGAGTCTTAAGATGCTTAAGATTTGCAGTGGCCTGAATTGAAATTTAAAGATACGCCGCGATAGCACCGAATTCATTTGGAAGTTTAATAGAGTCAGCTGTTCTTTGGAGCCTTCGTCGAGAATAGAAGAAGAGGAAAAGCAACTTATTCTCATGTACCGGGTGAGGCAACAACTATTAGCAGTAGAAATACTTTCTAACCTATGAAACTTAGGAGAAAACTTTTCCCACAACAGTTGCATAGTTTGAAGGGGGTTATCGAGCAGTACCTATGAGGTTCATCGATGTGGAGGCGCTTTGGGGATTTCACGTTCACCGCCATTCTTTAAAATGGGACCGCTATTTTTTTAGAACCTTATCAAGGAACTTAAAATAAGTTCACACACCAAATTTGTAAATGATCCTCCAAAATTTAGGATAAAAAATCGATAAAAAAGAAATTTCAACGTTTTTAGCCTAGAATCGATTGAAAAAAGGTGCAAAAACTTACTCCTATAAAAGGTGCTTAAAGTAATAGCCACCACTTTTAATGCCCGCTTGCAATCTGATTGCACTCGATTGAGAGTAAGAAAGTGGGTGAGGGGTTAGGCTACTGTGACGCCACGAAAATCAGGGTTAAGGGGTCTTCTCACTTTAGACGCTAAAACAAGGCTATTTTCATGAATTTTTTTGATAGGTTTATATTATAGATGTTGATATAAAAGTTGTTACACTTAATAAATACACGTTTGAAAAACATACATTAAAAAAATGTATTCATGTAACCCAAACAAATTTTAAACGCGTTTTTCTCGAAACAACGTTTTTCGACGGCTTGTTGATAGATATTCGAAACTACTGAACCGATTCTTATGAAATGTTAACCACGTATTCTTTAGAACTATAGCTATAGCGCATATCAAGGATTTTTTTTAAATTTAGATATTTACTAATTTTTTTGCCAAACACGGTGAAAAAACAAATTTTTGTTTTTTCGACAAATGTCCGCCATTTTGGTATTTTTGCATACATAAAAAATCGTATGACATGCGCTACAGCCATTAACATACTGATTCTAAAACCGTTTGATTTTTTTGTTCCGGATGATCCACCTCCGAGATTTCATCAACAGCGCAGACCTACCATTTTTTTAGGACATTTTTTAACTACCATTTTCATCCATAAATAGAGACTTAAATAAATAAATAATTTTTTAATGTATTTCGAAAGTGTATTTATTAAGTGTAACAACTGTCATATCAATATCTATAATATAAACACATAAAAAAAATTTCATGAAAATAGCCTCTTTTAGCGTCTAAAGTGAGGAGACCCTTTAATTAAAAATAATAATTCTGAAGGAATAAGTAAGATGATACATCAATACAGTTGTCTACCAAAATTCACTTAAAAATATTAATAATTTTACGAAGTTATCAACAATCTCGGGAAGGACCTTTGAACGTGACGAACTCAACAGTGTACTTGATTTTTGCTCGCTTGATCTCAAACAAAAAAAAATCGAGTCTTTCTGAAAATGGATATCATTGACTAAGATTTCACGGAGCTTCTTTTAACGTGTTTCAATCATCATAAGAACGTTCATTTCTTGTCGATTTTTCGAGCAAAAATGACATCGTTAATGTTGATAACTAATGAATAAAAATGTTAAGAAAAACGTCCGTCAAGACTAAACTACGATTACACAAAACAAGTGTACCAAATTCCAAGTCAATTCGTTCATTGTGCATCGATTTTCATCTTATTTCTTCATTTTTATTATTATTCGAAACCTTTTTTTGCAACCTTAGGTTGTAAACGTGTAATAAAAATACGCGCAAATATTCGAATGATTTTTATAGCCTAAAACGACTAAAAATAAATCTGTCAATGAAAAAAAAAATGATTTTCGTTACCTTTCACGATGTAAACTTCAAGATCATGATGCCTGCACCATATGTTGGACCTTCCTCTTCAATTGGGGTTGCCTCAAGCGACGATTTTTTTTTCACAGTAGCCTAACCCCTTAATGTGGTTATGGCAAGAGGTTCAAGAACAATTTTACTTCCTTGAAATACAATCATGCAAAATTCACTTTCCAGAACGAGCATATTGCCATGATATAAAAAATACTATCTCCATTCGCTACCATCAGACTAACAAAGAAATTTCATTGTTTCAAACCTCAGAATTGAGTAGTTGGGAAGTTAAAATCCTTCGCCGAGTTTTTCTTTTCTCAACCATGGACGCTAAGACCATCCAGTGTACTTGTGTGGTTCGTACGTTGTATTTTTCTGCGATGGTGATATCAATTTTTTGTCATAATGCGATTTTCTAAATTAAAATAAAACATTTTTAATAAAATTATTTTTAAGGGTTAACAATTGTTGAACCTTGAAAATGTTTTTGGTGTAGAATATTCCTTGTAAACTTACGTATACGTACATTATACTCTGCTATTTTATAAATCATTTCATTTTTTTTGTACAGTTGATTAATGGCAAAAATATAATAAAACTATTGTTTGTATTAAAACAAATCATGATCATTTTTGTGATAATCCACAATTTTTTGTAAAATGATGTTTTCAAGGGGATTTTTTTATTACTTGGCGTATTTTTCTCACTACTTAAAAGTTTTTTGAAGAGATATGTATTTACTAATAAATTGATATGTATATACGAGTGAAGTGCCGGTGAAAAGTTTTTAATCATTTTTAATAATTGCAAAATTTTATTTAAAAACTCAAATTGCACAATTTAATAGTTAACTATACAGTATCTTCGTTACAATTTCGTTCTGAAAATACGTGTCTTCCGTAAAAAAAACTATTTTTTTACGGTTAAATTATACAATTTGTGTTTTTTTTTTCATAAACTTTTGCAATTATCCAAAGTGATCGAAACTTTAGGCCGGTACTGTGTATATAGGAATATATATACATATACATATAAATTTATGAGTAAATGCATATGCCCTCCCAACTATTTGTGCGTGTATATATATATATATATGCATGAGAAAGCATATTTCGAACCCATTATATCTATGAAGGGTTGGCTATCAGCACATCTGGCTGTTTTGGGGACGGTCCTTGAACTTCTATTCAGACATATATATACATGTGAGAATATACGTACGGAAAAGAAGAGGATGGGAAGGTTGTGCAGAAAGCGGCCCCAGAAGCCAAGCAGAAATTCATTCGGCCACGACTAAATCCAGCCGGCCATGGTGCATGATGCGGTGTCCCTCCGCTTCCTATACGTGTAAGCCCTTATCGCTCCCCCCCTGTGCCTCGCATGATATACATTTATATATATATAAATTCCACGTGTACCCATATCTATACATAGACGGAGCGTGTAACATCGAGCTGCGGCACTAATGAAATTATATTAAGGCGAGAGGCCAAACTTGCCGCCGTCGTGTGGAAGGCTCTATAGCGCTATGTATTTATATGTATAGGTTTTTGTACACGAGTATGCACCCGTTCGATGCTGACGAACAGAAGGGCTTAATTATGTCTGCAATATCTCTTCCCCGCTCTCTGTTTCTGTCTCTGTCTCTCTTAATAAGATTCTGATATTTTGGCCACTTTGCTATTAATTAACGTAAAACGGGGCTACTTTGAACAGATTTTGGAAGTTTTTTGTAGGTAATTTTTGATAACATCCTAGATACCAACTTTTCTTGCTTCAATAGAACAGTGTTTCCGTTGGCTATCAAATGTATAAGAAAGTCAAGCTCCACCACCCCCTTACAATTTGATATATACACTCCGAAAATAAATCATTGATCCAATATCATTGGTGTTATTGAACGAAATTTCGTTAATTCAATTGTAAAATTGTTGGTGTAAATAATCGGATTTATTAGTCCATACAAAACGCTATTGATTTTAATAACATGATAAAATTAAACGTTTTTTTTTCATTCAAAAGATATATTGTTAGCCGAGAACAATATATTATTGAAACTATCTGAAAAATTATCTCGAGCAAATTATATCGCTTTGAATGCATTTCCTGCAATGAACAAAAAAAGCGTCACAATTCATAACATGAATATTGTTGATTCGAGTACGCAAGAAAAATTGAATTTCGCTCGTTTGATTCAGATAAAATTTCTATTGAGTAAGGATGTTATTTTTTTTTTCATCATATCCGATATTGATTTCCAAGTACACGTTATTCGTTAAAATATTAATATTTTATTTTGATTGAAAAATGTTAAGCAAATGCCTGAATTGGTTAACAAATTGTGCGAAAATAAAATTTGTTTCTTGCGCATTTGGTTGAAAAAATTCAACCAAATCATGGCTGAGCGCCACCGAAATTATAGATGTGAGGAAACCCGTAGTTCTCGGAGTAACCGCTAGAAGCCGCACGCGCGCTCGTTTCTCGTAAGCGTAGTGCGAACTGAACATCTACTTCAACGCTGGAGAAACTCTAAAGAGTATTGCTTCTTGGCCTGTGGCTAAGATCAAAGTGTAGTATCTGTTCTTATCAGTTGAATATCTGATATTCTCTCCACTATTATCGTGGATGATCATTCTAATGCTCACTTTTTATTTAAGATTTAAAAAAAATTGACAACCTTTTGCAGTAAAAAAATAATTAAATAAAAAATGTTGTAGCAACCGCTTAATTATTTCATCTATACATCTACGGATTGTAAAAAGAATGATTTCAATAGAATATGATTTTATTTGAAGGATAATGTAGATATTCAGAGAATAGAAGACCTTTTTCAAATAAAATAATATGTTATTTAAATCAATCACATTTTCCAATATTCTATAGTATTGTAACAATCCCATATATCGGTGGCACTCCGCATCAGCACATTTATTTGGATCAACCAATATATTTTTTTGATTCAATTGTTTTTTTTCTCAGTGTATATTTTTTAAAGTGTCAAAGTAGCCCCTAGTGTGGGGCTTCTTTGACAGGGCATTGGAATGCAACTTATGTCAACGATTAAGGGTTACATTGGAATCATTTTGATAAAAATGCAATATTTTATGCATTGTACATGGGATTAAATGAAAAACAACGATTTTTTAGAAATAAATTGTCATCGTTATTAAGGCAGCAGAACTCGAACAATTTTCGTCCAATCGACTTTAAATTTTAACTGTAGCTTCTTAGATTGCTTCAACAGTCAAGTACGAGCGGTTTTTTCGATCAATCGAAAATTGTGAAAAATACATCACTTTTGAGATGAAAATTATGGTCGAAAAAAAAACGAACTTTTTTTCAAACTCGTCTCTATTTTTCGTTTAATTATTTTTTAATTCCCCCCGTACTTGACTGCTAAAAATAGTATAATTAAGAAAAATATTTCATTCGTAGTTCCGGGGCTAAATTTACGACAGTTCTACTGCGTGTCGTGGAGAGGGTTGGCTGAAAAAAACAGTAGTGCTATGTGACTCGTGCACTGCCATTTTGTATTCTTTTGACAAACAATTTTTTTTTACGTACTTTTTTACGTACAATATATACCTTGTAAAACCTAAAAGCTCTTTTGACTATGTATTTTATTCGTTAAAAAAAAATCCAAAGAAAACGGTCGAAAATGAACAGTTACGGTGGTGCCCTTCCTCAAGGAAACATTTTACATAAAAATATCAAGTACCTGGGGTGCTATTATAGGCACTTAATGAGTTATAATTGTCATTGAGATCAAAATCATCTTGCGCAATATTACAATCAAATTTAGCAACATTAAAGTAAACTTGAACAACAAATTTTTGTTCAAGTTTATTCCCCGCACCCGCCGCCTGCCACAAAAGGTCAAGCGGGCTCGCTGCGCACACTTTTAAAACGCATTTTGGCGCTCTGTCAAAGTAGCCCCAAAAACTGTCAAAGTTACCCTGAATGTCAAAGTAGCCCCCTAGTAGTAGTTAACCCTGAATGTCAAAGTAATAGTTTTACGGTAATTATCCAAAGTTGATGAATTTTCTCACTGCTTCTTATGGAAAATAGTTGTGGATTTTTTCTTCCAAAACGTCCTAAAATGACGTTGAGAAAAAAATGTCCCGTCTTGGGCACAGATTTTTCAAGCACGCGAAAATTTCAACAGTTTTTGAGATACCCAACTGGGCTTTTTTCACACCGATAGCGTACACGAAATGCGATCCAAAAGTCAACTCAGCGATAATCGGTAGAACGATCTAGATTTTGGGGTAATTTTAGTTTGCGAAAAATGTTATTTTTTCTAGCGCCACAATTTTTGCATTTTTTAAAGTTTCTGGTGAAATTATTGTGCGGATGTGGAAGGATAAATGGAAAATTTTGAATATGATGATGATGATGATAATGATTGATGATGATTCAATGATAGCATTGAAATTTTCAAAAATCTTCACGTGGTTTTACGTCTTAAGGGACTTCCAATTTTCAATAATAAGGCTGTTGTGCTATTTATAAATTTAATCATCAAATTCAACTATTATCAAAAAAGTAACTATTTAGAAATTTCGGATTTTGGGATGGATTTTTCTAAAGGTTTAGTTCATTCAAGGCATTCTCTCAAACTGAATTTTCTGAAAATCGGTGAAACATTTTAGATTTCAGAGGATTTGGAGTTTTTAGAAAGTCCCCTTTTAACGCTCGCACAATTTCCGAAATAAAAAAGACTACGCTTCCCAAAAAAAATTCTGCAAATTATATTATTCTTCCGTCAAATTTCAGACTCTCGGGAAGGACCCTACCTCCTCCCTCCCGCGTTCCTGAGTGTCTCGACGAACTCTTTAATTGCAACGAGCCGTGTGCGGAGTCGTTTCAAGATCGTTCGCCAACTTTGCCCCCCCCCCCCCCCCCCCGAGTAACTTATTCCCCTGTGCAAACGACAAACCCTCTTGTTTAAATTCGTAATTGTTACCTATTCGCAAAAGTTATCTCCACCTCGTTGCTCGGGCAAATAAGCCGCGTTGTTCCACCTCGAAGTTTTACAATTCACACCCTCTCTCAGTGTTGACTTACGAATATTTACATTTATTCCCACGGATGCCTTACAAACAGCATTCCTGGTTTTGACGATTTTTTTTATATATGAAAAAAAACCCTTTTTTTGTCAGGAAAAGTCGTCGTCCTGCACAAGTCACTGGAGAAAAGTGGCACCTTTTCTTCTCCCGTCTGTGAAACGAAATGCCACTGCACGAGAAAACAATTTTATCGCACTGTCAATATAGGTGTACGAAGTCTTTTATTCTCTCTCTCCCTCTCTCTCTCTTTCTCTCTCTTCGATCAGAGACGTCGGTCCAACTTGAATGCTGTGAAACGATTCTCGAAGTGCGGGGCGACGAACCGAAGTAGCGATAAGCGAGAGAGTGACGACTGAAAGAAAAGAATATATATATATATATATATATATATATATAGAGAGAGAGAGAGATGTACATTATTCGTGTCAGCTTTGTTAGTCCAGACCGGAGAAATCCATCTCTCTCTGCTTACCATTATTATTATTCTTCCTACATTATCGTTATTATTTTGTTATTTAATATAATAATAATATATTGATATTGACTATTTAAATTCAACTTTAATTAGTCAAAAGTTAATTAATGTTATTATTTTATGAAATAGCCTATTTTGTTTAATTGAAATTTAATTCAAATTTATTACTCGATTTTATTATTCAATCTCCATTGTTGTTAATATTTTCGCCAATATTATTTTGTCAACAAAATATTGTGATCAACACTTGTGATCACAAAATTTTAGAGAGAAATAATAATAGTCAAAAATAAAAATTCCAAAATTTTATTTTTCTAGATACGTCCGGTTTATTTACTCTCAACACTTTTTCCAACCTCTTACATCTTTAGTTACATGTTGTTCAAAATTTAAACAATTGTAAAAATAATTGCTTGGCTCTGTGATAAGAAACAACAAAAAAATTACTTCGTCTACGACACTTTTCTTCAACCTATCGCACTGAGAAAAGTGTATGGTATTCTCAACCATATTTTAACTTTTAAGCCAAAAGTATATTACTGCTTATTGATATTTTAGCAGTTTCAGGAATCATGCACGTAAATTAACTGCAACCACCAATCTTACAAAGATACGTTTATTGTTCATTGCTATATAATATAGTAGGATTTCATAAAATCGATATTCCCTGACACTATAAAAATTTAATTTCCCAAGATTCTGATAGTGAATAGGACTGAAATATACAAACATTGATTAAAAATGTTGCCTATGATTTTCTTTGTTTTTTCGAAAAATGTCCGCTATTTTGTTATGTTTTCATATATCAAAAATCGTATGATATGCACTATAGCCATTAACATACTGAATATAAAACCGTTTGATTTTTTTGTTTCGGATGATCCATCTCCGAAATTTCATCAACAGCACAGACCTAGAATTTTTTAGGACATTTTTTTAACTACCATTTTCGTCTATAAATAGTGACTTAAATAAGTAAGTACATTTTTTAAAATGTATTTCGAAAGTATTTATAAGTGTAAACAACTTTTATAACAATATCTATAATTAAAATTTATGAAAAAGATTCATGAAAATATCATTTTTTTAGCGTCTAAAGTGAGAAGACCCCTTAACGTACAGTATACAACATCAGTTTTTGTACGCTGATTTTTCTCTAGCACTGAATGGACCATATCTATATTATCGAGCCTTTTACAATAGTGAATAATCATTCCAGCGATAATAGATAGTCAAACACGCCACCCAAATCGAATCTTGAGGTATACTTTTCGTTTATATTCCTGTAAACCATATTATGATTGCGGTGTCAATAAACTATAACGAATTTTACTATCCCCTCTTTTACCATGAGCACGTTGAGGTTTGCATCGTTGCGATGCAACGATTTTGATCTTATTTATCAATTTTTATTATTATTCAAAACCTTTTTTTGCAACTTGAGGTCGTAAATCTGTAATAAAAGGACGCAAAAACGTTCGAACAATTTTCATGACCTAAAACGGCCAAATAGGAGTTCATCGATGAAAAAGATTTAATTTGCGTTGCGTTCCGATTATGCAAACTTGTCTTGTACACAAAGTAGCCAAAAAGAGAGTAGCCCTTTAAAATGCAGTCGATTTTTTTTTCTCGTCGCAATGAGTCGGCCCAATACCCTCCTCCACCACTCCCCTCCCTTTTCCCTCCTCGCATCCATTGACAATTCACACGTTCAACGATGACGATCAAGGGACTTGAAGTCAGAAGAATGGACAGGGATGATAGAGGAGAAGGACTGAGGAGGGTAAGGGAGAAAGAGGAGGAAATCGTCGAAGCGGATGAGATAAAGTTAGCGGACCCTCTTTCCGTCACACGCGAGGCCACTCCACCAAGCGATCGTCCACTTATAACACCTTCGCAAATGAAAAAAAAAAGCAGAAAGAGCGTAAATTTTCCACCGTACTCTGAAATTCATACCATTTTTTTTACTCCCTACTCCCCGTGAGCTTCTTCAATTGATCGTACTCAACATGTATGAGCGTACAATTGCATTGAAAAATCTCTACTCCCTATAAACTTCAAAAAAATGAACTACCCCTAATGACCAATAATTTGAGTCCCCGGAAAAAAATGTCGAAACAATGACCGAGAAAATAATCTCGCACTTCATGCATTCCCGTACACTTTTTCTAATTGCTTTTTAGGAACGGAGGGTGCCATGAGTAGACGGGGTTGAAGGCATTTTATACAGGGTGTCTCATATAAAGTCCTACAAGCTCTTGAATGTCAAAAAGTACACTAAGAAAAAAAAATCATTGATCCAATATCATTGAATGAAATTTCGTTGATTTAATTGTAAAATTTTTGGTGTAAATGATCGGATTTGTTAGTCCAAACAATACGCTATTGACTTCAATAACATGAAAAAATTTGAAGTTTTTTTTTCATTCAAAAGATATATTGTTAGTCGAGAACAATATACAGGGTGTCCAATAGGAAGTTGCTAAAACTAAATAAGTGTCGACATTTATTCGAATCAACCAATATATTCTTTTTATTCAATTGGTTTTTTTCTCAGTGTACGAATTATTATAAAGAATGTTACTCAAAAGAAAATTTTGCAAAAATTCCAGGCATTCCAACATAAACTTACGCAACTTTTTATATTTTTGACATTTCCTCTTAAAGCCTAAAGTTCTTGAGTTCCGTTGCATTTTCCAAAATTTCTTTTTTTAGCCAAAAATGAAATAACTTTGCGAAACAAAATCGTACGAAACTTAAAAAAAAAAACGAAAATGGAGTTTCTGCTACCCTTTTAAGTTTATCATGGATAAAAAAAAACAATAAAAATTTCCCCCCCATTCTCGATGGTCGAAAAATAGCCGAAAAACGGTCACGTACAAAAGTGCGTACCGGATCTAAAAAAAATCATAAAAAATATTTCACAGAAGCAAACAAAGCTGAATTTGTTCCCATCAAAACGCCGTTCGTTAAATTTGGTCATCTTTTTTTTGACGGAGCTATCTAACTTTTAGTGCGTCAGGAAATATCGACTGATGTGTTCAAACTTTTGAGCGGTAGTGCATATATATGCATAGTATCCCAAATGTATGGTACACTTTCGTGTACTCACGTACGGAGAGGAAAAAGCTCCCCCACGTGAAACAGCACCCTCCGCTAATACCTTCACTTATATTTATAATGCTCTCTTCATATATACGTATCTTGAATCGTATCGTGTTTTTCACGCCAACGGGTTATTATCTGCTCTTACGAAATGGCCAGTTATTATTTTTATATAAACGCATACATATGTGCATAATATGTGTGGGTATGTACACACCCACACCCACATATATATACATACATACATACATGCATCAATACGTATATATATATATATATATATATATATATATATACATGAGCTATCATCTACCTGCATCATATCTATACGTGAGCACTGTAGCTCGAGCAGCAGAGATTGCGGAAATATTGCATATCGCGCGAGTGCTCGGCAAACGAATGGGCGTAAACGTTTGATCGGACACGCCATATAATTCGTCCTTCTGTCTCCGAGGCATTGCGACGTATTAAGAAAGTACGAGCACATTGCTGTCACGGCAATAACAGCAGATGGCTTCCATTTGCCTCGCGTCCGAAAAGTACGATAAAATTGCATGAAACTTGAATATGTGTACAGGGTGGCTCGAGAAGTGACGTCCAAAAGAAAAATCTCGATGGCTCGTATCCTATCCGAATCACCCCCATGTATGTTCTACGATCTTTCTAACTTTTCGAGAAAAAAGCATTTAACATTTTTTATTTATTAATTTTTTTCTCTTTTGTGTATGTACTCTTGGAAGATTTTAAAAACAATCAGGAGTCATTACGGCTAGTATGAGTATTTTTTTTTATCATCTAAACTTTAGTGACTGATTATTTCAGACGTATTTTTTCAACTTTTGATCGAGATCCAAAGTCTCAAAACGTTAGTGTTCAGTTCGTCATTTATCGTTTTATATTTATTATATTTATCACTTAACAGTGCACTCAATAACGGTAACACGAGTAAACGAAAAGTAAACGAAAGGACACAGAGCAAAAAGGAAAATAAGGAAATGCTATTTTCACGAAAAGTAAAAGACATCGTAGAACATAGATGGGGGTGATTCGGATAGGGATACGAGGCCCTTAGGCCCTTAGGCCCTTATTTACTTTTCCTTTGAAAATAAATAAAATAAAATGAAAAAGTCCAATGTGAAAAATAAAAATAAATAAATTAAAGTGGGATGAAAAAACTATAACAAACCCAAACAGAAAAAATAAGACGAAAAGCCAGCAAAATAAATTAACTAAAAAACGGCCATAGTACAAAAAATAAGTAAAATAAGATAAAAGTTGGCAGAAACCCAAACAAAAAAAGAAACGGCGAAAAACCGAAAATAAACTAAATAAAAGCCCAAAGTAAAATACAAAAATCATCGAAATAAAATACGTCAAAAACTGAAAAGCCTCTCCTTTCAGTGACATCGTTCCACCAGCGTCAGAATAAAATGAAAATATCGTAGAACGTAGATAGGGGCGATTCGGGTAGGTATTGATACGAGGCATCTAGTTTCCCTTTTGCATGTCACTTTTCGGGCCACCCTGTATGTATATACATTCACCCACACACAACCCTACACATGTAAGTACAGTATGCATATATATATGCAAATATAGTAAAATTGCGCTTGGAGTGCAAGTCAGAAATCTGGCACGCGAATTTCCTCGATCTTTTGGCACTGAAATTTCTCGACCACTCTTCTCCCCCTCCTCCTCTTTCAATTCAAAGTGCATTGTGTACCGACATTCCTTTTTCTTCTATTTCCCTTCGTTCTCTCTTTATTACCTCAACGTGTAGACCCGCCACTCGGGCGCTGGCGAGGGTGGGGCGTCACAATTTCTTACCATCTCGACGTGGAAAATAGAAACAATGCAATCTCTGAATAACATGACTGATGAAGAAACGGAAATCAGATGATAAAGTTGCGACGAATCGAATGTGTCGCTTTGCAATTATTTGTCCTCATTGACAATAAGTTGATGACAGGTTTTTCAATTCCAGTCAATATATATATATTTAAAAAAAAAAATTTTTTACTGAAAATTTGTTTTTAATGAAAAAATACTCGTAATCTCACAAAAAGCAATGCAACTTTTTTGCTGTCTTGAGCTTTTGTTGTAAATCTCATCGTTTTCGTACTTCGAAGCAATTTTCAAATTATCTATTTTTTCACAAAATCGAAATATTGTGGGAAAAAAAATCGTAAAAAATTAAATTAAAAAACGACATTGAAGCTTAGGCTTCCTCCTTTATGATTTTGGTCGAAGAAATGCATAATTTTTTTTTACTGCAAACGGGGTCCACTCAAAAAGGAACAAAAAAACGACGAAAAATGGTCGTTTTCAAAACTGGGTGCTAATTGTAAAAAAAATCGTAATTTAAAAAAAAAAGCCAACATGAACGTAAATTCTTCCTCTTTAAAATGCCGTTTATTAAATTGGCCTAGGTCAACTGACGGCGAAATGGCATAGAAAACCGTTCTGGCACTCTCTTAGACTTTTGTCCGGAAACTTTTCGCCGGTAGTGTGTGTATATATATATATATAATATAGTGGGTGGGGATCGGAGATTCGTACGATCAATATTCAGAAGGACCGACTTTCGAATTCAGCAATGACGAACGTTCCAATATAGATAGATCAATCTTATGATAGTCTGTAAAATAGTTAATCGAAATTGTAAATACAAAAATCTCGAAGTTCATTTATAGCGAAAACAAATATCAGATTTAACAAAATAATGTGAGATATAATATCGATTCGCCTGTATACATACATCAAACAATTCGAGACGTCAAATCGTCGAATTGTAAAAACATCGACAGTTTACAATTTCGAATTCATTAAAGCGAAGTACCAAAAAGTCGATCAGTTAAAATAGCGATGGGCCAAAATGGCGAACAATCCGGATAGCGAAAACTTGGGATCGAGCAATATTACTTGCGCTTCAGATTGAAGATGGCAGATGGCGTTAGTGGTCAGTCGGGTCAGGCAGCCATGCCATATTCGCCATTTAGGTATTCGCCATTTCGTACCATCGATCATTTGCATTTTTAAGATCTACAAATTCGAAGTTCGTCGTCTCTATGTGTGGCTTTTCGCTACATACGGTATTACGAATACTGTATGTAGCGTTAGTTAGTTAGTTATAGTTTTAATAGTTTTTTTAGTAATGGCGGCTCACAGTTTTCAAATTTTGTAAATCACCAAATTTTCAAATGCCTATAACTTCTCTCGAACTATAGCTAGAAATTTTTTTAAAAAACGATTTTTTAGAGAAGAACATGAAAAAATATGCTGAAATTCTGGGTTGTTTTAAAAATTACATAAATCACGTTCAAAGTATAAAAATCGATTTTTTGGGCCTTGCCCCGTTTTTCCCGGTTTTGAAAGTATTTTTTTCGAAAAGTTCAGAATTTTTTACATCGAAATAGATTTTAAACGAGATGGGATCTCGAAAACATCAGCCTCAGAAAAATCAAATTAAAAATTTCATTTTCCATAACATTTATTTAAATCAACCTTAAATCTTTAATGGCATTTTTATTACGTAAATAAACATTCAGAGTTTTTATAAGGTAATGTCATGTCACATAAGCAAATTAAAAAAAAATTATCATTTAATTTTAATAGCTACTGTTGGTTTTGAGGTTATAAATCATTTACAAATTTATTTAAAAAAATAATAATAATAACAATAATTGTTATTATCAAATGAAATAAAAAAAATTGGGAAAAATGTTTATTTAATTTTTCTGAGGCTGATGTTGTAGAGATCCCATCTCGTTTAAAGTCTATTTCGATGTAAAAAATGCTGAACTTCTTAGAAAAAAAAAACTTTCAAAACCGGGAAAAACGGGGCAAGGCCCGAAAAATCGTTTTTGATACTTTGAACATGATTTTTGTAATTTTTCAAACAACCCAGAATTTGAGCATATTTTTTTTCAAACCGTCTCATGTTTTTCTTTAAAAAATCGTTTTTTTTTTTTTAATTTCTAGCTATAGTTGGAGAGATGTTATGGGCATTTTAAAATTTGGTGATTTGCAAAATTTTAAAACTGTGAGCCGCCATTACTAAAAAACTATTGGATAAAAAAATTCGAAAAAAATTATGGATGCTTGTTTTAATATGACCTTTCAGGTGATCTTCTTAGTTTTCCTAAATTCAGACCACCCGGTAAAACTTTGACACGGAATTGGTGGAATTACCTCTATATATATATATATATATATATATATATATATATATATATATATATATATATATATATATAATACGCACGGATATGCGTTTATATTGGAGGGAACGAGCAAAAATCTTTTCATGCCTCGCTTCGGTCCAGCAATTATGCCGCGTTTACTTTTCCTGGCTTGCCGAGCTTTAAAATACAGCATAATTGTTCCTGAAAGTTTTGTTACTCTCGCGAGAGGTGAAGTCGAGGGCAAACTGTTCTGAACAATCATTACATGTATGTGCGTATATATATATATATATACATGTATATGAATATTCATACGTATGTAAATGTATGTATATTTATATACGATTATTTCGAGTACGTGTGCATGCTTCAATTACTGTTAAAAATAAATTAGTGCTGGAGATTTGAAAACGATTCTTTTTTTATTCTTTATTTCTACATTTTAATTATTTTCCCAAGCCTTTTTTTACAAACTCAGGTCGTAGATCTTTAATAAGGATATTAAAAATCATTATTAAAGATAACATTAATGTAAACGCTAATATTAATTATATTGGCGTTTAATGTTGGTTTTCTATTTGTGCAAGTAAAATGAACAATACTATACCAAAACCGACTTCAAAAAGAAATTCACAATGTATCACGAGGAGATAAAGTCTTTAAAATCCAAAGTGTAAGTACGCGTGTGTGTACGACTGTGAGGTACTTTTGGTTTGTCGCGTTTGTTTGGGTTTGTGCGATGAGTTGTTGCGTGCGCGTGTGAGTTTGTTTGGTGCTGGAAGTGACAGAGTATCAAATGGTATCCTAACCTAAAAAAAATTATAAACGTTATCAAAAAACTTTTCTTACAAAAGTTGCTTGTTTTGGCCTGACATTTTTTTTGGTGAGCAAATTCATGATCCCATTTCTAAAAACGTGTCGGCCATCTTAACGTCGCCATTTTGAATTTCGGACCGAATTTTTTTTTAGAACGTCCCCCTTTGAACCCTGAAAGTTTTATCGTACTCAATACTAGATCGGAGCAGTATTTTTCGAGAATAATCAGGTGTAAGATTAAAATGCGACACTTGGTACATATTTAAGGGTGTCCCTCTTATCTCTGCCCCCGGAAATAACTCGGTAATTATCCACGTCATAAAAAAAAGTTAACTTGTATGAATAAATCACACTACCACTGCGGGTGATAGCTTTAAAAATTTTACATATAATCACGCATTTTTGGGAATTTTTTAAATCGGGGCATTTTTTTTCGAAGACATTTTTTTTTTTGACGAAGGGTCGTTTCGAAAAGTGTAAAGAAATTCAGGGTGTCTTTTAGAGTCGATGGAATCAGATTTTTTAAAAATAAATCGAATGCGCGGGGGTCTGGGAAAAAGTCCACCGGATTCACATGGAATACCTCACATATATAGATATATACATATATAAATATATTAAATGAATTTTTTTAAAAGAATAATCGACAAATATTGCGGGGACGTTGCACGACGAGAAGTCCGTAATTAAATCTGGTGCGTCGTCCTGAACGTCGACGCGATTTCTTTTCTCCAAGTCTGCCACCCTCGACTCCTTGTCCTCATTCTCCCTCGAGTTATTCCTCTCTATCGTAATATTCCTCCACATCTTTCACAATAAATAAGAAAGAAAGAGAAAATGGTATGCACCCTTCATTCATTTCAACGTTGCCGGGCGAGCGCAAAGTGCGGGAGTCCTGGCTCGAATAACTTTTCGCGATTATTATAAGACGAACGACATTATGCTCGAATTATTATTATTACAGCGAAAGCGGAAAGTAATAAGTAATTCAACTTTGAATTTGTTGTGCCGTGTTTTCTGGTGGCCTGCTGTGTCAGAGGGCGAAAAACAAGCTCGACCGCGAGGCCGCGATTTTTTTATTTGTTTTTGCACGGTTCACAACCATCGAGATTGGAGCGGACACGAGACGGGAAATGAGAAACGCAAAAGTTGGGATGGATGTGCCCTCGACGGCTTTATCGCTTGTGTACGTGGTCCTCATTGTATATCTATATCTGTATAATATTATACATGTATATATGCTTTTTCTTGTCGTCGCTTATTTCCCGCTAATTTTGATAGTTTCGCGAAGTTTGCATCCCTGAAACAACGGAAATTCCTTTTCCTTATTCATTCGACTCAATTTCCCCTTTTTATTATTAATATTGAAAAAAAATCGGATTTGCGGATTTGTCCACTTAGTTTCAAGTTCACGAATCCGTTTTTTTGCAAACTCAAAGAAATACGAGAAAAACGAAATAGAAGGTAGATAGTAGAAGAATAAAAAAATGTTCATAAGGTGGCGTACACAAATTACGTAACTCGAAATTCTCCAATGTACCAAGGACCAAGGATGGGGTTCTTCTGTATCTTTACTATTTAACTTCATACACTAAATATTATTTTTTACTTTTTATTTCACCAGTTTATAAATAAAAGCTTGTTTTTAAAAAGATTTTTCAAGTTTATTTTATTTCATACTTTTTAGTATTAGAATTTGTTTATTTATTCGCCATGCCATTCAAACATCGGCGTAATCAATAACCTTACCTTAGGTTATAAAGGTTTCGCGAGAAACTTTATAATAGTGTAATTATAAATAGGGCTCAAGTCCACAAAGTTAATGAGCCCAAACTCGATTGTCCTACCATTTGCCGTTAGTAAATTTCAGTTTCCACCTCTCACCACCATTCTCAGACTCTCTTTATCACATGTAATGAAAAGTGGTCATGATAACAAAGCAAATGACCACAAACTCAACTGTCCTAACACATGTCATTATGAAATTCCGGTGTTCACGTCCCACCTCCATCATCAGACTCTCGTCATTATGTGTCATGAATTGTGCTCACAACAACTAAACCAATGAGCACAAACTCGACTGTCCTAGTATATGCTATTAAGGGCCATACCAGTGTGAACGCTGAAAATTTGGGTGATTTTCGGGAATTTTTTGGAAGATAAGTACTCAATTAAATGTTTCGGAAACTTAAGAATATATTTGGCTATATTTGACCTATATTACATAATTTTTTCATAGAAAAATATTGAGATCCAAGCGACTTATGCGCTTCCTTCGGAGGCGCCAAAAAAAAAGTTCCTCCACTGCCGACATGATGCCGGCCGATTGAGTGGCTGAAACCGAAAGAGAAAAAAAATGTCGTTAAACTGGAAGGTATTTCCTGTACAATGACGTAGGATTGTCGAAAATAATCAAAATCTAACAAAATGGCGTAGTCATTTTAAAAAGTCTGTTTTCTTGCCTATAAAATGGTCGTTTTTTCCAATTCCAAATCGTAAATGTTCATCCAATAAAAATATCCTACGTCATTGTAGAGTAAATATATTAAAGAGCACTCAGTTCCAATTTCAAGTTAATCGGATAATTGCTCTTTGAGTTACAATTTCAGCAAGTTTGAAAAATCTCATGTCGAGAAAAACGCGTTTAAAGATTTAACTATCGATTTTTGCAAGATAAAATGATTAGAGATACGGCCTTGAAAATTTTACAGGATATTCTTGAAAGTATAAACTGTCGAAAAAGGTAAAAAAAATCGACTTTTTAAGTGTCACACTGGTATAGCCCCTTGAGGAGTTGCATTGCCCACGTCTCACCTCCATCATCAGACAAGCTCCATCCCAGATAGACATTCATGATTATCACACCGTGCATACAATCGATGAAGCAATTTTACAGCATACTGACTACGGTATCATCACTGCCGCATAGGTCTCACAGCTGTGTACCTCTTATGAGTGCTCCCGTTGAAGTCATATTTGCATCACATGATGATTCACAATAATACATCCAAATGAAGCAAAGTTGTTCTCACGCGAATATGCATGCAGTGAATTCATCAGGCTAGCAAATTCCCAGATAGGCAGTCATAATCATCACGCCGTGCATACAATAGACAAAGCGAATTTTACAGCATATTGACTACATGTCATGATGCAAAGCCGTGAACTCATTTAGTATAGTGAATGTACAAAGCATTTTGATCTCAATATGTCGTTTACAAATGCATCGTACGTTTAGAGCACGTCGAACTCATATTGCTGTGCTCAAGCGTCCGCAATTAATATCCGCAAATTTTACGTCATATTGACATCATGTGTAGATATTTTGGCGTGTATTTACGGTGGTAGCATTAATTGTCCTCATAAATTGTACTCCACATGAACGCAATTTCGTTTACGTTGATCAAGACATTTCATGAGCTCATTCAGTATCATGAATTTGAGGTACATCGTGACTTAAATTTGTCGTTTCAAAATGCATTATCCGTTGACTACAAGATGAACTCATAAGACGGCAAATTTGAATTTTACAAAGAATATTTGCAGATTGACGTCATATGGAAGTCATCCAATGACTGTGGTTGGTGAATTCACTAGGTTAGCTCTGGTGGTAGACATGCCATGCAAGCAATATGACGGCGGTATGGATGTTTCTTAGTGATCCATTCGATGGGCGCAACATGACGGTGTATGCGTGTTTCTCAGTAATACATCATTTGACGGCGATATGCATGTTTCTCAGTGATACATTCTATGACGGCGATATGCATGTTTTCAGTGATGCATTCGATGAGCGCAATATGACGGCGATATATATGTTTCTCAGTGATACATCCCATGACCGCAATATGACGGCGATATGCGTGTTTTTCAGTGACAGATCCTATAACGGGGATGTGATCAGTGATACATCCTGATACATATACATGTGATACATCCTATCACATATACATGTTTCTCAGTGATACGTTCGATGAGCGCAATATAACGGTGATATGCATATTGGTAAAAATCAAGAATAATAAAGATAGGCAAAGAAACAAAGAAAGTTTACACAAGTGTTAGAATGGCTAACAAGGAACATCACTTTGTTGTCCTCCTCCGATTTTGTTGAAACTTATTTATGTGGAAGAGTATCAAAAACTAAACGACACGTATTTTTTTTTATTGGCGGAAAAACGGTTTTGAGGGGTGAAACGCACCCTGAAAAAGGGGGATGTTTTTCGTTTTTCGCCGATAACGTTTTAACGATACGAGATATCTAAAAAATTCAAATTGCAACAATGTTTATTTTTTTGTGTACTATACATTGGAGATGTGAACGATAACGTTATCGGCGAAAAACGAAAAACACCCTTATTTTCGAGGGTGCGTTTCACCCCTTAAAACCGTTTTTCCGCAATCAAAAAAAATACGGATCTCTTAGTTTTTGATACTCTTCCACATAAAAAAGTTTAAACAAAATCGGAGGAGGACATCAAAGTGATGTTCCTTGTCCACTTTTTATTTGATTTTCGTAAGCCGATTTTGCTAGTGCTGATGAATTCACTGCATGCATACTCGGATGAGAACAACTTTGCTTCTTTTGGATTTGTTATTGTGAATCATCATGTGATGCAAATATAACTTGAAGCTGAGCCCTCATAAGGGACATATAGCTGTGTGATTTTCTATGCCTCATAGAAGATCTACATACGAAGCCACTATGAGCTACATGTGTATATCTGGTCTATTACCATATTACTGTATTGTCACCGAAGTTTAGGTATGCCAAATTTCCGTTCAATCCGATGTCAGCAAGTGCTTGAAAAATGGATTACAATTTTTGAAGCAGGAAGACATACGAACGAAGCAATTTAAATAAAAACTTGTTAAAATAAACAACGAGGAGCCAACAATACATTTGGAAAAGACTAAATTCAAAAATAATTAAAACAAAACAAGACAAAAACCGAAAAGTCTCTCCTTCCAGCAACGCTGTTCCATCAGCGTCAGGATTAAATTAAAAGGTCAATGGTTTACAAGGAAAGAAGAGAGTGAACATAAAAAAATCGTCCATCTTGCTAAGTTTCTCGTTCGTGAAAGAAAGAAAGCCAGAAAATTAAGGTGTATGGCTAAGACATTTTTTCGTACCATAGAAAATCCGCGGTCTTTATGATTCTGATTCTATCGCGCGTTTCAACGGTGAGGACAAAAAAGAATCTGACTCTTTTCTTTTTTTTTCTCTTTTTCTCGTCGGTCATATACGCGAAACCGCGACGTCGCAGTCTTTTCTCCGTTCCTCCCGGTGGAATAAGCTTCTCGTCAAGGGGAGAAAGAGGATAAGGTTATACAAAGAGAGAGAGAGAGAGAGCGGGAGAGAAAGGAGGCGAGAAACGAGTGAGCGTAAAGGGAAGACCCATCGTAAAAGATAAAAACATATTGCCTGGTATTACGAACGAATCCGGTCGTGAGAGGGACGGAGAGAGAGAGCGCGCGCGAGAGAGAGAGAGAGAGAGAGAGAGAGAGAGAGAGAGAGAGAGAGAGAGAGAGAGAGAGAGAGAGTCAAAACGTGCCATGGTCCTGGCCAAAGCTCTCTCTCTCTCTCTCTCTCACCCTCCCTCTCCCTCTCTGTCTGTCTTTCCCTCTCTTTCCCAAGTATAACAGAGCCCGAGAATAAAAGAGCGTATATACATGGATTCCTTACGACCAAAAGGGCCTAAATGTCATAATTTAAGGCGTAAAGTGATGCTCGTTACGTCACTTTTTCCCCGAGATAAGAATATCACTATATACACATACATATAACGGAAAAGATTCTTAGGATTTTCTATCTCGCGATTTTCCTCGTCGGTATAAAATGAAGAGAGGATTATTGGACAATCCAGTGGAGAGATTCGATCGAATCTCTCACGCTTCCGAGGATTTACTCTCCCTCAAGGATTTCTCTCGTTCTTTATTACTTTCTCTCTTTTTCTGTCTTTAGTCTCCCTTGCTCTCTCTCGCTCTCTTCCTCTTTCTCAATCAAAGTGGCTCCTGGACACTGCAGTTCTCGTGGATGTTTATGTGTGTGTGTGTGTGTGTGTGTACGCAGATTATGAATAGATAATCCTGCAACTGTCGATCAGATCATGTCCTACTATATGCTGGAATTTCAGTTTAGTAAAAGTCCCACGGTTTTCGAGACAATAATTATATGCTTTTGGTTTTTCGCATGCCATTTCTACAAATAATAACTTTTGTTGACCACTTAAAAGAAAATACTTTTGCTCATTTGTTTCATCCAGAAATATCTTCTTTTTAACCTCAAATGTTGAGCAAACTTTATGAAAAAAGATCTGATGCAGAATTTTCATACAAACCAATTCGAACATCTGACTTTGATAGCATGCGGTATAAAAAAAATGTACTACGCATATTGTGCCAATTACTTTAAAAAGTTGCTCTATTATTGTCTATTCGTATCATTAGTAGAAATGGCATGAGAGAAACCAAAAGCAGACGATTAACAAAAAAAAACAAGCCCCAAATTTCGAAAACCGCGGGTCTTTTACTAAACTGAAATTCCAGCATATAGTAGGCCATGATCTGACCTATCGACGGTCGCAGGATTATCCATTCATGACAGGACACCTTGAATGGAGACAATAATGGGGGATGGGTTAATAAAAAATACAGGTTGAAAAAGAATGATAGTAGAAAATAAAATAAAAAATAATGTATAGGAAAAAAATATTCAGTCAATAAACAAACTCGAACAAACTGATAGCGTTGTATTAAAAAAAGTACGTTGGAACTCATGATATATATACTCCCCTCCCTCGTGTCTCTGCCACCCGAAATAACTCGGTAATTATCGACGTAACAAAAAAAATTTCCAGACAACAGTTGTACGATGTGAAGGGGGCCATCAAATGCGACTCATTTTTTTATTTCGGTGGAGGTGGTGACGCACAGTCAACATCACCTCCTCCTTTTTTGAAATGGAATGGTATATTTTCTTTCAATCATCTTGTGGAGCACCTCAAGCCGCATAAAAAACATTAGGGGGTCAAAGTCGTTCAAGGTAATTTCGAACACCTAATAAAATGAAACACAAATCTAAATATCTTGGATCACTACCAAATATTTGGTAGTGATCCGAGATATTTAGATTTGTATCATCGACACTGACCTTGAATGACCTTGAACGACTTTTACCCCTTAATGTTTTTTATGCGGCTTGAGGTGCTCCACAAGATGGTTGTAAAAAAATGTACCATTGGATTTGAAAAAGTGGAGGTGACCTTCACTGTGCGTCAGCGCCTCCACCGAAATGAAAAAAATTGGTCGCGTTTGATGGCCCCTTTCACACCGTACAACTTTTGTCCGGAACGTTTTTTTTTGACGTCGATAATTACCGAGTTACTTCGGGTGGCAGAGATAATAGGGACACCCTGTGTGTGTATATATATGTGTGTGTGTGTGTGTGTGTATATATATATATATATATATATATATATATATATATATATATATATATATATACACGTTATATATTATAATATATAATATAATATATATATAATACATATATATAATGTATCGAGACAAAATTCAATTATTTCATTATTATCCTCAGGTAATTGTCAATTGCTTGCTCGACCCATCTTACCGAAGTCTCACTCAACGATTTTATCCCCGATGTTTTTTTTCTTCTCTCTTCTCTTCTACTAATCGTCAAATAATTAAATCCTCATTGACCGATAGCACTCGTAATTCATCCTGAGCATACTCTACTGCACTACGTAAAACGATAAATCATTTTTTTTATAAACACAAAAAACCGCGATCTTTTTTCGTTCAAACGTGAGAGGTAAAAAAAGCAACTAGAAGGATGACGCACAATTGTTTGTTCTGCAATCGTGTCAACGTCCTGTGTCTGTCGAATCTTTAAGTACGACAAGGAGGCTCGATAAAAAGAGTAACGACCGGGCGTTGTTTGCTCGAATCCTTTTATACGCGAATGCACGTGCAATCGCTTTTGGTACGTGCACGCAGTTGAGAGACTTCGGGGCGAAGATATTCCGCGGAGACGACGATAAAATCGCGCAACTGAATTGCCGAGATAAAAAAAATAGCGGATGGAGAGTTTCGCGGATCGAGTGCGCTCTATGTGAGGAAACGACGTTTTGAACTCGTTTATATCCATAAAATGTTGGCTATCGGCATATCCGGCTGTCCTTAAATTTTCAAACGTATTCTGGGCATAGGACGCTCCTGGAAACGTCTCGTATATAAATACGCTTACATTTATCCGAAGGTGATTTTGAAGACGTTGGACTTTACGTAATGTTGAGTATGGGGACATTTGGCTGATACGAGGACGCTTCGCGAAGACGAATGTCTTTGAAATAACTCTTCTTCGGATGCATGTGTGTCGTAGGGATCAATCGTAAATTATTCCAAGAGATCGTAAAGGCTAAAAGACTCGTTGTCGCCAGGCCGTCTCTTTCACGCATTTATGCTTTGCCTCTGTGGTATATTTACGAGATCGCGAATGGGGTTGCTAACGGTCTATATGTGTGTATGTATATACAAATATAGACCGTTAGCAACCTCATTTGAGATCTCGCAAATATTTCACATTTCGATTGGCCCGAAAGTTGACATCCAAAGGGAAAGGGAATCTTGATGCTTCTCATCAAAACCTACCCCAATCATGATCTTGGAGTTTGCGTCGTTGGAAGGCAACGAAAATATATATTTTTTTCATTGATACATTTCTTTTTGGTCGTTTCAGACTATGAAAATAATTCGAACGTTTTCGCGTATTTTTATTACACATTTACGACCTCAGGTTGCAAAAACAAGGTTTCGAATAATAAGAAAAATTAAGAAATAAGATGAAAATCGTAGCATTCCATCGATGCAAATTGAACGTCATCCCCAATTACCTCCATTTACGTTCTGCGATCTTTTTTACTATTCGAGAAAAAAGCATATTTTTAATTTTCTCTTTTGTGTATCTACTTTACGCGCGATTTTTTAACGCATGCTATCGTTACGGAGTGCACTGTTAAGCGACAAATGAATGACCAACTGAACACTAGCTTTGATGCCTCAGATTTTGATCAAAAGTTGAAAAATAGGTTTGAAGGGTTCAGATAATCCTCTCTCAAAGAGAATATCACTTAATATGATGAAAAAATATAACATGATAATATAATATGATTTAAAAAAACGTATAGTAGTCTAGATGACTCCCAATTGTTTTTAAGGGAGGCCACCACTATGACGAGCCAAAAAAGCTCATTTATTCCGATTTTGTGTTTACTAGATTCTTTATTTGGGATTTGGAAAAAAACCTATGTATGAGACATACATTGAACTTGTCTTATGTAAATGATTATTTTTAAAAATTGAACATTAACAACGTTCTTGACGTATAATAGAGCTTCTGTATAATGAAATGTGGTCCTATGACTGGATCGATAACTTGAGAATGGTTGATTTGAAAAAAACGTTTAAGGGGTTACCCCCACTTGCGATTTTGAAAAAATCGATTTTTTTATTGCATTTTTTTGAGGTATAAGTATCCGGGCCCATACTTCTGTATGGGCCCGGAATAGATGACTCTATGTAAGTTTACAAAAAAAAAATATTGTCTTCGTGTAAACTGAAATTGAAACTTTAAATGCGTTTTTCTCAAAATGGCATTTCTGAAGTCGGTGACCAAGATTACTCGAACACTAATGAACCGATCTTCTTGAAATTTTGCAGGCTTATTTAATACATAAAAATGTAGTCTTTAATCGTTCGATTTTTTTTTCGAAAAAAATGGCCGTTTTATAGCCAAAAAACGGCCGTTTTTTTTCGTTAAAATCGAACCATTAACTTTGACTGTCCGCCATTTTGTGAAAAATGAATATTTTTTAAAATCCTTCGATTAAAGACTAGTTTATATTATATTTGACTAAATCCATCCGCATTTTTTTCTTCAGATGATCCACTTCGCCGCAATGTTGGTCACCGCAAACCGTGTATATAAAAACATTATTTCATTGACGGCCATTTGCCACTAAACAATGTAATATTTTTCAACAAAAAAATTACTGAAAGTTCTTCAAGATGTGTTCTTTAAGATGGTATATTGATCGATTAAAAAAGTTTTGTAGTTTTCTTTAAAAAAATTCATGAATAAGGCCTTCTTTTGCGCTACAAGTGGGGGTAACGCCTTAAAAATTTAAACAGCTGGGTACAACGATAGCTACTGCGATTACAGATTTTTTTTTTAAATTTAAAATCGATCAATTATAGCTAAAGTTATGATTCCAGTCAGGTTGAGAAAAGTCGTTCCGAGAACAACGCGATTGAAAGTTTCAGTATACGTAAATCGTTGCGTTACCTGCTCCCACTGAATCGTCTGTGATTTGGTCAATTTGGAATGTTTTACTTGAAATTTTTTCCACGTATTCTTGAATATGTATGCTTTGGGAAAATACAAGAAAAAATCGTTTTTTGTTGGATTTCAAAAAGTTATTTTCCTCGAAAAGTAAAAAAGATCGTAGCATTGGTACGAGGCATCTAGATTATCCTTTTGGACGTCACTTTTCAGGCTACCCTGTATACACCCGCTTTATCATGAGAGGAAGAGAGGGAGAGAGAGAGAGAGAGGCGAGAAAATCTATGGCACCATTAGTGTCCTCCTCTTTTCTTGGAGCACTTCGTCGTCGCCGTCGTCGTTGTCGCGTATGCCCTGCCCAAAGTCTCTCCTACTATCCGTGGTACCTACTTTCCTATCTCACAGCCCCTGTCCTGTGCCCTCGCTCATTTTCTCAGCTCTCCTTGCAGCTTCTCTTATCCCCTCTCTCTCTCTTTCCCCTTTTGTGCACCCTCCCGCCCCTCTCGTCGCTCCAATCCTTCCTCCTTCCCCGAGTCACGCGGCGCGACTCGTGCATAACTCCCAGCTTTATTAAAATACTAAATCGGCCGGGAACTCGCGAAGATACCCCCATTTGTCTCTGTCCACCCTGGCACTCGCTTCAACCCTCTCGCGAGAGGCGAAAAATCAATTTAGCCCATAAAGTAAGAGTGAGTGCAAAATATAAATATTTGCGCGTGTGTACTTTGCGTAGAACAAAATTAAATTAACGAAACTGATGGGAAGAGCAGCGCCAAAAATATACGCGAAAAAATGGATTAATAAAAAACGATTTGGGCTGACTGAATACATCGTTGGGAGATGCCAACGAATTGTTCGTTGGAAAAATGGAAAGTTAGGTTTTTTCTGGAAATTATTTTTTCCATCGAAGTAACGAACACTGAATGATACAAAAATTCATTCGAAAATTTCGTTTGCCGCTAGTGAATTAAGGCGGGATATACATTTACAACGATCAAAAAATCGATTTCTTTTTTTTTTCTTTAACCCTTGTCGGTCACACCTCCAGTCAATTGGGGGTGTAATCACCCCACTCACTTTGGAGAGTGATAAATAATTGAAAAATAGAAATAAAATACTACAATGCATTTTCAACCCTTGTGTGTAAGACCATGCCGATAATTTTCAAGTCGTGTAATTTTTAATATAAAAAAAAAATTTCCATTTTCTCAACATTTATGGAAGGTATCGCAGGTCGAAAAACGGCTGGGGTTGATTCAACCCCTGATGACTGTTAAGGGTTAAACGGTATAAATATACATGTAGAATACTTTCCCAAAGCTTCAAAGCGAAATTCGAGAAACTTCAAACGTTACAGCCCGTTAATGCTGTGCCTCACCGCTCGGATTCGGAGCGGGCGTGAACTTCAAACGCATTTTTCTCAAAACTGCATTATCGAAATTGGCGTGCAGGATTACTAAAAAATGATTGAGCCGATTGAGTTGAAATTTGGTGGAAATATTGATAATATTGGTACCTTCTACTTGACGAGAATTGTTTTTGGAAAATTGAAGAAAAAAAACGACTTTTTTAATCCACATTTTACAGAAATGTTGCGTGCCATTTTCTTAAATTTGCATTTTCTTCATTTTAATTACCGTCACATTGCTGCTGTACCTTGCGATACTCTGCCACAACTCTGCCATTTTGATGATTAATTAATTAAAAAAAAATGTTTTGTATACTTGAATGTACTATTAAAGTATACCTCAAGTTTGACAATTATAGAATAATTTTTCTTAGTTTTAAAAATCACTCAATATTGCTTAGTTTTTCCTGTCTAAATGTAAATCCCGCCTTAACAATTTCATTGATCCGAGGTTTTTTTTTTTCGTTTCGTGGAAACGTCTCTGTGGGGCTATATTTTAGAGTTTTGCCAGTTGAGAGAACGGATTTATTTCGGTACCTCATGGGATTCTTGGCATGGAAAACTAGATTTTATTTCGTTTTTATCGCATAAACTATTTTTTCATACCTTATTCAAAATTATCCGGCATATTTTTCTGCAGGAACGAGACAATTCTACAGCTGGTATGGTTTAAACAAAATGCCGACGCTGCTATTTACTCCGGCAACTAAGGCTATCTTGCATAAAAGTAAAAATATGTACTTTTACTATAATGATAAAACTTTCATACGACCGGATACTTTCGTCAAATTTTGATAATTTCCAAAATGCCAAGCTGTAGAGAAAAGTTCGACTTTCGGCCAACCTTAACAACTTTATTCATTCGTTTCCAACAAACGGACGACTCTATGAATACATCATAGTGTTCGAAAGAAACGCAAAAGAAAAGAGGGTGAATCGCAGCTGGGCGGATGGTGTTGAAGTTTGCATCGTTGGAACGCAACTTCTCTTTTTTACATTTTATTTTCTTTATTTTCATTTTTAATGAAAATCTTTTTTTGTGAATTTAGATTGTACATTGCCGAATCAGTATTTCAAAAAATGGTTGAGATATTTTTGTAGGCAAAATCTGCCAAAAGAAATTGGAAGAATTCAGAAAGATTGATTTTCATTGCATTCCACCGACTCAAACTTCAACATCATCTGGGCAGTTGGCTGTAGCGCAGTAGGCTACCCTTAACAAAAATCGTCATAAATCAGTTAATTCTTCGAATTATTACAAAAGCATCGTCGTAAATTGAAATTGAGACTCTACATTATGAAGCCATGTTAAAAAAGGTATTTTTGACATTTCAAGCCTATACAGACTCGTGGCCAGAAAAAACAGGAATTTCCGTAAATTTTTTCTGGGTTAACATGAGTCCTTCCCAAAAATCGTCACACCCCGATCAATTTCTAGAATTTTTACAAAATCTCTGTTGCAAATTTGAGTTGAAATCCTAGACTAGAAAACCACAAAATCAAAAATCTTATTTCTGTAATTTCAGGCTTAGCAGACCCCTTAAAAAAGGACTGTCGTTAAAGCAGCCAGATGTGCTGGTCGCCAACATTGCATCGATATACCGGGTTCAAAACGTCCTTTCCATATATATATATATTTATATAGACGTTCGCTGCATGAAGAAGCAGGAAGAGTATCATAGGCCGATTTCCGTGGCAACGGTAGCACGTGCGAAAGCGAGCCTAAGCCCAGACGCATATAAATTGGCTGGGCGCGCACAGCTCAACATGAATCCCTTTACATTTTAATCGTGTGGCTGCTGTGCTGACGACAGCCGTGAGACTCGACCTCTCTCTCTTTCTTTCCCTTCCACCCTCTCTCTCTCTCTCTCTCTCTCTCTCTCTCTCTCTCTCTCTCTCTCTCTTACACTCTCTCTTTCTCTACTCGTATTTATTCCATATCTTTTCCTCCTTCCCTCTCCCCCCCCCCCTCGCTCTCTCTTTCTTTGAGGCTTTCATCCTCTCTTTTTTGCTGACGTCTCGCTTTTCACTTCTTCTATATGTATTTTTTCCCTTTTCTGTCTATGTGCCGGCAGGCGCGCCTTTGCCCTTCTCTTCTTTTGCCACACGTAAAAACCACGAGAGTCCCTCGTCCTTTCCCTTTTTCTGTTTTCGCACTCTTCACCCTTCCGTTCACCTCCCCCCCCCTCTCTCCCTCCCCCTACTCTGGGAGCAAATACCGATCTGTATATTTAAAAATGCACATAACATCGTCTAAATATGCATTTATATATACATATATATATAAATTCAGAATGTGCATAGAAATATACACGAGATACTGTGTATGGGCGATTCCACACGTACCCAGACAATGTTTCATAGATCTCTCTGTGAGCGAGCCGTACGATCATACAGCGGTAATCGGGGCTGGAGGGCAAAACAATGGAAAATACAGTCTGCAGAATTTCGCTTCCCAATGAATCCTCCTGTCGTCTGAAATGATTTTTGATCCTGCTTTTCTTCGAACGCGCGTCTACGAGTCGCCGAAATGTTCCCAAATAATGGTCTGAACGTCCAATACCTCGAATTCACAGCCGTGTTCGCTAAGTGCGCATACGTGTGGGAGAGTCGAAGAGAAAAGTAAAAAGTGAGATTGAGACGAGAGGAAATCCTGTGCCGGTATTTTTCTCGCTCTTTTTCCCCATATGACTCTCTCTCTCTCTTTTCCTCGCTCACCTTCTCCCTTTCTCCCTCTCTCTTTGAGCACGGCATGAAATAAAGGCGTCACCTGTGTGATGAAAGCGGCTCCACCGAGAGGTAGGAAAACGATGCAATACAGGCGAAAAGTCAGAAAGATTCGAGCTTGTGAATTTACGCTCCTCTCTACCCTGCCACACGCCCCGGTCGTGAATGGCGAGGGAAAAAAACGAAACGTTAGAAAAATAACTGAAGAGAGAGAGAGAGAGAGAGAGAGAGAGGGGGGGCGGAGGGACGGACGGAAGGAGAGGGAGAGAGCGAAGGAACGAAGACAAGAAGAAAATATGAACCAACGGTGCGCGGTTTCCGGTTTCGGTTTTCCTCTGCATTCGACGGGTCGGACGCCTCGTCCGTACTCGGTGATGGTGCGGGACATTTACTGCACCCTCGCGGCCAACACACACACTCGGACGTGGGCTTATACGCATATATACGCAAAAGTGTGTGTATATACAGGTTGAGGCACATAAAGTGTTACAGAGCAATAGCACTCAAACTATTGATCATATCCAAAAATGTTTCACACAAAAGTTTCAGTGTTCCAGAAGGCCGTCATTCTGGACCACTCTATTTTTTTATCGGTGGAGGTGTTGAAGCTACGTCAAAGTCAACTTCACTTTTTTAAATGGAACCATGTATTTTTTTTCGATGACATTATTACCGATTTTAAGACGAATTCAGCGACCTACAACACAAGGTCATTCTAGTTACGCAAAGTATGAAAATAGTCGAAAAATCAAAAAAATATCGGAATAATCACTTCCAAAGGATCCACTAACCTT
This sequence comes from Ophion slaviceki, assembly GCA_944452715.1. Lineage (NCBI taxonomy): Eukaryota > Metazoa > Arthropoda > Insecta > Hymenoptera > Ichneumonidae > Ophion > Ophion slaviceki. The sequence goes on from OX101784.1 coordinate 62,282,340, forward strand.
GGTTTGGGTCTACCTACAAAAGATGCTGGATGATCTTGTGGAGCACCTCAAGCCGCATAAAAAACGTTAGGGGGTCAAAGTTGTTCAAGGTCATTCAAGGTCAGTGTCGATGGTACAAATCAAAATATCTCGGATCACTACCAAATATTTGGTAGTGATCCGAGATCGATAGATTTGTATTTCATTTCAATAGGTGACCTTGAACGACTTTGACCCCCTTATGTTTTTTTGCAGCTTGAGGTGCTCCACAAGATAGTTAAAAAAATGTACCATTCCGTTTAAAAAAGTGGGCTTGACCTTGATGTAGCTTCAGCGCCTCCATCGATAAAAAAATAGGGTGGTCCAGTATGACGACTTTCTCGAACACTGAAACTTTTGTCTAAAACATTTTTGGATATGATCAATAGTTTGAGTGCTTTTGCTCTATAACACTTTATGTGCCTCACCCTGTATATATAAATATATGCACATTTACATAATTTTTCTTTTTAGGTTCTTTTTGCCCGTTGCCAAGTATTAGGTGTACAAATAAGTTCGCGGCCTGAGAATAAAAACAGCTGTGTTGAATATTTAAACGAAAAAATGTTCGTCCAGGCCTGGTGTCATATTATACCAACCTAGTAGACTATTTTTCCGGACCAACAGCTCGACATAACCTCAAAATATACATCGTGAGCACAGTTGGAAAAATGAATTGCAATAACGCGTTTATTAGTCACTGTGTACTTTTCGCGTTCGAATTGAATAAAATACTTCGGGGCTCAAGAGATGATGTGTCAGGCACTGGGAGAAGATGCCGTATTCATCGGCACCGTGAACAAGTGGTTTCAAAGGTTCCAGAGTGGCAATTTCGACCTCGAAAATGACGAGAGAGCAGGACGACCAAACAATTTTTGAAGAGGATTTGGAGCAGTTGCTGGACCAAGATCCATGCCAAATGCAATCGGAGCTTGCTACTATTTTAGGAGTTACCCGTGCGGAAAATTGATATGGCATCCCTCATAAAAATAAGGGCCTTTAAGGACTTATTTGAGGCCTTCCCTATCAGGGAAGCCTCAAATAAGACCTTGAAGGCCCTTAAATGGCAATCCCGACAGGGGTTGGCACAATAAGGGCCTTTGCGGATCCTATTGTGGCAATCCCGACAGGGATTGCCACAAGAGGGCCAGGATTGGGCATTATAGTAAACGGACCAGTATACATAGCTTGGACTAAATCGTTTGTGGTATTTTAATTACTACACTCACGTACTCGATAATAGGTAAAAAAGGATAAAAACGTGAGGGCATTAAAAATTATTATATATTACATTTCCAAATCCTTCAAAAAATTACATATTATTCTTATTGCCTTATTTACTCATGGAATGATGCCAGCGCGTATGTTTGAACAATCCCATTCGGTTTTTTTTACATTTTTATAGTGACTATTTTCGCCGAATACTTTCCATATGAAAAATTATTTCGCGTTGTGATAGTTAATATCACAATGATATTAACTAATTGATATTGTTTATGTGATACAGCAAATAATTATAGGAATTAATTTGGTCTCTTATGGCATATCTGCGACGAAGCTATTACAAGCACTCGGTAGCATAGGGGCAGCGTGCGTAGCTATGCGTAGGTAGGTAATAGGTTCAATACCGATATAGGTGAAAAATTTTCTTCGAAAAAAATCATTCCGAAAGGCCAGGGCATGAAGAATTACGATACAAAATCGTTGTGGTAATCAAGTGCTTAATTTCATTTTGGATTTATGAAATATTTTATGCACATAGTACACTTAGATTTACAGTGTACATTGTAAGTAAATAAATATTTATTTGAATCGAATCTTTATTTATTCGATTTGAATATATTTGATATTTAAAAAGAATCGCTGAAACGAATAAAAAAATATCTTTGAAACAAATAAGATCGTAGAAGGCCATAAGACGAAGAAAAAACCTATCTCATTTAAAGAGATCGTATTTAAATAAATTTTAAAAAATTTGGCAGTGTATCGTGACCTTATATAAACGGACACATTTAGGCAGAAACACATACATTTACACACACGTGAGCATATCCATTGACAGGGATAACTTATGGGCACACCATGGTTTACATGAGGCGTCGATCAGTCATCCTTGAAGGCCCTCATTATTCTGCCGTTAATGGCCCTCAGTGGCAAAGTGTGACCGGCCACTAAGGGCCCATGCGAGGCTACCCGATTAGGGCCCTATTAAAGTTAGGGAAATTCTATATGGGCCCGACCAAAGCCCTAGTTCAATTTCCGCACGGGTACCCAACAAGGCATTTCCAGTCGCTTAGAAAAGCTCAGCAACATCCGAAAGGTGGGCTGATGGATTCCGTACGTGGTTTCGAAAAGCAACAAACCGAGACGATGCGAAACAGCTTTGTCTTTGTTGTTTCCTTTATAAAAGAAAGACTTTTTGCCCACAATAGTGACTGGCGATGAGAATTGGGTGTTGTATGACAATGAAAAAAATGTGAATCGTAGGTTAAATTGGGTGAACCAGCCAGATCGACCGCTAACCCAATACCTACGCTACGAAACCTCTTCTGTGAACATGGAGGGATTTCAAGGGTGTTCTGTACTTTGAGCTGCTCAAACCTAGTGAGACCATCGGGGCTAAACGCTCTAAACCCCAACTGCAGCATTTAAGTGACGAATATTGAGCGCAAGCGGCCTTACACAGGCAAAGGACCTAGGTTGGTCATATTGCTGCATGACAATGACACACCATACATAGCAAAAGGACCTGAGAGGTTTTAGATTCGTTGGACTTGGCTCCCCGAATGACTGACTGAATACGAATCCGAAGTTTGAACCGTCAAATTGAAAATGGCGGATCCAATATGGCGGCTGTAAATGGCAAAAACTATAGGATTTTTTTCCAAATTTGATCTATTTTTTTTTGGGAGCGTATTTCATGTAACAGCATCCGGAAAATCCCCAAATACCAACTTTTGCTATCATCAAACGACGTTTTGCATTTATGGTCCGTCATGTTGGATCCGCCATTTTGAATTCCCGAATCTTGAGTGCAGATTCGTCATCAGCGACCCCGAAAACCCCCGAGTACCAACTTTCGCTATCATCAAACGACGTTTTGCATTTATGGTCCGCCGTGTTGGATCCGCCATCTTGAATTCCCGAATTTTTAGTGCAGATTTATAATCAGCGATCCCGAAAACCCCCGAGTACCAACTTTCGCTATCATCAAACGACGTTTTGCTTTTATGGTGCGCCATATTGGATCCGCCATTTTGAATTCCCGAATTTTGAGTGCAGATTCGTAATCAGCAGCCACGAAAACCCCCGAGTACAAAATTTAAAGCCAATTTCACGTAAAGAAACATGTATGCTTCAAAGGATTAAGACCGCCGATATTTTTGTTCAAAATGGGATCATGCATTTTTTTTTTCACCAAAACATTTATCAAGCCGTTCATAATTTTCAGGTTAGAACACCATTTTTCATTATTTTAGCGCTATCCAGAATGTACCACGTGGAGGTAAAGTCTTCAACATCCCTAGTGTACGTCTGCGTGTGTGCGTGGGGGATGTGAGTTTGTTTGGGTTTGTTTGCATTGGTTTGGGTTTGTTCGATAACCCAAACACGGATTGGGTCTTTGCGGCTCGTCACTTCCGATATCAAACAAACAAAATTGTAAGTGTGCGTATGAGTTTGTTTGGGTTTGTTTCATGATGGAAGTGACCCCGGGGTACATTCTAGATATCGCTAAAATAGTAAACACTTGTATTCTAACCTAAAATTTACGACCGTTATCCAAAAACTTTTCCTACAAAAGTTGTTAGTTTTGGCCTGATAAATAATTTGGTTAAAAAAATGCATGATCCCATTTTAAAAAAGCACGTCGGCCATCTTAATGCGCCATTTTGAATTTCGGATCAAAAAAGATTTTTTTGGAACGCCTCCTTTGAACCCTAAAAATTATTACACTCAATTATTACACTCAATACTTCATCGGAGCGGTCTTTTTCGAGATCAATCAGGTGTAAGATTAAAATGGTACACGGGGGAGGGGGGGCTTTAAATGGTTGGAAAACAGGGCTTTTTTACAATTTTTTGTCTTACAGATAAAGCAATCGAAATGATGTTAGGAGCGTTTACTTTACACATCTGTAGGTACTCGAATCAATTTTTTACTTTCCTCAAGGATATAAAATGGTGGCCCAGTGGCCAGTAGAAAGAGAACCTGTTTTTGAAGGGCCCTCTACGAGCGGACTCGTTGGCGACGCACCTACGACAAGAAAGATTTTTTTCGTGAACTACACAAGTTTTGCTAGCGAAGTGCACGCGGTTATTACAAAATATTGATTTTTGCAAATGTGGCACCACTGTGAAAAAGTCGCATTTTCGCCAAAAAACGGCCTTAATTTGTTTTAAAAAACCGTAATAGTTAATCGATCGTAAAAATCGTGTGTTCTTCACTAGAAAATCTATCGAAGAAGCTAAAGTTGAAGTTTAATGTCAATCGGTTGAAAATTGTAGAAGCTACGAGTCTGGCTAATGTTGAAAATATGGTTTCAAGATAAACGCGTCTAAAGTTTGAAACCATTTTTCTTCAGACCATATATTTTTCGGGATGTTTACGCATCACTTAAGCCAATAGGAAAAGGAACGAAACATTTTCTTTTCAAAGTTATAAAAGGCCTTCAACGCCGAAGGAGTTTACGTTTGGATAATAGGATGTGTTTTAATTTTATTGTTGAAACCTAAAAATATAATATATTTAAAACAAAAATGTATGTATATATTTATTTATTTGTTCATTGCTAAAGCGTTTTTGTAATATACGTCACCTATATTACGATTGTTCTGCCGATAGACTCCGCGATAAGTTTCACCACACCGGTCCGTTGTGAATGCCACATTGACTTTTGTATCGCGCACAATTTAGCAGACTATCCGATACGACACTCGTTCGCGGCCCCTTAAAAGTAACGAGTATCAATTAAAAGAAAACAAAAAGAGGAAAATAACATATCGTTTCATACCCCGGCGAGGTAAAAAAAAGCCATTCTCGATGCTTTGGATGTCTCCCCTGCCCCTCTTACCCGCAATTTTTGTCTCCCTTCCTCCCTTTTCGTCGCAAACGGCAACAATAGTGCTCGGCTATACGAGGTCATGGATCGTCAAGTGTCAATGTATAAGCTGTTAAAATTCACCGAATGATTAAGGGGACTTGACGGGGGACTTTTTCATTTTATTTTTAGCAGACGGTCAGGGGTTCGTAAAATTTTTCCACCGGCCACAAGGGACCAAAGTGGACCGTAAAAGTCAATGTACATTCGTCATGTACCCGAATTGCGAACGAATTCGCACGGGATCAATACGAATGTATAAAATCTGCATGGCCCACGATTTTCGTTATAAACACACACGCTAGTGTAGAAGTGAGTGATACCCGACGAGCATGTGGAAGTATTGGAAGTTACGAAGAAACGTTACACCGAACGAGCTTTGAATAAGTTTACACTCCCTTTTGAGCTTTAAAGGCTTTTTCTCTGTAGCCGTACTACTAAATGTACACACGCTTTCACTACTTTCTCTATTTCAATCACGTGAACCGTAGCTCTCGCTCTCACATTTCGGTCTACGCACTCTTGCTTTTCTCACCCCCTCTTCATCGCTCTCGCTTGCTCTGTAAATCTCTTGACAGTCTAAATTCATAGTAGCGGAGAGTAACCAACCCGTGAAATCGACTGGTGCTTTTTTTCCCTCCCATTTCATTCGGGAGAGAGGGAGAGAGAGAGAGAGAGAGAGAGAGAGAGAGAGAGAGAGAGAGAGAGAGAGAGAGAGAGAGAGAGAGAGAGAGAGGAAGGAAGAGACAGAGAGATAGCGGCGCGATATTTTTCTCTTTCCCATGTACTTCATCGTTTTTCAGCCCTTTCTGTGTCTCTCTCTCATCCAGCCCTCTAGCTGTCTCTCTCTCTTCAAGCCCTATCTGTCTCTTTCTCTCCCTCATTTAGCCCTTTCTCTTCCCTCATTCAGTCCTCTCTCTCTCCCTCCCTCTTTCTCTCTCTCTCCCTCTCTCTCTCTCTCTCTCTCTCTCTCTCTCTCTCTCTCTCTCTCTCTCTCTCTCTCTCTCTCTCTCTCTGCCTCTCTACCTCTCCCTCTCTTCCTGCTTCCCAAGACCATTACCCATCGGGCGAAACGGTGATTTTTGCCGATTGCTCGCTGAACGAGGCGATTCGAAAAATCGCACGAAATAAATTCCCTTGGAGCGCTCCTCTTTCGCATGCCGCTCTCGTTCACGCGCTTTGATCAACGGTCCACGGTTGTTAGGAGCGTGAGGGGGGTTGAAAGGGAAAAAGGCTCAATGCTAGTAACTGTGGCGCTGTGCGTTGTTCTTTTTTCCGGATTTCTCTCTTTCTCCTCTCTCTCTCTCTCTCTCTCTCTCTCTCTCTCTCTCTCTCTCTCTCTCTCACTCTCCCTTGCCGTTTTTTATTTACGCCTCTCTGAAATTTGCCGTATAACGAACGCCGCTATAACCCCGTGTATATTGGATTAGCCACGTATCAGGGAGCCAGGAGCAGGGCACGGAGAACCTGGATATCTACATGGAGAATCCCAAAAGCTGGCGCGATGGCCGCGCTCACGCGAGTGAGCTATGAGTCCTCTTTTATACATGTATCTCATACTAATGTGTCAAAATTGTAGTGCCGTTTGTCTATTCGGGTTTTCAGCGTGGAAGTTGGCCGAACGACAACTTAAGCATGAGAAGATCCCCCCTTGTGACTTGACGAATCCAGATGAAACAACTTGTGCAGAAATGTAACCGGGCATTCTCTACTTTGCTTTTCACCTCATCAAAGATATTTATAGTTGATTGGCATGAAACCAATGCATCTGTTGTAATTGTATTCATCATTTAAAGCATTAATTTTATCAATGATAATCGACGAGGATAACAATGCTTATCATAAATATCGTGATTACGATAACTAATAATTCGAGCATAAAGAATAGCCAAATTATTTTGTGAGGTAAAAATGAAAGCAGGCCATTCGTGGTTTTTGAACCTCTTGTTGCCATGTTGAGAAATATCAATGTTCTAGCCGGGAAGACATTACCTAAATGTATTCCGCGAACAATCCGCCAGGTGGCTTCAAGCGAAGCGCTTCGCGTAAACGAGGTACGATCGTACGAAGATAAATGTTTGTCTTGTTGTTATACCACGTACGTAAAGTTGTACCACGTACAGCAGTGCTATGCTTACAGCGTGCACTTACGCTTATGATTTAGTGATACTTGCGCCATAACCCTTTGCATTCTGGGCAATTTTCGCCCGGATAGTGATCTGTGTACGTTTTTCTGTCTCTTCGCCGATCAGGAAATGCGAGCAAGCGTATGTACCAGGTGTAGAAGTATTAAACCGGAATTTCCCTATAGATGGTGCTAGCCATCAGTTTAGGGACCGTGAGACCGCTTCTGCAGCGCCATCATCTCCCTCTAACAGCTGACGAAGATTTTCAACACACAACAACCCAAGTTCCCTACACCGGTATATTTTTCTATTACCTTAAACATGTCGAGTTCTGTGCCTACGAACTACGATTTGCGGACAGCATTGGTTTTCTGTTATCATTTAAAGAAAACTGCCCCAGAATCGCATCGAATGCTTGTCGAAACTTACGGTGAACATGCTCTTGGTAAAACACAGTATTTCGAGTGGTTAAAAAATTCAAACTGGTGATTTTGACGTGAGAAACGAAGAGCGTGAGAAACCACCGAAAAAGTTCGCAGACAACGAATTGCAAGCCTTATTGAATGAAGATGATACTCAACGTCAACAAGAACTCGCGGATCAATTGAATGCGACGCAGAAAGCCGTCTTCATTCTTTTTTATCATTTTCAAACAACAGACGTGTAATTTTTACAACAAAATTCCGGTTTCATACTTCTACACCTGGTATACACTCATATACTACCTTGGCAAGTAGATAACCGACAAACAATATGTTGTCGAAATACTAAATTGAATACACTTCCGATTTTACCTCCTCAAGGATTCCAAAAACGTTGAAACGTCATTTTTAATCTCCTCGTTTGTTCCTGGTTATTTCCCGATATATCCGCTACAACTTTCCTCGTTATTTACCGCTTGTTCTCCGGCCCGTTCCTGATCAGTTCCCCAGAAAGGGAACAGCGGATCAGGACCTAGCCCAGACCCGTTATATTGCGAATGTATTCCAGGGTGGAAGGCTCGACCAGACCCTCATTTTATTTAGGGAAGGCAGATCAGGGGTAGTATTTTTTCCCGAATCAAATTTCTACCCGGGAATCTGCAGATGAATTCTAAAAGCGTTGATTTTCCATTTCAAAGCTTCTATTCCAAGAATCTCTAGCTGCTTTCACGTCAACTTCGCCTGTCCAGACGGAATTCCCAAAAATGACGGACATCCTATCATCATCCTACTCCAACTCTATCACTTTCGTTACAGCCCGAAAAAATGAAACGAATGAACTGCCGAACAATTTTATAACATTAGTATGATTTGTATCACTGAAAAAAGGATCCAGGTCCTCGACACAATAATAAATGATTTTGGAAACGGTGGCCTTCCGTTGGTCCGTTGTCGAGCTCTTTGTGGTCCGCAGCTGGACGGAAGCGAACGAAAGGCTTTTGAGATTTCGGGCGATTTGCTTGACATATCGCTGGCTTCGAGGTAACTTCGTCAAGTCACTGAGAGCCCTGTCTAGGCTCTCTTCATCTCTCTCTGTTCCTCGGTCTGTCACATAGCCCGGTTTGTTCGCCTCTTGCGATAGCACACGCTCCTGTGAGTATGTGTGTTAAGAGGCGCAAGCTTCAAGTTTCCAACGGGTGGAGACACATATATGCAACATAGTACAGTGAGTTAGGGATGTTGGTAGAGGGAGTCACGACGACGGCATCGACGAGAAAGCCACGGCGCGACTGCTCCTCGACGGTCGACGACACCATCACCACCATCCCCCCCACGTAAAAGCTTTTGCAGACAGCATCGGAGTGGTGCCGTTGGACGACGTTAAATGCGAGAGAGAGAGAGTGAGAGAGAGAGAGAGAGAGAGAGAGAGAGAGAGAGAGAGAGAGAGAGAGAGAGCAAGAGGTAGCAAAATGGAAGGTGGAGACCCAGAATGAAAGAGAGAGCAGAGGCATGTTGAGGAGAACCAGAGCATCAAAAGTGTAACTGAGGTCAAGCTAGATCCAGAATGGACCGGAACTTCGCAACTTGCCGTTCAGCGAGGCATCAGGCAAGTTCACCTCCACCAGCGTTGCGTACTCCGTACAGCTTTGAACTTCCAACAAATTCATTTCAAACAGCTGAAGCCGCTTCTCTAATTATATCTCACATTCTCCAGCTTCCTTCTCAAACACCCAACCACTAACTTTGCCGGTATAATACAGGTGGTTAAAGTTTCTCACTGTAATTAAATTCGGTCTCGATTGCACCTTGTCAAGGTTGGCAATTTTTGGAAAAACTGCTTTTGGCGTTTTCGTGTGGACCAGGTATCCCGCCGGTCGGTGGTTTTTCTTTTCTTGCACGATCCACTTCACGAATGCCAGTCCCAAACGAATTTCACGGCAAATTCCAATTCACCGCGATCGCAAGTGTGGGAAAACGTATATGAGTGGGAGAGGGCGGAAGAGTGGAGAGAGAGATAGAAAGAAAGAAAAAGGAAAAGTAAGCATTGAGAGTGAAATGGACTACATTCTGTTTCCTTATGCAAACTCGTCGGCCTCGCAGCCACAAATTCGCTTTCTTTTGCACGCCCAGACATTTATTTGGTCGTGCCTGTCTGTATATATACATATCCCCACATTCATGCAAATGTGAGCAAAGGGCAGTTTAAACCCGTTACATCTATACAATGCTGGCTATCAGCACACCAGGCTGTTTTGAGGACGAGCCTTACGTTTTTACCCCCACGACTCGTTGATTTGTGCACAGAACGGTCTTCGAAATTACCTCTATATAAATATGCTTACATTTATACGAAGGTGACGTTGAAGACATTGGGACTTAACATAATGTTGAGTATGGGAACAATTGGCAACTGAGAGGATGGTCCTCGAAGTTGAGAGTCTTCAAAATCAGCTTTGCCCACATATATACACGCATTGGAATGTATAGTGATAGTGGCATGTCGTCAAACGCGGTAGTTAGACTTCTGCAACTCTGCAATCATCTCGCTGCCTTCCGCTTTCGGGCAATGATGTTTCGCGCCCATCCCTGAAGACAAAGTTTCATCTGGTGCAGATGAAGTAAAACAGTTACGACCCAACCAAATGTATAGCGTGTTAGCGCCCATTCTACGATGTTTCAAGGACCTCTGCACATACAGGTGACATTCAAAAAAAGATGGAACTGGTAATAGAAAAATGGACTTGGCTTGCTGATTAATTTTTTGCAAACCGCCAGTTTCATGATTTTTCAAGGCGCTGTGTCTTCACAGGTGACATTCCAAAAAAGTTGGAACTCTTAATGGAAAAATGGACTCGCTTGTTGATTTTTTTACTTCCTCTGAATGTAGGCAGCCGCTACTCGTTATTGATCATTCGCCAACCTGACACAATGTTTTCCGTCTGCTTGCAGGTACGTGTCGAGCAACTCCAACCATCTCCGATGCCAAAGAGCTGCCAGGGTTTGGGGTTTGTACCACAAGGTAAAAATAACATTAAAAATGGCGTGCCAATCGCGAGATCCGCCCACGAAAGTGCGTAAAAAATGGTGCGAGAGAAGACGAAAAAAGAGAACGCGGGTAAATAAAATTTGCATGCTGCTACCCCTCGTGATCGTCGAAGCGGAGACCACTAACTCTGCACAAAGGTGAAGCTTTTTTTTCACCCTGGAATATCGGCGCCCGTAAAGTGAAGGCTTTGTCTCCAGATCCGAAAATGACGGAAGCGGCAAATCCAATTTGCATACTCTCATTTGCTTTTTATCGTCGTGCATGAAGGCTGCCACGAATGAAAGATCTTCCGATTGTCGATTTCTGATGAGCAGCCTGAAAAAACGTCGATGTTCTCAATGACGGATTTTCCTAGCTTTGTTTCAGCGATCTTCGTAACACTGAGCTGCGGCAGAAACTCTTGCAGTCCAGTAAAAATCCATTTTCATTGCATCCCAATGACACAAACTTTGACGTCACGACGGAGCTCTCATAACCCATGATGCTGAAGTATGCATCGTTAGAATGCAACGGAAATTCAGCTCAAATTTTTCTATTGTCGATTTAGACCTCCAAAATCACTCGAACGTCTTGACGTAGCCCTATTAGAGAAATATAGCTTTGGATAATTCAAAGCTTTTTCATGGTTAGGAATTGAGAGTTGAAGAAAATCGTTGCTTTCCGAGGACACAAAGTTCAATGTTAGCATAATCCATTGTTTGTGGGCACTATTCTTGTCTCGCAGGAACATCGTATGGAATGAATTCTGCTTAGTCGCTGGTGATTTCTCTTCGTCCTGGTCACCTTGTCAGCTCCACTGCATCCGCTTTGCTATCATAGTCCGCGGTAGCTCTCTACCTCTCTCTCTCTCTCTCTCTCTCTCTCTCTCTCTCCTACTATATTTCTCTTCCTCCTTTTCGCCGGCCATCCTATTTCGTCTTCGTGTCCTGGTCGTTGAGAAATTGATCGAATAAATTTCAAAGCTCCATCGTGGCTTATACATCAGGATGTCGAAGACGATGACTGTGGGTTGAATGGCACAAATGCATTCTCTGTGGTTCCTTTCGTCCAATGGAACATACAAACACGAATATACTTATACCTACATGTACAGGGTGGTCCGAAAAGTGACGTCCAAAAGGAAAATCTAGATGCGTCGTATCAACACCTATCCGAATCACCCCCATTTATGTTCTACGATCTTTTTAACTATTCGAGAGAAAAACATTTTCAATTTTTTGGTTCTCGAACGTTCCCGGAGCATGGGCTTTTATTTTTTTCTTTTTTGTGTATGTATTTTTCTTTCAGAAAGTTTCAAAAGCAACTGAGTGTCATTTGGACTAGTATAAGTATTTTTTTTGTCGTCGTCTGAACTTTACTGACTGATCCTCTCGAACTCATTTTCTACTAAACTTTTGATCAAAATTTAAGTTAGTGTTCAGTTGGTTATTTATTCATCTCTCAACAGTGCACTTCATGCTGATAACCCAAGTGAAGAAAAATTGCGAGGAAAGTACATACACAAAAGAGAAAAATAAAAAAATGTTTATTTTTTCTCGAAAAGTAAATAGATTGTAGAGCATACATAGGGACGATTCGAATAGGCTTTGGTACGAGGCATCTGGATTTTCCTTTTGGTCGCCACTTTTCCAGCCAGCCGGTATATATTTGGGGAAAGGACATTTTGAATCCGTCATGTCCAGGCAATATTGGCCTTCAGCCGATGCGGCTGTTTTGGAGACAGTCCTCAAATTTTCAAAAACGTATCGGTGATTTTGGCGACAGGACGGTGCCTTGAAATTATCTTTATATGCTGACATCCATCGAAATGTGATTTTGAAGACATTGGGGTTGACATAATGTTGAGTATGGAGACAATTGTCCTCCTCAAAGCTCCTCGCAGTCGAATGTCGTCAAAATTCACCTTCCGCGTATGTATACTTATATATAGACACCCGATCATCCCCGACCACGACCATCAGTGCTATCCCATCCAATTCTATCTTGGCGCGATCCAATCTCGATCCTATCTAGTTTCCACCCCCGATTTGCCGTTTTACTCACACTCAAACTAGCCCGGTGTAAACCTTCTCTTTCACCGGGGTAAACCTTCGGTTCTGCTATCTCTCTTTCTCCCTTCCCCTTGCGATTTCGTATCTCCTTCGTCCTACGTTCGCCTCACTTGTGTAAACCCACAGAACCGCGTTTCGACTAAATCCACCCTGTGCACGTGCACACATACACACGTGCACAGACGTACTAAGGAACTGAACAGTAAATGTGGGCTTATGGGCTATTCCGTTTGAAATAACGCATCGATTGTTTGAAACAAGCGTGCAAACCCGGATGACGTTGAAGTTTGCGTCGTTGGGTTGCAACAAAAATGGCTTTCTTTTAATTTCACTAATTTCCTTGGGCAAATTGAAGCTACGAAAATCACGCAATTTTTTTTAGGATTTTAGCGATTCACAACTAATTTGCAAAATATTGTTCTGAATAATAATGGAAATGAGAAGTTTAAAAGAATTTTCATTGAATTCCAA